>BSBM01000257.1:13758333-14410555 GCA_027924585.1 Larix kaempferi | reverse complement strand
GATATGAACATGGATCATGTTCAACCACTGGCGGCTCAATGGAAGTTCAATTATTGTACAAAATAGTTGGTAACAAATCCTACTCCCCAAATGGTAATTGGTTGTCACTACGTATAGGTTTCTCCTCTCTTTAGGCTTCTTAATCCACACAAGGTGAACTAAACTAGCCATGGGAGGTGTCCCAAGTCCAGTCGGATGACTAGACCCCTTTCGATGCTACAGGGTACTCTTGAGGGTTTTAACAAATAAGAAATGAGTACCCCGAGGGATGCTTCGTAGAATCGATCAAATGACTATTGAGCTAGGGCTAGGTGGATTGAATTAGGGTTTAGCTAGTTGATTCCAATGCAATCCAATTCAAGGAATTACTCAACAGTGAAATTAGCTTAGAGATCTAGGAAAGATGGTGCTAGGGTGAAATGATCCCAAGTCGCCTCCCTTGAGATAAGTGATTAATTTATGGAAATAGTTCAAGGAAGAGAGATGGATGGTGTTCACCGACAAACCCCAGCACAAGATGGCTTGCTGCACACTCAAGATCAAATTGTTCAACAATCGGTGGCAAGCAAACCACGCATGCACAGAAAAATGGACAAATACTCACTTAGGGCGAATAGGACAGAGATCAGTGCCTTGGTTTTTGGGGTTAATGGGGTCCAAAATAAATATGCCTAGGCTATAGATTTGCCCTAGTGGCCAAGTGCCCAAATAACTAAGCATGCGATCACAAGAATTTTTGAGAGATTTTAATTATTTTTATTGTTGACAAATGGATGCTAAAAGCTATCTAACAAAGTCCGAGTACATACCTAGATTCAGATGGTCGATTTGGTTCCTTTCTCCTCGTCCAACATCATCGATTAGATCATGAGTTTTCTCCACACCAAGTCGCTATATTTGTCCAATAGAAGTTGCCTTGCAAAACCCTAAGAGATACACTAGTAAGACAGTGTAAGATACTAAGAACTATCAATCACTTGAAATTTGCAAATCGATTTGTAGCTTAACAAGACTAACGGGTAAGAGATAGCAAATAAAATATAAATGGCAATAGCAATATTTATTTTTATCCACAAACGAAACCCCCATCTCAAGAGTAAGTTGCCCAAGCCAAGTAAGTCGCCTCAATTAGCCTTGGATGAAGTCGTGAATTACCTCCTACACTCCTTTAGCCACTGACTAATTTCAAGGATGGGAGCACTTGTTTCGACATTTAGGGGATACACTTCCAATAACATAAGCCTACCTAGCTGCACTCAATCATCCTGAGCTACAAGACGAAAAAGATTGACAGGTTTATAGACAAAGCCACACACTTCAGAGTCGAGACACAGAAGGGAAAACATGGAGGTGATTCAGTTCAAGAGGTCACAGAGGGGAAGGTCCTGGGGTTCATCAGTCAAGTCCAAGTCAAGGGATATCATAGCAAATGGATGAGATGGATAATGTAGAGAAGGCCAAGCACAGAACCAAAATCAAGGGAACTGATCTATATATTACATCAAATAGCTAATGCACCTATATCACTCTAAGCATAAGTCCTATTGATAATCAACCAAAAACACATCATGATCACCTATGCATTGCAAGGTCTAACATAGTTAGAATACCAATATAACCCATGAAAACCATAAAATACCTCTACCATATACTTTGAGATGTAGCTATAAACTGAAATCCACCTTTGCTGACACTATCGTCTTTGAATAGCAAGGAAAGATAGGATCCAGCTATACTGCTTTGCTCCACTGAACCGAGGCTCAAATATTTACAAGGGATGTCATGAAGAGGGCTCAAAGTGACAAAGGTGGCTCCTCTGCTACTCTGCCCTTGCATAATACATCAAATAGCTAATGCACCTATATCACTCTAAGCATGTATATGAAACTATAGCTAATGCATCTATATCACTCTAAGCATAAGTCCTATTGATAATCAACCAAAAACACATCATGATCACCTATGCACTGCAAGGTCTAACATAGTTAGAATACCAATATAAACCATGAAAACCATAAGATACCTCTACCATATACTTGCTCTGAGATGCAGCTACAAACTGAAATCCACCTTTGCTGACACTATCGTCTTTGAATAGCAAGGAAAGATAGGATCCAACTATATTGCTTTGCTGCACTGAATCGAGGCTCAAATATATACAAGGGATGTCATGAAGAGGGCTCAAAGTGACAAAGGTGGCTCCTCTGCTGCTCTGCCCTTGCATAATCCAGTTTCTCATATGATGATATAGATCATCCACCACTGATATCCTCTGATGTAAAATATTTTAAGAGTAAGGACTAGGCTCATGACTAGACTCTGTTTTTCCAAAATGATAGTCGCTCCCAGCTACTAAAAATATGATAACAAGCTCCTTCAAGAGAAAAGTCTCCTAAAGGAAGACGAACAAGATGCCAATAAAACCCTAATTTACCTTTCTTAAGGTGCAAAAGCATTGTAAAACAGGAAAATGGAGAGATCTTACCAACATCAACCAAGAAAGAGAGCAAGAGATACTTCTCAAGTCCTTCCTTGGCCACGAATTATTATAACTATTCTTAGGATCAATCTTACAAGACAACAAACCCTAGAAATTCCACCATTCAACCTTTATCACATGTAAAACTTGCCAAAGAGAGAGGTGCACACCACTTAGAAGCTCCAATATACCAAGAGGAAAAGAAAAAAATTACATAATTAGAATCCTTGTCTTGTTTTCAAATGAGTTCTAGGAGCCTTTATTTATATGAGGCTTCCTAGTCTTATCTAACTTTAGAGCCTACCTTACTAAAAAGTAAAATGACTTAATTTAGGGTTTTTCACCCACAAGCCGAGGACTAAACCACGTAAAGACCAAAAGTAATGACAAAACGATGTAGATGGCTTCATCCAAGTGAAGTGATGAGCCAGAGGAGGACGTCATGCCCCCCAACTAACCCCAACAATGTAGAAGATCCCTGGACGCCCTCCACTTTAACAAGGTAGAACTCTCTTGAAGAAGATGGCATCATGATGAAGCGTGCACATGTAGACCAAGGAGGGGTCATACAAGAAAAAGGAAGGTCCAAGTGGGAATAAATGAGGTGTTCTAAAGCGGGTATCACAACCCTTACACACGAATCACCTTCTACATGTCATAAACATGAGTGTGGCTAGGAGCCCCTAAGGCACGTGTCCTAATGGGTTCATCCCAAGAAGCACCAAACACCAACCCAGGCCACAAATGCCCCAACATGACGGGGGACTTCTGCCCATCAAGGGGCAGTCAGCAATGCCACTATGCCAACACTTCTTGGAATGAAAACCAAGAGGACCTGCCATGACCAGACCATGAGTCTTGAGCCCAGCTAGACCAACAATTTTATGAAAACAACCCTAGACTTGGCCTTTTACAATGCCAAAAGACCCCTTCACTCTGGTATATCTTAAAACTAGGATGACTCCTTATTAGAGTATAATAGTGCGTTTCTTCTTTATGAATACATAAGTTGTAGAAGACTGTCCCTCTGTTTTGGGTTTTAGGGTGCACAGAAATTTCTTCTGGGATTAATAGTGTGCCCTTCCAAATCTTTTCTTCATGAATGACTACTGCTACGTTTTTAATGAAATTCTATTTTCTTGTTTTTATTCAGTTTTGAGCATAACATTGGTCTCTTTGATTGATAATTCTGCAGCTCCCAGAGAATGTGGTTTTGAAGCTAGATAGAATTTGCAGACAACAGAATGTGATACTTGTAATTGCACGCTCTTATGGACTCACTGGTTTAGTTCGAATTAGTTTGAAGGTGATGTGATTTGAGTCATGGTCTGGTATTGATTTAATGGTCATATTTTTCTTTTAATAAAGGCACCATGACAATGCAATGTGTTTAACTTTTTAGCAAATGTTAATATATTATCCTTACAGGAGCATGATGTAGTTGAGTCCAAGCCAGAGCACTTTCTTGATGATCTCAAGCTTCATAAGCCATGGCCTGAACTCAAGAGGTGAGTTGGTTGTGAAGTTACTGAAACGTTTGCATATTTCAATTTTAGATGAATACACTGCAGATACAATAATGATGTGGAAACAGCTTTCCTTTATTTTCTTACATAGAAGATAGCTACGAACCATAAATATTCGTATTTTCAACCAATCCACTGGTCAAAATTGGTTCAGATCTGTGGATGATTTTGATATTGACATTGAGGATGCTGTAATACACAAAAATATACCATATGTTGTCATTCTGATAAAGTTGGCTGAAGAGTGGAAAAACATGCATGATGGCATGCTGCCGTCAACCAGAGAGGAGAAGAAACAATTTAAGGTGAGTAAATAACTGCAATTTTTTGGATTCTGTAGTTATTATGTTTTGTCAATCTCAGTTACTTGGGTTCATCCCGTGTATATCTACTTTCTTGTGTTTCTAGGATCTCTTAGGAAGCAAGATGCGTTCACATGATGAGGAAAACTACAAAGAAGCTTTGGAAGCTTCATTCAAAGTCTGGGCCTCTCCTGGAATAAGTAAGTTTTCTTAGTTTTAATGTGGCATCTATTGTAGTGGCAAATGACATCTTTCTGGGCCTCTCCTGGAATAAGTAAGTTTTCTTAGTTTTAACTTTTAATGTGGCATCTATTGTAGTGGCAAATGACATCTTCCATCTTTACTTCTGATAACTAAACCCTTAAAAGTAAAACAGAATGCACCAGATCACCTTGCTCCTACATAAGCAAGGATGGATAGCATATCCTTGTGATATATTATATATTTTCAAAAGAAGTAAAAGAGTTGTAAATATTTAAGCCATGCAATTTTTCAAGCAACCGAGAACATAATGATGTTAGTTTGAGATTCAGCTTCCATTTTGAGTGTCTACATTTGGATTTTCGGTTTTCCTCGTAAGAAGATACGATATATATATACCTTAACCACATATTGCTTGTGATATATATATATAGTGTGTGTGTGTGTGTGTGATTCATCAGACAAGGGAGACACCAACTTGCTGCTTTATTACCAATTTAGCTATATAATTTGTAGTTTGAATGTTGCATATCTATAATTGCGCGAGGCGCTCTATGTTAGTTTTGTACCTAGGGAAGTGTTCCCCAAGTGACTTTTTGCCTAAGTCACTTAGAAGGGGGAAAAATGTGACCCTCACATTAAAAACTACTTAATGAGACTTTATAAAGTTAAAATCACTTTTTGATAAATTTAAGTGGGTGAGTGAAATTTATTTAAGTGATTTAAATAAATGTGATTTTTACTCTCATTGAATCTTAGCCATTGGATTGGATCTTTCTCCATCGTTGGATTAGATTCCCACTTAGGGTTTAGACAAAAAGGGTTGAGGGAGGCAAACCCATTTACTTTTCACATTTATGAGAAGAGAGAAGAGCTGAAGAGAGAGCTAGGGCATGTGCACGAATTCCAAGGAGCATTGAATGCAAGTTTCAGCTAGCAGGCACTTCGAGGTATAGAGCTGAGCATTTATTGAACTGTACAGATTTGTAGACAGTCATTATTTCTTCTTAACAGGCACACATCCTGAGGCAGCCATATTAGCACAGAAATCGAGGTAATGTACAGCAGCAGTTAATGCTGTTCGTACACCACAAAATTCGAGGCAATTGATTTGGCACACATCCCGAGGAGTGGCACACATCTCGAGGTCTGATAGTACAGCAGTGATTATTGGCACAAGTTTCGAGACATTCTGGGCACTTGTTTCGGGGTAAATCTGGGCACACATATCGAGACAGTTTGCACGCAGCTCGAGGAGACACAGATTTCGAGACAGTACTCTGCATAGTTTTCGAGGAGGACTGTGTTAGTTTTGTACCTAGGGAAGTGTTCCCCAAGTGACAATAGCCTAATGTCACTTAGAAGGGGGAAAAAGTGACCCTCACATTAAAAGTCACTTAATGAGACTTTATAATTTTAAAGTCACTTTTTGCTAAAGTTAAGTGGGTGAGTAAATATTTATTTATGTGAATTAAATAAAGTGATGTTTTTACTCTCATTCAATCTTGACGATTGGATTAGATCATTTGTCCACCGTTGGATTAGAATCCACTTAGGGTTAGACAAAAAGATGAGGGAGGCTCATTTTCAATTCATTCTTGAGAGTTTGTGACAGAGAGAGGTCGAGTGAGAAAAGCTTGGATACCAACACGATTTTTGAGGCACCTTCAGCAAGTTGGGCACTGAAATCGAGGCATGCACTTGGCATTTATTATCAGCACAGATTTCTAGAGAGCAGCTGTCATCTTCAGCACAAATCCCGAGGTGATACCATACAGCAGCATTACCCTCAGCATGCAGTTCGAGGAAGATTCTGGGCTCTGTTTTCGAGGCAGCTTCACACTTTTCCAGGCACAGATATCGAGACATAAAACCCAGGCACAAATCCCGAGGTAAACTGGCACAAAATTCGAGGATATCAGTCTGCACGGTTTTCTAGAAGTGACTGGTACAGTTCTGGTCCGTACAGCAGTCATTTCAGTCACGGTTTTTGAGGTTGACTTATGCACTGAAATCGAGGAACAGTCAGCACAGATTTCAAGGGTGTTTGCACAAAAATCGAGGAGAGTACAACACTGAAACCAAGGTCATTATTTGCATAGAAACCGAGAAGCTTCAGCACGCATTTCTAGGCAGCTGTTGTGCACAGAAATCGAGGCAGTCTGGGGTTGCCTTTAATGTGGAGATAAGTTGTATTTTTCTTGTACTGCTGTTCCATTAATTTTGCTGAAGAAATAATAAATATCTCTCTCTCTAACTGGTTTTCCCCGTGGGGGTTTTTCCAGGGCTCGATTTTGGCCAAAAATTTCTGAGTCTATCATTTTCATGTGTGAATGTTGAAATGTGTTTTTCAGCCTGTTAGTTGCATTCTATTGTGTGTTTGATTGTTATAGTAAATTTTTATAAGTAACCTACAGCCTATGCATAACCGGCTGTAGGTGAAAACCACAAAATGTTGACACAAACCAGCAAACAGTAAAGTGCAAGAATTTCTACAGACTGTACCGTACAGTCACTGTACTTTCATCACAGAAATCGAGGCACTCAAGCACAGAAATCAAGGTTGCAGTTTGGCACTGATTTCGAGATAGTTTGCTGAGTGAAATTTCATGGTGGAGATAAGTAAAATTTCTGCTGTAAATTTATGTACTGAGATTTATTGAAGAAATAAGAAACTTTCTCTCTCTTTAACTGGTTTTCCCCGTGGGGGTTTTTCCAGGGCTTGATTTTGGCCAAAAATTTCTGAGTCTATCATTTTCATGGTGTGAATGTTTAAATGTGTTTTTCAGCCTGTTAGTGCATTTTTACTGCGTGTTTAATTGTTACTGAAAATTTCATAAGTAGTTTCCAGTCAATGCATAACCGACTGGGAATGAAAACCACGAAATGTTGACATAAACCAGCAAACAGTAAAGTGCGGAAAATCTTCAAAGTGCTGAAGCGACCCCGAGCCCTGGTTCAAGTTTGTAAAAATACACAATCAGAACAGTCCAAAGTCTTGATGATGGTGCATGAAGTTTGAGGATTTGAATTATGGTGATGAAGCCTTGATTAAGGACATAATTCTTTGCAACACAATAAAGAAGCAGCTACAGAAATAAAGAAGTCTTAAAAATCTGAGTGTGATAATAAGGACATGGTTGATAGGGGGAGCTGCCAGATCAATAAGAAGTTAATGGTTCGGTTACTCTGATGTATATGCTTTGCATGGCAACATTTTGGAAAGAATTTCTGAAGCATAAATCTTAGCATGATTGGGGAAGCAAATGAAGTATACACATGAAAAGAAGCTTAACTAAGGAGTTTGATGAGCCACAGTACCTAAGTCTGATCACTGTCAAATAAGCCAAAGTTACTTAAGTCTGTTTGGGAGGTTGATAAAGACGAAAATTTGAAGATCAGAAAAATCTTTTGCATGCACAACAGTAGTATGACTTGACTTTTCTATGCAATAAAATAAAAATCTTGCATAGGGGGAGCATTCTGGCAGTAAAAACATGATGGAATAGTACAAAGATTCATCGTTGTTTTGATTAAATGAGCAGACTTACATGTGCAAGCTAGTGGACAAGTTAAACGCTTGAAATATAATGATGAAGCATGCATACATTTTTATAAATTGACTGGCCATCAACACATCAGTTAGGGTGAGCACTTATGTGAAAATCGAAGATTGCAAAAACTCAGCAAAGAAGGTGACAAGTGATATACTCAAGATTTTTTCTTTTTTTTGGGCATTGTGAAGCCCTTAATGGCTATTTGACCCTTTGTCATTAATGTCAAAGGGGGAGAAGAAGAAGAAGTTGGTTGGTTGCCATCAATGACAAAGGGGGAGATTGATGAATATGGCTGTCTATGGTTATCATTGATGACAACATTAATGACAAAGGTCATGGCAAGTGGCAAGAAGTGACTAAGCAAGCATTGATGATTGGCACCACATGACTTGGAAATGGGATGGCATAAGAGGACAAGTTTGACAAGCTTGAAGGTAAGTGACATGAACAAAGAAGCATGACATGGTATGAAGTGTTGATGGCATGGACAAGAACATAGAAAAAGTATAAAAGACACAAGACAATATGAATAATGACCAAAGATTGATGACAAAGCCATGATAGTTGGGCAAGAAGGACAATGGAAGGACAAATGACCCTTACTGTGGTCATTTGTGGCTTAATAAGGGTATGGAACCCTTGAAGAAGGTTATGGTGCATATAAAGGCTTGGAACCCACTCATGTTGGTCAAATGAACCCTTGAAGAAGGTCTTTACACTTTTTCATTGAAGCCCATGAAAATGCATTTTGACCAATCATTAAATGGCATCATAAAAGAGACGTTGAAAGAGGCAGCCTGCTGTTAAAAGTATAAATTTGGAGAAGACCTAAATTTGTTGGTAACAAGTCAGCCAGCTAAAGGAAAAGAAATTAAATTAAACTCAAATAAAAATAAAAATAAAAATCCTCTTATGACAGGTCGGCTCAGGAATTAATGGAAACGACTATAAATACCCAATGAAGTATTTCTCAAAAACACATCATTTTTTGGAGTGAGCTCGCAGCAAATGGTGCTTTGAGGAATTTTCGGACTGTGTATTGAGGCAGCAGACAGAGGAGCTCTGTTTTCGGTGGTGTGAGCAGGAGCTACAGCAGGAACTATTTTGCTGTTTACTTCACATTTTTGAAATGGCTGATTGCTGTTGGTGTGGTGTGGAGATTTCGCTAGAGCAGAGGAGATAGGAAAAACTCGCATAGCTCAGGAGGAGCAGTTCGCATGGCTCAGAAGTTTTCAGTAGTGTGAGCAGGAGCAACAACAACAACTTTGTGTTTACTTCATATTGCTGGAATGGCTGATTGCTGATGGTGGTGATAGAATGAGATTTCAGTGGTAAGGAGCAGTGGAGGAGCAACAGCATAACAAATATTCTATCTCTGATTCTTCTGGGTTGATCTAGAGCAGCAACAGCATGACACATGTTTGTTTACCTTTCATCTTTTGATTTTGCTGAATGCTGATGTGATGCAGGAAGACATGTTGATGATGATAGCTTGCTAATGAACATAATGAGAATATGGTATGATGATATGCTGGAGAAATGAATGGTTGAATGGCAGCAGCATGTTACTATATTCAATCTAACAATGTTTTGATGATAATTATGATGAAGAGTGTAGAAGACAATGGACAGTGTTTATGTTGAACACTTGATGCTTGATTTACTGGGTTGATTAGGGCAGCCGAATACTAAAGATGATACATAATAAGACTTAATGATGATGATGCCTGTAACTAGTTGATGGACAGTATGATGGAGATGTTATGCTTGACAAATTGCTGAGACATGAGTAAGCTTGACAGTATGAATTCCAGGATTCAAAGACAGTAATGATTTGGTGAACAGAATGATAAAATATGCCGGTGATGATGTTGACAAAGTAATATGTACATATAATTTACAAGTTGGGTCTTGTGATGAATTGTACTTGTAAATACAAGCAGGGTCTTGTATCATTTTTTTGGTTGGGTTTGAGAAAGACTAGGCAGGGTCCTAGATAAAGAGTTGGTGCTCTTTTGCTTCAGTTAGTGTTGAATTGCCTCACGGTTGTAGCCGTTGAATCAAATATAAGAACATTACAATTATATCGTATCTCTCTTGTGCAATGTGTTGATGATGATGTGTTTTATGGATTGATAGTTAGTTTATTGATGAATATGACATGCTGATATAAGAGTTGGTAATTGAAATTAAAATTGAATAAAGTATAGGCTCACTGATTCACCCCCCCCTCTCAGTGAGCATTGTGTTTAACAATTGGTATCAGAGCAGGCCTTCTGTAGAAGCCTAACAAGCTTGAAGGAAATCAGTAGACACAAGTGAAGGAAAGCCATGGAGGAAATTCTTCCATTATTCAATGAATCAAGTTATGAATTTTGGAGCTTCAAAATGAAGTATTACTTATAGGGACAAGGGGTTGACATCTGGAAATCAGTTGAAGGAGCAACAAATAAGAACCCACAAGAAAGCAATGAAAATGCACTAAGGTTGATCATGAGGAGCTTGCCTCAATCAGAGAAGGAAAGGTTGAATCTTGGAAGGTATACTTCAACCAAAGATCTTTGGAGCACTCGTGAAGGTGAGAACAAAAGGAAGGCTCAAAATATTGACAAAGGAAAGGGAGTCAAGATATCTGAAGATGAAAATCAAGAAGAGAAGAAGGCTCAAGCATCAAGCACTAGTGAAGGTAAGAATTCTTCTATTTGCAATAACTCTGAATTTAATGAAGTTGCTCTAGTTAAGGTTGAAGAAGATGAGTTGTCAAAACTCAGAGGCATTTGCAAAAACTCTATTGGATAAGGATGTCAAATCCAATATAAGGCTTAAGAAGAAGATTATGGGAGCATTTGAAAAATACCAAGAGGAGACAAAAGCTCTGTTCATGAGCTTGAAGGTCAAGAACAAAGACTTGCAAAGTGAGTTAGAAGATAAAAAACTTGAGGTCAAAAGGTTGAAGGGTGAACTAGCAAATTAACAAGAAAAGATTGATGTGGATCCTAGAGAACTTGAAGAGGCAAAATGGGCTAATCTTGACTTGAAGGTTCAGTTGGATGAGTACAAGAGAATTGAAGAAGTCTTGAAAAATTAGTTGGATGAAAAGGAGAAGAAAAATGAAGAGCTTGAGATGGAAGTTGTTGGACTCAAGAAGAAAATTGAAAAATCAAACTATCATGAGAAGTTCAACAGCCTCCAATCGATTCATGCCATTGAGTAGAGTGCATCTCACCCTCTACTCCATCCCGATGCCTATATTGCTGATGTACCTCCATGCAAGGCATCTGAATCATGGAGGACAACCTGAGATACTACTATATCTAACACTATACATATCTTTGGGTTAAACTTTTGACTAGGTTAAAGGTATAGCCATGAAGGCGTGAATCAAATCTTGAAACTCTTACCTTGTCTTCCCTAGTAGTCGCCAGACTCTAGGTGGGTCATGAATGGTATAAAATGCATAGACTTTGAAACGTTGGAATTGTTGCTAAACCATTGTAAAGAAAAACAAGGAAATATTTATACACAAATGATAATACATGTGGTAACCAGTTACACGAATGACCTCGATATCTATCAACATCATTAGATATAGTCTCTTGTGTGTGTGTGTGTATATATATATGTTTTAATATGTTATAGATAGATGGTTTTATTAATCTTAAGAAGAAAATAATTTTTTTTTAATAATTGTGAACTGGTATGGGTAAACTTTTTTAGATCCACTTTAGGAAAATGATGCCATGTGTTTTTATTATCCATGGAGTGTGGTTTATGGCTACGAGGACCCAAATGGGGTTAGTGGTGGCTAGATAGTCCTGAGTGAGAAGTGTCTTGTTGGTGTGGCTCATTGAGTTGTGCATACCAGGGGTCTTTTGTTTGTATGCCATGAACTATCAGATGTGTCAACTTCTCATTCAACATGCTATACAAGTTGGCTAAGGTCAACTGATTTTTTTAATGCAACTTCTGATCCATTGTCAAACCCAAGTTGCCTAACCTCTGATCCAATGTTTGCTGAATGTTCTGAAGCTTCCCATTATATCTCTTGATATACATGCAGGGCCAATGCAACTTCTGATCCATTGTCAAACCCAAGTTGGCTAACCTTTGATCCAATGTTTGCTGAATGTTCTGAAGCTTCCCATTATATCTCTTGATATACATGTAGGGCCAAATAGTAGTACTCAACCCAATATATCAGGGCACTAAGGAGGTGTAATGTCCCTTCTTAGGAATTTTATTAAAATGGCAAATTTTCACTTTTTTCCCTAGTTTGACCTTTGACTAGTTTTGAGCTCTAGGTCCCCAAATTGCTCCAATTGCTCCCAAATATTCTAAGAAGGTATATGGATGATGTTAGAACATAAATATGTATTTCAGGGATGTTTGTGGACGTTTAAAATACTTCTGCAAATCCTCTTTCAATTCTGGCCAATGTAGGGAACTTTACTAGTAATTTCCCTTTGACTAGTATTGGTCTCTAGGTCTCGAATTGACTCCAAATGCCTTCAAATATTCAAGGAAGGTGTATGAATGATATTAGGACTTGAATATGATGTTCAGGGATGATATATGGCCACCAAAATACCTCTGCAAACTCTCTTAAGATTCTGGACCAAGTATGCAATTTTACTAGTAATTTGGGGTTCAAATCCCCTTAGGGTTAGTACTGAAAATGGCTTCCCAAATGCCTCCAAACCCACTCAAATTTCTGAACAGAGGTAGGGAATGTATTAAGGATGTTATTAAGGTCTCATGTGCACCATTAATTGATTATTATATCTGTTCCAACCCTCTCCCATTCAACTGCAAAAATCACCAATTCGACCCTTGGGGAAATTGCACTATTTCTTCTCCCAATGCAATTAAACTGAGTAAAAATACTTCAAATGCTCAAGTACAGTACATGAAACTTGTAAAATACATCCATGGCAATCCATTAATCACAAATTCATCAGAGACTCATCCATTCATTCGAAATCATCATCAATACATTGGCTCACAACAAGGTAGTGGGGAAATGGCATTGTTCTTCCATTAAAAATGAGATTTATACATTTCTACTTGGAATTTCGACCTGAAACTTTTTGGAGATGAAGAACAGAGTATTTACTTCATATTACAAAAGAAATGGGGCATGAGAAGCTCCCCCAAAGAGTACAATAGCTCACCAAAAACGCCCTCCCTCAAGGATCAAGAATATGCCATCAAAACTGGAAATGGTTGAGAGAATGTGTTGCAATAGAATAAACCATGAGCTGCCCTGTAGCTTATACCTGCAAATAAAGACTCCATTAAAGCTCCAAATGAAAGGTCCGAATGGCCTTTCCAATTACCAACTTGGATGGGAATTTTTCACCCTTGAAATTGGCTAAGGCAAGAAACTAGTCATCCACTAGCTCTCCCTCTATACAAATGCAATTGCAAATTCTACAAATGATCAAAAGCCCGTTTCATTCTTTGTTATTGACATTTATAAAGTTCTAATGTCCTCCATGGGTCGAATTCCTTCCAAGAGACTCATGCCAACTCAAGTTGGGAAGAGATTCCAAAGAACGCCACTTGTACAGCAATTCCTAGTCTCCCACTTCCACCAAATCACATGTGGAAGTATCTTAGTTGCCCTAACACCCTTGAGCGCCCTCTTGGAGTCTAATTTTAGCCTTGACATGTCATATATGTCATATGTCAGCCTTCAGGTCTGATTTGTGTCATAGGTGTCATAGCATCTTCATCATTGTTGTCATAGAGCTAGGGAATCTAGCCCAAGTGTCTCACTAGCTCCAAATTGCCTCTTCCTCTTCCATGGGAGTTACTCTTCCTCTATATTTCGACCTTGGATGAGTCATGCCATGAATAATACCTTTTGGAATCTCCCAAGTATGTTACCATTCACCTTGAATTCGAATTGGTGAGAGAATGAAGCCAAGTGTAGTGGGGAAATCTAGCCATATGTGGGTCCCACTTCCTCCATGTGTCTTCATGATCAAATGCCACTTTGATTTTCGCTTGTATATATTTATTTAGGTCCTTTATTAAATATTTATTCCATTCTAATGTTCAAACATCATTTATTATCCCCATTATTCCAAATCCCAAAGCTTCCACCCCAAACCTAGGAAACTAGTAATTTTCCTCCTTGGCAATTATTTCAACTTTAGCATCAATTTGACAAACTCTATTGAATAAGGACAATGTGATTAGGCCATTGTGACCCAATGCCAAATTTGAGACATTACAGGAGGCTCAATTGTGCCCTTAGCCACACTACTCGACTACCTAGGTACTAGAGAATGATCTCCTTGAGTGTTGTTCTCTGTGTACTATAGAAACAGGATGGTCTATTGTTGATTTTTGTACCTATGAAGTATTTTCCCTAGTGACTTTTGCTTAAGTCACTTAAAGGGGGAAAAAGTGATCCTTGCATTAAATGACTTGAGATGAGCATTTAATTTGACTTTAGAACATAAAGTCACTTTTTGGAAAATTTAAGTGGGTTAATATTTATGAGATTTAAATGAGAGCATTTAATCTCATCCATTGATCTAATCTAATCTCATCCATTGGATTTGTAGAACCCTAGGGTTTAGACAAAAAGGCAAGGGAGGCAAGGAGAACTCACTTTTGTGATGAGAGTGAAGAGAGAAAGAGGGCGCAGTTTTCGAGAGAGCAGCAGCTAGGGTACAACAGCAACACGAATTTCGAGAAGGCACACATTTCGAGGCAACAACATTTATTGCTTTTAGCACAGAAATGAGGCACCGTACAACAAGAGGTTAGCACGATTTTCGAGGCACCGTACAACATGGAATTGGCACGAGTTTCTAGACACCGTACAAGCACAAAAATCGAGGGTTGTACAAAGCATTTATTGATGTACCATACAACACGCATTTCGAGAAATTTCAGGCACAATTTTCGAGGTCCGTATAGTTGTACGGACTGTACCTTTTGCATAGAAAATGAGGCAACAATTTTCTGCACAGATTTCGAGGTTGGGCACAGTTTTCGAGGTGCTGGGATTTGGCACAGAAATTGAGGCAACAACTTGACATAGAAATCGAGACAGCTTCTGGGTGATTTTTTTATGGTGGAGAAAAGTACATTTTTGCTTAAAGAATTTATGTACTGAACATATTGCTGAAGAAATAAAAATCTCTCTCTCTCTGACTGGTTTTCCCCGTGGGGGTTTTTCTAGGGCTATTGGCCAAAAATTTCCGAGTCTGAAATATTTTATGGCGTGCATGTGTATTTAATTTTTCTGCCTGTAAATGTGATTTTCAGTGTGTTTTAAATGTCTGAAATTTTATAAGTAATTTCCTGCCAATGCAAAAATTGGGTTGGGGATGAAACAGTGAAAAACTTGACATAAACCAGCAAGTTGAAAATCTCGGAAAAATCTACATGGTATCAGAGCTTGGGGGCAGAAAACATTAAAATTTGCAGACAGTCAGAAATTTCTAGATTTGAGTATTTTCTTCTGTTAGTGAAAAACACCTTGTTGGGTTGACGAAGATGGCTACAGGACTTAGGTTGGAGGATAGGCTAGGTGGGACAAGAAACTTTGTGCCATGGAAGGCTAGGATTTTGCTGATTTTAGAGGAGAATGAATTGTGGGAGGAAGTGGTAAGAAACACTACAACAAACCCTGTTCAGATTCCCGCTGCTACAGATGTAGCAGCATTATCGGCTTTCAACAAGAAGGACTGTAAGGCTAGAAGAACAATTCTTGATGCAGTTAAAGACCATATCATTCCTCACATTTCAGGTAAAGCTTGGGCACATTTGATGTGGAGTGCTTTAACCAGTTTATACGAGAGTAGTGAGTACTAATGAGAACCGAAAGATGGTTCTTAAGGAGAAACTGAAAAGTATAAAGATGAATGGTGGAGAGGGAGTGGCATCTTCCCTTACTAGGATATCTGCAGTTAGAGATGAGTTAGCAGCAGTTGGGGAGGTGGTCATTGCTACCGAGCTTGTGCGTACAGCAGTGAATGGGGCTTCCAAGCCTTGGGGTGCATTTGTGCAGGCTATAGTGGACAGAGAGAACTTACCTTCATGGGAGAGACTGTGGGATGATTTTGTGCAGGAGGAGACTAGGAGAGGTCTTGTACAGGGCAGTTCTTCACAGGGTAGGGAAGATGAGGAGAATGTGGCTTTGACAATAAAGGGAAAGAAGAAGAAGGGTCCCAAGCAGGGTGGGGCCAAGCAGCAGCAGGGTGGGCAGAAGGACTTGAGTAAAATCAAGTGTTATGGTTGTCAGACATTTGGGCACTATGCTTCACAGTGTCCAAGCAAGAAGAAGAAGAGACAACAGACTGCAGCTTCAGCGGAGGTTGATGACTTCAGAGATAGATTTCAGAGAGTTTTCTTTGTGTGCTAGACAGATTGAGAGAGAGAGAGAGCCTCTTTAGTTACCAGCATTGATGTGGATATGGAGATGGAGTATTCCTTATTGACAGGCCATCAGATGAGTGCATCCACTACTGGCACTTGGTATATTGATAGCGGAGCTTCGAGCCACATGACAGGTGCTCGAGAGATGTTCTCCGAGTTTTCACAGACAGGTACAGATGTGGAGGTTGTACTAGGCGATGACACCATTGTCAGTGCAGTTGGTCGTGGGACTATTACATTTCAAAGGGAGTCTATGAGTCCTATGACTCTTGAGTGATGTGTTATTTGTCCCTGGGCTGAAGAAGAACCTTGTATCAGTTTCCACCATTGAGGACAAGGGTCTTGGGGTTTGTTTCTTAGATGGGCGAGTGCAGGTATTCCCCAAGACTACAGGATTATCTACCTCCATGGACATTGGGGTTAGATGTGGAAAGCTATACAAGCTCTTATTTCAACCCCAACACACTTTGGCACACAACAGCAACAGTGAGCTTTGTGAGCTATGGCATCAGAGGATGGCCCACTTGAATCACTTAGCTTTGAGATTGTTGAGGAGCATGGTTACAGGGTTACTAGAGTTCAGCACAGAGCAGAGTGATGTTTGCAGGGGGTGTGCTTTGGGAAAGTACACCAAGATTGCTTTTCCAAGCAGTGACAATAGAGCAGCAGGAGTACTTGATTTGATCCATACTGATATTTGTGGTCCTATGTCATCGGTTTCTTTGACTGGTTTTGAGTACTATATCTCTTTCATTGATGACTACTCCAGGAAGACCTGGATCTACTTCTTGAGGAGCAAGAAGTCACCCTTAGTATTGAGAGTCTTCCAAGGGTTCAAAGCCCTTGTGGAGAATCAGACAGGGAGGAGGATTCAGGTGTTGAGATCGGACAATGGGGGTGAGTATACCTCCAAGGAGTTCGATGGGTTTTGCATTCAGGAGGGCATTCAGAGACAACTGGCAGTTCCATACACTCTTGAGCAGAATGGAGTTGCAGAGAGGAAGAACAGGTCGATTGTGGGAGCAGCGAAAGCAATGCTTCATGATCAGAGTTTACCGTTCTTTCTTTGGGCAAAGGCATGCAGTACTGCAGTTTATCTGTAGAACAGGAGTCCCCATCGTGCCTTGGGGAGGAAGACTCCTGAGGAGATGTTCACAGGAAAGAAGACTGAGGTTAGCCATTTTCGGATATTTGGTAGCTTGACTTACTCTCATGTCCTTTCTGAGAAGAGGACAAAGCTTGATCCCATTGCAGAGAGAGGCACTTGTGGGATATGATGAGACTTCGAAGGCTTACCGCATTTACTTTCCTGGCTAGAAGAAGGTTGTTGTGAGGCGAGAAGTGAAGTTTGATGAGGAGAGAGCCTTCAGGAAGTCCAGAGAGTTGGAGCATGGGGAGCCACCGACTTCCACACCTCAGGTGACTCAGGCTTCTTCAGTACAGATCACAGGTCCACAGGTTTCTGGAGTGACTGGGTCACAGGTGACATGCACAGGTGACATGCACAGGTTCTTCAGGTTCAGTGGTTCAATCAGCAGGTACTCCAGGGACAGGTTCTAGTTCTCAGGTTACAGGTTCTTCAGTGACTGGTTCACGGATTACTGGTCCACATGTTCCTGGGCCATCTGCTTCTGGGAATTCTTCAGATGAGGATAGACAAGTATGGGAGGACCCTTCAAGGAAGAGGAAGCCTAAATGGCTTCGTGATACCTTGGAGGAGGCAGAGGCATTTGGTAGGTCCCAGGAGGAGGCCAGGACAGTTGTGATGCCGGATAGATTGGGGATGGCTCTAGCTGCGGGTCTTCGTGATTCAGACCCTTCCACATTTGAGGAGGCCTCTCAGCATCAGGTTTGGAGAGATGCCATGATGGAAGAGTACCATTCCATCATGAAGAATGATGCATGGGAGATAGTACTGAGACCAGAGGGGAAGTCTGTTGTGACTTCCAAGTGGATCTACAAGGTGAAGCATGTTGCGGATGGCAGTGTGGAGAAATACAAGGCTCGGTTTGTGGCACAAGGGTTTTCATAGGTTGAGGGAGTTGATTATGATGAGACCTTTGCGCCGGTTGCTCGTTATTCCTCCATCAGAGCAGTGATTTCTATAGTAGCAGAGATGGGTTGGAAGATCCACCAGATGGATGTGAAGACCGCATTTCTCAATGGTCTTCTGCAGGAGGAGGTTTGCTTAGAGCAACCACAGGGATTTGAGATTCATGGGAGAGATTCTCATGTGTGCTGGCTGAGGAAAGCCTTGTATGGACTGAAGCAAGCTCCTAGAGATTGGTACTCCAGGATTGATGCGTATTTGACATTGATGGGTTTTCAGAAGAGTGAGGCTGATCCCAACCTTTACTACATTGTGGTTGGTGGAGATCCTCTCATTCTTTTGTTATATGTTGATGAATTGTTTATCACTGGAGAGGAGCGTCTCATTGCACATTGCAAGAGAGACCTTGCTACAGAGTACGAGATGACTGACATTGGGTTGATGCATTATTATCTGGGGATGGAGGTTTGGCAGGAGCCTGGTCATATTTTCCTGGGATAGGGGAAGTATGCAGTTGATATTCTGACGAGATTTCGGATGGAGGATTGCAGGTCGATGTCCACACCTATGATCACCAACTGGAAGCAACTTCATGCTTTTGAGGGTAAGTTGGCGGATCGTACACTTTACCGTCAGCTCATTGGGTCGTTGATGTATGTGGTCAACACCAGCCCAGACTTGTGTTTTGCGGTGAACACTCTTAGCCAGTTCATGGTAGAGCCTAGCAGTGTACACTGGACTACCGCAAAACATGTGCTGAGATACCTTGCAGGCACAGTGGACTATGGTTTGGACTACAGGGGTCCGGGTGGAGTCAGTTTGGTTGGTTTCACAGATTCAGACTGGGCAGGCAGTGTGAGGGATCGGAAGAGCACTTCCGGTTGTTGTTTCAGTTTGGGCTCAACAGCAGTGTCGTGGTTCAGTCGAAAACAAAAGTCCGTTGCGTTGAGTTCTGCCGAGGCTAAGTATATGGCAACCAGTCAGGCTACTTGCGAGGCACTGTGGCTTCATAAGTTATTGGTAGATTTGTTTGACGAGGAGCTTAGACCTACGGTGATTTACTATGACAATCAAAGTTGCATCCAACTCTTTGAGAATCCTGTTTTCCATGACACGTCCAAGCACATAGAGATCAGGTACCATTTCATCCGTGACTACGTTCAGAGAGGAGCCGTGGAGTTGCAGTATATTTCCACTGATGAGTAGGTAGCAGATATCCTGACGAAATCTTTGGGGAGGGGCAAGTTTGTCTTCTTCAGAGACAAGTTGGGAGTGGTGCAGAATACCTTCCTTGGTAAGAGGGAGTGATGATTTTTGTAACTAGGAAGTATTTTCCCTAGTGACTTTTGCCTAAGTCACTTAAAGGGGGAAAAAGTGACCCTTGCATTAAATGACTTGAGATGAGCATTTAATTTGACTTTAGAACATAAAGTCACTTTTTGGAAAATTTAAGTGGGTGAGTGAAATTAATATTTATGAGATTTAAATGAGAGCATTTAATCTCATCCATCGATCTAATTTAATTTCATCCGTTGGATTTGGAGAACCCTAGGGTTTAGACAAAAAGGCAAGGGAGGCAAAGAGAACCCACTTTTGTGATGAGAGTGAAGAGAGAAGAGAAGAGAGAAAGAGGGCGCAATTTTCGAGAGAGCAGCAGCAACACGAATTTTGAGAAGGCACACATTTTGAGGCAACAACATTTATTGCTTTCAGCACAGAAATCGAGGCACTGTACAGTAGGAGGTTAGCACGATTTTCGAGGCACCATACAACAAGGAATTGGCATGAGTTTCTAGACACTGTACAAGCACATAAATCGAGGGCCGTACATAGCATTTATTGCTATATCGTACATCACACATCTCGAGAAATTTTGGGCACAGTTTTCGAGGTCCGCACAGTTTTTATGGTGGAGAAAAGTACATTTTTGCTGTAAAAATTTCTGTACTGAACATATTGCTGAAGAAATAAAAATCTCTCTCTCTCTGACTGGTTTTCCCAATGGGGGTTTTTCCAGGGCTATTGGCCAAAAATTTCTGAGTCTGAAATATTTTATGGCGTGCATGTGTATTTAATTTTTCTGCCTGTAAATGTGATTTTCAATGTGTTTTAAATGTCTGAAATTTTATAAGTAATTTCCAGCCAATGCAAAAACTGGTTTGGGGATGAAACAGTGAAAAACTTGACATAAAACCAACAAGTTGAAAATCTCAAAAAATCTACACCTATCAGTTTATCTAAACCTAGTTCTAGGTATACCTAGGGGTCTTCCTATATGGTCTTCCTATATACTAGAGGGTACGTAGAAGTGATATCTCGTATATAGGTGTTGTTTGATGAGGTATGTGGAAGTGAGATCTTGTATATAGGTGTTGCTTGATGAGGTATACTAGAAGGGGTACCAATAGAGGTTACAATGATGTCCAACAATGTGACTTAGTACCACTTGTATTCTCTGCGTGTATGCTTCCCAGCCGCATGCTTACACGCTGAATGACATATCGCTGTGTTATTTAAAGATGTTGAAACATGTCTCTAAAAATCAAATTAAAAAATTTAGGAGCTCGCTAACCCCATAAAGAGCTCTACAATCATTGGAGAATAGCTTACTTTTCAAGTTAGGGTTTGACGCTGAAAATTAGAAATAAGCACAACTCTTGCAATATTTATTATAATTGCTATAATGTCCACTTACCATAAATGTTGTGGCCACTTTGCATCTACCAGCATTGGTTTGACAAAAATCTGCACACTCCATCAAAAGATATTCCCTCTGTAGTATTTTTGGTCGTGACTAGAAAAACCCTAAAATAATTGATTTTTAAATCAACGATACCTTCACTTCCTGGATTTCGTTTGATACTTTTTTTTTTCAATTATGGGTATTTTTGTGAGAGGAACTCATATATACCATTGGTTTCTTCCTAAGTTGCCAGGGTACCCGTATCGGGGGGTTGGGCACCCGTACCAGTACCGGGTACCGGTACTGGTACCTCTGAGAGTATCGTGAAAGTACCGGGTACTTCACCCAAGTATCGGGTACTTGGTCAAAGAAATTTCGGTACTGGTACTTAAAAAGGCCTACGTACCATGAGTTTGGGTACTCCGCGGGTACTTCATTCAGTAGACAAACCAGTCTCTGACTCTCTGCATCAAATGATAGAGGGTCTGATCTTTTCAGCCAACATTGACTTCCTGATGGTGAGTCAATGGTGTAATACCAACTTAAGTCTGACCCCAAATTCCTTCACTGCTGGTTTACGTCTGCTTGATTTGGTTGGTGACTTGTTGGTTTGTAGGCAATGTTAGGACTTGGGAGGGAGTAATTATTGTTTAAGGTTGTTTGCATACCCCAATGGTTTAACACCACAATAAGAACCCAATAATAAACAAGATAAGAATATTAATTGCTTCCTAAATATTCAATGCCAATCATATATTATAAGAGAATAAATCTGACCTTAAATATTGTTGAAGGTGGACTGTTGAGGCAGGGACTGCTGTTGCAAATAAGATAAATATTGTCAGAGTTTAGGACAGCACTTGCATGAGATTAATGCCCGAACAATGGAAGCACAGCTGCTGTAAATAATACGAGTATTGTTGAAGTTTTAGGACAGCACTTTCATGAGATAAATGCCCAAACAATGGAGGCACGCCCAGCTGTAAGAGGTCACAAACAGATTGATAGTATGCAGCCCGTGAAGGAGAAAGACGCCGTTAATAAGCGTAAGTTTCTGATTGCTGCTTCCACAGGAGTGCTGCACCCTCATGCACTAGAATAGGGCTGCTAGATGACCACGACCCTACAGTATTTAGTCTCAACAAATAATATTGCTGCTCTTCCTCAATAGAGGCTCACGCCTATGATCAACAAATGGTACTGTCTGCCCTAGGATTGGTAGATTCATATCAATATCAATATCATATATGTAATTTGAATTAATGTGCAAGTAGCAATACCAATGTCAAATGTGTGTTACTTGTTGAAAACTTATTAACTTAATAATATATTAATATAATTATTAATTATAAATTTATAATTTAAACTTGAAAATTATATATATAATAATAATAATAATAATAATATATATGTCTATAGTACCCCGACGTACCCAAGAACCCTATTTCAAAAAGTGGCATACCCGTACTCGAGTACCCGAGTACCCTGGCAACTTAGGTTTCTTCATATCCTACACAAAGTTTCAGAAATTGATTTGAAGTCCGTTGTCTTCTTTTTTCCCCAAAATTTCTGCAGAAAGAGAAAAAATTGTTTTCCTTTCTTGGCCGAAAAATAGCTTTGAAACCATTTGTAATGTACTTAACCCCAAAACTTCTAAGCAAAAATAGAAAAACATGAGAAAAGAGATAAACCCTGAAAAATATCTCTTGCATTGATGATATTCAAAATATAGAGTTATGTTCACTTGCCTCTTCGAGGGGGAAACCTCCAAGAGCATTGCTCCAAATACAAAAACAATTCTTGACAAAACATTACATAGCTTACTACTCTATATACATTGCTTTAATATCTAGAGCCCTTACTACTTGTGGTCCTGCTATTAATGAGGGTCAACCACCTGGTGACTTTTATTCAATAAAGAGGGCCCATTTACATTAATTCACTACCCATTAACTATCTATTGGGCCTTATGGCTTAGTACTTTGTAGGGAAATCCAAGGGATGCTTCCCCACATTTGTGGAATGCATTCGTAGTAAATCGATTGGTGTAGATAGATTATCGCGCCTCACCTAGGGGGATTCGAGCCAGGCACCTGGGCATAATAGATTTCATATTTTCTCTTTGATACATCGTGGACCCAAGTAGTATTATTTGTTAATGATTTTTTTTTAAATTTTAGAGCTTTTGGGGTGTGTCTGATTTGCTAATTTATGGATAACAATATTTTTCCCCGTATTTTAACAATGATTCTACTGCTCTATGGCTGTATTACATTTTAGCATATCTTCTAAGTTATTTTCAGATTCCAGATTTAGGTTATGGTTGCTATACAGCTTACTCAGTCTTTTGAAGTGTAGTACTTGAAGTAATTAATTTATTTTCCTTTGGAGTTTCTAGGGCCTCAGGTGTCCTTGAACATTAATATAAATGATTTACTGCTTTTAGTTATATGAATATCCCACTATATCAATAAATTTTTTCTCATCAATTACCAGAAGGTGGTGGACATTTGTTTGTTGCACAAAATGTGTTATTTCATATTTTAGATTTAAAAGCTATATTGTCTTCAATGTATGAGGAGTCCATATTTCACATTGTTGTACCCTCGGTTACTTTCTCTTGCTTCATTAGTGTTGTCTTTTGATAGTTTTTCTGCTGCACTGTGTAGGGTTTACCCCCTTTCTATCATTTTGTCTAGACTCTCTCTAGCCTAGCTTTTAGATTTTGTTTTTTTCCTTTTCTGGATATGCTATAGACATTCCTTATTGCTGTTCTTCTGAGTCCCATTGACTTATTTTGGTAAAAAATTAATATAAATTCATTTCATTTTATTGTTGTACATTTATGAAGATAGTCTCACCTTCTTCCTCAACCATTATTTTGCTTCCATTGCAATAGTAGTTTAAATTACAGTGACCAAACTTGCCTGCAGATATTGTCATTTGTACATATATGAAGTAATCCTTTTCGGTGCCTAAGTTTTTCCTAGTTATCATGGAACTTGAGAAGGAAGATGCTCTTGAAGATGTTTACATGGAATATTTTACGTTCAACAAATAATGTCGATATGTTGCAGGTTCGCATCTCCGTAATATTCTAGATGATAGCTCAGCTGATGTGAATTCCAATTCATCAGACTTTTGGGTGTTGGTAGCTGCTCTAAAGGTAAGACTATGTCATTGATTTTGTGCTATGAAGATAATTGATGTACCATGTTAGAATATTTGTTACATGGGGTTTTCATTTAGATTTCTAGTGCTAGTTTGTTTCCTATAATTTTAGCAATTTACAAAAAGTTTTTTTTCGATGCGTTATTTTAAATATTTTATTGCGTTGTAGTAAATGATTTGAGTCTTTGACTGTAATAAAGAGGGCATTTGTTCCAAATATTGTCTAGTAGAATAGTTTGGCTAAAGTTGGGCTTTCGCAGTATTTGACCACCAATATGTTTTTATTTCCACTTGTTTTATCAGGAAAAATTAAACTAGAAGACAAGAAAGAGAACCGCATGATAGGAGAGAGAACTGTCAAATATTTTGTTCATTAGATAGAATAGGTCTTCTTACATTTAGACAAGTGAAGAAGAGAAGAGGTTATATAATGTGTTTCCCATTTAACTTGATTTATTAACTTACACTTTAATGTATTTTTTATTTATTTGAAAATAAACTCCTATTCACTAAGAATGACCATAATATTAACTACACTAACATCCTCCCTTGATGGTCATTCTGGAAAATACACCAACTTGTCTCTAAATTTAACAAACTTATCTAGACCAAGTGGCTTAGTGAAGATGTCTACAGTCTATTCTTGTATGGTACAATATTGAAGTTGAGGTTTGTCGTCTTCTACAAGTTGTCTGATGAAATGACAATGTACATCAATGTATTTAGTGCGCTTTGAAAAACTGGATGCTTTGCTAATTTTAGAACACCCTGTTTGTAACAAAAAAACATTGTTGGCTTGGTTTGCTCAACCATCAAATCTCCAAGTATTCTTCTAAGTGAAACTGCTGCACATGCTCCTTTTGTTGCTGCCCTGTATTCTGCCTCGGTACAAGAAATAAGCATTTTGTTTCTTGCTAGCCCATGAAACTGCACCCGTTCTAAGACTGAATAGTAGAATACATTACCAAATGTTGATTTTTGATCATCCATTGATCTTGCCCAAACAAAATCTGTATAACCTGTTAACTGAAATGCATCGCTTTCACCATATAATATTTCATATTCTATTCTTTTTTTAACAGATCTCAGAATCCTTTTTGCTGCTACCCACTGTTTTACTTTAAGATTTGCCATGAATCTGGATATGTAGCTGATTGCAAAGCTAAGGTCTGGCCTAGTTGTTGTAAGATAGATCAGACTTCCCACTAGTTGCCTGGAAATTGACTCATTGGTGGATTTTGAGTCAACTTTGGCTGAAAGTATCTGCCCTTTCTCCATAGGTGTAAATGAACTTTTATAATTAGCTATTTTGTATTTGTCAAATAGACCTATGGCATACTTAGTTTGTGAAGCAAAAATACCTGTGTTAGTCTACCAAACTTCTACACCTAGACACTAATGTAAGAGGCCGACATCTGTCATGTCAGTAGAGGAACTGTTAGCACACAAATCCGCACTGGTAAATAGTCAAAATGGACTTGTGAAATTTGTTTGAAGAGCATGCAACTTGTAGGAAATTTATCTCTCGTGTGATGTGTCACTGATAAATTCCTCTCTGTTTGGGCTGGTGGATGCCAATCACAAGGGGGTCCCTAACTTGTTATATTCCTGCTAATATACCTGCAAATCTGCTTTACATGTATAAAAGGCAGTGAAATATGGTTGTTATAAGTACTAGAACATCAGATCTATGAGTCTAAATGACAACACTAGTGTGTTTGATCAATCTAAGTTGCAAAATGAGCTAAAATGACGTAAAAAGTGTAAAATTTTACTCAACCTTCAACTCTGATTTCTAATTTCACTGATACATTGTTTAATACATAAACTCATTCAACATATAACAGCTGCAAATGAATTCTTTCCTCATAAACAACTCAGAATTAGAAACACATGAAGATCTTTACCACACTTCTGAGAGCAGAATTAAAAATGCTTTCACACATAAATTTTAGACTCAGAATTTTAGCCAAATGGCCCAGGAAAAGCCCCGAGGGGGAAAACCTGTGTGAGAGAGTTCTTTTATTTAATTCTTCTTCAATGAAAATTACAGCAGTAAGAATACACAGTAATCTCTACTTATCTCAACCCAGAAGACCAAATATTGTGCCTCGATAACAGTGCTGAAGATGCCACGTTTTCTTGTGCCCAAACTGTCTAGAATTTCGTGCCTTTCTCAGGCCTGTTCAGACTACTTCTCACACCCAAACAGCTCCTCGATTTTAGTACTAAACAGGGTCTTCATACCCAGTTTGTGTGCCAACAGTAACAGCTAATACATTTCTCAATTTCTGTGTCCTTCTCAACCTAGAAATGCGTGCCCACTACAGGATTACTGCTGTACGAACAGCACATTAACTGCTGTACTTCCTCATCGAACAGAGTGCCATTGTCTAGGAATGCATGCCACAAACTTCTCCTTGAACTATGTATTCCTCCTTGATTTTCGTGCTGGTTTCTAGCATCAATAAATGCTGAACTTCACCTTGAAATTCCTGCCAGACATACTCTTGAAAATCGTGCCAGTGGTTTGTTGCTGTACGACCTTGAAAAATTGTGCTAGTCTCTGCTACGAGGAATGTGTGCTGCTATTTCTCTCTCAACTCGACTTCTCTTCTCCAATAAAATCGACCTCTCCAAATGCTCATGGATAGCATTTAATGCCTTCCGCCTTGTCTTTTCATTTTCTCTCCTGGGGTAGTTGAACAGTCACTAGATCAAGGACCCACATTGAATCTAGTGGTCTCACATCAATGGATGAGAAAAGTCACTTTTCTCTCCATTAAATAATTTCTTTTCAACTCCCACTTAAATTTATTGAAAAGTCACTTTAATCTCTAAAGTGAATTAAATGCTCATCTCAAGCAATTAATGCAAGGGTCATGTCTTCTGCTGCATGGGAACGCTCCCTACCCCCTCGCTCCTGCTCCCGAAGCTTGCTTCCTTCGGAATCTCTCTCCCAAAATGCTCCTAGTTTTGGGAGCATGCTCCCGAGGCACTCCCTACCTCTCCTATACTAAAAGCTCCTTTACTAGGTTGATCATCTGATGACAATGTTATGGTACCTCCCTTCTTTGCCAAGCTCCTATAAAAGTTGTTATGGTTGATCATTTGATGATAATGTTAGAAGTTATAACTTATAACTACTAGATGATCGATGTTATATGGTTTAATCCATGTTTTCTATAACTAATTGAACATCCTACATGTTTTTTAAATATAAATCCATCAAGATTTATTAAAATATACACTATAAAAAACGCTCCCGAAACGCTCCCAAAACGGGAGCTTATGAAAATTTTGCTTTTCGCTCCTCGCTTCCCTCTCCCGCTCCTCGCTCCCAACAGCATAGGTCATGTCGCTTGTCCCCTTTTAGTGACTTTGGCACAAAGTCACTAGGGAAACACTTCCTAGGTATACAATTCAACACTCCCTCTTACCAATGAAAGTGTTCTCAACTTCTCCCTCACTCCCAACTTGTCCTTGAAGAAGATAAACTGCTTCCACACAAAAGCTGGTAATCTGCTCATGTGCTTCTCACACAATTTAAGAAATGCCCACCCTTTCTAAACTCCTCTCCAGAAAGGTCAAATCTAATGTCCCTTCATGTTAGGCATCAACACATGAAGGACATCCTAAGCTGCAACGCTCAGTGCTTCTGCTTCGTGTGGGAAGTCCTTCTGGCATGTCCTTCGCTAGAATCACTCTAGTCTCACACTGTTTGCAATAGAAGCTCCCTCTGTCTCTGGAATCCCTCCCTCTACATATCCTGCACTCTGCACTGGTGCCACATGTCGAGAAGTCTCATCTCGCTCATCCATCGGTAAAATGTCATAGCAGTTGACCCTCCCACCAACACTGGAAGAAGTAGCCTCTTGCTTACTCCCTTGAATTGAAGACTGAAAACTCGAAACCACTTCAATCTTCAGAGCATCTCGCTCTCCCTTATGAATTGAGGACTGACTACTCGGCACCACATCAATCCTTTGAGCTTCTTACTCTCTATCTGTCTCAGAATAGGAACCTGTTATCCACCTAGATCCTCCTGATGTAGGACGTGCACGCACTACATACTCACTATTTCTTCGATAACCTATCAACATAGGATCAACCGAATCCAATCCCAATACATAGATAAATATGTGTTCACTCTTGAACAACACTGCATACCTTGCACCTTCCAAGGTTGGAATTGAGAGTCTGCTATCCTTCAGCTTTGGAACATAGAGCACACATGATACCTCCAGAAGCTCTCCAAACTCTAGTTGGAACTGTACTCGTCCCACTCCTCTGACTACATGCACTATGCCCTCTCTATCTTGTACAAGTTGCTTTGGAACTATCTCTATAGTGAGGAAGGCATCTCGCCTCCCAGTCATGTGACTACAATATGCACTGTCAACTATCCACTTCCTAGTATTCGTAGGTCCACTATTGCTGCAACTCGAAACAACTGTGACAAGAGAGAATTCTTTCTCGAATTTTGTAGCGTAATTCTCTATCTCAGCTGTAGCTGCAACTTGTTCCTCCTTCGCCTGCTTGCCCCTCTTCTTCTTCAAACATTGGCCAACATAATGGCTAAACTCATTGCATGCATAACACCTGATTTTGCTCAGGTCCTTCTGCTCACCTCTCTGTTGCTTAGCCCCTCCCATAGGGCCCTTCTTGGACTTCATTCCTTTAGCTGACAAGGCAACATTCTCCTCATCATCTCCTCTCTGTTGGCCCGTGGATCTAGATCTCAGCTCCTCTTGTGTGAAGTCATCCCAAAGTCTGGACCAAGATGGCAGGTTCTCTCTGGAAACAACTGCTTGTACAAAGTCATGCCATGGCTATGAGAAGTCATTCAAGGCTACTCTCACCAACTCAACCTCATCCACAAACTCGCCAATGGCCCTCAACTGATCGCGTACCTGTCTGATGCGGGTCACCGGTCAGGCATGATGCAACATTGTTGGTTTTAGTCATTTTAATGTCCCTCAGCTTTTGCCTCATAAGTATTTTCCGGTTTTGATCATCATCCTCAAACAACTTGATCAGGGCAACCCACATCTCATAGGCATTCTTTTTCCTAGTCAAAAGAGGCATGAGGTGGTCTTTTATTGCATCAAGAAGAATGTGCCTTTCCTTTACATTCTTCTGGTTGTACTCATCCAAAAGGATAGGATCAACAGGTATCGTGTACACTTCTTTGGTTATCTCCCATAACCCAAGCTCCTCCAACAACAAGGTGACCCTCTCCTTCCATGGAATGAAATTTTCAACCCCCACAAGTCTGTCCTCAAACCTCAAGCCAAGCGTCAATGACATCTTCACAGACAAACCAACAACACCTCAACTCAAATCTTCTAGACAAGGCAATCTCTTCCCACTATGTCAGACTTCAACCCAACTGTCATTCTCTGCAAAACACATGCACTTACAACTGCTCAGAAATCGACCTCTTCTCAAGTTTGAAATCCCTGCTCTACTTCAAACAACCAGCTCTGATACCATGTAAAATTTTACTCAACCTTCAACTTTGATTTCTAATTTCATTGATACAATGTTTAATACATAAACTCATTCAACATGTAACAACTGCAAATGAATTCTTTCCTAGTAAACAATTCAGAATTAGAAACACATGAAGATCTTTACCACACTTCGGAGAGCATAATTAAAAATGCTTTCACATAAATTTCAGACTCAGAATTTTAGCCAAATGGCCCAGTAAAAACCCTCGAGGGGGAAAATCTGTGAGAGAGAGTTCTTTTATTTAATTCTTCTTCAATGAAAATTACAACAGTAAGAATACACAGTAATCTCTACTTATCTCAACCCAGTAGACCAAAAATTGTGCCTCGAAAACAGTGTTGAAGATGCCATGTTTTTTGTGCCCAAACTGTCTAGAATTTTGTGCCTTTCTTAGGCCTGTTCAGACTACTTCTCACACCCAAACAGCTCCTCGATTTTAGTTGTAAACAAGGTCTTCATACTCGGATTGTGTGCCTACAGTAACACCAAATACCTTTCTCGATTTTTGTGTCCTTCTCGACTTAGAAATGCGTGCCCACTGCTACAGGATTAATGCTGTATGAACATCACATTAGTTGCTGTACTTTCTCTTCGAACAGGGTGCCATTGTCTTGGAATGCATGCTACAGACTTCTTGAACTGTTTGTATTCATGGATTTTCGTGTTGGTTTCTAGCTAAGTTGCACGAAACGTGGAAAAGTTTCTGAGTTTCGGAAACAGGGACGCCTAGAAATGTGACCCTCCCAAAATGGGTACGTTGGGGGAAACACCGTATATATATATAATTTTAAAATAACTCATTGTTTTGTAAATAAATAAGAATGATAAATAAACAATAATCTAGAAGGAAAAGCACATCTGTATTAATTCAGCCTTTATTAGATGAGGCTTTACATCCAAAAATAGCCTTTATAGATGAGGCTTTACATCCAAAATTAGCCTTTAGAAGTTTATACATGAGGATATATGTGCTGGAAATAGGTGAATTAAAAATTAATTTAAAAAAAACTGATTTTTGGGGGCCCACAAGTCCAAAAACAAAATGGAAACACGCCGTACGGCACGAAAAGCAGCCGAAACGCCGCTGGCCATACTGTACGGCATTTCCAAATCGTGAAACGCCTTACGGTACGGTCGGCGGCATTTCGGCTGCATTTCGTACCAGTTTCCGCGTTTCAGTGAGTTTCTGGTACCGGTACGGCCTTCTGGACGGAGTTTCCTGCAACAGAGGTTTCTAGCATCAATAAATGTCTAACTTCGCTTTGAAATTCATGCTAGACATACTCTTGAAAATCGTGCTAGTGGTTTGCTGTTGTACGACCTTGAAAAATTGTGCCAGTCTCTACTCCTAGGAATGCGTGCTGCTATTTCTCTCTCAACTCAACTTCTCTTCTTCTCCAAGAAAACTGACCTCTCCAAACGCTCATGGATAGCATTTAATGCCTTCTCCCTTGTTTTTCATTTTCTCTCTTGGGGTAGTTAAACAATCACTAGATTAAGGGCCCACATTGAATCTAGTGGTCTCACATCAATGGATGAGAAAAACCACTTTCCTCTCCATTAAATAATTTCCTTTCAACTCCCACTTAAATTTATTGAAAAGTCACTTTAATTTCTAAAGTGAATTAAATGCTCATCTCAGGCAATTAATGCAAGGGTCATGTCACTTGTCCCCTTTTAGTGACTTAAGCACAAAGTTACTAGGGGAACACTTGCTAGGTATAAAATTCAACAAAAGTCCTATGATTTAAACTTAGATATGCAATTAAAAGTTTATCACAACGAACAAACTCGCTCTTTGGACTACACTCCTTTCTCGAAATCAACAATAAAGGGCTTAAAGGAACGATTAAAGATGCCTTTGGCCAACAAGTAAACGCTGCCAAAGAGTTATAATGGGAATTTTTGCTTTAAAATGAAAGAATTTTCAGCATCACACCAACATACAAATGTCAAGTGAAAGAAAAATGTTGCAAATGAAGGATAAATTCGAAGTACAGGCATAAAATGCTTCCAAAATCATTGTGCAAATACAATCACATATCAATAAGATAGAGGAGCTGCAAAATCAAGCATAAGCTAATTTCACTTTGCATTAAATCAAGAGGTTGGTCCACCATACAGACGAATACAAGCTAGTCCAATAATGTCCCTGCACAAAAATTAAATAACCTCTCATTCAAAGCAAATTAATCTCTTCTACTCTAAACCATCAATAAAGAGCAAAATAGAAAATCACCGATGCATAGCCACTATATACCAAGTCCAACTACTAAGATAAGTAAACGAGCAAAATAAACATCCAAGTACAATAACCATATACCTGCTGGGCTAAGTCACCTGACACGGGGACACAGGACACGTAGGACACGAAAATACGAGAGTCCGACACGGACACGGTGACCCCCGAAATCAGGACACGTAGGATACATTTTATATACATATATATATTTTTTTAAAATATATTAAAATTTAAAAATATAGACATATAGATCCAAAAATATTTAGAAACTAGAACATTTACAAATATTCAATAGAAATTAGAATAAAAACACATTAATGATTACACATTTGTCATTCACAAATCACGATTCACAACACATTTGTCATTCACAAATCACAATGAGACACAGATGCATGTCGGAACCATATTTCTCATTAAGTCATCAAAATCAAAATGTATACATATATGTCGGAATGCCACTGGGCACTGGCAAATGCCAAATAGACTAATAGTAAATACAAAAGGGGTGGATCAAGATGGGAGAATCCCATATGTCAGTAGTCCTCCTCCATGCCTGAATCAACATACTCATCACTGCCACTGCCACTGCCCTGATCCTCATCCTCCTCTCCCTCCTCCTCTCTGCCCATCTGACGATTTGCATCTGCTGCTGTGGAGGATGACCCCTCTGTACGATCACTATCATCAAAAGTGACCGGCTCTAGCACTGGATCATTAAGATCCATGTTGGCTAATGCCAACTCAGTACTGCTGTCCAAACCCATATCATCAGGAAAGACATCCCACATCTTTGTCTTTCCCTTCACCCTCTCCTCCCTCTTCCTGTAAATAAGACGAAGGTTGGAGTGCACATACACCATTGACTCTGCCCTGGACTGCTCAAGCCTGCTCTTCTTCACACTGTACAAGTTCCCATATGTGCTCTAATTCCTCTCACAACAAGAGGATGATGTAACTTGAGAGATGATCCTCAAGGCTAATTTCTGTAGAATAAGGGATGCTGCCCCATGAGTTACCCACCAAGCATAGGGTTTCTTACCCCCCATATCTCTAAGCACATCATAGCCTCCAAATCTCCCAGTGCCAGTGGAAAAATCAACAAAGCTGTCCTCCGCCTCCTCAAGCATGTCGCTATCCTGAAATAGCCGTCTAAGTGCTATCTTCCTCCCATTTGCAATCTCTACATCCATGTGAGGAGGGAGTCTCTGTGAGGCCCCCGATCCACCAGTGAGCCACTCTTGAGTGTAGAACTTGGGGTTCAAGGAGTGGGCCAAGGAATGCAAAGGTGTGCAATTCTTATCCCACCTGGAGATAAGAATATCCTGAATAATGGTCCATAAGCTCTCTGCCGATGTCCCATACTCGGGACACTCATTCTCCATGACAATGGACCTCGTGGACTCAATCATGGAATCCCACTCCTCATAAACCTCTGCTAGGATGGGTTGGTCCGTGTCTGCAAACCGCAACAAAGAAATGATTGGCTCCATGATCTTAATGCTAAGATCTACCGTGTCCCACCAACCATCATTTAACACTGTGTCCTTCACCTTTTGTGAAGTAGCCTGATCCGTCTTTCTCCAAAAAGCCCAAAACTCTGAAATCACCATGGACCCAAGAGTGGTTTTGACCTCCCTCAACCTCTTGAGCATGATGAATGAGGAAGCAAACCGAGTATCTGCAACCTTCAGCAATGAAAGCTGTGTGTACTGTTTGTAGATGGTGAGGGCATTTGTGTGGTTTTATACAAAGTTACAGATATGGCGTGCATCCTCAATAAGGTTTCCAATCCATGTCACATCCGAAGCAATGGCTTTCAGTGCTAAATTCAAGGAATGCACAATGCAAGGTGTCCAAAAAACCTGTAAGAGCAATAAAAGCATGTATCAATGACTCTACAACACTAACATTGCAATGACCAAATTCAAACAATGAGCAAATTAGAAATGAAAGGTGTCCAAAATGAACATACCTGTGGATATTTAGCTTCCACAATCATGCCAGTAGCCTTGCAAATAGGTGCATTGTCCGTGATGATTTGTACACACGAATCAACACCTACTTCTTCAATGGTTTTGATGAATAAATCGCCCATAATTGTGCATCCTTGTATTTCCCAAGAGCATCCACCGCTTTCAAGAACAACGGTCCATTTTGGGAAGATACCATCAAATTGATGAGTGGATGGCGTGCGGGATCCGTCCATCCATCAGAAACAACACTCACACCGCATGAGGGCCATGTTGTTCTAATTGGCTCAAGGATTTTATCTACCTCCTTCTTTGCTTTAACCAACAATGTGGTTCTAAGCTTCTCTGAACTAGGAGGCACATAACCACTTGGAGCTCGATCCAAGATAGTTTTAACCGTCTCAAAATACAATGGTGACCGTGCAACATTGAATGAGATGAAGTTGAGGTAGAAGAAAAATGCAATGGTAAGGTCTACCTCTTCTCGCGCCTCTTGTTGGAAAATCCTATCCATTGGACCACCGGTAGATTGCCTCTTTCTTGTTTGATGAGTATCCCCACGCCCATGACTGCTAGAGCTAGTTGGAAATGGAGGCTTGGTGCTAGAGGGCTTTCTAAAAAATGGAAGAGGATCATCCTCTTTTTTCTTGCTTGCTGCTGCCACCTTCCCTAACCCAACATGATCCTCTTTTTCCATATTCCTCCTTTGGTTAACACTCACCGCTTTGCATGAAGAAATCCCACAAGAAGGAAGGGCCAACAAATGGCCCTTAACCCGGAAATATGTGCTCATGAACTCATGCTTGCAAAAATTGCATCTCCAAGACACATTGCCTCCCCCACCAAGCTTTTCCCCGGGCCCATCTTTTCTTGTCACATACTTCCACAAAGGGTATTTTTTATCTTGGGCTTGTTGTCTTGCTAAAACAGGGTTAAATGGAGCATGAGCTTGAGCTCCACTAGCAGCCGATGGAGCACTTGACGGAGGAGGAGAATCGCTTGTGCTTGGTGGAATAGGAGGGGAGGCACTAGATGGTGCATTTCTCCCTCTCCTTTGCCCCCTACCTCCTGCCCTAGCTGATTGAGACATTCCTTTTGTTGTGTGATGGTTGAGCTTGCAATCCTCTCCACAAATCCACCGGAATGCACTTGGAATTGCTTGGATAGCCTTCAAATCGCCTTCAAATCTCCTTCACCTGCACATACAATCACTCTTAGCCAACTCCTTCCTTGCAAATGACAAAAAGAAACTCAAATTTTGGTTTTATAACATACCCGGCCGCACTTTTCCTGTTTTTAGCGCACTTTACGTGTCCTGTTTTAGGGACGCGTGTCCGACAGTCGGAACACGTTAAGAATTCTTGTTCGATTCGTTTCAAATGCGTGTCCGAAAACCGGATTCGATGAAAGTTCGAATCGGACACGACCTCAGGTCGAATCGTGTCCGATTCGATAGGGACACGACACGTAGACTGTTTTGAACGAATCCTGTTTCTTAGCTGTTGGGTCATATACATGCAGCTGCATCTGTCAACATCTGGAAGGCACTGGAACGCTGCTACTATGTGCATCATGGGGCACTATCATCATCTCTAATCTGTCAAGGTGAAAAATGGCTAACTCAGTCATTGACCTGGGGTCATGGGGCTCAGTCTTGACCTGAAACTAACTGTGTACATGCTCTGGGCCCACTGAATATAAGGGTGATCATGATCAACATGCTCATTTTCCACTGATCTTGTGCATAGGATATCATAGGATTGGCTCAGGAATGTGCTCAAAACTGGTCTGAAATAATGGTAGCCCCTACTACTATGGATGTGACAACATGACCCTATGGGGACCAACCTCTACCCTATGAAAGCTATCACTCTGGAAAAAGTTTGTATACCATCTAGATGAAATAAGTTGGCTCATAACCCTCCAAATTTGCATATGGGAAAATATGGGGGTTAACAATTGCGATCCAAGGGGATGGGATCTCCTTGAGGGATATCGAGAACCTTAGGATATCTATACTCTTCAACTCTGAAAATATGATCACTGTATCTCTGGCCTGTAGATCAATGATGCTTGTCCTATGGGCTATGGAGTAAAATGCGTGGCCCTTTGTTGATCATAAAAAGAAAGGAACAAAGCCACATACATGCCCATCTACAACTGCAACTTACAACCACCGAAATGTACGATTCCCCTAGTTGGAAAATAATCTAAAGTTGATATGTAAGGGAAAACCACCTAGTGAGATGCCAATTATGTAAGCACATGCCAAGCACTAGGACACCCATCAATAAGGCCAATGGGTTCCAAGGTACAACCCAACCTATTAGTGTGAAAGATGTTCTGGAGTCGAATATTGAAAAATTTCACCCAATCAGGACCCAATGATGATCAATTCCATTGGGTGCGAGATGGCTGCCAATGAGGTTAACGTTCATCAAGGCACTCTATCTCCTAAATCACTTCCCAGATGATGTGTTGGAGTCGATGGGGAATGACCTGTTGAGAGGAAGGCAATGATGAAAATCTTTCTTTCAACATGAAGCAAAAACATAAGTAGTACAATGATGTGGTGCCATACCCCTAATGCTGGATGAATGGATGACTCAGGATACATGACTCAAATGAAGAGATTAAAGAGATAAAACAATAAGATAGCTCAAGATTCCCGTGGTCCAAAAAGTGATGTAGCTGGTGAAGGAAGATTGTAGAAGCATCTCCAACTTCCCATGTGCCAAGAGGTGTCTGTTAAAGTTAATGCAACCGCGACACCCATTCTCAGGGAGGATGGCACCCTACTCAGTTAACTAGGGTTCCTGGTTAGTTAACCACTCAGAGTAAGTCCCTAGAAGGTACCCTAGGCTCCCCAACAGTCTTTTGGGGTTCTTGGTCTCTGGTACCAATTAGGTCGATGCCATGGAAAACTCCCTAGCATGTGGCTAGGGCCCTATCTGTCTCTAGGGTATTATGGTCTGGGACCAGACAGTTTCTTGGTCACGAGGACTAAGCAGATCTTGCAGGCTGAGACATAGACATCTTGATCTAGGATTAGGTAGATTCTAGGTCAAGGACCAAGCAGGTCCTTCAGGTGGTTGATCAACATTCAATCTGGGATTGAAAGCTCAGCCTGGGGTTGAGGACCATTATCCGGGAGAATGTAGGACTTGGTCAGGAACCATGGGGTTGATCAACATGATTCAGTCCATGGGACTGAAGCTCAGCCTTGGGCTGGGAGCCATTTTTTATGAATGGAGGATCTTGGTCAGTTAACCAAGATGATGATGTGTGATGCCCTCCTCTCCTAGGTCTTCGAGATGGTTGAGCTAGGTTGTCTTCTCAAGGGGCTAGCTACCCCTTGATGAAGACACTAGCACTTGACCTTAGGAGTAATCAAGAGGATCACAGGATCACATCATCCAGTGTGGACCTTACTTATACTGTGATGATGAATTTCACTTAGTGTATGTAACACTTGTACATTTGAGAGAGAGATGATTGGGTTGGATCCCCACCTTGGTTGTTCACCCTACCATGTTGTTCTTGGTCTTGTCGTTAGAAGGTTTACCACCTTGTCTTGTGGTTAGAAGGGTTGTCTACCCACCTTGAGTTGTCTTACCACTTTGTTGTTTTTGGTCTTATGGGTAAAAGGGTTGTTTACCCACATTGATGTTAATATGGTTAGAGGAGTCATGTACCATTCCTTGATTTATGGTTTGACTTATGTTGGTGTGGTCTTGTGTTGACCAGTTATTAGTCCTTGTGCTAGCACCCCTCTTTTAATGTGGTACCTAAACCCCTTGCTATGATGTATTAACTTTATTTTATATTCAAATTGTTGGAAACCCTCCTTATTTGATGAAACCCTAACTCAATGAAGGATTAGAAGGTAGAACCTTCTAGGAATCCTTAAGAGACTATAAATACAAGTCTATCCCTTCATTATATCTCATCTTGAAGTAACAATACAGATCTGATTTTTTTGTCATGATTGTCTAGGGTTTAATGCATGCTTGTTTTGGGTGACTTGCTGCTTGCTCCACACGTGTGTTCCGCTGCCCTTGTGATCTGTTGCTTTGTGACTGTCCTGCTGCCCTAGTCAAAGGGGCCACAGCTGTCGTTGCCCTAATTGAGGGTGCCGTGAAGTCATGTTGAGGATTGTTTGTCAATGCCGCAACTTGTTTGAGGTTAGCTTGATTGAGCTGTGGGCTATTAAGGTGAGCAACAACTTGTGTGAGGGTAAATTGTGGAGGCCGTTATTTTTATGGGCTGATCTAGGGCTGTATGTTGTCAATTGTGGAGGGTGCAACTCCTGTGGATTGTTTTGCTGTCCTTCAGACTATCCTTGGTGGACTGCAGCCTTAGGGCTTCCTGTAAATTGGTTTGAAGGAGGGCCGCAGCCCTTAAGACTGCCCTGTGACCTGTTTGCATCCTTTGTTGACTGATTTGTTTCCCTTTGTGGGATGATTTGTCTCCATGTGTATTGTCTAAGAGGGGGCCGCTGCCATTAGTGGCATGTCTGCTGCACTGTGAAATATTTGAGGAGGCCGCTGTCTATTTGGACCTTTCTAGAGCTGCCAGTTGTCTTTTGTGGAGGCTGCTTCTACTTGTGGACTGATCTAGGGCTGATCTACGGTGTTATTGCTGGTTTGGGTCAGATATACTTGTCTAGGGATGAACTTCTGTTTTATTGCTCAGATCTACTTGTCTGGGACAGATCTATTGTGATAAAGCTTGTTTGGTTCATGTCTACTTGATTAAGGTTGCCTTATGGTCACCTGTGGAAGTCTCTGCCTGTTGGAAACTTGCTCAGGTTAGATTTGAAGTCTGATATGTTTTGTGACTGCCTGGGCTGGGACCTACCTGTTGGTGACTGCCACTTACTTTGTTGAGGTTTGTTTGGGTCTTTGAGTTTGCTACTGCCATTTTAACTACTGGGTACTTGTTGACTGTTATAAGCCCTTCATCATCTCTCTCTCTCTCTCAGGTTTGTACTAACCCTCAGGTAAGGGTCATATTTTTTCATTTGATTGACTTGCCTCTGAGAGGCACAGTCTGTTCTGAAAGTTAGTGTTCTGAGTACAAAGGAAGGTCTCAACTCTCCAGGTAAGTAATGAGACTTGTTAGATATACTAATGTTGTTGATTACATGTTATTGTAAGTTTCAACTTTAACACAGGTGCCTCTTTGGGAGTGTTAAAGTTGAAAGAGATGAAAATTATGTTTTATTTCCTAGATCTAAATCTTGTATTGCTACAGCTGTATTATTTTGTCTTCAGTATTAGTTTAGCAATTTATTTTTGCATTAAAGTATAAATACTTTTAATTTTCTGCCTCAAACCCTAACCTAACCAAAAAATGAACACTGTCTCCATCATGAGAAAGAGGAATGACCTCATCTAAGTGCTAGGAAACAAAGTGTATGTGTATCCAAGTGTATTGCCCCACTTGATCTGCCTAGTAGCCATCATAAAATTAGATATGAAGTGTTACAACACGTGTAGATAAGTAAATGTCCTAGTGCTAAAGGTTAAACTAACATATAACCTAAGGAATGTTCTCAAATATCAATGTAATACATGAAATTAAGTTACAATTACACCTTTCTAACAACTCAATCACTTAATTACCTTTTCTCATCTAGTCTATCATTGGTGTGACTCTATAAAGTCCTTATTACATGTGAGAACCCTAAGTTAAGTTACATAGCCTAGATTCTTAAAGTAAGTGAGGGTAGATAAAGTGGATGTGAATTAGGGACAAAAAAGTGTCTTTGCAAATTAACCATCATAGCAACTAAGTGTGATAGGTCTTCCCTTAACTTTCAGGAGTTAGGGTTTAATATGTTTCTTCCACATGTGTGCCTACGAAGGAAGTGTTGTTATGGGTTATCAATCCTTGTGCCTCTTTTTTCTGATCCCTTTTATGTTTCTTTCTTTGGTATTTCATTTATTTGCATTTCTTATACCTTTCATTGGCTTAGTCCCTTTTGCTTTAAATTTGGCTTTGTTAACTTGGGACAAGGGAACTAGGCTTTTGCAAGGGAAGTATCTTCCATATTTTCCATTTACATTTATCAACATCAACCTTAGAGTTCTAGACTCTTTTAGCTTAGCTGAGGCATTCATACAAGAAAATAGTTATGAGACTTTAGGTTGTTACTGATGATAGATCATTTACAAGGGGGAAAGTGAAAGGGATGGATGAACTGGATAGCAAAATGAAAAATGGTTAGGCAAAATGTTATGAGATGGATGAATTCACTTAATTTAGTTCACTAGGGTACAAATTAACCTTCAGACTTGTTATCACACAAAGAAGAGCTTCCAACAGAAGGGATCCTATCCATGACGGTAGAGGTGGGAAGCTAAACCGATGACACTTGCAAGGGCCTCGTTCACCACTAGATATAGAGGTTGTGACACCGAACTGGCTCGTGTCGCTTTAGATCAAGCCAGAGTAAGATCAAGGGGGAGACCCTAGCCAGCCTATGAGGGTTAGTGAACCAACTCAAGGCACTATAGAAAATGTGAGATGAAAGTGAGAATGAGATCTTGAGTGAGTAGATCTAGATCTAGGATATATAAGTGGTTTTAGGAGTTAGGGCTTGGAGGAAGCTTAGGCAAGAAGTAAATGCTCAACCAAAGAGAAAATGTACCACTAATGAAGTTAGGCAAGTAGATCTAGTGTCGATCTAAGAGACCCAAATGAGATCCACCTAGGGTTTAGGCAAATAAGAGTAAGGTGGCCCACTTGATGAGATTTAAGGATATCCCACTTGATGAGATTTAAGGATAGAAAGGCACTAGGATGGTGGCTGGGTGACAGATCTGGAGATTTGAAGCAAAACTAGCAACACCCAATTGACAGATCTGGTAAAAGACTGAAAAATCAAGGAGTGCGACCTCCCTTAGAGATGACTAGTGCTTGGATCTGAGGGTAAATGGAGTCGGATTTTTACCAAACTTGGTCCCTAAGGTTTTCTAAGTAAATTAAACTTTAGTTTTAGTTATTAAGCCTAGATTATTGCCAAATCTATCAGATCTATAATTTTAGGGTTTTAACTTTTAACTTTAGGAAATTTAATGAGGATTGGGATACAAGTGATGGAAATCAAATGTACCTTGTAGATATTACCTCAAATGCTTGTGGCCGCCAAGTACATTGATGATCCTAACAGTTGGTTACAATTCTGAGCAAGATCCAACAGTCTTCCAACTAGTGCGTGTGGGTTCAAGTAGGAGAATGCGCTCTCTCTACCCGCAGAATCAAACAACACAAGTTAGATTTGTCTACAGATAAAAAGAAACCATGCAAAATATCTAGAAGACAGTAACATCAATGGAAAAATTCACAATTGGTTACTTCCCGAAAGACGAAGAGATTTGCCCAAGCGAATGGATGGAGCAACCCTCACCATTCTCTCCCAAGCAAATCGCACCGCAACATCAAAGATCAATTCGGCCTCCACTAGAAAAGATGTGAAATCATGCAAAATCTACTTAGATGTCCAAAGGAGAGGCATTTCAATCATGTACAAGAACATTAATCAAATCACAAGCAGTAGATCTGCAAAATAATATTTTTATTCCAATATTCCAGAGCCAAAAGTCCCTTTTACAAATGGTGAGAGTGGATATAAATAGCCTCTCACAATCCAAAACCCTAAAAACTCAATAGTATGGAGGGCTAGGATCAAAAGATACAATGATAAGATCAACTGCTAAGATGAGCCGGACCAATAATACATGGATCACTCAAAATAAAGGGGGACGCACTCCCTCAATGACGCCCTAGGGGAGATGTAGGACATAAGATGTCACTAGGGACATAGCATAACACATAGTGGGGGCTAGGAGGCATGAACATCTCCACTAGCCTACCCACAATACATCATAATAAGATAACATAACATAAAGTGTCAAAAAACACTAGGATGTGTGCCGCAATAATGCAATAAAACACCCCCCTAGGACATAAGATGTTAGTTGGGACATAGCATAACACATGGTGGGGGCTAGGAGGCATGAACATCTCCATTAGCCTACCCACAATACATCATAATAAGATAACATAACATGAAGTGTCAAAAAACACTAGGATGTGTGCCCCCATAATACAATAAAACACCCCCAACTGATGACTAGGAGGACATGCGGGCCTCACTGATGATGGAGACTATGTCGGAGGATGTAGAAATCATCAATATGAAGTCTCAGGCCAATCTCATGCCATTTCCTTACCCCATTGAGCCAAATCGATTTTCCTTGCTAGCCATTTCTTCATTATTTTACTATTGGAAAACCACATCTGAAAGATAAAAATGCATGTAACTCTCTGCCAAGTGCTCTGGGCACCAAATTGACAAGTGGCTGGACCCCATATCCTCTCTATAGTGCCCTAGGAGAAAATAAATGATATCAATAAGTCCTGTACAGGCCATTTTTAATGGCTATTTGCTGCAAAGTGGTAATCTGATAATATCATCAACTGTAAATGCTCGGAACTGATAACTGAGTGTGCCAATGGACCCAGAATGTCCCAATCCACTAGGAATGGGTACTCAAACACTATGTGACCATCAAGACAATCATCTGCAAGCTCATCCATGCTCGGATAATAAAAATAATGGTCTGTAAATGCTGATAATAATAAAAATATCACAGATTACTGCATGAAACCATCGTCTCAAGCATGGAACCATCTAATGGGCACCAAGGGGCCATGAATAAATCATATCGAACCCTGTTGGCCAAACTCATCCCGGATCCTGTGGTTGACTTGGTCAAACTGGGTTGACCAGGTAAAAAATGATCAAAATAATGACCCAGACTGAAACTAGCTGATGCTGCAAGTACAAATGGATAAGATATGATCCCTTAATTATATTGGAAATAAGACTAAAGCCTAAGATGGTGTTTAACTGGCGATTATATACATAAAAGATTAATAATAAGTCTAAATCAAAGTAATCAACCACCACAAACAAGAACCTCAAGTGTATACTCATTTACAAAATTGGACATTTTGCTGGTTATGGGTGAAGATGGAAGAAACAAGGCTAGGCTAATGGGCTTGACTTGACAACCTCAACACTGTGAGATCTCGGATAAAGGATAAAGGGGAGACCACCTATGCATATGCTGGATAGAGAAACACTAGGGGATGGTGGTGTCTCACAAATGGGTCGAGTGATGAGACTGCTTTCAATAGACTCGAGAAAAGCAACCTTTATGCAATTTAATTTACATTTAGCTTTATACACTTTAAGGTTTTACATTTATTTCAACTTTATAGAGATTTTTACTAGCCAATCTCCAAGCTTAGGTGCCCTGAATAGCCTTGCGGGCCTCAAATAATGACTCGGTATGACCTCCATTGCCCGCCACCGTCCATAGGTGTGATGGAGTGACCACCCTGCTGCCCTGTAGAGGCAAACGACCTTACATCATACAAAGGATGAGTGCGCGTCCCTTGGCAACCGACTAGCTATTATTGATATTTAATTTAACTGTAGTGTTTAGCAACACTGTTTTTGCTGACTTAGCATCCGTTTAGAATACGACACACTTAAGTTCCGATGCTTTAGTGTCTAAAGACACTTTTGGTCAAGTATACTTGGTTTTGAAGACTAAATGACACAATCACTGTGACTAGAATCACACACTCCAGAGCCGAGACACAAGGTAAACATGGAGTCTATCCAACACAGAGGCATAAATGGGGGAAGTTCTCAATGTTAAAGTTTGGGTTAGGTTAGGGTTTGATGAAGAGAAATCAAAATTTCTTATACTTTAATGCAAAATTAAATGTAACAAACTAGTACTGAAGTAGAATTGTACAGCTGTAACTAAGCAAGATAAGTTAAACATAAATTTCATCTCTTTCAACTTTAACACTCCCAAGGAGGTCCCTGTGTTAAAGTTGAAATCTTCAGTAGCATGTAATTTAACAACAGTAACATATCTAACTCATAATAAAAGAACAAGTCTGATTACTTACTTGGGAGTGAAGACCTTTCTTTGTATACTAAAAAAACTAACTTTCAGAATAGACTGTGCCTCTCAGAGGCAAGTGAATCAATAGGAACAATCCGACCCTTACTTGAGGGTTAGTACAAACCTGAGAGAGATAGATGATAGGTTGTAGTATAGTCAAATAGATAAAGACATAAAGGCAACAGCGATGGTCAATGACAGTCAAATCACAGTGGCAGCTCCAAGCAAGACTCAGCACAATAGATCTGACCATAACAAGGTCTCAACATAATAGATTTGAACACATGCATTTCTCAGCACACTAGATCTGACCATAGGTGACCAACAACAGTCTTAAACAAATAGATCCGACCACAGCATGAAAGATCTGAACCAAAAACAAGTCTTAGCACATAGGTTTGTCCACAAACAAGGCTTAGCATATAGACCATATTCCAAGCAAGGTCTCAGCATGAAGCGACCTTCACAAAAATAACAAGCTGACCACATAACAGTCTCAGGAGGTTACGGCCTTCTCACATGATAGCATACTGATCAACAAAAAGGATCTTAGGGGACAGACCAGACTTCAACAGGCCCACACCTAGGCAGATCAGCCCTCTATAAGTTTACGGCTAGCAGATCAGACCTCAACAGGTTCACGCCCAGGTAGATCAGGCCTCAACATGCCCTCAACAGGCCCACGGCTCAGCAAATATGCTCACAGCTAGCAGAATATACCTTAACAGGTCCACGCCCAGGCAGATCAGGTCTCGACTCTCAACATGTCCTCAATAGACCACGGCATCCTCTTAACAGACTTATGGCAGGCATAAATCAGACAAATAAGGCTTACGGATCAGGTCTCTAGGGCAGGTGGCCTCCAAAATAGTCCGAAGAACAGCCAACAACAATTGCTAGGTCGCGCGGCCTCCACATATGGACTCTCAGCAACATAAATCAGATCAACAGGGCTCATGGCCTAGTCACAAAAGCAGCAGCAGACAAAATAGCAGACCCTAGCAGCTTGACGTCAACCTACAGCAGTCTAAACAATCAGATCTGAGATATTGTGATAATGATGATCTCTAGCAGGTGGACGGTCTAGACAAATAGGTGAGCAAGCAACAACGAACTATCCTTAAACCCTTGACGTCAAACAATACCAAAAGATCAGATCTGAGATGTGTTGATAAGATATCTCCAAATGAGAAATTAGACTCCATTATATAGGATCTTAAAGACTTCTAGAAGGGTTATGCATTTAATTCTTTAATGAGTTATGGTTCCATTAAATAAGGAAGGTACCAACAATTTGAATATAAAAAATATAAAATAACTTTAGGAGTGGGTACTATCTTATGTTCAGGAAAGTCACCACACATAAGAAATAATTCAATATTATAATGTTCTTAGGTAAGGGTACCAAGGTCATGGCTAAGGGTAGGGTGACTAGCACAAGGACCAACAAGTGGTACAAGTCAAACCAAAAACAAGAGAAGGTACATGACTCTTTAACCATATGACCAAGTGTGTACCAATAAGGTGGGTAAACAACCCTTTTTACCCATAAGTTCAAAAACAAGAAGTTGGTAAGAGTCAAGGTAGCTCAAGGTGGGTAGATGACCCTTCTAACCAAAAGACCAAGGGTGAACAACCAAGGTGGGGTTACAACCAGTCATCTCTTTCTCTCAAATGTACTAGTGTTCCATACAGTAACTGGAAGTTCATCATCACTGTATAAGGAAGGTCCACACTGGATGATGTGATCTTGTGGTCCTCCTGATTGCTGCATAGGTCAAGTGCTATTGACTCCATCAAGGGGTGGCCAGTCCCTTGAGAAGACCACCTAGCTCAACCATCTCGAAGACCTAGGAGAAGAGGACATCACACATCATCATCTTGGTTAACTAACCAAGATTCTCCATTCTTAAAGAATGGAGCTTAGCCCTAGGCTGAGCTTCAGTCCCGGACTGAATCATGTTGATCAACCCCCTGGTCGTTGACTAGGTCCTCCATTCTTCCAAAGAATGGTCCTCAGCCCCAGGCTGAATGTTGATCAACCACCTGTAGGACCTACTCGGTCCTAGACCAAGAATTTTCTTGGTCCCAGACCAGGATGTCTCTGTCTCAGCCTGTAGGATTTGCTTGGTCCTCGTGACCAAGAAACTATCTGGTCTCAGACCAGAATACCCTAGAGACAAATAGGGGCCCTAGCCACACATGCTAGGGACTTTGCCATGGCATCAACTTGCTTTGTCCTAGACCAAGAACCCCAGGAGACTGCTGGGGTCCCTAGGGTACCTTCTAGGGACTTACTATGCCTGGTTAACTAACCAGGAACCCTAGTTAACTAACTAGGGTACCATCCTCTCTGAGAATGGGTCTTGCAGTTGCACTAACTTTAACACTCAATACCACTAGTTAAGGTTTAAGTCGGGATCAAGTCAACAATGGATGACAACGGATGGATGGGGAAAGTGACAACATGATGCCATGACCAGCAAAGACCCTACAAGGGAATGACCAAGTCCATACTAATGATAAGGGCATGACCATTGAGTATACACAAGAACCTCTTACTCACAGTAATCAAATCACCTCTACTCTAGACAGCCAATAAAAACAACATAGAATATCGCCAGAAAACAACCACCATATACCCAGCCAATACTACCAAGATAAATAAATGAGCACAAAAACAATCCACATGCACAAACTATATACCTGCTGGGTCATATACCTGCATCTGTGATCTGAACATTTGAATGGCATTGAAACACTGATGCTCAATAAATCATGGGCACTGTCATCAATCTGCTCTGAAAGAAGAATGGCTAACTCATTCATCGACCTGGGGTCATGAGGCTTGGTCCTGACATGAGACTGTGAAATATTAAGCTCTGGGTCCACTGAACATGAGAGTGATCATCATAATGCTGCTCATCATTTGCTGATCTCGTGCATAACATGCAAAAGGACTGGCTCAGAAATATACTAGGAACTGGTCTGCAATCATGGTAGCCCGGCTACTATGGATGTGACAAGAAGACTAACACACTTCTAATGTAGAATACACCAAGGTTAGACTAAGACATGAGTAACTATTTCAAGTGTTATGAATTACTATACGAGCATAAATGTAACATCCCATGCAAACATATTGTCATATGTGTGTCTATGAGGGTTTAGAGATATCACAACACAACATTCGAATTTGTCTTTGGCTAGGCACATTCAAGGAATATGGTCCATGGACCATTTGACCATGCTAAAGGACCTCTGATCAATGATCTACGGGGAAGCCACAGATCTCAACTCAGGAACAAATGTCTATGATATTATCACAAATCACATCTGATCAACATATTATCCTTTGCTGAAAGAGGGGTAACAGGTAGAATAAATTTCGTCACCAGTTAGCAAGGTTCGAACATGCTCTAATACCACTTGTAACTGACCAAATGGTCATTATGCAAAGCCATCATGAATAAAAGGACAAGAAGGCCATATAATCCACAAGGATTAAAATATATATAACTTGATGTGAAGAATGATGGTTACAATTGAATGATGTGATCTCTTTTATGATGCTGAAGAGTTGGGTCATGATGAACGGTCATGACCTTAAGGGTCCTAATTAATAATGATTATATATCATATAATTAGGTTTAATTATATTATATATTATAATTATCTTAATAATATACTTTTGTAGATTGCAGCATCGTTGAGCATATTTTGGTGAGAAACACAAGTCTTGTTTTCAATTTGACCAGTGTTGAGTAGTTGTCTCTAACTTTGAAGTTGCATAGTATTTGTTCATAGGGTTCGAAAATGAGTTTTTAAAGCTCTGGGTATGTTTTCTAAATTGCTGAGGTTTTTTTAGAGACAAGAATTTGATGCTAGCCTTATATTTTCGTTGTCTATTTCCCTTTGATAGGAATTTGTTGCAAATGAAGGTGAAGGGGAGGCGCCTCTTGAGGGATCAATTCCCGATATGACTTCTTTAACTGAGTGAGCAGATTTTTAAAGTTTTATGTTATGAAGAAATTCTAAAGCTGATTGCTCTGCAAAATATTTATTTAGTATGCAAACAAACATGATTCCTTGATATTATGAGTGCACTTAGATTGGTAAATATTAAGGTTAAATAATAATCATCTAATTTAAGGTCACAGTGTTGACATATGAGACCTCGTTGTTTTATAACTGCAAATATGACTATTTTTTGATAGGTATTACATAATCTTACAAAAGATCTACCAAGAGAAGGCTGAGGCAGATTCCTTGTCCGTTGAGCGTAGAGTAAGAAGCATCCTAAGGAATATTGGAAGGGATCCTGCTTCCATTCCAAGAGCGAGCATTAAAAGCTTCTGCAGAAATGCCAGAAAATTAACAGTATGCTTTCTATTCCATGGTGGTTCTATAATTCTTATATGTTGTGTTACAAGTTATTTTATTTTATTTGACTTGTAATATTGTCAACCATTTTGCTTCACTATTTGTTTGAGCTGAATTATTTTTTAATTTTTTCCGCCTCAAACACTGATTTGGCCTTAAAATGAGTTGACTACCAATCTTTCGTTTGAGTAGAAAATTAGGCTATTGGTTGCAATAAAACATCAGAATCTTGGAATGCTTGTATTGTTTAATCAAGTGAAGAATAGTTTTGAACCTTAGTTGCGTGAAACCTTGAAACCGGTACACCGTGGACACGATGCCCCTAAATTTTGGGAACACAGTATTTAAAAAACACATTAAATATAAATATGTTTTTAAATTTCTAAATAGCACATTATTTTTAAAATTTGATAAAATGATCAAGAAAGTGTGTTTTAGGAATTATTTTAGGAATCATTGGTTCCCTGTCATTAGGCATATGTGTTCTTGTTGTGGGTCCCATGGACCTTTAAAGAGATTTCTTGGGCCTGAAATTTGGCTTGTTTGGGTTGAAATCTGTTGGAAACATGGGTCCACAATTCAAGGACTTGTTTCCAAATCCCAAAACGCAATTGAAATGTTTCAGGAAGTTCTGAAACACATTTCCGAGTTTCCTTGCATTTCTGGCTTAGAAATGCAAGTTAGGGTGAAGCTTCCTGTAACTTAGATTTGAACATAGTTCCTTTTATCATCAAGGTGAATAAACCATTATTGCATGAACCCTGTCTTGACTCTTACCATTGAGCCTTAGATGCAAGGAATATTGCTGTTCTTTCCTTGCCTGTCTTCTTGATGTTTCTCAATGAATAAGTTTTCTGTTCATTCTTTACTTTTCCGTCATTTGAAAGAATTTGTAGTTACCACTTTCTTAGACCTGATATGTCTAGAACATTTGCATTTCTTGGGAGGGAAGTGATGTATCGTTTAAGCTCAAAGTGAAGCTAACCCATATTTTTGAGCTCCTCATTTCGTTTGTGCTAACCTCTTGAAGACACCATGGCCTGGATTATACTATTTATTTTTTCGAGATTTTTTTTTTTGTCTATCTTCATGTTGCTTTAATTTGCTTTCTAGAATTCTATTGTGTCTGTGTCTCTAATAGTCCCTCCATGTATCGATATTTATCTGTAGGCTCTTCCTTTCAAATATGTTTACATGCATATGCTATGCTGTTTATCATATGGCCTCCTTTCTCAGGAGTCTCCTTCAAGACCTAACTCTGTTACAAGCATTCTTTGTTTTTCTGAAATGCATTATATTTGACATGCTAAAATTACAATACCAACCCTCTAGTTCAGTCATATTAGCTACCATCTATGGCCTAGCTCTAGCCTATTGATCCATGCACAAGATTGGACTCGTTCTCCCTGGAATGCAATGGATGAGTAAATGTTGGATTGTGAGGAGAACATGTGTATGTGGACTGTATTAGTTAAGTTGCTTGTTGAACAGGATTTCTTTATGTGCACATAGATAGTAGATTTTATCTTGTTTAATAATGATAAATTATATACCTACTGATGTAAAACCATATATATGTTTAGTAAATTGCCCTTTGTTTTGAAGCTTTGTGGTTGGAATCATGGCTAGTTGCATTAATCTCCATTCATAATTGGAATTTTGTGAAGTTTATAATGAGGATGAACCATATATCAATGGCTTGCCTGTTCTTTAATTTCTTCCACATCCTTCCACTTGATGCAGGTTTGTCGTTACCGCAGTTTGGAAGATGAATACAGCTCTCCTGTTACTGCTGAGTTACAGAAGTATCTAGGTGATGAGGATTACAGGTGAACAGCACTAAAATTCTCTCTCTCTCTCTCTCTCTCTCTCTACACACACAACATTGTTTAGAAGTATAAATCTCCTTAAGGCACTAGCTTCCTCTCAACCCTTTTTCTTTCACATTTTGACTGTTCTCTTAATTATTTTGTGTGTGGGGTGGTCTGAAGCAAATTTAAGATTATTTATTTAATATATTGCTTATTTTAACCAATCTTACATTGATAAGATAAGATAAGTTAATTGTATTAATGTCCTTTGAGTCACCAGAAATAGGTCAAGGGGACTGATAGGTACATCAGAATTAAGTATTAACACACAAGTGGTAATGCACGTATGGCTCCTAAAAAGGCAGATCTAATCTATGAAATCCAAGGCCTAAGAACTAGGGTGTTGTTATCACATCCATGTTAGCTGGAGCTACCGTGCTGCAGATTGTGTGGTCGGGGACTATACTATACTTTTTTTTTTCCAGATCAGAGATTGGATGCCTTCAGAGGAGGCACACAGTTTTGTTCAGATTGCCCCGAGTAGACATATCAGTGGGGACAAATGGTTTTTTGGTATTGTCCAGACATGTATACATTATTGCCTACAGAGGCACCCTTCTTTGCCAGGCTTTGTATAAGCCCATTGAGACAGTTGCCTAGCCATATTTTTGATTGAGAGTACAGAGTATTGCTGGTTGGCCACTTATTGCTCGGATTCAGTAGAGATCCAGCTGCAGAGTCAGCTTCAGCAACAGGTATATGGTGTGGCAGGTATAGCATTTGATGTTTTACTGCTTATGTTGTTGATTAGACTTGTTTATACATGATAGTACACTAACTCTGCATGAGATGTTTGATATGGTGATCTAGTTGTCATTATGATGTATTGTTGGGCCCTTGGTGATGTTAGTCCACCCCCTTCTGTAGGCTCCTGTCTATGCACATCGGATCACATTCCCACTATTGGTATAGACTTGGTCACTTAGTCCCCCCTTGGTAGCTGACTTTGGATCCACCTTCACTCTCCCCGCCCATTCGACCCATTCATGATTGATCTTTCCTGACTTGGATTTTGATTTTTGACCTTGAGGATTCCCTTCCCCACTGATCTCTGAGTATGCCATGACTCCCTGTCTTTTGTGCCTCGACTCTTTAGTGTGTGAGATGCACTCTCAAACCTGGGATTTGCTCCTGACGGTTGCCCTCGATGTTGCAATGCAGTATAGGAGTGTGTAGCTTCACCGGGTGTTCCCCATTGGTCATCGAAGCATTTATGCTCACCCCCATTACTCTGCAGTATGAGCACCTTGATTATATCTATTGAGATATGTATGTAGCCCAAAAGGGCCTTGATGTAAAATGAAGAAATGAAGAAATGAAAGCAAGCCAGAAAGGCTATTGTAAATGTAAAATCTAGCCAAAAAGGCTAAGTATGAAATGTAAATGTAAAATCCATGCAATGTGTTTGTAAACACACATGGACACAGGTCAGGAGGTGAGAGGGAGCAAGGGACAAGCTCAAGATTGCCTCCTAGAGTCTCAAGTTACGGTTTGCCGGACACATAGTTTGGCGGCTCTAGAAAAGATCCTCACGGAGTCTTATTAAGGCACGGATGTGAGTTGTGAGGTACTTGTTAGATGACCAGTGGCGGTTTGCCTGCACTATACCCATTTGTGAGGCACCGCCCTTCCCCGTGTTTGTCATGGTATGCTTATCTTAGTGGACCCCCGCTTTCCCGAGTTATCCAAAGGGTCGCATGATCTTTGTCCTTGTCATCCCTCATCCTTCACCTTGTATTCCAAATCACCCAAAGTCAGCCAGGTGGTCAAGTCTATAGGTTGTGCATAGCAGTTTGATTCTTTTGGATGTGGTGGGCCCACCTCATCAGGGGCCTCATATTTTTGGAGATATTATGTATTTTTGATCGCCATATTGACATTTTATTGTTTAGTAGTGTACTAACGCGTATAAGGAAGCCTATCGCTTCATATTGCATACAGGTATTCAGCCAACACCATATTGACCAGATTTGACTTGGTCAAACTAGGTTGACCACGCCAAAAATGGGCCCGAAAAAATATTGCGATCAAGATTTCGATTTTGGTCATTTGTATTCTCTTGGGGTCCCATATGAACCTCCAAGCATCAGAATTTGAAAAGATTGAGGCAACGATGAAATTTTTAATTATTATTGGTCATTAATGACCTATTTTAATTAAAAATCCTGGATTTTGGGAAAACAGTGCCTAAGTGATGGATCATGGTCGTTCAAGTGACCATGTCTACTATATTTGGGGTCCACGATCGCATTGCAACAGATGGTTCGACAATCTGGGTACTATAAGTGTGTCAAAAGCCCAAATTACATCTTCAACAATAAAAACCAGCAATAAATTAAATGGAAAATCAAATATGGCAAATGTAACTATTGAAAAATGGCAAATGCAAAGGTTAGCTAACATAGGGGGGCCTCCTAAGGTAATATTGGTTATGTTTGGACATTCTATTTATGTTGTGGGGCCCTCATTTGGCCCAACTCATCACAAGAGGCGAATTGGCCCATTTTTGGACATTTTTCACTATGTAGAACTTCACATTTTGCAAATATAATGTATTAAGGCTGTGGCTAAGTGGTATGGGGGGCTAAAACAGTCCATAGGCACCCCCCAACCACTCATTTGATTGTTGTATGGCCCCACCATGGGCCCCTCACTCCACTTGTGCGCTACACTTGAGCAATTCGCACCCCCTCTTGAAGCTCATCTCCACCATCGATTTGAGGCTTGGGAAAGTCAATCCCAACCATTCATTTTGGGGGGAAATGAGCTAGGTTTTGAGCCATCTCTATAAGAGAATGAGCTCACTCATTTGAGAGTCTCTTGGCACATTTGTACACTAGAGTTTTGATGATATAGAGCCATTTTCCACCGAGTTTCTTGAGAGTTTATGGATGGATATGTATTGCTTGAATGATATCTAGTCTTTCTTAGCTTTGTTGAGTTGTTAGTGCATTGTTTCTATCTTGTCCTTGGCCAACGATTTGCAGGTGAAGAGCAAAGTTGGAGGAGGGCGCAGTTTTTGGCGTGGGAACCCCACAATTGCTCCAATCCTTCAGAGTATCAACAAAGGGAGTTGTTATTTGCTTTATGCCTTTCAATTCCTTTCATTTTTAGTCATTTACTTGCTGGTTTTACTGGTTATTTGCTGCACATTGACTTGATCTAGTTTGTGGCAGGTAGCTAGGGCGAATTTGGCCATTGGGAGCTCAAAATGCCAAAGGGAGCACGCTGCAGCTTTGCAACTGAGTTGGGAGGGCTAGTCCTCGACAATCTCGTCCATCTATTCATTCTCAAGTAGGTCCTTCTTGCTGGTCTCTTGCATTTAAATTTCATTGTGTGTGTTGAACAAAAATTTCATACAAAAACCCATAAAAATACAAAACTTAAGATTTCACTGTAGGAATTTGTTTTAATTTAAAACCCACTAATGAAATACCCTTAGAATGCCATACCCTAAGTTTCATTTCCTTTAGACTCCATTTACACATAGATTTAGCATTGGTCTACATGGCAAAAACGCCTCACCTGGGGCATTTTTCTCTTCTGCTTGTTTGGGTCAGTTTGGGGTTCTGGGTAGTTTAGAATCGGTTTCAAATCATCATTTTACTTTCAGAAATCAAACTACCATTTGCTAGAAGTGTTTTAAATCGCCATTTTATTGCTGCCCTAGTTTGCCATTTCACTGCTTAACTCACCTTCTTGGGCAACATCAATCTATTCCTTCACTTCTAGCTTACTGTATGTCCCTAGTCTATTGCAGCCATACAATCACTAATTTAATCAATTTATCTCACTACATTTGAGTGCTGGTCACTTCTATATCACTCCTATTTTTACTATCTGTGTCCATCTACTGGCTGGAACTAGACTTAGGACATAATCAACACTCATCTCCTCCCTTCACTTCTTTCTATCTTTGGGATTTGGCTGTGTTGTGTCTCTCAACCATCACTGGTTGAGCGGGGTCTCCCCCTTGACTTGGCTACGTGCCTTGTCTAAAGTGACAGTAGCCTTGTCCAGTGTGACTTTCGTTCCTTGAACGGAGGACCTGGCTATTGCTGGTTACACCATTCTAGTTGTTCACCCTCTGCCATCCCTGTTGGGACACTCATTATCCATCAGCCAGAGATTGTGTGATAACATTTTTGGCGCCGTTGCCGTGGAGGTAGAGGCTTACCCCGCGGTCTTTTGAGTTTGAGTCTTTTGCTTTATTTTTCATCATACCGCATTCAAACTTAATTCTTTGCTGGCTGATTTTTGTTTGCTTAATTTATTTCAGCTAACATTTTTGCTTCATTCACTCCCCTACGACATCTTTACCTTTGGTGAACAAGGTTCTACGTTCACTTGGCGACTCCACCTCGCGGCTCCACTGGAGACCGAACCCATCCTTGCAATTTTACAAGCTTAAATCATTCTGACACTTCACATGAGACTTCACTGAGAACTCTTAAATTGATAAATCAGAATGGACCCAGATGTTCTCCTTGGCCTCGCACAAACCATTAAAGAATTAAATGAACGTGTGAATAGGTCTAGAAGGAGACAAGAGGAAAAAAATGAATGGGATGCACAATCCAGGTATGAGGATGATTACGAATCTAATTACGGGTATGAACCTGCATATCAAAATTCTTATGACACCCATCAAATGCCTCATCAATCTAATAGTTTTTCTTCCCCAAATATCCCGAGTGAACCAATTAAAAAGTATCAAACCCAACCAGGACTTTTGGTGAATGATTCTCGCTCAACTCAAGCAACCAGAACATTTAGGAAACCCAAGCCATCCCCTTTTGATTTTTCAGAAATATGTGGGGCACCTCATCTTATGCCAAATGGATACATCAAGAGGTTGCCTCGCTTTTATGGAAATGATGGAACATCTATTGAGAGTCATGTGGATGCCCTCTGGGACCATATGGAATCCCTGGGTGCTGATGGTGAGGATGTCTATATTCGAGCCTTTGGTGCGTCTCTAATAGGGGATGCCTGTTTATGGTTTGATAATTTGGCCCCAGGATCCATCACTAGATATGACATGTTCACGAAGTTGCTAATAGATAAATGGGGTGAGAACATTGATGAGTCTTTGGAATGTCAATCTAGCACTGATTGTGTCATGGATGATGACTATATTGATGATCTGCTTTCCCGATTGGACCATTCCTCTTCTGAGATGTTCCAAATTATGAGTGTGCCTACAATCCATAGGAATGTTACAGAGTATCTTGAGGATAATGCTTCAAAACCTCGTGTGTAAATTAAAAGAGGCATCAATCGAAGCATACGAGATACTTTGTTATCATTGCCTGAGGCAGTTGCAGGCCGAATTCTAGATCTAATTCACCTTTCCATTTGTGACTCCAGTAAAGGATCACCGGAAGAGCAACTTCACAATCATCGCATGGTTGACAATTGTCCTGTTAAATGTTCAAACAATCCGAATTGTGACTCAGATGCCAATCATCTCTCTAAAGAGGACAAGATAAGTGAGGATTGTCAGATTTCACGTGAGAAACAATCTAGTGATCATCATGTAATTGAAAACCAACTTTGTGAAGATGAATGGGGTGAAAGCATTTATGAATCCATGGAAGAACAATCAAATGAGGATTATGTGGTGGAGGATCAATGTCATGCAGACGATCAGGATAGCAATTTTGAAATGAGCAGTGATTGTCCTTGTCAGTTTGATTTCTCCTCTCCTGAGCCTATGGTGAATGTGCCTTTGATTCAACTTATGAATGAGCCTTCAGTCTATAAGAGTGTAGTAGAGTATTTGAAGAATATAGGCAGTAAATCTCATGATGAAGTTATGTATGATAGCGAGCAAATCTCAATCCTTCAAGATTTCCATCTTGATATTGACTTAGAAGGGGAACTTACTAAAATCATACGAAGCACTTTGTCATCTTTACCCGGAGAAGGCACAAATGAAGAAGGGGATCTCATTGATCATCAGAGACAAAATTTTGTGGTTGAGCTTTCGACCAGTGAATCCACTAGAGGTCCTCTTGAGGGGCAACCCCACAATCATTGCTTCATGGGTGATCGTTCAAGTCAATGCTCAAGTGATCTCGACCTTGTTTCATTTTCCAATCATAGCTTTGAAGAAGAAAAAGAAAATATTGAAAATAATCAGACTCTTGTTTAGGGTGGATCAAACGATCATCATGTGGTTGAAAGTCAAATGTGTGAAGATGATAGGGGTTTCAAAAATGATTATATCGATATACCTCCCTGTCAAGATGATGATGATCTAGTTATGTATCAACTCGACCTTGAATGTTCTTTGTTGCAACCTGTAAGATGGAATCAATGCCACAAAGAACTTTCTAAAAGTGTCATGCTTAACATCAATAATATTTCTTGCTCTCTCCTTGGTCACAATGAATTGATTGGAAATATGAACCAAAATGAGTCTTGTCTTCGTAAGGCTGGTGTTGACCTTGATAATTTCTTTGACAAATGTCCCTTACCTCATGCAGAATTGGGGGGTACAATCTTAGGAAATGCTAAACAAGCCTTTATGTTTCAATCCTCCCTCCCACCCCAACTCATGAAGTCAATGCCTCTTTCGAACCTAATCTTGTTGTGCAAAGGGTTCGATAAGGAGCTTGTAGAATGCCAAGCGGTTGATGGTAAAACCTTTTATTTTCTTTTTCAGTCATCCTGGGTTAACCCTATTTTCCAAACTGATAGTCTTATTGATGGGTTGACTGAGAAACTTTTCAAGGATCAATTTCTTTTTTTCGCAATTTTTGAGCAACAAGTGGGAGTAATTTTGATCTTAGGTTTGGTAAACTCCATTTTGTCCCCACTTGGTTCTTTCATCAATCCAAGGATGAACTCCATTGAGAATGCCGGCTTAATAGACGAGGAGAACAACATGTCTCAAGGAGAGTTGAGTCGAGTGTTATATCATTTTCCTCCATCAAATTTAAAAGATAACTCACACCATTTTGATGATCCTTTTGGCTTATTGATGGATGTGTCTTGCGAAACTCAGTCTCAACCTCAACATGATTTCATTTTGCACCACTCTACCCCTTTTCCAATCTGGGAACAAGTCAAGAGAATTTTGATCTTAAACTCATTAGTTTTTATGAATTGAGATTATATATATATATATTGCACAAGTTTTGAGAATGCGGGAACGTTGGGAATGTGGGTACGAGTATCTGATACGTCTAGAAGTTTCCCCCAAATTTGCAATAAACAAGAAGTTGGGAATGGCACTAATGTACATTAAAAAATCTAAAAATAAAATAATTTAAAAAACATGAGAAGAGAAGAAACGTAGATAAGATAAGATAATTTTATTAATGTCCAACTAAAGACCACGAAAGTAGGTCAAGGGGACTGCTGAATACAATGATGTTGTTACATAGCAGGAGTACCAAAAGGTCCTAGACTCTATGCAAAAAAGAAAGTAAAGTAGAGAGGAGAAGTCTATGCTGAGGCATGGAAAGCCCTCGACTCTGAGTATGAGAGACCGCTTGGGGGTGGAGAAATACATGGAGAAAGAATCCAAGAGCAAAGAAATCCAAAAGAAATGAGGTAGGTCTATCAAGGATAGACCCATCTCTCCTAACATTTGAGGCCAGATGAAGGAAACTAATAATAATTTGTCCCAAGGAGGAACTAGTGGAAGGGCTAGGCCTCCATCTGCATTGTTTTCTGGAGGAGGTAGCTCGTCGTTGATGCCTAGGGGATCTCTTTTGTCCCCTGAGGAGAGGTCTAGTCTAGTCATGCCATTGAGATCTCATGGGACGGGGGAAGGGCCCCCTGGTCTGCACTAATCTAGAGTCTGAAGCTGTGCTGATGTTGGTCTGTCTCTTAGTGCCCCTTCTTGAAGGTAGCACTGTGAAAAAGGAAGTGATCTGTTGGGTAGAATGTGGTTGGTAGGAGTCTGAAGATTATGGTCTCGAAACCTAAGGTAAATGAAGAAGTTGTTGAGGCTTTGGGTCTCTTTGAATAAGCTTTGGAACCTCCCTCCGATCATGTAGTAGATGGGGCAACTGAAGATGAAGTGCTCCTTAGTCTTGACCTCCTAAAGGTGGCATAACTGGCTGGTCCTGTTAGATCGATTGACTTGGTGGTCTGTCTCTACCCAAAATCTATGGGATCCCACTTTGAACTCTCCTAAGGGAATGTGAGGAGTATGCATCCAATGGTAGAGAGTATATTGAGGCCGAACAATGAGTCTGTTACTCAACTCCAAGAAGTGCTCAGCGTAGAAGGCCATCTTTGGCCAACCCGCCTTGAGGGTTAACCCAAGTGATTTGAATAAACTGTTTGTAGATGTCATCCCTAATGATCTTGTTCAACTCGTATTTGAGGAGTAGAAGGTGGCCAAGTGCATATAAGGAATATCTGAACGAAGGGAGCCGATTGAATGCCCATTGACTCCAAAAGATACGAGACCCCCACAAACCATCCTTGAGTCCGGTTGGAGGGGTTGGATGAGGCTAAAATCTTTGAAGAACAATATGCCAAGTATGGGTATCAGTCTCTCCCTTTCCTTGAGTTGGCGAAGCTTTGAATGCGATGCAAATAAGAGACCAGATTGAACACCGTCTCAAGTCGGAAGGGTCAGGCTCCAAATACTTCTAGGATGATGTGCTAAGGAACTGTTTGCTTACATATGATGATGCGTTGGAGGAGAAGTATTTGAACTCTCTTGGTTGAGGCCCATTCAGGCTCAAGCAATCCAGGTCCTCGAATCTCAGAGCCATAGAGAACAATAGGCCGGATAAGGGAGTCCATGAGTGACATCTTGTATGAGATGTCCTGAAAATGGTGTTTGAAGCACTGTCTCTTGAGGAGGGCTAAGGATTTGTATCCCTTGTTGACCCGAGCTTGAAGGGCTTGTCATAGACTGAAGTGAGGTCTTGAGATTTGCACCCCCAAGTATTTGTAGGTGTTGGTGATCTCAATCTCTTCCCCTGTGAGGAAGAAATGAAGGTTCGAGGTAGTCTTCTTCGTTTAGTTGAAGATCATAACTTGAGTTTTACCCAGGTTGATCATCAGCTATTGAAGATTGCAAAAAAGAGCTAAGGGATCCAACTGTCTTTGTAACCCATCTAGAGATGAGGCCAAGAGGAGCATTTCATTGACAAAAAGTAGGATAGATATCAAAACCTGCTGGAGGAGGCACCCATCGCTGTCCTGGATATGCTCGTGAAGGAAGGCCTCCAACTCATCAATATAGATCTCAAACAAGGTTGGGGATAGGGGGGCACCCTTGTTTAACCCTAATGGTACTCTTGACCTACGTTTTAAAAATCGGTGAAATCGGAATCCGAATCGGCCGATTCACCGATTTGCTCCCTAACCGGTTCAACTCGGTTGAAAAATCGGTTCGGGGACCGGTTCGGTACCGATTCAGTATCGAATCGACCGGTTTGGTACCGAACCGGTCCGGTCCACCGATTTTCGTGATAAATCGGCCAGTTTTTGCGGATTGACGAAAGACACATCTGTGATCATTTTCGAGGGTTTCAAGCTCGATATTCTCCTCTATCCTGGTGTGACTGCGGTTCTCTCCGGACAAAACATCTCTGTAGCGCGACGAGACCAATTTCGATCTCTCCGGATTGATTGTGGTCGGGTCGATGGCAGTCATTTTTTAGGGTTTGGGGTTCGATCCTCACCTCTATCCCGTGAACGGCGGACACATTTGTGCCTGCGGTTATCATCTCTATCTGGCCACGAGACAAATTTGTGATCGATTGCGGGCGAAGACTTAATACACATGTAATTTATATACATATGTTAATTGTCGATCATACATATATTAATTTATATACAAATATGTTAATTTTCGATCAAATATGTAATTTATATACATATGTTAATTTTCGATCATTGCTGGCAAAGACTTAATTTATATGTGTGTTAAATTTTGAATGTTATAGTCGGGTTTTGTTTTATGTTATAAATTAAATTATATTATTTATTAAATATTAATTATTTTTATTATATGTAAAATATATTAAATTTAATTTTTTTATAATACCTAATTATATGTGATATATGAATATATAATAAAATATAATTTATATTTTAATTATATTAAAATTAACTAATCTAATGGCCTGGACCAAATTCGAATTGGATTGATATTTTTTGAACATCTATTAATATCTTGATGTATATGGACATGGCTATTTTTAGTATATATGACTGTGTGCCACTGTGGGGACAGGGAGAGTGTTATTCTTAGAAAAATTAAATATTTTATGTATTTTTTAGCAAACCGATTCATTAAATTCAGATGACCGATTTATGACCGATTCATTACCGAGTCCGATTCCGATTCCGAGTTGACCCTCGACCGATTCCGAGTCCGATTTCGATTTTTAAAACCTTGAGTCTTGACAAAACGTGACACCTCGTGAGTTGTGCGGAGCCGACCAAGGATCGACTCATATAGTCGCATGATGGCAATCATTAGGGTCTCGGAGATGTTGATGTCTTTGAGCCTCTGGAATAGGGCCTCTCTAGGGATAGATTCAAAAGCTTTTCGAAAATCTACAAAGCAACGATAGACTTTGAAAGAGTGATGCCACGCCTCCTCAATGATGGCTCGGAGGGTAAAGATGTGATCAATGGTCTGATGAGTGGGTTAGAATCCATCCCGCCCTCTAGTTATTAGGCGTCTCCTCTCAAGCTCGCCCGAGAGCTTCATATGGAGGATTGTAGTTGAGAGCTTCTAGAACATTTACCCCACCTTGATCGTCTTGTAGTTGTTGGGATCTGAATTGGGACTCTATTTGTGTATCAAGCGAATGGTGTGTTGTGACCATGCTAGTGGAAAACCTGTATGGACCACATGGTTGAAGAGATCAACCAAGTGATTATCTAGAGTGTGAAGACCATGCTTGAAGAACTCTGCTTGGAAACCTTCCTCATCCGCTGCTTTACTAGTGTTCATCACCCAAACAACCTCTTTGATGTCTTATTGAGAGAATAAATATCATGAAGGTGGCAGAGATGTGATCGGGATATGTGGCTTCCCAGGGACATCATAGAGAGTGGAGGTACGAGAGAACATGGACTTGAGGTTAAGCTTAGATGGGAGTTGGGGGTGGGGAAAGATGGTGCGCCATAAGTTTTTGGTAGAGTGGATGAGGGAGGCACACAAGTCCCATCTCCTCTGAGAGATGAAGAGGCATTTTTTGCGGCGGAGGAGGTAGTGATAGGAAGCTGTAAGATCGGGGTATGAGGGGCGAGCATGGGTGAATGCATGCCGAAGTTGGCGGTGGAAGGATTTACACTCCTTGTTGTACCATTTATTCATGGGGGCAAAACCTGGATTTAGGGGTTGAGGAAGTGGATCGAGTGGAGTGGGGGTAGGACTTAAAGGATGCTTCCCAAATGACGGATGCCATGCATGCATACTTGGTATTGGTAGAGGCCGACTCGAGTGAGAAGAAGAAAAGAAACCTTAAACACAAAGCAAATGACTTAACTTATCCCTTATATTATGCTTGTAACAAGAACCTCTTAGTAGTTGGAAATGGCAATAAAATCAAGATTACCATCTAGGTCATTGATTATATAAGGTAGACTCTTTCTAAAGTGGGGACTTTTAGAAGTTATAGGCCCAATATTTGTGGCTATAAGTATAGAGTAAGTTTTCAGTTTTGTGTCAACTATGATTAAAATGGATTAGAATATTATATTTTACAAGACATTCTATGCTTGCTACTTTGAAAGGTGTATAAATAATCAAATTTAAATTATTATAAAATAAAAATCAAGATAATTTCTATTTAATTGTAATATATGAATTTAGTTTTAAAGTTAGATTGAAAACTATTTTCAATTAGTTAAAAGTTTACTTTTTTATTCATAAAGTAAATAGTAAAATATATAAATTTATTTTCTTTTATTTAATATATAAAAAGTCAAATAGATTTACATTTATTATTAATTAGCGATAATTGCAATTTAGTGTATGGATGAGTGAATACTCTAGCACGGGTGGTAGACAGAGACTAGTGTACAAACTCGAGAAGGTAGCACGAAATAGACTTTTACTGCAACTTAGTTTTATGGAGAAATTTTTTTGAGTCAACCATGTATATGTATGGTCACAAGGAAATAGGAATGTCGTTAACAACCCTCGAACGAGAGGATCCCACATTTTCAAAGACATGCACAAATAAACCAAAAGCGATAAAGATGAAATGATGTCACAAACGATGATGGGTGGTTAGGTATATATTTAATTCAAGAACTGCTCATAAAAGGTTTTATGACATTGTAACTTCGATTTGTTTTGTCTTTAGTGTTCCATACATTCACTCTCGGGCTGTAGAGTTCCTCAGGTGCATCCTCGCCTCTCCTTCTCCTCTACCTTGGAAATTCTAGTTTTAATTGGTGGCGATCATGAATGCGTGGAAGGTCCTAGTGGAGGAAACACATAAGAAAACATCCCCAAGTTCTTGATTTTAGAGGGTAATTGTTCCCAGTAAGTTCCCAACCATCTAGAATGGTTCCTGCTGGATTTGAAATGTTCCCTACCAGTTTCCAAGTTCCCTGGAATGTTGGAACTTCGAGAACGAGTTTCCTAAAGGTTGGGAGCAACTCCCGTGCTATGGGGATGGTACTTGCGTGATACGGGGTCGAGGGGTCCAATCCCGTTCGTTACCATTATCCCCTAGGTGTACCCACACATCCCGCAAGCATGGGGCATGGGTAAGCCGAGGTGATTTGAACTCTGACCTTCATTTACAACATGTCCTTCATATCAAGCGAATTGTTGGTTGAGCTGCAACCCGTGCTACATAGAATTATATATATATATGAGTGGTCCTTGGATATAAATAAAACCTAAGGGTGCCTTGTTGCTTTCTAATGAAAGGTTGTGACTCTTAATTTATATTTTCATTATTCACTAAAAGATAGTTTGGTCGAGAGGTGATTGATTTAATTTGTGGAGCAAATTTAGAGCGCTAAAGAGGAGCTAGTTCAGTAACCAATGTGCAGGTCCATACATGACAAATTTGTACAATTCTATGGACAGATCTGTACAGTCGTATGGTTAGGTTCGTACAGCCATACAAACAACCTATATAGAAGGCTATGACCAATAGGTTGTTTTCTTGGTTTTGGTGGACAATTTTTCCCCAATAAGCAGATTTGTTCCATTTTAGTGTATCGTACAATTGTTAGTTTGACAGTTTGTGGAGGTTTCCTTATAAGCTTTGAATTATTAATGAAAGGTTGATTTGAAGGAGTAAATTATCTATGTATTGTGTTTTGCTTCTGCTATTTACTTTCTTGCTATATATGTGGCTATGCCTATGTGAAAAATTCAGTTTCCACAGTTAAATAACAAGTTTGTGTTTAGTTGAGCACATAGGAATAGTAGTCACCTAGGGTTTGAAAAATTAACATGGTATCAGAGCCTCTCTGATTGAGAGGATTTCAAGAGTTTACGACAATAGATCAACTGTCGGAAACAACTATCAAGAGTTAGGACCAATAGTACGAAGTTTTTAGAGGTAGTGCTTAATAGAGTTGGGAGTTTGTGTGCAGATCAGAGATGGCATTAGTTAGCCTTAGGTTAAAGGATAGATTGGATGGTACCTCGAATTTCCTATCATGGAAAGTCAGGGTAACTCTTTTATTATAAGAGAATTATCTTTGCAATATTGTCAAGGATGTAATGACTTCATCGATCGATCTCCCACTTTAGGCAGTTCACAAGAAGAAAGAAGTGAAGGATAAGCAGATGATCATGGATGCTCTAAGTTTCGTGAAATGTGGAAATGTGTACAAGTTTAAGAAATGGAAATGCTTGGAAATGTGACCCCCCCAAATGGGTACGTCAAGGGAAACGAGGTATATATATTTTTTGTTAATGTAATTGTAACTTCAGAAGATATTCACTTGTATTTTATATTGTTATTATTATTGTATTTTATTTGTACCTCCGACGAAGATGTTTATTCCTCCAGTCGGGGACGTCATTATTACATTTGGTCTTGTAAAGTCATTGAGGTAAATCCTCCTTTGTAAGTCGAGGCAATATATCCCCCAAGAGTCAGTTAGATTAGGGTTATTGAGTCCCCTAGAGAAGTTGGCCTAGTTAGGTACAACTGGGGCCGACCTAGTAAGTGAAAAGGTCAAGTGAAAGATAAAGTATAAATAGAGAGTGGAGCTCTCTTATTTGGACAACACACTCACTCACAAGTTCGCATTAGTGAGAGAGAGGACAAGTTCGTGTTAGTTTTGTACCTAGGGAAGTGTTCCCCTAGTGACTACTTGCCTAAGTCACTTAGAAAGGGGAAAAGTGACCCTCACATTAAAAACACATTAATGAGACTTTATATTTCTAAAGTCACTTTTTGCTAAAGTTTAAGTGGGTGAGTAAATATTATTTAAGTGAATTAAATAATGTGATATTTTTTACTCTCATCTTATCCTAGCCATTGGATTGATCAAATGTCCACCGTTGGATTAGAACCCATCTAGGGATTAAACAAAAGGTATGAGGGAGGCAAAACCTAGTTCATTGTTGAGTTTGTGGAAGAGAGAAAATCGAGAGAGGAGGAGCTAGCACAGCAGCACGCACTTCGAGGCAGCCATCTTCACTTGGCACAGAAATCGAGGCACGAGATAGGGCATTTATTGCACTGTACGACCTGCTCTTTATTGTCTTCATTTGGCACATATCTCGAGGTGAAGGTACAGCAGATTACAGTGCACGAGTTTCAAGATAGAACTGGGCATGAGTTTCAAGAGATTTTGGGCACGTTTTCCTAGAAGAATCTGGGCACAAAAAATCTAGATATTCAGCACACAGCCCGAGGCAGATTCTATGCACACTTCTCAAGGGTTTTAGCACAAATTTCGAGGAGATAAAGTGGGCACAGAAATCGAGGCTGTTGCACACAGGCTAGGATATTTTGGGGCTCGGTTTTTGAGACAGTCAACGCACAGTTTTTAAGGGAATCCGTACAGTTCTGTGACTGTACTTTCTGCACTTTTTTTTCGAGGCACCTTCAGCACAGTTTACAAGGCTGCTGATTTTGGCACAGTATTCGAGAAATCTGCTGGGTGATATTTCACTGTAGAGATAAGTAAAAATTTCTGCTATGAATTTATGTACTGAGATTTTATGAAGCAATAAGAAACTCTCTCTCTCTCTCAACTGGTTTTCCCCGTGGGGGTTTTTCCATGGCTCGATTTGGCCAAAAATCTCTGAGTCTATTTTTCATGTGTGATTGTTAAATGTGTTTACAGCCTGTTAGTAGCATTTTTTTGTGTGTTTGACTGTTACAGAAAAGTTTATAAGCAGTTTCCAGTCTATGCATAACCGACTGGGAATGAAAACCACAAATTGTTAACACAAATCAGCAGACAATAAAAGTGCAGAAAATTCTACAGTTCGCATAAGAGGAAAAGAAGAGGAGCTGCAGAAGACCATCTTTGTTTTGGGGTCTTACTTTTGTGATATTGTATTGGTGACGATTCTATCTCTGAGGAAGTTGCGGGGTTTTCTCCTTTATGGTTTCCCCGAGGAAATTCTTTTTGTATATTGTGTTATGCTGTGCATGTTATTCTTTCAGTTAAGATCCTAGATAAATATTGATTAAAAGTAGAAAATCTAACATGGTATCGGAACTAACATGAAAAGAAAACACTGTGCAACTACGAAATCTAGGGCTTCTTAATTTTTGGACTTCTCCACAGATCATCAACAAAAAGAGGCTAGGCTAACTTGCCTAAGGAGGGCGCATCTTTTTGTTGAAGCAGAAGTTGATTCTAAGAATTTTCATTTTTTGGCCTGTCACTGTGCAGTGAACGTATCCGTTCACTAAGTTAATCGTATCCGGTTAAGGGTTAAGAAGCGAGACCGTCTTCCATATTTGAGATAAATGATAATAATATATTGATTGATGATAGAATAAAAGATGATATGTTACAATGATGGCCCTGCCTTAAATATGGCTCGGGCATTTGATGTTGAGGAGACGCCTCATTTCATAACCTAACTTTAGTTAACCTAATTATTATCTTATTTTATGTTCATAGCATTGCCACTCTCTTAGAAAGGCTTTGTCCTCAAAGCCTTATAATGTTTCTTCATCATTTTATGTGGTGTCGTAGATGACAAAACATGTCGATACGAATTGCTAAGAGTCGAACATAACTTCTGATATGTCGACGGATCAATCCATCCCAAATTGATTTGTTGTGGACTGATGGGATGTTGGACACACCGAGCACACTAAGAGGGGGGGGTGAACAGTGTGTATAGCTTTTTATTACTTTTTCAACTTTAACAATCATCAACTGCTTCTTCAATACATCATTCATTAATGTATTACCACATTATCATTATATCATCAGCATTATTAACAATTACAGCTCATCATCACATATCATCATATCATCATCACATAGGAAGCATAGCAAAACACAGTACACAAGATTTTTACGTGGAAACCCAAGTCCTGGGGGAAAAACCACGGAAGCCTTTATAATAATAATTTACCAGCAACAACTGGAAGGAGGCAACAACCCCCTTTGTTACAAAGACTTCAATTCTCCAGCTACAACTGGAAGGAGGCTACAACCCCCTGGTTTACAGGCTACAACCTGAAGGAAGCCTTAGCTCCCTAAATTTCCTTGCCCCGTCCTACCACCCTGATATGAAGATAGTAACTGAAACTACTGAACCACAAACTTCATTGATCCTGCGGACCTGCTATCCAACACTTGTACCCAATCTATACCACACTGCACAATCACTGTCACTGCTCATCAACTGACCACTGCTCATCAATTGTTCAATGCTCATCAACTGACCACTGCTTATCAACTGTTCACTGCTTATCAACTGTTCACTGCTCATCAACTGTTCACTGTTCATTAACTGACCACTGCTCATCACAACTGTGCCACACTGTTCATCATCCTTTACAATCAATCTGTGCAATCTAGCTGTACCAATCAATCTGTCTGATCTAGCTGTAGCAATCAATCTGTCTACATAAATCAATCTGCTGTTCACATCATTCGAGTTAGTCAATCTGAGTTTAACCAACCGTACATGAGACTCAGTCCACCTAAGTCAAACCAACTACTCATACAACTCAGCCAATATGAGTCAGACCAAATGCACATGTAGTAGCCTGTGCTAATGCTGCTCAACTGAACCAATGTACTCACTTCTAATTACCACTATTCACCATTGTACTATTGTCGTCAATGCATCATTTATAATTCTATACATTGTGCTTTCATCATACATCACTGAGTATCACTGTGTAAACATCACTGAGCATATCAAACTGAGCACATCATTGTGTAAACATCTCTAGCACTTCATACATAAACTGAGCATTTATCACTGTGTTTCGTCATACATATATTACTGTGTACTAATTGTCATGCCACTGAACATACCACTGTTCAAATATTACTAAGTACATATGTATATGCCACTGTGTAAATATTTCATGCATATATCATTGAACATACAAGTTACTGTGCATATCATTGTCAAATCAATGCTATCACATCCAACTGTCAGGTCAAATAAACAAGGCTTTCAATAGCTGCCACTTTCAATCAGATATTACTTCATAGGCTGTAACTTTTCAAGTTAAGGCTGTCATGTAACACATACAGGTGGAGGCAGAAAGCCCAGTTATCAAAAGCTGCTAATAACCTTCAGTTTCTCAATCCATCAATTTCAAGCATTTCTTCAACTATCTTCCAATCTTCAGACTTACTTGATTGAAGCTGTCCTCAACAATGTGTTGAGAGTATCCACGTCCTCAACAATGTCACCTTTAATCAACAATTATGATCAATAATAGACCTGCCCAAATCACTCTTGCTCACATGCCAAATCACCTGTCTCATCATATCACTGTACATATAACAATATCATCATTACTATAACATCACTGTGTAACTGTTGTACACTAATGTCATTTCACGGCCACAAACTGTGGATGTAGACCACATTACTTGTCATGACAATTGACTTTCAAACACAGTCACTAGTGTTATTTACTGTATATCAAGTAGTTCTGCTATTCACTTGCTGAGTTTATATCACTGTGTGAAGAATACTAACCATACATGCCATCACTGCTGAGTATATGTCACTTAACATTGGAATGCTCAAGCAAGGTATGCATGTCAAGTCTGTAGATCATTGCATTCTTTACTACTGTACATCATCATCATCATTAATAAGTCTGTTTGGAACATCATAATAGGGTTTGCATTTAAGACATCATACCATCATGTATAAGACTTAAGTGTGTATGTATTGTATGTGCATCATAAGGTGGAAGTATCATGGTTTCACCATCTTACTGTGTCACTGTATGCAAATACTGCTGGTCAATTACTATATACTGAATATAAAATCACTGTATACTGTACATTACTGAACATGTTCATGTATCACTGTTTGATATACCTCAGCAACATCATCATCATTAAGCAACATTCAAGAATATAGTGTCATGTATCCACCATCATGGAGTGTATCATTATCTTGCTTTAGCAGTGCATGTGTACTGTGGAAACCTTCAATCAAAAGCCAAGAATGGACTGACCTTTTGCAACATCAACCATAGCATTAAAATTCGGGCTGTGTGAAGAAATCTGCAATTTTCGGACTGTGGTAAAGTCTGCAATTTTCGGACTGTGGTAAAGTTTGCAATTTTCGGACTGTGGTAAAGTCTGCTGCTGCCACCGAAAAACTCAGACCTATATCCATCGAATTCACACTTGACTGCTGCTACTAAAACAGACCTAAAAGAAATGAGTTTGCTGCTGCCTCAGATCAGATCCAAATCAGAGATAAAAAGAAAAGAAAAGAAAAAATTGTTCACTGTAGCTGCTACAGTACCCGCGAAATTCAGAGCTCATCCGAAATTATATTCACTTAAAATGACAGGTTTGACGGGTTATTTATAGTAGTTTTTCATAAAAAATATGGAGCCGACCTTGCAATAAATAATGTATATAATTTTTAATTTGAATTTTTTTTTAAATTTAATTTATGGGGCCGACTTTACAAAGATAAAAAAAATTAATTAATATTTTTTTTATTAGGCTGGCCGACGTTACAATAAGGGTAACATTGCCACACAACTTCAAAAATCAATATCTCTCCAACCGTGAGGAGTTAGAGGGCAATCTACATATCAACGGAAAGGGCTTGACGAGGACAATCTTCCTATGAGGGTTTTGCTTGCATTGGTAGAGTCCATCAACTTTGTTTTTTTCAATTTTTGCAGGACATTAGAAATTGATTTGATAAATGTTTGAATGTTTATTCAAGCACTTATAAGGGCTTTAAGGCCATGCACAAGTGTTTCATTACCATATGACTTCATCATTATTGAGCAAGAGGGCTTCTTTGAAGGCTATGTGGGTTCTATCATCCAATATCCAAGGACAAGGGCTTCAAAGCCATCTTCAAAGTATGTGTAGGTTCAAGACTTTCTTCAATGTTACAAGGTCATCATGTGGGCTTAAAGACCACCAAATGAGGGCTTCAAGGACTAATCTTTTAAGGAGTCAAGGGTATACATGAAGGCTTCAACACATCAAGAGTGAGGGCTTAAGTGCATCAACTTCAAGAACCTCTTCAAGTGCAATGGGCTCCATAATCGAGGATTTCTTGTCAAGGGCTTCATCATAGCAACAAGGGATTCTTCTACACTCTTGTGGGCTTAAGGACAAAGCTTCCAGGTGTAAGGGCACAAGTCAACTATGTATGGGTTCCAAGGATTATGCTATTGCATCATCCAACAAACAAGAAGACCACTACAAGTATAGATACCTTCAATCAAAAGACAACCGAGAGCAAGGATACAACAATGGACTCAATGGGACCAAGATACAACTTAGGGGTACTCAACCAAGTTAATGGGTAGCCAGGGCTTTTGGCATTGTCCCAAGGCCTCCAAGGGCTTCAAGCTTGGGCTTGGACAAAGTCAAAAGGTCTCCTCTGACATAGACAACCACAAACCAAATACTAACCCTCAAGGGCTCCACAAGGGGCACCAAGACTTAACTGTTGGCATCAATGACCAGGCACTGTTGGCATCAATGACAACTTAATCAACATGGGATTCCCTACTGATGTGTCGTCAGGAGATTTGATCACATTAGTACCATTATCTTTCGACATTTCCCACTTTTTCAAATATCGGTTTTTATGGTTGGGGTGTCGATAGGGAACTTTCACGATATCATTTTCATTTACGAATGTCGCCTTTAGAGCATTGATCTGAGTTGGAAGTTGTATTTTCGTCTCTTGAGGATTTAAGTTTTTGTTCTATATCTTTTCCAACTTGTTTTCTAACTGCCTGTTATCATTTTGAGACTTCTTAATCAATTCGACTTGCGATTTTCTGTCATCTTCAGATGTCTTAAGTTGTTCCTTAAGATCTTCATTATGACTTCTAATACAACTATTTTCTTCCTGCTTGTCTAGAAGTTTCCCTTCAATGTCGTCCATAGATTGTTCTATCTTCCGGCTATTTTTCAACTTCTTAATTTTTGTGACTAGTATCTTGTTATGACTTCTTAGTCTAAAAATTTCTTCAGCATTGTTGGATAATGCTTTATTACTCTTCGCGATCTCTGACTTATGTGTCTTTTTAGAGTCGTCATTTTGTTGTTGAAGAACTTTTATCTGTTGTCGACATTGGCTGACCTCTGATTCTTGACTTTCTAATTTATGTCGTAACTGCATTAGTTCTTCATCTTTGTCGCTAACGGTTTTGTTCAAGCGTATTATTTCTGCTTCGTAATTATTTATTTCCTTCTTTTTATCTTGATTTCCTAATCTTTGATTGAATTTATTTTCGGCTTTTAATTCATCAATTTGCGCATACAATTTTTCTATACGCCTTTCCTAGTCAGAGATTTTTATTTCATTGTACCTTTGTTGTAATTCAATTCTTATTTCTGAACTGTTATTTATGTCACGCAATTCTTCATTGTCTTTTCGATAACGTTTTAATGTGGCTTCTAATTTTTCTCGCAAATCGTCTTCCATGGTTTCTGTCTTCTTCGACGTTGGAATGATCTTCTTGACGAGCTTTCTTTGGCTTGAATTTGCTTTGTTTCTCCAAACAATTCTTATTTCAAAAGAATTGATTTTTTTTTATAACAATAATTATTATTAAAAATTTAATAATAATATTATTATTAATATTTTGTTTTTGAAATATGATCTAGTATAATAATAATAAAATATTATTATTATTATTTTAAATCAAATACTTAAAACTATTATAATAATTTTAATATATGCATTTTTATTTTTATTTTTTATGGTGGGTGTGAAGGCCGTGGGGATGGAGATCGGCCACGATGGAGATGGCAGGTGGGAGGGCGATGTAGGCAGAGGTGGTGGCAGGTGCAGCAAGAGGAGAGGAGGTACGGGGGCTACGAATGAAGGAGAGAGCAGCGAGGAGTAGCAGCGGTGTTAGGGGTTGGAGGTTGCAGGGTACGGAGGGGAGAGGAACGGCATGGACGCAGGAAAAGGGAGCAGAGTGGAGCGCGGGGAGGGAGAGGTGCTGGCAGTGGAGGAGGGAGTTGGTAGAGGGATCATCTAGGGAGGATGAGATGATGGAGGGTAAGGAGGCGTGTAATGGAGATATGAGAGGGTGCACGAAATGAGGTGGAGGATTCAAAGGACGCGAGTGGAGAGTGAGGGAAACTGACACGGGTTTGAGGGAGCAGGTGTATGGCAGCGAGGAGCATGAGAGATCAGAGGGAGAGCGTAGAGGAGATTGAAGGGGGAGCAACGGGGTGGCTGCGAGGGATGAGAGGAGTGAGGAGGATGGAGGGGAGGGAGCGTGGGTGGTTGGCAGAGATGGAGAGTGGACGCAGGACTATGGATGGGGAGCGTGCAGGTGGCGGGAGTGGAGAGTGGAAGGAGGGAGCCGAGCGTGGGGAAGGAGCGTGTAGGAGGGAGCTGAGCGTGGGGAAGGAGCGTGTAGGTGGCGGGAGTGGAGGAAGAGCAGGTGGAGGTGTAGGGCGGCACTAGTTCTAGAGGCAACGATGGCTTGCGTGGAGGTGAATGTGAGTGTGCAGCTTGGGGGAAGGCGAGTAAGGAGTGCAGGTGCGTGATGGGAAGATAGGTGTATGTGGAGATGGAGAATGAAGGTGGGAGAGATGAGCGGTGGCGGCTGTGGTAGAATTGGAGTAGTGTGAGTGGGATGATGTGAGCAGTTGATGAGCCGAAGTAAGTTGAATGCAGCGGAATGGAGGAATGAGCCGAGTCCGAGCTTTACCTAAGGAGGAGCGAGTCCGCTCTGATTTTGAGCCGAATCCGAGCTCAGGTCGAAGGAGCCGAATCCGGCTCTGATACCAAATGCAGTGAACGTATCCGTTCACTAAGTTAACCGTGTCCGATTAAGGGTTAAGAAGCGAGACCGTCTTCCATATTTGAGATAAATGATAATAATGTATTGATAGAATAAAAGATGATATGTTACAATGATGGCCCTGCCTTAAATATGGCTCGGGCATTTGATGTTGAGGAGACGTCTCATTTCATAACCTAACTTTAGTTAACCTAATTATTAATTATTTAATTATTATCTTATTTTATGTTCATAGCACACTGCTGTTGGAGGAAAACTAGGGCATTAGATATTTTGGGTTGATTAAAAGTAGAAAATCTAACATGGTATCGGAGCTAACTTGAAAAGAAGACACTGTGTAGCTACAAAATCTAAGGCTTCTTAATTTTTGGACATCTCCACAGATCATCAACGAAAGGAGGCTAGGCTAACTCGCCTAAGGAGGGCCCATCTTTCTGTCGAAGCAGAAGTTGATTCTAAGAATTTTCATTTTTTGGCCCATCACTGCAGCTGGAGGAAAACTAGGGCATCAGATATTTTGGGTTTCAGTTCACTAATTTGGAAGAGTGAGTACATTGGGCAACTTGCCTTGAGGAGGTACATCTATCTGTCCAATCAGAAATTCCAAATTCCATGTTTGGAAAATTAGGGTTTCTCTAATAAACCCTAGGGCCAACGAGCTCTAGAATCAGTTTGGGCATCTAAAAGTCGTAAGACCTAAAAGATTTGCTATTTCCATTTGAAGTTCTCATTAAAGATGTCTCACCACACCAAGCTTGAGGATAAGCTTGAAGGGGCTAATAGCTTCCGAGCATGGAAGTATAGGATTGCACTTGTCCTTGAAGAGAATGAATTTCCAAGTAGCAAGAGTAAAGCAAAAGGAATATTGGAAATCATCCACTCCGTTGTATGTGGTCCCATGTCATCTAGTTCATTGAGTGGGTATGTATATTTTGTTTCATTTATTGATGACTTTTCCTGTAAGACTTGGATATACTTCTTGAAGAGCAAAGATGAAGTATTCAGCAGCAGACTTCACATCGGAAGATTTCAAGAACCTATGCAGAGATTCTGGGATTAAGAGGGAGTTGACTACCCCATACAATCCACAACAGAATGGAGTTGCAGAAAGAAAGAATAGAACAATAATGGAAGCAACAAGAGCAATGCTTCATGACCATGATCTTTTGATGCACCTATGGGCAGAAGCTGCAAGGACAATTGTGTATGTACAAAATCGTAATCCTCATAGAGTACTAGACAACAAGACACCAGAAGAAGTGTTCTCCAACGAGAAACCAAAAGTCATCCATCTCAGGATATTTGGCTTCCCAATGTACATACACATTCCGAAGGAGAAGAGGACGAAGCTAGATCCTTCAGGAAAGAAGGGTATATTTGTAGGATACAGTGAAAGTTCGAAGGCCTATCGAATATACTTCCCAGGATTCAAGAAGATCGACATCAGCAGGGACGTGACATTTGACGAAGACTCAGCCTACAACAAATCCAGAAAGTTACCTGTTGAAGACACTGAAGAACCTGAAGTTCCCAGGATCAGGGATGCAGTAATGGAAGAAGCGATTCCAGAAGATCACGAAGACCGCGAGATGGAAGAACCACAAGAACCTGTAGATCCACCTCGTGAGAAGAACTCCCACAAGAGGAAACCAGCATGGGTACGAGAGACAATACAAGATGCAGAGAAGTATGGCGCCCCAGAGGGAATGCACAGAGAAAGCAAGAGACCTAGGCCATACTCCAGTTATGTAGCCCTGTTGTGTGACATCATTAACAAAGAACCTGCCAACCATGAGGAAGTGATAGAGAAGAAAGAATGGAAGGATGCCATGATCGAGGAGTACCAGTCGATCATGAAGAATGATGTCTGGGAGGTAGTTTCGAGACCAGAAGGGAAGTCTGTTGTGACTTCTAAGTGGATCTACAAGATCAAGCATGCTGCAGACAACATCATAGAGAAACACAAGGCGAGGTTTGTGGCATGTGGCTTCTCCCAGAAGGAAGGCATAGATTATGAGGATACATTTGCACCTATAGCTAGATACACTTCCATCCGATCTGTACTTACACTGGCTGCAGTAATGAAATGGAAAGTACACCAGATGGATGTCAAGACAATGTTCTTGAATGGTGTAGTAGAGGAGAAAGTGTACGTGGGTGGAGCAGCCACTCGGATTTGAGACACGTGACATGCAGACTCATGTGTGCAAATTTAAGAAGGCCTTGTACGGATTGAAATAGGCACCCAGGACGTGGTACGACAGGATGGATCGTTTCCTGATGAGCTTGGGCTTTACCAAGAATAAAGTAGATTCCAACCTTTGCTACAAGGTTGAAGTAGGAAATCCAGTGATACTTCTACTCTATGTAGATGACTTGTTTGTAACAGGTGAGGATGGGCTCATTGCAAATAGAAAGAGGAAACTTGCTGCAAAGTTCGAGATGAATGACTTGGGTATGATGCAGTATTTCCTAGGCATGGAGGTGTGGAAGAATGCAGATGGGATCTTCCTTGGACAAGGGAAGTATGTAGTGGAGATTCTGAAGAGATTCAGAATGATGGACTGCAAAGCTATGACCACACCCATGGCATCGAACTTGAAGCTACTATGTGATGCTTCATCAGAGTCAGTTAATGCCACGATGTATCGTCAGATGATTGGGTCATTGATGTACCTGACGAATACAAGACCAGACATATGCTTTGCTGTGAACACATTGAGCCAGTTCCCGACGGATTCGAGACATGTTCACCTGATTGCTGCAAAGCATGTATTGAGGTACATGAAGGGTACAGTTGATTATGGGCGCAAGTATGGCGTGAATTAGAAGATTAACTTGCAGGGTTATGTTGATTCAGATTGGGCAGGCAGTGCCACAAATAGGAAGAGCTCTTCGGGATGCTGCTTCAATATGGGATCCAGTATGATCTCTTGGTTTAGCAGGAAGCAGTCGTGCATGGCACTGAGTATAGTCGAAGCAGAGTATGTTGCAGCTTGTTCGGCTAGTTGTGAGGTGGTATGGCCTAGGAAGTTACTGTCTGATTTGTTTGATCGCCACTTAGAGGCGACTTGTATATTCTGTGACAACCAGAGTTGTGTGAAGTTGTCCGAGAACCCGGTCTTCCATGACAAGTCGAAGCACATTGAGATCAAGTACCACTATATCAAAGATATTGTGTAGAGAGGAGCAGTGAAGCTCCAATATGTTGCGACGGATGAGCAGATAGTCGATGTGTTGACCAAGCCGCTAGCCAGAGTGAAGTTCGAGTACTTCAGAGAGAAGCTTGGTGTTCTACAGATTGAGGTTCCTTCCAAGAGGAAGTGATGAGTCCGGAAGACACAGATGCACATGGGCAATTCTTGCATAGTGGTAGGAAAGTCCTCCTATGTTGGTAGATGTAAGGGCCGAGCCATTCACGCGTAGTGGTAGGAACGTCCTCCTATTTTGGTAGATGTAAGGGCAGAGCCATTCTCGCATGGTGGTAGGAAAGTCCTCCCATGTTGGTAGATGTAAGGGCTGAGCCTTTCCCGAATGGTGGTAGGAAAGTCCTCCCATGTCGATTGTGATGTAAGTGCTGTGTCTCACATGCTGGTAGGAAAGTCCTCTCATGTTGGTAGAAGAGGTCTCGTATGGTGCTAGGAAAGTCCTCCCATATTGGAGACGTTGTGATCTCCATTGGTCTTAAGACACTGTGTGTATGCCTAGGCAGGATCTCGCATGGTGGCAGGAAAGTCCTCCCATGCTGTTAGACGCAGGATGACCGTTGTGGGACATGTGATGTGCATCTGGGCTGTGCTCCGTGTGATGATGAGATGATTTGAAGACGATGAGGTGACAGTAGGAGACGTAGGTGTTTGCAGTGGCAATGTAATGACTGGTCCTGGGCTGTACCTACTTGATGGCTTGCTCGCAGAGATGATGAAGATCTACATGAGGGCTAGGCCTACATCCAACTTGAAAAAGGGCTGGCTCTGTAGAACTTCCTATGACGAGTAGATTCGAGAGATGTCACCAATCGGTGATCAACATGATGAGGATTGTAGCAGCGACGATGATGATCCAGTGTTGATGATGATGTTCCAACATTGATGATGATCCGACGACGAAGACTTGTGTCTAGATGTGTTGATGACTGTGTAGAGGAAGAACAGTTTCAATCAACACCATTGACATCCAAATCCAAGAGACAAGTATCTGTGAGAAAATATTTTATTCCAAAATTCCAGAGCCAAAAGTCCCTTTACAATGAGAAGCTCTCTCCTTTAAATAGGATGGAGAGATACCAAAACCCTACTAACCACCTTTTGAATGGATGGCTAAGATTAAAAGATAATAAAGTTCTAATCTACGGTTGAGATGAGCTCGACATAAAGTACATGGATCAACTCAAAACTATAACACATACATGGACAAAATCGCCCTAGGAAGGGGGGTCCCACTCAATATGACTAAATAACATGACAAACCCGCTCATGGTGGGTCTAGGGGGCATAATCTAACCTCCCTAGTGTGTCCCCATGGCGCAACAACATCAAATGACTCAACCAAGCACCAAATCGTGCTCCTTTGGGAAAGTAGTGAGCCTCCAAAGGCTCTAGAAAACCTCAAAATGTGCCGGAGAAATGTGAGGGCCCCACTGACTGATACAACCAGAGTTGAAAAAGTTGGCGAAAAATCGGGACTTTTTCAAAAAGTCGCGCATCTTTCCCTCTGCCGAAAAATCGGCCAGTAAAAATCGCACATTTTTAAAAACTCGGCAAGTTGCGACTTTTTCTAAAAAATAGCGACTTTTTGGAAAAAAGCGTGACCTTTTGGAAAAAATTGCTGAGGATTTTTCACAGATTTAAAAGAGTCGATTTTTTTTTTTAAATTTGATGAGTTTTGTACAAGTGACATTGATGTCAACAATACTAAGTCACATTCTCTTTATCTTTCATTTTCCATCCTTTTACTTAAATTTTTAACATTACCATTAATTGTTTTAGGATGTTTGAGAGTGGTTCCAACCTCATCGGACTTCATATGCAAAAAGTAGAATTTTAGATCCCATTCAGAACTTAACAGACTTAATGGTTTTCAGGATTCCAATGTTTCCAGTGGATTCTATCATGTATGTGGGTAAGGGATTGGAATTTAATGAAGCAAATCAAAATCTCTATGTACCTTGATGTTGGTGGTGTCAATGCCTGATTGTTGAAGTTGATTGAATTCCTCTGCCATGACCTTAATAAAAAATGTACCCTTCAGTCAAGCAAAATCACTTATTAAGCATGGGAAGCTCTTTCTACCTTATTTTAACGCTTGGATTAAGAAGTAAAATCAAAATTGTAGGGTGTTAATTGATGTCGTTGGAGGATTAACTTCGAGATTGGAGGTAGAGGCAAGGTCTAGAGCCTAGAGGTGGGGGAACATGGTGCTATTGATGAATACGATCTCAACATAGACAATGGTTTTGATGATTATGTTTTTTCAATTTTGATTTTGATATGTATTGCACTTGGTGCCATTTTGATAATATTTTGTCTCTAATGGTTTGGAATCATAGATTGGAATCTTTAATATATATATTTTTCATTAAAATTGTAAAAAATTATGTATTTTTTAGCAGTCTGAGTCATTGAAATCAAACTGCTCCGAGTTATTTGCATCCACTACATCTATATACTAGCGCTTTCTCCATATTTATGTTCCAATGTGTTTATCTGATGTTATTGTTGCGTTATATGTTTAAAATTCTTAAAAAAAATGAATGTATTTTGTATTTTTTAATGTTTGCCGACTTGTGCCGATTTTTCCTGATTTTTTCGTTGATGTTGCCGAGAAGTTGTATTTGGGATCCTTGCCGACTTTTTCAACATTGGATACAACTGCTCTAGAGGGTGTGGGGGACATCAAATACATCATCAAAACAATTCCCATGCCAATTCCTTGCCTCAGTAGCCCAAATCGATTTCTTCAGTAGCCATTTTAACCATTTTTATGCCTTTGTAAATCCTATGGAAAGTATAAAAACACCTGTAACTCTCTTCCTGGTCACCTGGGGCCAAATCTAACTGCACCAATGTGTCCGGGAACATACCAATGAAGTAAAAACAAGTGGCTACACTCTATATCCCCTCTGTAGCGCTATAGGTGAATCAATCATATCATGGAACTGCTTTGATAGGCCATGTTTAATGGCAAATATGCACCAGAATGATAAAATGAGGAAAATACTCACTGTAATTGCCCGAAACTGAAAACCAATTGCCTCAATGGACTTAGAGAGCCCAAATCTACTAAGGGTGTGTACTCATACACCATATGGATCTCTTCATGATCATAAAATATCTCAACAATGCCCGAACAGATAAAAGTAATAATAATCTGTAAATGATCAAATATGCCCAAATACGAAATCATCATCATAAACCTGCAACCAATGCATGGAACCATTTGGTGACCTGTAATAGACCATATATCATCCATCTGCATCATCCAAGGTCTATCCACCTCATGTCGTGTAGTTGACTTTTGTCTAACTAGGTTTGACCAAATCAACATGACCCATAAAATGACCCAAGCTAAAATCAAACTACTGCAAGTGTTAGAGGTTAAGACACGCTCTACAAATCATTCAAGTAGCAATATAACATATAGTAATCAATTCTTCGGCGATCTAAAACCAAATATTAAATGTTTTTCAATATTATTATTATGACTCAGACTAGACTTTCAAGACTATACTCACTTTATAGTTGTGACACTTTGTAAATGGAAAGGCGATACACACTCTAGCATATGTTGGACAAGCAGTAACACAGGGGATGGCAGTGTCTCACAAATGGGTAAGCTGTTTCAGATGTGCTAATCCAACCTTGACAGATGCCTACAACTCACATCCAAGCCGATACAGCTCCGTGAGGATCTTTTCTAGAGCCACCATGACTAGGTGTCCGACAAACCTTAACTTAGGACTCTAGGGGACACTTAGAACTAACTGTCCCTTACTCCATCTCACATGATAACTCGCAAGCTAGTGAGGAATAAATCAATACAAGTGAGGCCAACAATCAATAGATATAGCATTTGTTAAACCATTGCTTTTTTAGGCCTTTAATACATTTCCATAGCCTTGATCTGTGTGTGTTAAAAAACACATTCTTGGATTTACATTTATTAGGCTTTTTGATCCGTGTGTGTTAAGAAACACATTCTTGGATTTACATTTCGCATTTAACTTTCAAAGCCAATTTCATTAGGCTTGCCTTTCATTCATGTGTGTTAAGAAACACATTCTAGAATGGGCTTTAAGATATACATTTTATTTCCATACACATTATACTGATGGTAGCAGTATCTGTTTCAGGTCTAGCCAACACAACTTAGGCAACTCAGAGCCGAGACACAATACAACAGGGAAGCTCATCCAACAAAGAGGCTAAAGCGGGGGAAGTTCCTCCATGCCACTAGTCAAGTAGTAAGTCAGGGTAGTAACAAAAACTGGGAGGAAATGGATGGGTGGAGAAATTGAATAATGAGACCAACACTAGCAAGCCAAAAGATGGTGGGAATGATCACCTCTATTCTCCTAAGGAGGGTAAAACCAATGAGTATAGGTCAAGAACTTCTAAGTCTGAGTGAGGACATATATATATATATATATATATATATAAATAATACAACTAGGTCCAAATATCTATATGATCGCCAAATCATGATACTAAGTGCTAAGACATGCCACAAGAATGAGTATAAAAGCAATAATAACCATAACACAAGATAATACCTGCTGGGTCATATACCTGTGCATAAACAATCTGAACCATCATCTGTCCACTGAGAAACTGTTGCTGCAACTCTAGGCAATACATACTGCTTTGTAAATGGCTAAATGGCTACATCAGTCATCAAATATGAGTTTCCTAAGACTCAGTCATGGCATAGGAATATACTGTTGTCCATACTCATAGTGGTGATCCAACATAGATGCTCATCTCGACATCTCAATGTAAGGGAACTGGCTGAAAAATGTACTGGAATCTAGAATAAAACATATGGTAACCCATCTACTATATATGTGATAACAGGTCCATAAGTTCTTTGTCGATGTCCCATACTCGGGACACTCATTCTCCATGACAATGGACCTCATGGACTCAATCATGGAATCCCACCCCTCATAAACATCTGCTAGGATGGGCTGGTCCGTGTCTGCAAACCGCAACAAAGAAATGATTGGCTCCATGATCTTAATGCTAAGATCTACTGTGTCCCACCAACCATCATCTAACACCGTGTCCTTCACCTTTTGTGAAGCAATCTGATCCGTCTTTCTCCAAAAAGACCAAAACTCTGAAATCACCATGTACCCAAGAGCGGTTTTGACCTCCCTCAACCTCTTGAGCATGATGAATGAGGAAGCAAACTGAGTATCTGCAATCTTCAGCAATGAAAGCTGTGTCTACTCTTTGTAGATGGTGAGAGCATTTGCATGGTTTTGTACAAAGTTACGGATATGGTGTGCATTCTCAATAAGGTTGCCAATCCATGTCACATATGAAGCAATGGTTTCAGTGCTAAATTCAAGGAATGGACAATGCAAGGTGTCCAAAAAAACCTGTAAGAGCAATAAAAGCATGTATAACTACAACACTAACATTGCAATGACCAAATTCAAACAATGAGAAAATTAGAAATGAAAGGTGTCCAAAATGAACATACCTGTGGATATTTAGCTTCCACAATCATGCCAGCAGCCTTGCAAACAAGTGCATTTTCCGTGATGATTTGTACACAAGAATCAACACCTACTTCTTCAATGGTTTTGATGAATAACTCACCCATATACTGTGCATCCTTGTATTTCCCAAGAGCATCCACTGCTTTCAAGAACACCGGTCCATTTTGGAAAGATACCATGAAATTGATGAGTGGATGGTGTGCTGGATCCGTCCATCCATCAGAAACAATACTCACAGCGGATGAGGGCCATGTTGTTCTAATTGGCTCAAGAATTTTATCTACCTCCTTCTTTGCTTTAACCAACAATGTGGTTCTAAGCTTCTATGAACCAAGAGGCACATGACCACTTGGAGCTCGTTCTATGAAACTTCGACACATCTCAATAAACATTGGTGACCGTGCAACATTGAATGAGATGTATTTGAGGTAGAAATAGAATGCAATGGTAAGGTCCACCTCTTCTTGCACCTCTTGTTGGAAAATCCTATCCATTGGACCACTTGGAGATTGCCTCTTTCTTGTTTGATAAGTATCCCCACTCCCATGAATGCTAGGTGGAAATGCAGGCTTGGTGCTAGAGGATTTCCTCAAGAATGGAAGAGGATTTTCCTCTCTTTTCTTGCTTGCTGCTGCCACCTTTCCTAAGCCAACATGATCCTCTCTTTCCATATCCCTCCTTTGGTTAACACTAACCGCTTTGCATGAAGAAATCCCACAAGAAGGAAGGGCCAACAAATGGTCCTTAACCCGATAATATGTGCTCTTGAACTCATTCTTGCAAAAATTACATTTCCAAGACACATTGCCCCCCCCCCCCACCAAGCTTTGCCCCAGGCCCATCTTTCCTTGTCACATACTTCCACAAAGGGTTTTTTTTCTTGGGCTTGTTGTCTTGCTAAAACAGGGTGAAATGGAGCAATAGCATGAGCTCCACTAGCAGCAGATGGAGCACTTGAAGGAGGAGGAGAACCGCTTGTGCTTGGAGGAATAGGAGGGGAGGCACTAGATAGTGCATTTCTCTCTTTTCTTTGCCCCTTAGCTCCTGCCCTAGCTGATTGAGACATTCTCTTTATTGTTTGATGGTTAAGCTTGCAATCCTCTCCACAAATCCACCCCCAATGCACTTGGATTCCCTTGAATAGCCTTCAAATCTCCTTCAAATCTCCTTCACCTGCACATAAAAGCCACTTTCAACCTTCTCCACACTTGCAAATGACAAAAAGAAAATGAAAAATCGGTTTTAAACTAAACTCGGGCGCTTTTTTCCGCGGAAATCATGTCCTGTTTTCGGGACACGCGACTCGGGGACACGATGTGAAATCGTGTTCGTGTCCGATTCGACCCCACGGGACACGCATGCCCTTTTGGACGAATCCGGTTTCTTAGGGTAGGAGTCATATGTTTTTACACTACTTCCCAACACTAGCCCATATTCATCCCTAGTGGTCATGGCTTTAAAGAAAGAAGTCTCCTAGTGCATGTGTCTTGATTTTCATGCGCTCAATATGTTGACCGTTAAATATAAATTTCCCATCCCAGTCTTTTGATGATCTTTTGGATGAGCTCCATGGGGCTAATTTTTTTTTACCAAACTCGACCTTCGTTCAGGATACCACCAAATCAGGATGAAATAGGTCGGCATTCCAAAGATCGTTTTCTAGACACATGAAGGCCATTATGAGGTCTAGGATGATTGTGTGCTACCTTGGGATCCCTCCCTTTTGGCACTAGGCTTTCAAAGGTGGTAATGTGGGATTAGCGAACTTGCAAAAGCTTTAGACAAAACTCTTAATCTGGTAGTTCAAAGATCTTCATTTTGTAGGTAAGTTGGCAGTGGTTTCATGGGTTTTACATGCCTCACATTTACTATGTCTCTTGTTGGTTTCCTAGGAGGACCTAGTTCAAAAAATTGGAGAATATTATCAATTGGTCCAAGTATTGTGGTGAGATGGGGCTTCCAATTGTCCCTTGGGATGTGTGTATAATCCCTAAGGGAGGGGGGCTTGGGCCTTATTGATGTCTCGTCGGAAGGTAATATTCTTGTAGCCAAATGGGTGTGAAGAACCTGCAATAATTAATTAATGAAAATACACGAGATAGCAGAAATAATAGAACTCAGAACCACTACATTATTAGATGGCTGGGGGTCGAAAGAGAGCCATGGAGACGACGTGGGGGTTCGAACAGAGGGCGTCTAGATTCAAGACCGTCTGTGTCTTTTGCGGCAGCAGCCCGGGAAAGAAATTGAGCTATCAGACCGCTGCAGTAGAACTTGGAAACGAACTGGAAAAACAACAGCACCATCTCTTCCACCGCAAGGAAGATAGTGATGAGCAGATGCCCGGCCAGAGTGCGGGGGATGAAAATGCGAAGGCAATGAAGGAGGAGAAGCATCACAAGCATATGGGGGAGCTGGGTGGAGTCGAAGCAGTTGGTACCGGGAGGATTTGCGTTGAGTTCCAAAGAAACCCTATCGCGTGCCCTAGCTTCCACATGGCCTCATGGCCGTCGGGTTGCAACTGGGTTGCCCTCGTTTATTCCCGAAGAGATGCTCCCGATCTCTGATCACTGTAGACCATCGCTGCACGGTGATGAAGGCAACTTTCTTCTGAAGAATGGCCGACCTATCCTCATGCAAGATACTCCAAAGAGGTTTGATAACAAAATGGTGGCCACGACGGGGTTTTCGAAGGTCACTAAGAAGCCGACCTCCAGGAAGGCAGTAAAAAAAGTAAATAAACATAATGGTGGGGCATGGAACCTAACAAATCGAGATCTGTTCTATGGGAAATCTTGCTTTGAGGTTCTGCTCCAGACAGGCCAGGATCTTGTTTCTTCAAAAGGGGGGGAGGTGTTTTCATCTATCCCCTTTTTCTCTCTTGATAATGGAGACAGGGAAGTACTAGATAGGTTTCAGATCTTTATTAAAATGCCCTCTGGGAAATCAATCTTGGTGTGGGTTCATGCATGTGATCCAGTGGAATCACTAAATGCCGTTCTTGAGCAAAGGGAGGGTATTTCTAGAACTGATTATTATTTCCTGCACGAGGGTAAAGTTTTGCAGGCAGATTCAAGGCTGATCGAATCACAGATCTCCAAGAACTCATCTATTTCCATGAGGCATAGACTGCGGGGGGCGCTAAAGGAAAAAGAGGATCTTCAATTCCTCCGTCGTATAAGGAAGCAACGCGTCCAAAGGGTACTCAGGCTGCCTCTGTCTTTTCTTCCCAGCCCATTCCGTATATAGTGGACAAGTTGGATTCCACACCAACTCTGGAGATCAAGAACCCACAGGTAAAACAACTATTCAGCACGCTCCATTCTAAAGCTGTTATTTGTCGATTTAATGGTTTTTGGCCGAGATCTTTTGAACTTCATCAATGGATCTACACAAACTGGACAACCAAATGTCAACTCCTTTTATGTTCCAAGGGTTTCTTTATAGTTCAGGTTGAGTCTCAGGAAGATTATCAGAAGATTTTTTCGCAGGGACCTTGGTTTCGGGGGAGAGCTGGGCTCTTCATAACTCCCTGGTTTTTTGAGTTTGATGCAAACTCCATGGTGGTGACCAAGATGCCGGTATGGGTGCGGCTGCCAAATTTGCCTCTACCTTTCTGGCATCATTCAGTATTGGAAGATATTGGCAATGTACTTGGGAGGTTTATCAAACTTGACAGCGAACGAAAAGAGCAGGGTTTATTCAACTATGCAAGAATTTGTGTGGAGATAGACCTCAGCAAAGGGCTTCCAGATAGATTACAGCTGAAACATGAATCCTTTTCTTGGACTCAGAGTCTAGACTACGAAAACACTGCTTTTAAGTGTAGATGTTGTCATTTGACAGGCCATCTACAAGATTCATGTCCTCTGTCTAAAAAGCCCCAAAAGAAGAAAAAGGGGTCGACCACAAACCGTAAAAGTTGGCAGGCAGACTACATTCCACCTCTAGAAGAGGACGAGGGGGACCACAAACCGTAAAAGCTGGCAGGCAGACTACATTCCACCTCTAGAAGAGGAGGAGGGGGATGAAGAAGAGCAGCAGGATTTACAGAAAAATGAGGAAGACTTGACGAAACCCGAATCAACTGATGTAGATGCAGAGACACAAGGACAAAAGAACTATGGGGAGGAAACACATTCAAATATATTGATCCCTATGGATGCTTCTATAAGTGGAATAAAGCGTGCCCATGAATCAGAAAATTCAGAATCTGATAAAGAACGAGAACCTGCGAAGCAATTAGAGGATGAGGCAAGAAAACAATTGACGGTGCCATGCCAATTCCGGGAGGATGGACGGAAGTGAAAACAAAGAAGAAAGGGAAAAAAGGGGAATTAGAAGATTTTTTCATATCCTGAATTCTATGTACAGTGATGTTTCTCCATGTCTTTATTTTTTGATGAGACCTATGGTCTATTTTGACTATGGTCTGTTATTTGTTCTGCTTTTTAGCAATTACACTCTTAATGAGTGTTGAAGATCACAATGTAATTTTGTACTCGCAAGATGAAATAAAATTACTGTTTTTTTTTCGAGGAAAAAAAAATAGAACTCAGAATCGCTTTTATTGATCGCAAGCCACTTCGAGGGGGCAACCTCCTTTGAGCAAGCTCAATACAAATAACTTCATGGTACCTTCATTGGCCTCAACACACACTTATATACCAAGTCTATGCCCAATACTATGGGTCAATACCATGGGACATATAATACTATGGGACGACTTACAAAGCATATGCGTCCAATACTATGGGTCAATACTATGGGCTAATACAAACTATGGATCGACAAATACTACGGGATGACTTACAAAGCATATGCGTACAACAACAATATACTAACAAAGTAAAGAGAAGGGTTGACACAGGTTCCTAACATCCCCTCTCCCTTAGAAAAAGCTTTGTCCTTAAAGCTCTAGATGTGGAAATTGATGTAGATCTGAAGGAGTGGTTCCCCTGTAGCATCCTCGGGTTGCATTCCGGGCCACTGACGCCTTTTGAGTTTCAGGGAGGATTGCTTGGAAGGTTGTAGACGAAGAAGAACCATATCAATTGCGTGAAAAGTGCACTCAGAATGGTGCTGCTCGGCTTGTTGTTGCAGTCGAATTCTTTCCTTGTGAAGATTGTCCTACAGAATGAGAAGAATCTGATTGCGGTTTCGAAGAACCGAGTCAATTGCTTGAATTGGGGAGTTGCTGAGGGTGTATGGAAGAAGAATTGGCGGTGACTGTCTATAGACTGCTTCATATGGTGTCCTTTTAGATGTGGTATTGTACCACCATAGCGCTTCTAGGAAATCCCTAGAAATAGTTGTCCAAATCTGTGTAGGGATGGGCAAGGGTCTGAGCAGTCCCGAAAGGAGGGTCGTTTCACCCTTGTTGACCTGGCAAGTACCACAGTCAGCCACCATCTGTTGAATTGTCAGTTTCAGTCCCTGCCAAAAGAAGTTACATTGTTCCCTGTCATACGTTTTGAGGAACCCAGAGTGCCCTGTCGATGAAGAAGCATGGAGTGCATAGAAGAGATAGCCCTGTTGAACAGATTGCAACCAATTTGGAACAAGCAAAGAAATAGCTATAAGAGAAACTGGGTCATCAAAAGTGCGAGAAGGAGCATTTGCCACCATATTGTCCTTACCCTTCTTGTAAGTGATCGCATAGGCATAACCCATGAGTTTGATAACCCATTTCAGGTGTGCTGGGGAGGAGACCCGTTGTTCCAAGAAATTTTCCAGACATTGGAGATCAGTCTTGATGCATAAATAATTCCCTAATAGGTATGGTTGCCACGTCTGTACTGCATGCAAAATAGCCATCATTTCCTGCTGAGATGTAGATGCGGCTAAATGCATGCCGGAAAGGTTTCTTGAAGGCGGCAAGCCCACTGGTTCAGCAAAGATACCTGCATATCTATCCAAGGAAGTAGTGGAGACCGTTGATGGGTGCATCTGAATGGAATGGAGCTGAGCGATGACACCATGTGAATTCTTCTTAAGGATCTTTTCCAGCCGATGTGAACTGATGATGTAGAGAGACCCTGGTTGTAAACCCGTAAATTTGTGTTGTGTCCCACTGACTGAAAACTGCATCCAAAGTACAGTAAAATCCCATAAGATGGGGCCAAGTGTGCGTAACCATTGAACACCTAAGTCACCTGACACGGGGACACGGGACACGTAGGACACGAAAATACGAGAGTCCGACACGGACACGGTGACCCCCGAAATCAGGACACGTAGGATACGTTCTATATACATATATATATTTTTTTAAAAATATATTAAAATTTAAAAATATAGACATATAGATCCAAAAATATTTAGAAACTAGAACATTTACAAATATTCAATAGAAATTAGAATAAAAACACATTAATGATTACACATTTGTCATTCACAAATCACGATTCACAACACATTTGTCATTCACAAATCACAATGAGACACAGATGCATGTCGGAACCATATTTCTCATTAAGTCATCAAAATCAAAATGTATACATATATGTCGGAATGCCACTGGGCACTGGGCCACTGGCAAATGCCAAATAGACTAATACTAATAGTAAATACAAAAAGGGGTGGATCAAGATGGGAGAATCCCATATGTCAGTAGTCCTCCTCCATGCCTGAATCAACATACTCATCACTGCCACTGCCACTGCCACTGCCCTGATCCTCATCCTCCTCCCCCTCCTCCTCCTCTCTGCCCATCTGACGATCTGCATCAGCTGCTGTGGACGATGACCCCTCTGTACGATCACTATCATCAAAAGTGACCGGCTCTAGCACTGGATCATTAAGATCCATGTTGGCTAATGCCAACTCAGTACTGCTGTCCAAACCCATATCATCAGGAAAGACATCCCACATCTTTGTCTTTCCCTTCACCCACTCCTCCCTCTTCCTGTAAATAAGACGAAGGTTGGAGTGCACATACACCATGGACTCTGCCCTGGACTGCTCAAGCCTGCTCTTCTTCACATTGTACAAGTTCCCATATGTGCTCCAATTCCTCTCACAACAAGAGGATGATGTAACTTGAGAGATGACCCTGAAGGCTAACTTCTGTAGAATAGGGGATGTTGCCCCATGAGTTGCCCACCAACGATAGGGTGTCTTACCCTCCCTATCTCTAAGCACATCATAGCCTCCAAATCTCCCAGTGCCAGTGGAAAAATCTACAAAGCCATCCTCCACCTCCTCAAGCATGTCTCTATCCTGAAATAGCCGTCTAAGTGCTATCTTCCTCCCATTTGCAATCTCTGCATCCATGTGAGGAGGGACTCTGTGTGAGGCCCCCGATCCACCAGTGAGCCACTCCTGAGTGTAGAACTTGGGGTTCAAGGAGTGGGCCAAGCAATGCAAAGGTGTGCAATTCTTATCCCACCTGGAGATAAGAATATCCCGAATAATGGTCCATAAGTTCTCTGCCGATGTCCCATACTCGGGACACTCATTCTCCATGACAATGGACCTCATGGACTTAATCATGGAATCCCACCCCTCATAAACCTCTGCTAGGATGGGCTGGTCCGTGTCTGCATACCGCAACAAAGAAATGATTGGCTCCATGATCTTAATAGTAAGATCCACCGTGTCCCACCAACCATCATTTAACACCAAGTCCTTCACCTTTTGTGAAGCAGCGTGATCCGTCTTTCTCCAAAAAGCCCAAAACTCTGAAATCACCATGGACCCAAGAGCGGTTTTGACCTCCCTCAACCTCTTGAGCATGATGAATGAGGAAGCAAACCGAGTATCTGCAACCTTCAACAATGAAAGCTGTGTGTACTGTTTGTAGATGGTGAGGGCATTTGTGTGGTTTTGTACAAAGTTACGAATATGGCGTGCATCCTCAATAAGGTTGTCAATCCATGCCACATCCGAAGCAATGGCTTTCAGTGCTAAATTCAAGGAATGGACAATGCAAGGTGTCCAAAAAACCTGTAAGAGCAATAAAAGCATGTATCAATGACTCTACAACACTAACATTGCAATGACCAAATTCAAACAATGAGCAAATTACAAATGAAAGGTGTCCAAAATGAACATACCTGTGGATATTTAGCTTCCACAATCATGCCAGCAGCCTTGCAAACAGGTGCATTGTCCGTGATGATTTGTACACACGACTCAACACCCACTTCTTCAATGGTTTTGATGAATAAATCACCCATAAATTGTGCATCCTTGTATTCGCCAAGAGCATCAACCGCTTTCAAGAACACCGGTCCATTTTGGGAAGATACCATGAAATTGATGAGTGGATGGCGTGCGGGATCCGTCCATCCATCAGAAACAATACTCACACCGGATGAGGGCCATGTTGATCTAATTGGGTCAAGAATTTTATCTACCTCCTTCTTTGCTTTAACCAACAATGTGGTTCTAAGCTTCTCTGAACCAGGAGGCACATAACCATTTGGAGCACGTTCCAAGATAGTTTTAACCGTCTCAAAATACAATGGTGACTGTGCAACATTGAATGAAATGAAGTTGAGGTAGAAGAAAAATGCAATAGTAAGGTCTACCTCTTCTCGCGCCTCTTTTTGGAAAATCCTATCCATTGGACCACCTGTAGATTGCCTCTTTCTTGTTTGATAAGTATCCCCACGCCCACGCCCACGCCCATGAATGCTAGGTGAAAATGGAGGCTTGGTGCTAGAGGACTTCCTCAAGAATGGAAGAGGATCATCCTCTTTTTTCTTGCTTGCTGCTGCCACCTTCCCTAAGCCAACATGATCCTCTCTTTCCATATCCCTCCTTTGGTGAACAGTCACCGCTTTGCATGAAGAAATCCCACAAGAAGGAAGGGCCAACAAATGGCGCTTAACCCGGAAATATGTGCTCATGAACTCATGCTTGCAAAAATTGCATCTCCAAGACACATTGCCTCCCCCACCAAGCTTTGCCCCGGGCCCATCTTTTCTTGTCACATACTTCCACAAAGGGTATTTTTTTTCTTGGGCTTGTTGTCTTGCTAAAACAGGGTTAAGTGGAGCCATAGAATGAGCTCCACTAGCAGCCGATGGAGCACTTGACGGAGGAGGAGAACCGCTTATGCTTGGTGGAATAGGAGGGGAGGCACTAGATGGTGCATTTCTCCCTCTCCTTTGCCCCCTACCTCCTGCCCTAGCTGATTGAGACATTCCTTTTCTTTTGTGATGGTTGAGCTTGCAATCCTCTCCACAAATCCACCGGAATGCACTTGGAATCGCTTGGAAACGATGGATAGCCTTCAAATCTCCTTCGAATCTCCTTCACCTGCACATACAACTCACTCTCAATCAAATGCTTCCTTGCAAATGACAAAAAGAAAGGCAAATTTTGATTTTTAAGTGAACCCGGACGCACTTTTCCGCCAAAAACGTGTCCTGTTTTTCAAAAACGTGTCCGACAGTCGGGATTCGATGCAACTGCGTGTCCGATTCGTTGTGAAGGTCGTGTCCCGATTCAGGATTCGCTGCAAGGTCGAATCGGACACGAATTCCAATCGAATCGTGTCCGATTCGACCGATTCGGGACACGGCAAGGGTTATCAACGAATCCGGTTTCTGAGTTGAACACCCAAAACCACATCACATCCGCCTAAGGACAAGGCAAACATGTCAGAGCGCAGGTTATAATCTTCCAGAGAGATACGCACATTGTGACACTTTCCCTTGCAAGGTAAGGTGCCCCCATTGGCAACCATGACTTCAAAGTTGGAGCAAGGATGGACAAAAAATCAGACTATTTGGCGATCCGAGGGTCAATGAAGTTATGAGTGCTACCAGAATCAATGAGTATTGTAAGAGGAAGCTTCTTGAAGTAACCCTTGACCCGCATTGTTTGGGGGGTGGTGATTCCGGCTAAAGCATGGAGAGATCTCTGGGTGGTCTTCTTGAGACGGAGGGTCAATAGGCGACTTTTGAATGTCGACCTGATCATCCGTTGTATCTGGAGCTTCTTCACCAATTTCAGAGGCAGGAGGAGAATCCACATCCAAGAGATAGAGATTTTGCTGAACACATCGATGTTCTCGAGTGAATTTCTCATCACAATTATAACAAAGCCCTTTTTCTCTGCGTGCTTGCATCTCTGTTTCAGACAAATGCTTGATAGGAGTTGGTCAAGGAGCTGGCGGGATGGGAGGTTGTTGAGAATCCATATTTCAGAAGGGAACAAAAGTGGGTTTGGAGTGCTGTTGGGCTGCATCTTTGTCTTCTGCCAACTTAGCGAACCCTAGGGCTTCCATCATTGTGTTGGGACAGAACATTTTAACCTTTGAGCAGATTTCATCCTTAAGACCACTGATAAAACAACCCTTGTAGAATTCATCAGACAATCCTTCTGTGTGATTGGCTAGTTTCTCAAATTCCGTCTGATACTCTCTCATAGTGCCAATTTGGCGAAGTTTAGTGAGGGCTCCTGTGAAGTCATCAAAAGCACTAGGACCAAATCATTGCAAAAGGAGCTGGCAAAAATCTCGCCATTTTGGCTCATCATGAGCCTTGATGTACCAACGGTACCATTGAAGAGCTTCCTGTTCCAAATGAAAGGATGCAAGTGGAACTTTGTTGACATCAAAAGTATTATGGAGACTGAAATACTGTTCTGCACGATAGATCCATCCAATCGGATCAATACCATTGAAGCGAGGAAAATCAAGCTTCGGACCACGGAAATGGTTGGAAGAAGAGAACCCGTTCTTTGAGGAAGACTCGGACTGTCGTTTGTTGTTCATGGATGAATGCTCAAGATGGAGGCTGAGAAATTTTTCATCCAGATCCTGGAGTTTGGTTTGGATGGCTATAAGTGCTTCCTCCATGGTTTTTGGTCTTGCGCGAGTGACAACCATAACCAAGAGTTTTTTTGTTTTTTGGGGATTGGGTAGAAAAATACAAACAAAAGCTTATTTAGTAAAGGGAAATTTGGATTTGGGAAAAATCTGATGGGTAATTGGGGTTTGACTAGGTTTTGGACACTTTCGGATGGACAGGGAAGCAGAAAATGAGGATTTCAGAAGTGGGGTGAAAGAATTGGAAAATTTTTCAGAGAGGGACAAAGAAGCAGAAAAAGGGAATAAACACGGTGGCAAAATTTGAAGGCGATTGGGTGAAAATTAACAAAGTTATGACAAACCCTAAAAATAGACAAATGTGGGATTTTTGGTTTTGGGAAGGGGAATTTGGGATAAGGTCCTCAAGAATGAAATATGCAGAATGGGATTGCAGGCGTGTCAGTGATGTTTCAGGGGAAACAAAGTTAAAACAAAGGAGATATGGCGAAAAAATGGATTTTTTTATTTTTTTTCAGAATGGATCTGAAACGGATCCGAATGGATCGAAAACGACTGGATTTGAAACGACTTTAAGAATAGATCTGAAACAGCTGGATCTGGAACGACTTTCAGAATGGAGCTGAAACGGCTGGATCTGAAATGGCTTGGAATGGATCTAAAACGGCTGAATCTGAAACGACGTGGAAGTGATTGGCAACAGTTCAGCTTAAAATAGATATGGACCCCAGGTATGCTCAGCTTCCTAACAGTTCAGGGGTTTCACTCGGCCACCAATGCTGTCTGACGGCTTGCGTATTGGGGCAGTACCCCTCACTCTACGACTCAGGTAAAATTGATAACCGCTTCGCCACAAACGATAGCTCTTGGTTTACCTCATGGGTGGGAACTAGTCAATCAGGTAGGGGTCGTTGCCCTTTTTGTTGGTAGGTCCTTTCAATGGGCCATCCACTTCGGGGTTCTTGTGGTACTCTTCACAATGAGTTTTAGGGATTATGCCCAAGTATTTCCCACAGTTAGGCGGATAGGGATTATTCCCAGATCCGAACTTGCAACAGATGCAAATTTTTTTTTTTTGGTAGAAATTCCACCCAACGAGCCTAAGAAAGTGCTCTGATACTAGATGTGAAGAACCTGCAATAATTAATTAATGAAAATATACGAGATAACAGAAATAACAGAACTCAGAATCGCTTTTATTGATCGCAGGCCACTTCGATGGGGCAACCTCCTTTGAGCAAGCTCAATACAAATAACTTCACGGTACCTTCATTGGCCTCAACACACACTTACATACTAAGTCTATGCCCAATACTATGGGTCAATACCATGGGACATATTATACTACGGGACGACTCACAAAGCATATGCGTCCAATACTATGGGTCAATACCATGGGCTAATACAAACTATGGATCAACAAAAACTATGGGACGACTTACAAAGCATATGTGTCCAACAACAATATACTAACAAAGTAAAGAGAAGGGTTGACACGGGTTCCTAACAATGGGTGGTACAATGTCTTGAGGGCTCCACTCCTTGGAAGATTTTATTGCAGCATAGGTTTCAATCTGTTCAACATATCCTGAAGGTTCAAGATTCCTTTTTGTTACGTGATATAATCTTTTCACCACACCTTCTTAGAGTTTGTGTCCTTCCTTTGCAGGAGCATGTAGGAGTTTGTTGCCCCATTGGTCAAGTGGAACTTTTTCTTACGTAGCTGTGAAGGATGGTATTTGTCTTAGTGCCCCATTTGAATTTGGGTTTATCAGTGTCAATATATATCCGAGAATCCATGGTTCTTGGTGAACAAGTAGGAAGGGTATCTTCTTCTAGAGAGAACTTTGGAACTTTGACTTATGAACTTGGATAGACTTGAGTTTGCTAGCTTATCGAAGGTCTTCTTTTCCTTTGATAAGCTGGTCATTAAGAAATTATGGGATTTGTCCATACTAAGGAGCTCAAGAATATGAATATTGATATGAGGGGCCTAGGTGGTGAGCTTGGGGACGGATGCTTGGGAAGCAGTGTCAGTTCTATGACTCTAAAAAGAGACACTCCTTTTTGTACAGGAAGCATTTCTTGTCCCTTGTTTTGAATGCTCAATGGACAGCTCCTGACCCCAAAATGACAGGTGGATGCACAGGCTTCATAGTGTTTGATCTCTTCGCATTAGCTACACACTATGGGACTTCTCTTGGCTCTTTATTTGTTAGTGGCTGACATCTAAAGCTCGTCTGGCTAACAGCAAGCTCACCAATTGTCATTGCTTAGTGTGTGGCCATCCGAAGATGGTGAACCATATTCTTTGGTATTGCATGTTTGCCAAGAGGCGATGTTGGAAATATATTTAGGGTCAGCACTCAGTTTGTTTCAGGGGCTTCTTCATTGGCTAACAATGCTGTAGGGAGATTCATGCTACATAGTGCGCTCTGATTTCTCTGGAATCTGGGGCTACCTGAGAAGCAGTGCTTTGTTCATTATATTGAGATTATGGTGCGAGTGTTTTATCGGATAAGGTCAGTTTTGTAATATGAATGTTTTCACAGTGAGTAATCATTATGATCAAATTCTGGAAATTACATTGTTTCACTCTTTTTGTAATGTCTGATGGGATGTATGTATGCAGTTGTTAGCTGAAGGTTATTTGCTTATCAAAATGCAAAATAATTTGAAGCTCAAGCATATTCAGTTTTCATTTGTTATAGGTGCTGAGGAATAGGATATGAATCACCCTTGTACCCTTCAGCCTTTATTTTCTGTTTTATAAATACTCTAATGTTAATATAAGACCCATTTCTAAAAAAAAAATTCAAGACAAAGTTTGGTTATTGATATCAGCTCTTAACTGCTCAAACAAATATCTTTGCATGCTAGAAAATTGTCTTAAGAATTGAAAGTCTTCATTATGCTGAAACAATTTGATATCCTATATGGGCAGTTGTCTTGAAAAGTTTGTCATCTAGGTCCTGTTAAGTTTTTTTGGCAGTGCATCATAAGAATCCTAATTTACTGTCGATTTTATAACAACCTAACATGATGTTCCGTGGCTCATGTCTGCAGTGCTGCTGTTAGTTTTTACATTCTTCTTCGCGCTGTGGATCATTTTGCAACATCATACAATAGATATCCTGGAGTCTTTGATGAGTATGTTCTCAATGAAGTTATAAAGTATGACAGAATTTTTATTTTGCCCCATTGCTTTGAACCTTCTATTGGACATTTACTTAGCACAGAAGCTTGGTAAAATGAGCATAATAGTTTGTTTAGTAAATCTCAGTTCTATTATTCGTCCGGAGAATTGAACTAATAGCTTTTGTCTTGATTCCTATTTGCAATGAAGTTGTTAGAATATAGTCAATAGAGAAAATGAATAGTACGCTGCTTACATGATGGTAGTTATAAATATCCTAAAAACTTAAAAGTAGAATATCAGCCACTGACTAATGTCACCAACATTCCACTGCTTGATGTTTCACTTTCTTGCTCTGACTCTGGAAGTATGTCAGGGAACTGGATGAGGATGTCTCAAGATTAAAAACTATTGGTGTTGGACTCTTAAATGACATGGGATGTGTGGGGGCTAATTTATCCGAGGACCTTATTAGTGAAATGTGCCGATTTGGAGCTTCGGAGTTGCATTGTGTTGCGGCTTTTGTTGGTGGTATTGCATCACAGGAAGTTATCAAGGTCAATTAGACTGTTTCCGCATTTTCTTAATATTGTAAGATGTCCTTATAAGGTTTAATTGCCAAGTTGCATGACTCACTTGCTGATTATTATGTGGCTTATTGTTGTTGCAGCTTGTTACAAAGCAGTTCGTTCCTCTTTCCGGGACATTCATATTTAATGGTATTGATCACAAGTCACAGCTGCTTGCACTATAAACAAACTCGTCAGTAAAGATGACTGAAATTGCAGAGTACAAAGTTTTTCAGTGATACTTTGTACACCCGAGGCATTCTGCACTACCTTCTATCCTATATGCCACATGTAAAATTTATCAAAGATCCCATGAATTAGAGGCTGTGCACAAAGCTAGTAAGTTCGAAAAATGTGCTCTTAGGGTAAGATTAAAGCTGGCTGTAAGGTTGTATGCCTTTATCACTTTGTGTCATCTCTCCAAATCATTTTTCTGCAGCAACTGTGGTAAATGCTACATAGGCAAGATCATGCACGTGCTAATGTTGTGCTCTGAGCCTCCGGGCTTTCTCTGTCCTCTTACAATGTTGTAGATCGTGGTAGATTTACCTATTTATATATTCTGAGGCTACCCCAATTGTAATTTGTGGCATGTTATTTTTCTAAGAATATTAATAGCCATCAAACCTTTACCATGGCATCAACGGTTTGATTAAGCCACGTTTATTGTTGATAATTTATTTGCATTATTAAGTGGTATTTAAAGTAACAGCTTTTCTATCCAAATACGAACCATGGATCTCCTTGAGCATCAGACAGTGCACAGCATGTAGATAGTTCAAAGAGTGCTTATATATGTTGCAAGTTATTTTGAAAAAACACGGGGAAGCACATGATAAAGCAAGGCATTTAAGTTTTGAAACAAGGGCAGAAATAAGAAATTAGCAAGTAGTGAACAAAGTTATGTGCGTGCAGATTAAAGTACAGGGCCAGGAAAAGTGAGGTTTGACATTGCTGTTTCAATATTTTCCTTAAGATGTAAAGTTCAAAGTTCAAACGTCTTTATAGTATAACCAGTCAAATTGTTGCATGCATTGGGTTCCTTGTCCCACAAACAAAGGCGTCTCATACATCAATTTGGTGTCTGCCATGACCTTAATGTTAGATTATTGTTATTTTTATTATACAGGGATATGCATGAGAAATGTTTCCAAAGAATTTCTGGCATTTCTGTGACCTTAATATTATATTATTATTATTTTTATTATATATGCATGGTAAATGTTTCCAAGGGGTTTCCTGACATTTATTTTCTTTTATGGAACATCTCTTGAGTTTTTTCAAATTGAGTGGACATTTGCTTTTAATTGAAAATATTTTTAAATTAATTTGAAAATAAGTATTTTATAACTCAACATTTTGTTTGAAGGTAGCCAGCTATTCAATTATTGCCATTATTGTCCATAGTTTTCCTAAAAATGACAAGATAAAACAAATGCCCCTTTGGCCACTTACATATCACCAAGTATTATTATAGCAAAAGGGGTGCCACCATTAATTCTCGAACAAAATACAACCACTTACTAACAACTCCTAGTCATGGTCATCTTGGCCTCTCATTGGTTCCATAGAATCTAAGTTGCATGTAAACAAATCACCAAGTATTACGAAAACACCATGGGGTGCCACAATTAATTTTGCAACAAAACCTAACCACTCAGTAACAACCCCTAGTCATGGTCATCTTAGCCTCAATTGTTATTTAAAAGCTGAGTTGCATGGAAATGATCTTGATGTAGATTCAATAAAAGGAAAGTTAAGGTTCAAATACCAAGAATGATCCAGAAGAGGCTAAGTGCATTATACCATTATAAACATTAAACTCTTCCAATTATTCAAGATTTAATTCTAACCAGGACCTCGTTGTTATGTGAATGAATTACTTAAGCCAAACTTATTAAAAGATGCATTTTACAACTTGTGCTTTCAATGTACTTTATGAACCATTAACCATGAAGATAATGATACAATGAACAAATGCAAGCATAAACACACATAACATTTGGTAATGAAGTTCACCAGACTTCTTGGCTACGTCTTTGGGTCCGCTCCAACCTGCAGGACTGCTCAATTAAATCTTCAATTGCCAAAAATTACAATAATAATGACTGCTGCACTGAAGACCCCCTTCACTTATGGACTTCTATTAGAGAAACATACCAACAAATATGAAATCCTTGCAAAATTTCGAGATTGAGTGTAAACTTGATACCTTTATGTGCTGAAAATCGGGGCCTCCCTGTGGCATGTAGATAAATAACACTTTTGACAACTCCCTTTTGACCAGCTTCTCAGATGGAGAAGCAGACTACAAATTTGGATTCTTGGAGAAATTTAAAGACTTTTGAGTATAAACTCGATACCTTTCTAAGCAATAGAGATGGACCTTACCTTAGCATGAAGAATGGAACCTTGCCCCAATGTTGGAACCCTACGCTTAGGTTGATACCTCTTGTACTTGCAACTTGAAATCCATGGCAACTCTTGGCCTCGAACTTCGTGCAGTCTTCTCCTTTGCCAGGTTGACCTCCCTTTTATGTTGAGTGGGTTGGCTGTCTGGGTTTAACCCCTTATTCCAAATTTGTGGGTGCCATGTCAACTCCTCTAAATTTGGCAGAGGTTGTTTAGTAGGGTTGGTGTGCTGCTAAAGTTGGTGGAGTCATTTTTTGCAGTTGGAGGAACCACTATATTCGGTGGTGTTTTCTAAATCTGGCCACTTGCATGCATATCGAGGAGGCCATGTGTAGGTGCCATGTGGCACCATGTGATTGGTCCATGTGGCAACCATTCATTGGCCACTGCCACATCATCAACACCTTGTCATGTGGCATGTGTCAGGTTGCTACATTAGGTTCCATGTCATCTTGCCATGTCATCAGTGCCACAACACCTTGTTATGTTAGCAGTGCCACATCGTCTTGCCATGTCATCAATGCCATGCCATCTTGCCACGTCAACAGTGTCACATCACCCTACCACATCAACAATGCCACATCATCTTGCCATGTTAATATTGACATGTCAACCTTCCATAACAACTGTTTCATATCATCACTAAGCAGTTGGTGTTGTGTGGAACTGTGGGGCTGCCACGTGGCACTGTGGGGTTGTCACGTGGAACTGTGGGGTTGCCAAGTGGCACCTTGCAAGTGTCCTATCGTTGTTTCTGAAAAAACTTCAAAATGCGACATTTTCTTTGTTTGGAGTTCGTTTGAAGTGATTCTTGAGTCGTTGAAAATCTCTCGCTGACCTCTACGCGTTGGTGCTATTATTTTTGACAATTGAGCACTCTTATTTATGAGTGTCTTTAGATCCTGCTGGATCATTCCTCCCCACTATGAATCTTTTGGACCTCCAATTTTTTTTATATATCGACGAAGTGAGGGCATCGCCTCCCCACTTGGCCCGATTCCACCCATCTTGTTTGAATCATGAACACCTGGTACATCACAACAAATTGTCCAAACATGATAATAATTGCTAACATATTGCTGGTTGCAATGCTCATTCCCTTATTCTTACAATCTCTTGCATCATGGTCATGCCAATTAACCAGAAACAACTAACTAGCAATAGGGAAAAATACATTAGTGCCAAAGGAAATAAACCAACAATCATTTTTACCGTTTGAACACGTTTACCATATGCATTTACTAATTTTTGTCGAAGATCTAAACCACAGCTTGGAAGTGAATCTTGTACATCTTGCTCCCCTTGCCTTTCAAGCATGAGAACACGCCATTGGCTAGCATTCACAAGCCTTTTAATCTACCCTGTGCTCACTAATGAAAGATTGTTCTTTATTTGGTGAGCTCTGACTGTATACTCAACTCCATCCTTGAAAAGATGATATTTGTTTTCTTCTCGGTAGAAGATGGCTTTTATGTCATACAAGTATGGGCTTCCCAAGACCATTCCACAAATTTCAAGTGGGACGACATACATCACAACCTCATCCTCAAATTTGGACGCAATTGCAAACTTAAGTTTACATTGCCTCGTTACTTGCAAATGTGTATTCTATCTTAACAATTGTCTCTGAAATAAGGCTTTACATGAGGCTCTGTTTTCAATCCCGACTTTTTAACAATTGTCTCTGAAATCAAGTTAACTTGGGACCCACTATCAAACAAACTGTCAACTTTGGTGTGCTCTACAATGACCCTTATATGGAAAAGCTCATTCCGTTTCTTATCAACATCATTTTCCAATTTAGAAGATGTTAGGATATTTTTGACACTTAGGAGTTAGTTAAGTTCAACTTGGTCTAATATATCCGTTAGGTATGCATTTGTATATATGTAATCCGACGGTCACGATATAAAGTGATCCGACGGTTCAAGTTCTCTCGATCTTAACGACACTTGAATTCGTGGCTTAACACTCGATTGGTCCATGATCTCTATTTAAAAAGCATGGAGGGTCACTTGCTGAATGATCCATTGTTGAGAGAAGCTCATGTAATATTTTTCTTTTGCATAATAAACTGCTCCGTAGAAGCTATTTGGCCAGGGCCGTGGACTGTTTCCCTCTAGGGGGTTTTAACCACGTCAAACATCTGGTGTACTGATCTATGATCTTTGTGTGTGAGCGGTGTCCTTGGTGTTCGGTCTCTGTGGATGTACCTGTTATTCAAACATGGTATCAGAGCATAGTTGAGGGCCGTCTCCGTTTTATTCCGATCTGGATCTGAAACCGGTGCGGGTGCATGTGGGATCTGTTGCTGGGATCTGCTATTTTTGGATTGTTTTAAGCAGTCCATTGTGTTTAGAGCGTTGGTTCCAGTAAGGATCGGCCTTCGTCTTGTACGAAAAGGCTTCTGTTTTCCCTAACTGCGGCCTTTTTCACAGATCCGAGGTATACTGTTTTGTTTTTCCGCATTTTCTTTCTTTGTCTTTGTTTCATTTCGATTTGTTCCTTTTTTTTGTGTGTGGAAGTGATAGCCTCTTGTCTGCACATGCTGGCGGTCTCAGTCGACCACAAACAACAGGAAAGACATTCTGCTTACAGGAAGGACTAACAGAAAACTAACAGAGAATGGGAAACCCTTCAATTTTTTTTTCTTGTTTTTCTGTTTCTGGTGTGTGAAGTTGTTTTGCAGGTTGAAACAGGGGTTTGCGGGGTAAGCATGCACAACATGGCAAGAAGAGTTAAACAAACAAAAAAAAAACCCTTCCTCCTTCACAATATTTTCTATATTTTTACTCTAGCTCACTTGGTTTAAAGTAACTCATTAAAGAAGTCTTAAGTTATTAAAGAGGTCTTAAGTTCAAATCCTGCTAGTATTTGTTGCATTGATTTCATATATTAAAGAAAATGAAGTTATTTAAAAGCTTACATAAGTTAATTTCTTTCCTTTTAAGGTGTTTCTTTCATTTTCTTTTCTAAAAACAACTTTATAAAATAAAAAACAAAAACAAAAACAAAAGTTTCCTTTTATTTTTAAGTTGTTTTTTTTCCTCTTTTTTAAGCAACTTTATATAAAAGTGACCTTCACTTATTTATAGAAGTAAGACACATATATTTATTTTGTAAAGTGAGCTTAGGAGTTGAGTTAAGACTAAGGGGGAATTTTTTTTTTATTGGTGTGCACTTGTCTCCACACCACATGGTTCCTTGGTTGCTCTTTCAATTTATTTTTAAAAGGGCATAACTTTTTTTGTTTGGAAGCTGATTGCAGTGCCGTTTTTTTTGAAACCACTTATTTTTTCCAGCTAGTTTTCATATTTGAAGTAATATTTATTTCAGAATGGAAATTTCAAATGATATGCTTCTTACCAGTACTAACTATTTTGTATGGAAGTCTCGTATGGAAGATATTCTTAGAAGCAAAGGGTTATATAGACTTACCCTTGGCATGAAAACTCCTCCCTCTGATACTGATAAACTAGCAAAATGAGAAAATAGAAATGATTCAGCTCGTGGTTTAATTGGTTTGTCAGTTTCTCCTGATTTGCAGTTTCATCTTCATGGCATTCATGCACTGGATGATGCTTGGCAAAAGCTAAATACTATTTTTGGTATTAAAAATGAGATTAGAGTTCATCAGCTTGAGAATGGGTTGCTTATATTAGATCCTAATAATTTTTATTGCATGGGAGATTTTATAACAAAATTTAAGACCCTTAAGAGTCTTGTTGGCTACATGTAAAGTCATAAAGGCAGATAATGGCCTTATTTACGCCATTCTTGCCAAGTTGGGGCCTGCATATTCTGTATTTGTCTCAACCTTTCATTCCACTAGAGAAGCTCTTCTTTCTTTAGGAGCTCAATACAAAGCTCCATCTTTTGATGTTTTTTGTGATTCTTTAATAAGAGAACAGGAAAAACTCTTACATCTTAGACTCATTAATATTGCCAGTGCTTCAAAAAAGGCTTTAGTAGCTCAGTAGTCGCATGGTCTGAAGAATTACAAAATCCAAAGAATCCAAAGAAGTAATATCCGAAGAAGCAAAATCAAAATAACAAGGGTCGTAAATCTTCTCAGCCTTAAAATGATCATCAACAAGATAAAATTGCCAAATTTCAATGAAAGAAGACACAAAGACATTGCAACTTTTGTAATCATGACGGGCATGAAGAGTCAAGGTGTTTTAAGAGGATGGAAGCTCTGGAAGCAACAATGAAGAAACATCACATTCATCTTGATTCTTTTTCAACTTCATCTTCAGGACAAGCACTTTCAGCCTCTGGTTTTGCACTTACAACATCTTCTCGTTCTTCTTCAAATGAATGGCTTATAGATTCTAGAGCATCTTATCATGTGGTTAAGTATAAAACCATATTTTCTCATTTAAATAATTGTAACACCAAACAAATATTTGTTGGTGATGATAGATCACTTAGTGTTGAAGGGTCTGGTACTTTTCATCTAGACAATGAACAATTTAATGATGTATTATGTGTTCCTACTCTTTCATGTAATCTTTTATCAGTATACTAGATCACTCATTCTGGTGAAGGTAAAACCGTAGAGTTTTCACCTCACCAAGTTGTAATCAGAAATTTAAAAGATCCACGACATGTATTAGCTGCTATTGGAACAGTTGATGATATTACTAGGTTGTACAAGTTTGACAACTTTGGGTCATCTTCACTTCCATCAGTTTTTGTTGCTCATAGTGATGAACTGAGCAAGTTTTGGCATGAGCGATTTGGTCACTTAAATTATCGCTCATTGCAACAACTATGTAAAGAAAATATGGTGACAAGTCTTCCTATGGTCTCTTGCAAGGATGGTGTTTGTTCTGGTTGTGTACTCGGAAAACATCATTGGGACAGTTTTGACAAACGTGCCTCTTGGCACGCCTCAGATCCTTTGCAGCTTGTGCACAATGACTTGTGTGTGGTCCTCTACCTTTTGCTTCCTTCTCTGGTTTCAAACACTTCTTGACTTTCATTGATGATTACTCTAGACGCACTTGGGTTTACTTCTTAAAACTTAAGAGCGAAGTTTTTGGCATGTTCTTGGCCTACAAGGCCCTTGTTGAGAAACAATCTGGTCATCAAATTCTTAAGTTAAGATCTGATAATGGGGGAGAATTTGTTAACAACAAGTTCACTAATTTCCGCAATGAACAAGGAATCCAACAACAAAACCGCACTCTAAAAGAAATGGCTAATTGTATGGTCCAAGCTAAAGGACTAAGTCTTCCATATTGGGCTGAACCTGTAAATTGTGCAAATTACATAATTAATCGCACCCCCACTAAAGCTTTACAAGGGATTACACCGGAAGAAGCATGGAGTAAAAATAAACTAGATGTCAGTCATTTCCGTGTGTTTGGTAGTGAAGCATGGGTTCATATTCCAGATGAAAAAAGAAAGCTTTACAACCTAAAAGTGAAAAGTGTATATTTGTTGGTTATTCTGAAGATGTCAAAGGCTATAGGCTTCTTTTGCCACATTCTCATGATATAATTATAAGAAGAGATGTCAAATTTGATGAACATATATTAACTTGCGAGCCTAATTCGGTGCTTGTTCCATCATCTTCTTCCTTTTCCTCACCTATTGATATTTCTCCTACTCCAATTACTTCTTCACATGATGATGATAGCGAGGATGAAAATTCTCCTCCGCTTACTCAACCTCCTCCAGCACCAGCTTCACAGCTTCCTAAATGGGTCCGTTCTACTAGAGAAGCTGTAGGTGATCCTACAGATCGGCGTCGTACTCGCTCTCAGTTTCAGCGAGCCTCATTACTTCTGGCTCAAGTTCCAGAAAACTGTGATCCAGAGACATTTAAAGAAGCTTCTGGCCATCCAGATTGGGATGCAGCAATGGATGAAGAATACAACTCCTTAATGACAAATAACACTTGGGATCTTGTTACTCTTCCCAACGGCAGAAAACTTGTTAGATGTAAGTGGGTTTACATAACCAAATATGGACCAGATGAAAGTATTGACAAACATAAGGCAAGACTAGTTGTTAAAGGATTCTCTTAAGTTGAAGGCATAGACTACACCGAAACCTTTGTACCCGTAGCCAAAATGAATTCCATCCGCCTTGTTCTTGCCCTTGCCACAGATGGATGTTAAATCTGCCTTCTTGCATGGGAATTTGTAAGAAAAAATCTACATGGAACAACCTCCTGGTTACATTCAGTCTGACTCAAGCCTTGTTTTCTACCTCAAGAAATCTCTCTATGGCCTTAAGCAAGCCCCTCGGTCCTGGTATGCTAAAATGGACACGTTTGTTCTAGATACTAGTTTTTCTAGATGCCATTTTGATTCAAATGTCTATACGAAGAAAGTCAATGACCATCTCATAATCCTAGTCCTTTATGTTGATGACCTAATCCTTACTGGTAGTGACCCCAAACTTATCCACCATGTGAAGTTAAGTCTTAAACAACAGTTTGAAATGACAGACCTTGGACACTTGCACTATTTTCTTGGCCTCCAAGTCTTGCAAACCCAGAAAGGTATCTCCCTTTCCCAGTCTAAGTATGCCCGTGATCTTCTCTGTCGCTTTCACATGGAAGATTGTAAACCAACTCCCTCTCCTTTCCAGTCTGGATTCAAACTTTCTACCACTTGTTCAACACCCGAAGTAGATGCTACTTTGTACCGTCAGCTTGTTGGTAGCTTCTTGTACTTAACTCACACCCGTCCTGACCTTTCCTTTGCTATTGGTCTTGTTTCCCAATATATGCAATGCCCTCATGAAAGTCATTGAAAAGCAACAAAAAGAATCCTTCGGTATGTTCGAGGTACATTTTGTGGCTGGGGTTTTGGCCCCTACCTGTGCAAGTGAGCACCCGCTAAGGATTATGGAATCCTTAACAGCAGTGTGGAAGTAATCAACAATAAACTAAATATAAATGATTGAAGCAAATGACATTAAACAAAAAATCTAAGCTTAAACATATGCATGAAATAAAATATAACTTGAAACAATGAACGATACACTTGCAAAAATTGTAAAATAAAGACTTTTTTTTATTACGGGCAAGCAAATGGCTTGCAATAAATATATTTACCTCAAAGGTGAGGCTGGTGGAGTTCTAGCGGTTTGCTCCGGAGCTCCTTAGTTTGGTACTCTTCTCTCCAATACTTGAATGGTGGCTAAAACTTTTGTCTCAAGGGAGGCCAAAAGGCACAAGGATGGATGGCCTTAGGCTTTTGAAAAAATTCAGCAGCATGAGGATAGAGTGATTGGGGGTAATGAAATGAGGGGTCTCCACCCCTTTTAATAAACTTGGATTAGGGTTTAGGGCTTTTTTAGGGTTTTTGCCCTATTTTCTCTCTTTTTTTTTGGGTTTTATTCCCTATTTCATTGATTTTGACCCTCTTTTGGGGTTTTAGTACGTTTTGAGGGAATTTTTGGGTATTTTTAATATCCATTTGGGTTTTATGGGGTTTTGGAGGCGAGGTTGGTAGGAAATTTGGTCAACAGAGGTGTATGTCCAAAGGGATGAGTTAGTGAGCACTTTTTTGGTGTTAACAGATTGCCCCCTGATGTGTGAGGGCAGGAGCTCATCGTATGGTTGAAGGACATCATAAGTACTGTGGTTTGCCTGGGTGATGAGCATTGGGATAGAGAAGAGCACGAACTTGTTGGAGACCTGAACACAGGGTCTGTACTGACTGCCAAGAACTAAAAATACATGTCTTACTGATGAGTATCTCAACATATGGACGAGGCGGGCATACCCATGCTCATTGTCAAAATATAATAATGGGGTCCATGAAGGGGGACTAGAACATTACATGAAAAAACTGTTGTGTATATCATATTGGTCTAGAGGGGACGCAAATCTGGGACATACCCATGGCCCAACCATGATTGATGTGAAAATATGATATACCGAAAAACATTCGTCACTCTGATTGTGGTACCAGAATGACTAGTAAAAATGTTGAATCTGAAGGTGTCCAATAACTATGAGTCAAAGAAGCATGGTGCTGGGGTACTTTCATGAAACTGTCGCCATGCGCAGCTCGGATATCTATAGGAACATATGACTGGTTGTTTCCTCTAGTAGACTCACAGATGTGCTGGAGTCCGATAACATCCGGGGTCTTCTACTAATAACTGAAATGACCGATACCCTCTATGAATCTCAACGATGCGATCAAAGTGTTGGCGTCAAGCATGTGAGAAACACTCATCTGGAGAGGCACTAAGGACACCTTTCCAAATGATCCGTAAGCACTCACTGCTGATGGTGATGAGTCCAAGGCACAGGGACCTCTGGATCTATCCTCTAGAATAGATTGGTTGGCGTCGACAGAGGGATACCTTGCAACTACCAAGGCAATGATGTTTCCTTGATAGGAGCGCGAGGTGTACAATTGAGATGTGATGGTACTAATGGCGGGACTGACGTACTTTGGGGACGGGGAATAACTGGGGTCAATGGAGTGGGAGGACTCAAACTTCCTTTATTCAAAACACGATGACATGGATGTTCTGGCAGCTTATGAAACTAACTTTTAGGTATGGGAATCATAGCTTAAGGGATAAGGGATAAGTACTGCAGCGGGAAAGACTCAGGGGGGGATCTACTGAAGGATCATATCTGGAGACTCTGAAGGTGACATTTTGCAAAATGCTCTGAATAAAGGCGACAAAGATGGGGAAGCTGTCATAATAGTGCAATTATATTTATGCTTTGGTGTGGCGCCGAGAGGCATCGTTGGGGACTTCTTCATGGTTTAAGGGACTCGAAGAAGGGGTGAAAGCATGCTAAAAAAATGGTATTGTTGTGTGGATTTGTGCGAGCCTAGGACAGTTAATGCTCGTAAGTGCTTTCAATTTTAAGGAGTCTGAAAGCGATAAGAAAAATCTGAAATGGTGGATATGTATCGTCTTGTGGATTTGTACGAGCCCAGGGCGGTGATTGCTCGTGGTTGCTTTCACTTTTAGAGAGTCTGAAAGCAGTAAGAAGACTCCAAGGGGGTGCTTTTTCGTGTGTTAGTCTTCAAAGCCCGAAAAGGCGTAAGAGGATGCAGTGAAGAACTCTTCTAACCAGTGTGACTAGAGTATTCCTTTTTCGTAATTAGTCTACAAGGTCCGGAAAAGGGGTAAACTTATACCAGGTAGACGCCCTTTCAGATACTTTAAGCGAGCATGAAAGGAAGCAAGATTGCTTAGCGATCTTTTCATTGTTTTAGGAGTAAAAAAAGGGCTTAACGGAAACTCCCTAAGTGCCTTTTTCGTAAAGGAATTGCTCGGCCCGAAAAAGGGATAAACTTATACCGAACAAAAGTGATGGTGAGGCAAGGAGGAAGTGTTTGATCAAGGGATAAATATGGGTATCCAGTAGGGTGATAGGGCGGGGGGACACTGATGGGGCCTCCTTGCGGGTCGATGAATGGCGTCCAAACAACGTCATAATTGCAGTATGGATGGAGAGGATGGCTCATGCATAGGTTGTGATTCAGGAACTCGTAAATATTGGGCGGTGGTCGATGTGGCACACCAACCGAGGCGACAAGGTGTAGGGACACAATGTAAAGTTTTTTAGTTGACGGCGAGAAATGATCTCAAGCCTCATCACGAGCGCGGAAAACTGAATCCGGCGATATAAAGAACTTCAAAAACGGACAACGACCGAAGTGACACGCAAATCGAGGTGATGAGAGACATGTGAAAAATGATTAGAAGATTTTGAGGTGAGAGTGAGAAATGATCTCGAGCATCATCACAGGCATAGAAAACTGAATCCGGCGATATAAGGAATGTCAAGAACAGACAACGGCCAAAGTGGCATGCAAACCGAGGTGACGAGAGGCATTAAAAAAATGTCGGGAAATATTTGATGTGAGAGCGAGAAATGATCTCGAGCATCATCACAGGCGCGGAAAACTGAATCCGGCGATATAAGGAACGCCAAGAACGAACAACGAGCAAAGTGGCATGCAAACCGAGGCGACGAGGGGCATTAGAAAAATGCTCGGAAGATTTTGAGGTGAGAGCGAGAAATGATCTCTAGCATCGTCATGAGCGCGGAAAACTGAATTCGACGATATAAAGAATGTTAGAAACGAACAACGACCAAAGTGGCACGCAACCGAGGTGACGAGGGATATGTGAAAAATGCCCAAAATTTTTTGAGGTGAGAGCGAGAAATGATCTCTAGCATTGTCACAAGCGGAAAACTGAATCTGGCGATATAAAGAATGTCAGAAACGGACAACGGCCAAAGTGGCACACAAACCGAGGCGACGAGGGACATGGCTGTGCTGCAAAGCACAGTTTTCTTTGCCAACAGTGCGGTTTAGGCTGCGCTGGGGTATTCGAGAAATCGCAATGTGCCCCGTAGGTAGACCCATGCTGGTTGCGGTTTGAAGCGCGGCTTTCGAAGGAGAAAATGCGCTTCAGGGCGCAACCAGGGGGTGGTTGGGTTTGCGGTGTCAATCGTGGCTTTCTGGGAGGATAGCGCGGTGTGAAGCGCAGGAAAATGGGTGATGTATGCGTTCTGGAACGTGTGTTTCAAAGGATAAAGCGCGTTCCAAAGGGTTGTGTTTTGTTTTATTATTTTTTATTTTTTAGATGGGGATCTAATGAGCTTTATTGCTGTCATTAACAGGGTGCCGGAGGTTGGATGGCGAGAGTGGGAGATTTATCCCAACATCCGGACAGACCGGGGGGGTTCGAGAGGCACTAGCTGATAGTGAGCTCCTGAAGTTTGCATAGATCCGATATATTCGTTCAGCACCTCTATTGCTGAACAAGTTAGTTGAGTTTCGGGATTCTAAGATTGAGGATTTTATGATCCAGGGAGAGCGGCTAGATCTGACCCCTAGCTGATGTATATTTCCTGACTAGGTTTCCCCGGTTAGGTATGGTTGCCGAGACTCAGCCGAGGAGGCCGGCGAATATATCTATGGAGACTTTATTGGAGAGGTACTGTTTACCTGTGGCAATGGTGAGTGGGTCTTCACTCATGTTATGTGATATAGAGAGCCCGGTTACACAGGATATTGCAGTGGCAATAGTACGGGTTTTGGGTTCCCATGGCCGTAACTGGGTGACGGGAGGACATATGTTATTGATTGAGAGAATCCTTAACAGGACGTACTATGCATGGGGGAAAATGTATTTGATTGTTGTTCGACGAGAGCTGAGCAAGGTCTGGCACCTGGGGAAGGAGTTTTGTTACCCGTCTTTTCTATGTGCCTTTTTCTTTGAGCGGGTTCAGACGCTTCGGCCTCACCGAGCGATACGAGAGGCGCTCCCGACCGAGCCGTGGATGCGGCGATGGGGCGAGATGATGACTCGTAGGGGTGGAGGGCTAGTGGGCCGTTTTTTCACCAAGGAGTTGTTTCTACAGTGGATGCAGATATCGATATCTATAGAGGATTATCCATACATCGGGATGGACTTTCGTGGGGATCTCGAGATGCCGAGACATCCTGGCCAGGCTTGGGGCCCAGACGGTATGCTTGTTTTATTTCAGTTTGATAGGTTTTGTGTATGATATCATTTTGTAGTTGTTAGACTTGTATTGACCTTTTGGTGTTTTTGTTTGGTAGGTGTGGGACCATTACGACCGCCAGGTTATAGGCTACGGCGAGGACATGTAGAGGGGGTGGACCCAATCGGGTGTGGACAGGGTCGTCGCCGGAGTGCTGCTGTTACTCTGGATGTTTTGAGGCAGGGGATTGATCGGCTCCTGGAGGGGATCGTGAGCGATGGTTGGAAGTATTTGGATCAGGAGCTGATCGATATTTGTTATGATGCTCCACAGGAGTGGAGGCCCATCATGCGGCGCATTGTGATGGTTGCACAGACTGTGAGAGCATTTGCTCGAGGGGATGTACCTTATTTTTGGGAGGATGAGGAGCCCGAGGAGGAGGATCTTGAGGAGGGGTTTCCTGAGGAGGAGGATCTTGAGGAGGGGTTTCCTGAGGAGGAGCTGGGAGAGGATGAGGAGGCAGCACAGGCAACTGCTGTTAGGATATTCCTATACTCCATCCTAGTCCTAGCAACATTTTCATTACAGATATTCTCTATTGTTTTTGCAGGTCTTCTACAGCTTCTATGTATTCATCAGGAATTACTCCTTTTTCTCCATTCAACTATGATGAATGGAAACCACCAATGATAGTACATTTGAAGAGACATGGTCTCTTTGATTATTGTTTTGAAAGAGAGTTCGAAACCTCTGAAGAAGAGTATGATTGGTTAAATGAAGGAGAAATAGCTTGTGCAACCATGATGTATGCTATGTCTCGATGCATGTTATATCACCTCCCTAATTTTTCATCTCCAAAAGATCTATGGGCCTACCTGGATGAAAGATTTGGCAGACAAAATGAAGGGATTGGTCCAAACCCCTTCGAGAGCAAGCAAAGTGATGCATTCGCCCTCCTTGATGATCTCATTGATCATGAATCAATATCAAACACATCTCATATTGAGGTTGTTCACAAAGAAGAAGAACTTGAAGATTCTACACTCATGCTCCAAATTTCTTCTCTTTTTGTGCCAGCTCACACTCTAGATATTGCAGAAGGTCCTAAATCCTCTCTTGCACCAGAGTCTGTTGGTCTGCATCATGATCTATTGAATGTTTCGGAGGTCAAATCGGCTATTGGAGGTAATGCATTCACTCTCCTCAAGCAATCACCTCTTATTTACTACTATATGATCATTATTCCATGCTTTCAGAAGGTTATTGAAGAATATGGCCATTGCCATTCACTTGGGATAATTTCTCATGCACATCATGGTTTTGATCTCACCCCTGCTGGTTCAAAGGAGATCTCAAGAAACCATGGCCATTCACATGGGATACTTTCTCATGCATTTACTAGTTTTGATCTCACCTCTTATGGTTCAAAGGAGATCTCAAGAAACCATGATTCAAGTCTTGGATCTAATTTGGATTCTAAGCAATCACTACTTGGTCTCATGCATATGATAGTTTTGATCTCACCCATGCTGGTTCAAAGGAGATCTCAAGAAACTATTCTTCAAGTCTTAAGTCTGATTTGGATTTCAAGCATTTATTATTATTTGGTGGTTCTTTTTGGCATAATCTCACCCATGATGGTTCGAAGGAGAAGACAAAAGACTATCGGCACATTCATAGATTTGATCCTACCTCAACTGATTCAAATCACAGGTTCAAGGATCATCCTCATACTACTGGATTTGTTCTCATCATATTCGATCTGAAGAGCAAGTACAAACACATGCTTTTTGAGCATGATCCACTTCTTCCAAAGAAGAAGATACCTCTAGACATATGACCAAGCATCACACCTACTTGAGTTTGGAGCATTTATTTTTGTGTGTTCCTTATAGTCTATTTTGAGGGGGGGTATTTTTCCCATGAGGTTTTCCCTATTTCCTCGGTTTATTGAATGTTATTATTCATTGTATTGGGTGACCTTTGGTCTTAGTTACCAGGGCCCAGGATGGATTAAGGGGGGGTGTTAGGATATTCCTATACTCCATCCTAGTACTAGCAGCATTTTCATTATTTTCATTTTCAGTCATGCATGCACTTTTAGGGTTTGCATGCATTATTTAGGGTTTGCATGCATCCTAGTCATCAGTCCCAGCACCTAGCCCTCAGTTAGCTAGCCCCCAGAGCTTCTTTCCACTCAGTTTCAGCCCTCCTAGAGCTTAGTTTGCCCTCCTTTCACCTATTGCATGACAAAGGCGCCCTTCCTTACCTACCATTCAGTTATCTTCAGTTCTCTCCTTGATTTAAGGCTAGAATGACTCTCAATTGACTGTATCACTCCGATGGACCTCCAGTGAGACTTGAATGCCCATTCTGACTTCAGTTAGCTCCTCATGCACCCTCCACCGAGCCTCCTTCATTCAGTTAGTGCTAGTTACACTCAGTTGCACCTACCACACTCAGTTAGACTCAATTTGATTGATGGTTGACAATTACTTAAGCATTGATGACTCCACTGATGATGATGAAGACTTCTAGTTGTGCTCCGATGACACTCCAGTGATCTTTTGATCACTCCATGAAGGCTAATTCGAATTGCCACCTTGGCATTCGAATTCTCATGCATTGTATTATTTATTTGTCCATTTGTGATTAATGAATTAGTGTATGTGAAGTTATTTTGCTTCTATCCGAGTTCTACTGTATTATTCTGTTGTTCATCATACTGCATTATTCACTCTTAATCTTATTCCTAAATTCTTTCATTGTGAGGTATACATCATCTCTTAGATCTGCTGTGAGGATTTTCATAGTTGCGGCTGCTGCCGCTAAGGCAGCGGGGTCTGCAGGTAATGATGATGATGAGGACTACCAGGAGGAGTCAAACTAGGCAGTTGACAGGGCTGCCCCCATTGTGATGATCATGTGGGTTTTTTTTGTATATACGGCTTATGATATTTACCGAGGATTCTGCTGGGGTTCTTTGTTGTGTTTATATGTATATTTTGGTACAGTGGGTACTTATGACATTTTCATGATGATATATATATATACATTGATGGCACTTGGGTTTCTTTTGTGATGATTTTTTGCTTTCTATGCACGTGGATGCACCTAGCATGATGTTTGTATTATATGCACATGGATGCAATTTATGGTTATGCACATGGATGCACTTATGGTTGATTTTCTTTTTGATATATTTAAATGATATTGTTATGTACATGTGGATGGTATTTATGATTGATTCCCTACATATGGTGATTCATGTGCCAGTCTAGAATATTATTAGCCATTTGGTATGCTACACTATTTTGATTGTGTGGGACATGAGTGAATGTAATGGATTCAAACTGTCTAATCATTTGTTTAGTGCGCAGGAACTTTCAAAAAAGGAAGGGATCCCGTACATGGTAACAGTTATTGAGTTGAGCAACAAGCAGCTAGGAGTCAAGAAACAGATGGAGGTGACTTATGCCCATATGGAGGGCAGCGGTTAGTAGACCGGCCACGACATCGTACTCAGCCTGGTTGTTGGTAGCAACGCCAATGCACACTTCATCAAGGTGGATGAGCTCATGTGAGGGGGAATATAAGAACCAAGCTGCAGAGGCAAGGTTTGGAGACCAGCGACTTGCGCCATCGACAAAACCAACGTGTTGTAGTGAGAGGGAGCCCATCTGTGATCATGCAGGGTAATCAAAATGTAATGTCATAGATAAAAAAAGGTGGGAAACAAAAAGGGAATGACGCTGTACATAAAGGGGACTGGTGGGTTCACAAAAAGGTGTTATGGGTAGAAGCATTTAAGGTACAACCCATTCTGAGGGTTGCGCAAAGGGGTCCCTTCAGAATCGGTGAGGAAGTATGCCCCATGTCCCAAACAGGTATGCACGATGTATGGTCCTTGCCACATGGATTCAAATTTTCCTTTCTCGGTTTTATCGTGTGCTTGGTCATAGACTAGGACAAGGTCTCCTTCCCTGAAATTGCGTGGGTGAACGTGTTTATCATAACCTGCTTTGGAGCGGTTTTTTGCAGCTTCGATGGTTTGAAGGGCCATCTGGCGATCCTCGTTAGCCTGTTCCAAAAGGATTAGGCACTGCTCAAGTGGGGAGGTGTCGGGAAGGAGTTCTACGGCTATGTGCAGGGAGGGAATCTGGCACTCTATGGGGAGAACTGATTCGATGCCGTGGACCAAGTGAAAAGGGGTGAACCCGGTGGCGGTCTTAGTGGAAGTGCGATAAGCCCAAAGTGCTGGAAATAACATATGGTGCCAATTGGACTTATGGCGATTTACGGTACGTTGAAGAATGGTCTTCAGTATTTTTTTGATGGCCTCAACTTGACCATTCCCTTGAGGGTAATAGGAGGAATAGTATTGATGCTTGAATTTAAGAAGGATGGACAATTCCTTCCAGATGGAGTCTTCAAAGTGGCTTCCTTGGTCAGACACCTATTGTTGGGGGACACCGAACCGAGTGATAACATGATTAAAGAAGAAACGAGCTGCGGTGTCGGCTTTGCAGTTGAATGTGGGCATGGCTTCAGCCCATTTGGTGAAGTAATCCACAACGGCAATGATGTACTTATGGACACCTGCCGAGGTTGGGTTGCATTCCATGAAATCGATGGCCCATTTGAAAAAGGGGCCAACAGTGACGACTGGGTGTAGGGGGGCGGGTGGGGTCCTTGCCTTGGGTGCAAAGAGCTGGCAGTTGCGGCAATGTTTTACTGTGGTGATACAATCGGTGAAAAGGGAGGGCCAAAAATATCCGGCATAGATGAATTTCTGGGTAGTGGCCATCCCTGAAAAATGTCCGCCACAAGCTCCGCTGTGGCAATCATTAATGACTTGTTCGGCCTCATCGTGGGTGAGGCAGCGACATAAAATAGTGTCAATACCGTGATGGTATAACACATCTCCTAGGAGAAGGTAACGTGAAGCGTGATGACATATGCATCGACGCTCATCGTGGTCAAGATCCGGTCGAAATTTATGAGTGCGAAGGTACACCAAGATATCTCCGTACCAAGGGTCATCTGAAGAAATGATAAATAAATGATCATCCGGGAGATTGGTCTGAATGGGGGATGAAATGGATGATGATGGCAAGTCTGTCATAAGTTGTGCCAAAGCAAGGGCCTTGACGCTCTTTGGTGTTGTAAACGTGAGGTCATATTCTTGGAGAATAATGACCCACTTAGCCACACAGCCTTGAAGTAGACGACGACTTAGTAGGTAAACCATAGGATTAGAGTCGGCCACTATAGTAGTTGTGCTTAGCAATATGTAGTGACGGATATTTTGTACGGAGAAGACGACAACTAGGGCCAACTTCTCTTTGGGCGGGTACCGCAACTGTGGGCCAGACAAGGTTTGACTCACATAGTAGATTACGTGTTCTTTGCGTGCACTATCTTCTTGGACGAGCACCCCATAGACGACGTATTCGGATGCCGAAACGTACATGATGAAATCCTTGGAGAAATCTGGTGGGGAGATCAAAGGGGCGTTAGTTAGGGCTGTAAAGGCTGCTTGAGCTTGATCATCCCAGACAAAGGGGCTACGGGTGCAGAGTAAGCGGAGGAAGCCGCAGACCGTGGTGGCATATGCAGGAACAAAGCGACGGAAAAAGTTGGCTCTCCCTTGTAGACTTTGTAACTGACATATGGTGCGAGGGGGGGGGGTAGGTCCAAGATGGCTTGGAATTTTAAGGGGTCGACCGTTATCCCTTTTTGTGACACGATAAATCCTAACAACTATCCTGCAGGGACGAAAAAGACACACTTGAGAGGGTTCAAGCAGATTCTGTATTTACGGCACCAGAGAAAAACTTGATGGAGGTCATTTAGGTGGTTAGATCGTTCTTTGGAGCGAGCGGTAAGGTCATCTAGGTAAACCAGGATGATGTGGGTTAGGTCATGAAAGAAGTATGTCATGGCTCGTTGGAAAGTGGCACCCGCGTTCTTCAGACCAAATGGCATGACCCGTTAGGCAAAGGTTCCCCATGGGGTGGTGAATGCAGTTTTATATTGGTCTTCTTTCCGAATATGTATTTGGTTGTACTCGGAAAAGCTATCCATAAAGGAGAGGACTTCATGCCCGGCACAAGCATCAACGAGTTGGTCGATGAAAGGTGTGGGAAAGTTGTCTTTGGTACATGCTTGATTGAGATCTCGAAAATCTATGCAAACATGGAGGGTACCCTGTTTTTTGTTGACAGGTACAGGGTTGGACACCCAGGTGGTGTAAGCGATGGTATAGATGAATCCGGCTTTTCGGAGCTTCTCAATTTCAATTTTGACTGCAGGGTGTTTGGAGGGGTGAATTGGTCTTTGCTTCTAGCGGACAGGTGGGACCTCAGGACATGTATCGATGTGATGTTCTACGATAGTAGGATCTAGGCCGGGCATCTCGGTATAGGACCAAGCAAAGACATCACGGAACTCCTGAAAAAGTTTTTTAACTTCCCCGATTTTGTATTCCGTACAAGTGGCCCCTAAGGTGATGATCTCGGGTTGGCCACTCGGGCGAGCAATGTCTACTTGTGTGATGGGAGAAATATTTTCCATGTTTCCTTCCTCGAAGGCATCAGGGGCAGGAATAGGATTCTTGAACCAATCGACCTTCTCGGGGAGGAAGTCTTTTGTTTGAATTGCCAGTTGGTTGGCTGCAATAGGGGTGGGCTCATCGGGGATGAAATATGATCGATGGGGCATGTCTTCCCATGGGTAGTCTGGTTCCGTAAGGGCTTCGAGGATCTCCTCATCGCTGCGGAAGTGCTGAGTGACCAAGTCATATGAGGGAAGGGTAGATGTTGAAGGAGAGTCGTCCCTATCCACCGTATAGATGATGTATATGGTATTGACTTCTTCCGAGGGGGAAGGTGTTGGAGGGTGAATTTCTTCAATGGTAGGAGGGGATGTCTCTAGGTCGGCATTATTCAACTCGTAGAGGGATGCTCTGTAATCCGGGAGGTCAGGACAATGGTGTGAGTAGTGACCATATATTTCGCAGATGGCGCAAGCGTGATTAGTGCGTAATACCTTGTTGTGCTGATGGGTTGGGGGGTTTAGTACTACCATGGGGATGTTGGGGTCGTCATCCAAGGTCTGCATATGTTTTTGGAGATTGGGTAACTGCAGACAGTTGTGGGTAGCATGGCCAATTTCATCATACAAGGAGCACTTAGGGGGTGCTCGGGGGGGTGGTTGGGGTGCCATTGGTTTTCTTGCTGGTGGGGTGGTATAGTTTTGTAGGCCTCTGCCCCCAGTGTTTTTTGGTGGTGGTGGTGGAGGTTGTGTAGCAGATGTGGATGCTTAACTAGAAGGGGGATAGTTGGGCATGTTCGCCACTCCTGGTGGTGGGAAGTTGGAAGTGTTAATGGGTTGAACTGGTTGAAGAATGACCTGTGGTGTTGGTGTAGGATTAGGGGTGGATAAGTACCACACGGGGAGTCCTAGGGTTAATCGAGGGAGGTTCAAAGTGGCCATCACCGGTGAAATTATCACTCCGGATGGTGGAAATAAAAATGGGATCGTATGGATAGGCGTCACCCCAATGTAATTTGGTACCAATGGTGGTTGCGGCAGTAAAGACGGTTGTTGGTTGGTTGTTGTGTGGTTGGAGAAAATTGTGCAAAGATCTGATATCTCAGTTATCTTTAGAGGGGGTGGAATGGATTGGAACGTGGAAGTCATGGGTGACTCCGAGTATAATCCGGGTCCAACTTTGGAGACTAACGATGTAGGAGCATTGTGCACGGGTTGCTCGATCATGGGGAGAACATTCTCGGGAGCAGCTGGGGCGTTGGGATCATAGTATGTTATTTGGTCAATTTTGACCACGCATCCCTCATGTGGGAACATCATGATGCAGAATACGGACGAAGCGATGGCCTTGATAGCATACATGTAACTACGACCAAGTAAGAGGTTGTAATCAAGTTGTGCATTGACAACCTCTATATCGATTAGGATTGTTTTGTCAGCTAACTAGACGAAAACATTGGTCAAAAGGCCCTGACGTTGAGCTGCGCGACCATCGTAAGCTCTTAACGCGGTTGTTGATGGCTGTAAAGTGGGGGATCCAAGCTTCTTCCAAACAAACATTGACATAACGCAGGTGGAAGCGCCTTCATCGATGATGCATCGATGGATGACTAAGTTCCGAACTGATACAGAGACTTGGAAGGCTAATGTTAAAGGAAAACATGGTCCGGCTTGGTCTAAGTCGAATGCTATCAGTTGAGGTTCGTTAGGGTCTATCGCGTCGATGGTGGATAACATCAGTTTCCTTTGTGTGGGGCAGTTCTTTAGGACTTCCAATGCAGACATAACTATTGGGGATTGCGCTAGATCCTCTACGATATTATAATTTGCTGCAGCACGAGCGCTAGGATTGTTGTTGATTCATCGTAGTGGGAAATGAGGGGCTTTAGGGGCCCCATCACCGTGTGGTGGGGGTATGCGTAGGGGCTAATCTATGGGGGTAACAGTATCAACGGGGGGGTTTAGAGATTAGGTCCGTATTGATTTTGACACGTTTGAAGGTTGACGTCGGTTGATGACATCATGAGGAGATGGTGAGTACCCAAATCCGTGGGTTGGTTTGTCTGTGTAGCATATGTGATTTGCGGAGGTGGTTGTGCAGATCCTTGAGGAGGGGGTAGTGGTTGAGCGTTTACTACTCCTTACGTGGACAAGGGATTTTGTAGCACCATGGGGGGTGGTTGGGGGTTGGGTTGTGTCGGGGGAGCGGCTTGTCCTTGGCATTGGCCGTCGTCCGTCTAGAGTTGACGGGCACGATCTAAATGTTGACAATTGTGTGTATAGTGGTCGTATACCTCACATATGGAACAAGGATGATTCGTTCGTAGGTTGGGATTTTTCCCTGACGAGGTGGTCTGTCGGGGTTTTGGTCGGGTGGGGCGGCGTTGTTGTTATTGAGGGGTTTTGGTTGTTGACCACCCTGGTCCTGAGGTTGGTTTTTCCTCCTGTTCCATCCTCTTCCCCTATTCTGTTGGCCTTGCTGGTTGCATTGAGAAGAATGATTTGGCTGTGGGGGCTGTTGGGCATAAACTTGCCCTTGGGAATTGGGAGGATTCTGTGGTTGGGTGGGTGGTGAAGGTGCCGACGTTGGGTAGTAACCGGGATGTGCTTGAGGTTGGGATGGAGCTAGTGGGGTTAGTTGTGGATTATAAACTCGAGGAACTAGTGGTTGCGCAATTGGGGCTTGCGGGGGGTAGTAAGCTTGCTGGACTTGGGGGTGTGAATGGGTGGGCGAAACTAGGTGTTGATAAAAAGTAGGCTGTCCCATAGGAGAATTATAAGGTGGGGGTGCATGGCCATAACACTATGGTGGGCATGATGGTCCATGGATATGAGGAGGTCTAATGACTGGGGCGCATGAAGTAGTCGCTCCAGAATGGGACGTGGCGTGTGAGAGGTCGGGGCCAGTAGTAGCAGGCATAGCTGTGTACGGTTGAGGGCATGATTCCACATGTCCAATGATGCCATCAGCAACATGGGATGCCCCGGGCGCATCGCTTCGGGCTGAGTCGGCACAGGGGGCATAAGGTAAAATAGAATATAGATAGCCGGACTGGGGATAGATGAGGTCAAACTGTTGATATTTGAGAATTGATTCTTCCTCAGACTGGGGTCTCTTGGATGCCACATCCTTCGCGATGGTTGGTATGAGAGATTTGAGGAACCAGTCTCAAAAGATCCGGTCATCCAACTTGATATTGCATAATGTACGTCATTTACGCCATTCATGGATGTGGTCCGTGATGTGTGTGGCGGTGTTCTGTCTGCAAGACAAGAGGATCTCAACACCGACATCGTAACGAACGGGTAACTGGAAGAATTGTAGGAAAGTGGAGGCAAGGGATGTGAATGTAGGGTGGGTCCCATGAGGTTGGTCAATATACCACTTGGCTACAGCTCTAGTAAGGGTTCTCTGTAGTAGTTGAAGGCGAATAGAGTCATCCACGATGGAGTTAGAGGAACACCATAGGTGGAAAGACATGATATGATTTTGAGGGTCTTCTCCTCCCTTTCCCTCGAATTTGGGTATGTCCAAGGGGAGTTTGGTGGGCATAGGAGGCCACGCAGGATCATGTCGTATCGGATCATTAGTCAACTTATCCAAGTCGGGGAGGTTCAGACTAGCCATGAATGGAAAACTAGTGGGAAGGTGCGTTGGAGGTGGTGGGGGAAGTGTGTTTTCTGTGGCGGTGATGGTATGGCCACTACCCCCAATGTGTGGGGCAATGGTGTGGGCCATAGCGGCCATAGTGGAGGTGCTGCCCCCAGTGTGTGGGGTGACGGTGTGGGCCATAATAGCCATGGTGGAGGTGCTTCCCCCAATGTGTGGGGCGACAGTGTGGGCCATAGCAGCTATGGTGGAGGTGCTACCCCCAAGCATGACACCGGTCATTGCTGGATTTGTACTAGTAACTAAGACACTACCCACTGGGATGGATGTAGTGGCGTTGATGGTAGGCGTAGGGCCTATAGACGGTGTGACTGTTGAGGTGGTAGATGGATGAGTGGTGGGTCCTCCGCCAACCATCCCACCGAAAAAGGGGTTAGACGTCATGCCGGCTAAGGGGCTAGATGGAGTCGACCGTGTGGTGTGTTTTGGTTTTGAATCAGATGTGGTATAAGGGGCGTCTGGATCAGGGAGTGAGGCTCTATGTCTGTGACAGGGAGAGCCAAGTAGACCGTGTTGCAGGGGTTGGACTCGTTGGTGTCGGGACTATCTTTGGGACTCAATGATGACGATGAGGGTATTCCGAGTGAGGTGTGATGAGTGAAAAGCTCAAAAAATCCTAGTGCAACTGTGTTTGCAGAAGGAGAGCGTAAAAAAGGTGGCGCTTAGGCTAACAACAATGCTCAAAACACGTGTTGCAACAAATGTGCTGCAATCACATGGAGCGGTAAAAAATGGTCAGAATAGCAACAGACAATGGCTCCTAAAAAAGAGAAAAAATGTGTACTCACTAGACTCAGGGGAGGTAAGGGAGCATGCAAACACCTAATCTAGAAGGTATGCTGATTTGAACTCGACGTATCCTCTGCAGGGTGATGAAATCCCAGCCAGACAATACGACAAGTGGAATCAAAGGCTAGATATCCCCCTACCGGGAGGGACACCGGGTAGACAATCCTAGAAGAAAGGAAACTAAGCTACCCCGTTCATGACACGTTCGGTTGGGTGAATTTGCAGTTTTGTTCTATCGCCGCTGTACTCCCATAAGGGTGGTACAACAAGAACTATGAAAGGTATCCTTCGGTTACTGAATGGATTGCGGTATTCCACTCAAGCTTCCGAAACCAGTCTGGCTACTTCAACCCTCCTAAGGGAGAGGCCTTCTCGATAAATTGGTTTTAAACCGTGTCAAGAAATACTAAGGGATTTTGGCACCCTAAATGACAACAACTATGTCTCAGATGTAAGCAGCAAAGGGGTGTTATTTGGATACCTATCCCCCTTGCCCTACCTAGCTACCAAATTCTTCTGTGTTCCCCAAGTGGGGTTAAAAGTTGGTTGAGTTAAGTAGTTTTTTTAAGGCTCACTTGAGTTAGGTGTCAGAGTGTGTGCAATGATGATGTTGGCAGTTAACTAGCAAATAAAAAGATGGTTTTTAAATGCTAGAAAAATGGAAACAATGCTGATTCAAAGACTTAACAAATTTTTTTAAAACAACTAAAATTGAGAAAAAAGTGAAAATCAAAATGCGGCTAAGGGCCTACTCGGTGCGATGTGCAGCGCAACTATGGTGCCGAAAGCTGCGGTGTGCAACGCAATTGTCAAGAATTTGGGCGCGGTGCAGCGCGGGTACCGGCGAGAAAGTCACAGTTTGCAGCGCAAGTTATGGGTCGGACAATGCGGTCTGCAGTGCACGGTTTGTGGAGATTTTTGCGGTGTAGGTGGAGTGTGGAAGGGCGTAGGTAGCGAGGAATGCTGCGTTTTGCAGCACAATTCATGTGGGGGTTTCTGTGGCGGAAACTGCACTGGTGGCTGGTTTGGCCTGCAGCGCGGACCACGTACAGGTCACGGTAGTGAGCGGCGCCGCTCTGGTGTGGGGACGGGGGCCGCAGGAAAATTAGTGCGAGTCGTGGTGTGGTTTGTTAGTAGGACAGGGGATTTACGCGGTGCAGTCCGCGTGAAGGTGGAAAATAACCGCGGTTGAGACCGCAAACAGGTGAGCCTCAGTCGTGTTTTAAGTTGCAGCAAGAGGGTAAGAAGCCAATGTGTAGACCGCGCAAAGATGAGGAAAAGACATGGTGTGGACCGCTAACAGATAACAAAAACTCACGTTTTGGGTTGCAGCAAAAGGATAAGGAGCCGATGTACAAACCGCGCGAAGGTGAGGGACAACTGCGGTTTAGACCGCAGTTATCAGTGACAAACACATAGTTTTCTGCCCGACTGCAAACTGGTTGCAACCATACAGGAAAACCGGAAAAACTAATAAATTAAGCAAATAAAAATAGAAAACAAGACTGCAAATGGAAATATAAATAAAACTAAACTTGTCGGAGAGGGGTTCAGACAGTGGAGTCGCCAAACTGTGGCTGGGGTTTTAGCCCCTTCCTGTGCAAGTGAGCACATGTTAAGGATTATGGAATCCTTAACATCAGTGTGGAAGTAATCAACAGTAAACTAAATATAAATGATTGAAGCAAATGACATTAAACAGTAAATCTAAGCTTAAACATATGCATGAAATAAAATATAACTTGGAACAATGAACGATACACTTGCAAAAATTGTAAAATAAAGAATCTTTTTTATTATGGTAAAGCAAAGGGCTTGCAATAAATATATTTACCTCAAAGGTGAGGCTGGTGGAGTTCTGGCGGTGTGCTCTGGAGCTCCTTCGTTTGGTACTCTTCTCTCCAATACTTGAATGGTGGCTAAAACTTTTGTCTCAAGGGAGGCCAAAAGGCACAAGGATGGATGGCCTTAGGCTTTTGAAAAAATTCAGCAGCATGAGGATAGAGTGATTGGGGGAAATGAAATGAGGGGCCTCCACCCCTTTTTATAAACTTGGATTAGGGTTTTAGGCCTTTTTTTAGGGTTTTTGCCCTATTTTCTCTCTTTTTTTTTTAAATTTTCTTTTGGGTTTTATTCCCTATTTGTTTGATTTTGACCCTCTTTTGGGGTTTTCGTATGTTTTGAGGGAATTTTTGGGTATTTTTAATATCCATTTTGGTTTTATGGGGTTTTGTAGGGGAGGTTGGTAGGAAATTTGGTCAACGGAGGTGTATGTCCAAAGGGATGAATTAGTGAGCACTTTTTTGGTGTTAACACCTAAAAACACATTTCAGTTCGGGATACATTACAGTTCGGGTGTAATGTCCCTTGTTAGGAATTTTATTAAAATTGCAATTTTCCACTTTTTTCCTTGGTTCGACCTTTGACTAGTTTCGATCTCTAGGTCACAAATTTGCCCCAAATGATCCCAAATATTCTGAGAAGGTATATGAATGATATTAGAACATAAATATGTGTTTCAGGGATTCCTTTGTACCTTTAAAACACTTCTGCAAATACTCTTTCAATTCTGGTCAATGTAGGTAACTTTACTAGTGATTTCCCTTGGACTAGTATTGGTCTCTAGGTCTCAAATTGACTCCAAATGCCTTCAAATCTTCAAGGAAGGTGTATGAATGATATTAGGGATTGAATATGATGTTCAGGGATAACATATGGCCACCAAAATACCTCTGCAAACTCTCTTAAGATTTTGGACCAAGTATGCAATTTTACTAGTAATTTGGGGTTCAAATCCCCCTAAGGTAAGTACTGAAAATGGCTTCCCAAATGTCTCCAAACCCACTCAAATTTATGAAAAGAGGTATGTAATGTGTTAAATATGTTATTAAGGTCTCATATGCACCATTAATGGTTTATTACAACTGTTCTCACCCTCTCCCATTCAACTGCAAAAATCACCAATTCGACCCTTGGGGAAATGGCACTATTTCTTCTCCCAATGCAATTAAATTGAGTAAAAATACTTCAAATGCTCAAGTATAGTACATGAAACTTGTAAAATACATCCATGGCAGTCCATTAATCACAAATGCATCATAGAATCGTCCATTCATTCGAAATCATCATCAATACATTGGTTCACATCAAGGTAGTGGGGAAATGGCATTGTTCTTCCATTAAAAATGAGATTTATACATTTCTACTTGGAATTTAGACCTGAAATTTTTTGGAGATGAATAACAGAGTATTTAATTCATATTACAAAAGAAATGGGGCATTATAAGCTCCCCCAAAGAGTACAATAGCTCACCAAAAACGCCCTCCCTCAAGGATCAAGAATATGCCATCAAAACTGGAAATGGTTGAAGGAGCGAGCTGCAATAGAAGAAACCCTGAGCTGCCCTGTAGCTTACACCTACAAATAAAGACTCCATTAAAGTTCCAAATGAAAGGTCTAAATGGCCTTTCCAATTGCCAACTTGGATGGGAATCTTTCACCCTCGAAATTTGCTAAGGCAAGAAACTAGTCATCCACTAGCTCTCCCTCTTCACAAATGCAATTGCAAATTCTACAAATGATCAAAATCCATTCTAATACTTCATTTCTACATTTTATAACCAACATTATCCTTCTAAGGGTCGAAATCCTCTCAATAGATTCAATATATTTCCATTTAGGAAATATTCCACATTTGCCACTTGTCTCCTAGTTCCAACCTTCCATCTTCTCCCAAATTCGATTTTGAGTCTCTTTGGCTTCTCCAACTCCCAAATTCGCCTTCTTTGAGCCTATTTTTGGGGCTGACATGTCATAGTGGTTAGATGTCAGAGGTCAGGTCTGCAATTTGTCATAGTTGTCATAGATGCTCCATCATTGGTGTCATAGGGGCTAGGGAATCTAGCCCAAGTGTCCACAAACTTCCACTTTGACTCTTTATCTTCCATGGAGGTTACCAATCCTTCCGAATTCGACCTAATATGCTCAATGACATGTGTTATGACTTACCAACTCACCCAAGAGTGTTCACATTCCCATTAATTTGAATTTGCAAAAGAGAGATACCATGTATTATGAAAAATCAAGCTAGTGTGGATCCCACATCCTCCATATGTCTCCAAAACCATTTGTCACCTAGGATTTCTCTTGACTTTCTTTATTCACTCTATTTATTAAATAATTGAACCCTTCTAATGTCTAAACATCATTTATTATCCCCCTTATTCCAAATCCCAAAGCTTCCACCCCAAACCTAGAAAACTAGTAATTTTCCTCCTCGGCAATTATTTGACCCTTAAGACCAATTTTACAAACTCTAATGAATATGGCTAATGTGATTAGGCCATTGTGACCCAATTCCAAATTTGGGACATGACAAATCCTCCCTTCCCAATACTGCTTGTCCTCAAGCAATTTCAAACAAGGGTGTTGAAGAACCTGCTTTCTGTATAATTCTTTGAAGTTGCCATTGAATTGCCAAACCTTGAGGCTTTGAGTTTCCATGAAGATTTTATAGAGGAACCACCATGCTTGCTGCTGCACTACTCTGATAAAAATCACTTTATTAAGTGGGAAATCCTTCTCCCATACTTCTTGTTTCCCCCAAAAAATTGAAACCAATGAGATAAAAATTATTCCAGGGTCCCATTGCTTGTATTGCACCCCAAAAATGAAGAGTGCTCTCCAACCCATACCATCAGATAAGATGATTCCTGGATCCCATTTTCTTGTATGCATTCTTCCAAGCATCATGAGTACAAAATATATATCATCAAAGTACATAACTATATAATGAAAATGTACATCAAGGAGGTGCTTCATCAAAGAATCATGGAAGTGCTTATACCTCCAAGTAAGTAGACCACCATTTTCTAAGTGCATACAAGCTTCAAGTGACCAATCAAATCTACTCCAATGACATAGGTGAGGATCCCATGCCCTATAATGCTGCTCCAAAAGGATGTGATATGCATCAAAATATTCAACCATGTATTCTTTCATCCAAGAAGTGAATGAAGAATCTCCACTAAAATATGAACCAAATAATGAGCAGAAAAAACAAGGAGACTTCAAATGACTCAAATAAGTCTCACCCATACATCCATGAATGTGAGAATAATAAAGATGTAACAAAGTATGTGGCTGCCAACAAAAATGTTCTCCCATCATAAATCTATTCACCCAAGTGTTGGATGAAGTTCCTCTAACATCAAATGAACCCAGTGTTAAGCAAGAAAAACCATGAGTCTTCAAGTTACTCAAATCCATATCATAGGTGCATCCATGTAGATGTGACTCATCATAAAGTGAAAAATGATGCTGCTGAAAATGTGAATAAGAATGTGCTCCAACCATGTCATCATAAAAGTTAAATCTAGGAGTTCCATACTCCTCATGTGGCACCATTAAAAAGAACCCTTTCACCCATACTTCATTGAGACTAATGTTGCAAAACATGGAATTGTAGGATGTAGGAGAATGAACTAACTCACCCAAATAATAAAAAAGTACAGAAGTTTTATCATGGGAAGGATCCATAGGGGTAGTATCATGCAGCTCCTTCAAAAGTATGAACTCTTTGTCATAGTTTGGTTCCAATGTAGATGAATCATGCTCTTCTTTAAAAATTGCATAACCTTCATCAAGAGACATTTCAAGTTCCTCTTCCACCACATCAAGTGTTTGGATCTCTTCAAGTTCATCTTCAAACACATCAAGAACATTAAAATTTCCACATTTCTCATGATCCACCATGTCATGAGAATCCTCCAAACAATCTACCATTTGACAATCTGAAACATTGGAGGAAAAACAAGTATCTTGCAACTTTTCAAGAAGTTGCTCATTTTGAATTGTGAGCTTATGAATATCCTCATTATTCTTCAAGTATGCATCATGTAACAATTCATTAAGCTCAAACAAATGGTTTCTATCAAAAAGCAAAGACATGAAATTACCTTTGATGTGGCACATTGCTCTTTGAATCTTCTCCATGTCTTCAAGGAAGGATGTTTCCTCCAATGAAGTAGCTCTCCAACAAGAATTTGACACCAATGATTGAGTGTCATGGAGAATGCTGAGGGACTCTTGGATCTTATTTTCATTCATCTTTAAGGAACCTTCAAGAAAATGAGGCTCTTGCAAATGAACCTCCTCATCTTCTTCAATTTTTCTTGGACCAACTTCATGAAGCTCAAGTGGTGATGGGGAAGTTGATCTTGGTTCTTCTTAAACTGCTACAAGGTCTTCATTATCATGCTTAATGAAACTTGTACTTGTAGAAACACTTTCAAAAGTGATCTCTATGTCACCAACATAGAGGTGTGAGCACCCATCAGTAGGTACTCCTTCATAGTTTAAGCATCCATCAGTAGATGCTCTTTGGTTCATGTCTAAGCTAGAAGGTGTCTCGAAATGATCTTCCATATTTTCAATAGAATCTTCTTCATGCTCTTGTGATGTCTCTTCCTTTTGCTCCTTAAAGCAAGCTGATGCATTTTGCCCCTTGTTTTCCTTAGGATCAATATATTTGGAATCTCTTCTTGAATAAATCTCAAAAGCTCTCCTCAAGGAGGACATCATTTCATGCACACATATATGATACTCGCTCCAAGGGTTTTTACAAGAAGGGCATAAACCTTTCTTCACTAATTCCACATCTTCATTTTTGGGCCTATTTTCAAAAACATGTTCAGCATAGTACTCAAAAGACATGGCATTTTGTGTATTTTTGCCAAAAGCAAGATATTCTTGATATTTTTGATATTGTTGGGTCAAGGTTTTATATTTTTCTCTCCATCTTTGGAACTCACTCATAGAATTATCCTTGGTTGGTGTGACACACTCATATTCATCAGATTTAAAGTCATAGGAATAATCTTCATTTCTCTTGAAATTGTAAGAAGTGTTGCATGATGGCACCTCTTCCTCATACCATTCACATTCTGCTTCATCTTGCTCATAAGCATCTGCATATTCCTCATAAGAATTGTACTCATAGGATTCATCATAATAGTAAGACATGGATGCCAATTATTCTTGAATGTATGTACCTAATACACAGGTGCAAGGACCATGCTTTGATACCACTGTAATGTCCCTTGTTAGGAATTTTATTAAAACACTTCTGCAAATACTCTTTCAATTCTGGTCAATGTAGGTAACTTTACTAGTGATTTCCCTTGGACTAGTATTGGTCTCTAGGTCTCAAATTGACTCCAAATGCCTTCAAATATTCAAGGAAGGTGTATGAATGATATTAGGGATTGAATATGATGTTCAGGGATAACATATGGCCACCAAAATACCTCTACAAACTCTCTTAAGATTTTGGACCAAGTATGCAATTTTACTAGTAATTTGGCGTTCAAATCCCCCTAAGGTAAGTACTGAAAATGGTTTCCCAAATGCCTCCAAACCCACTCAAATTTATGAACATAGGTATGTAATGTGTTAAATATGTTATTAAGGTCTCATATGCACCATTAATGGTTTATTACAACTGTTCTCACCCTCTCCCATTCAACTGCAAAAATCACCAATTCGACCCTTGGGGAAATGACACTATTTCTTCTCCCAATGCAATTAAACTGAGTAAAAATACTTCAAATGCTCAAGTACAGTACATGAAACTTGTAAAATACATACATGGCAGTCCATTAATCACAAATTCATCATATAATCATCCATTCATTCGAAATCATCATCAATACATTGGTTCACATCAAGGTAGTGGGGAAATGGCATTGTTCTTCCATTAAAAATGAGATTTATACATTTCTACTTGGAATTTCGACCTGAAAATTTCTGGAGATGAATAACAGAGTATTTACTTCATATTAAAAAATAAATGGGGCATTAGAAGCTCCCCCAAAGAGTACAATAGCTCACCAAAAATGCCCTCCCTCAAGGATCAAGAATATGCCATCAAAACTGGAAATGGTTGAAGGAGCGAGTTGCAATAGAAGAAACCCTAAGATGCCCTTTAGATTACACCTGCAAATAAAGACTCCATTAAAGCTCCAAATGAAAGGTCTGAATGGCCTTTCCAATTGCCAACTTGGATGGGAATCTTTCACCCTCGAAATTGGCTAGGGCAAGAAACTAGTCACCCACTAGCTCTCCCTCTTCACAAATGCAATTGCAAATTCTAAAAATGATCAAAAGCCATTCTCATACTTCATTTCTACATTTTATAACCAACATTATCCTTCTAAGGGTCGAAATCCTCTCTATAGATTCAATAGATTTCCATTTAGGAAATATTCCACATTTGCCACTTGTCTCCTAGTTCCAACCTTCCATCTTCTCCCAAATTCGATTTTGAGTCTCTTTGGATTCTCCAACTCCCAAATTCGCCTTCTTTGAGCCTATTTTTGGGGCTGACATGTCATAGTGGTCAGATGTCAGAGGTCAGGTCTGCAATTTGTCATAGTTGTCATAGATGCTCCATCATTGGTGTCATAGGGGCTAGGGAATCTAGCCCAAGTGTCCACAAACTTCCACTTTGACTCTTTATCTTCCATGGAGGTTACCAATCCTTCCCAATTCGACCTAAGATGCTCAATGACATGTGTTATGACTTACCAAATCACCCAAGAGTGTTCACATTCCCATTAATTTGAATTTGCAAAAGAGAGATACCATGTATTATGAAAAATCAAGCTAGTGTGGGTCCCACATCCTCCATATGTCTCCAAAACCATTTGTCACCTAGGATTTCTCTTGAATTTCTTTATTCACTCTATTTATTAAATACTTGAACCCTTCTAATGTCTAAACATCATTTATTATCCCCCTTATTCCAAATCCCAAAGCTTCCACCCCAAACCTAGGAAACTAGTAATTTTCCTCCTCGGCAATTATTTGACCCTTAACACCAATTTAACAAACTCTAATGAATATGGTTAATGTGATTAGGCCATTGTGACCCAATTCCAAATTTGGGACATGACATCGGGGGGGACTCCTTCTTTAGTTGGTTACACTGATTCCGATTGGGATGGTGACCTTGATGATCGGAAGTCCACTCTAGGATATGTATTCACTCTGGGTTCAAGACCTATTTCTTTGGCTTCTAAGAAACAAAGTGCACTTTCTCTTTATTCAACCAAAGCCGAGTACCGTGCAACCGTTCGTTCTAGTCAAGAAGCTATGTGGCTTCGTCAGATCCTTTCAGAGTTTGGGTTCTAGCAGCATCATCCGACTACATTATGGTGTGACAATCAGAGTGCCATTCAATTAACCAAAGATCCAGTCCAACATTAGCGCAACAAATACATTGAAATTCACATGCACTTCATTAGAAAGCTCCTCCACGATCACGTTCTTGAAGTGCGATATTGTCAAACAAATGATCAAGTTATAAACATTTTCACCAAGTCTCTTACAGAAGTGAAGTTTTCCAAACTTCAAACTATGCTAGGAGTACAGGAAGTTGTCATTAAGGGGGGATAGGATTTAATGCCTCCTTCCTTCTCCTAATTTTGTGTCACTTTTGTAAATCCTTCAATCCTATCCCAATTTGTTCTTAAGGGGGGATGTGTAATACCCCCAATTCGACCCTTAGGACATATGAGTCTTTAATGTAAATAAGTGTACATGTGATGTATGTTTTCCTAGCGTGGAGCTCAAGGCCAAGGCCCCGCTAGTGAAAGCCGAATTCTATTTTAAGGGCAAGTATTTGATATTTTGATACCATGTGCTCTTAAGCCATGGAAATTGTAATAGGATGTAAATTAGACATCATGCAATATAAAATACCAAAGCTGGCTACGGAGGCAACGAATGAGAAGGGGCCACGTGTATCCACTAGGGAGTGGTGAGGGGGCTATGGGAGTGACCCATAGGTTGCCATTTGTCATTATGTGAACCCATTGACTTCCTTAGGTGACATTAATGCCAATTGTAAGGAAGTGGTTGAGATTTCAGCCCATGACTTTGATGGAGTATGGGCAGCCCTGAAATTCGTATGGGAATGTATGGGCTATTTTGACTTGTCCCACAAGTCACTCTACATCTTGGGGGTTGCTCCATCCTTATCCCCATTCCATTGTGGAAGTATGGGACATCTTTTCCCACCCAAAAACGAGCTCCCAGCAAGGAGAAAACCAGAAATCGCGACTTGAAGGAAACCCACGTTTTGGGAAGCCAAAAACGTCCCGATTTGGTATTGGACAGAGGAATCCAATGGGGGATCCATTGGTAGGAACCTTGGGGCGAATTTGGGAGAAATAGCTACCCCAAAAGCCATGGGAAAACCCAGTTTTAACTGCCCAGAAAATCAGTGACGGATTTGGGTCAATTGCTGAACAAAGCTGTGAGAAATCCAAGTGTGGATGTTCGAATGGAGGCTGGGATCGTTGGAGTCTAGCTTGATGTGTACTAGCTCTGGGATTGAGCTTAGTGGATTAGCATCCCTCTCCATTTCCCATTGCATGCTTGAAAAACCCAACTGTGTGTTGGCTTAGCATGGTTGTCTGAGTGAAATCCTGACTGTGAGGGAGCCATCTAGTTCCTCCTTAGTGGATACACAGCCCAGCTCGGGGGTGATCTCTCAGCTGAAAGAATACAGGCTGGATAGAGATCTATGGTTGGGTGGAACGTTGCTCTCACGTAGCCAGTCGTTTGGGCCATTATAATTCGAGATAAGTATTCTTGATGTTAATTCTATGCCCTGCAAGCATTTTAATTAATGACTGTTGTTTATATGTTGAATGCATGATGAAACTGTGTGCAGATGTATTGTTTAATTCCGCTGTGTTTATATTGAATCGAATCTGCATATAGAAGTTTTAAATGTTAGTTATTTATGTGCAAAAATTATTGGGGCTAAATATGCCATAAGCCCGGTATGTTGTTAATGTTTCCTTCCCTGTTGTTCTATGGAGAAGGGGACGTTACAGGATGTTAGGATATTTTTGACACTTAGGAGTTAGTTAAGTTCAACTTGGTCTAATATATCCGTTAGGTATACATTTGTATATATGTAATTCGACGGTCACGATATAAAGTGATCCAACGGTTCAACTTCTCTCGATCTTAACGACACTTGATCCGTGGTTTAACACCCGATTGGTCCATGATCACTATTTAAAGCGCATGGAGGGTCACTTGCCGAATGATCCATTGTTGAGAGAAGCTCATGTAAGATTTTTCTTTTGCATAATAAACTGCTCCGTAGAAGCTATTTGGATGGGGCCGTGGACTGTTTCCCTCCAGGGGGTTTTAACCAGGTCAAACATCTGGTGTACTCATCTATGATCTTTGTTTGTGAGCGGTGTCCTGTTGGCAGGAAGTTTGATGAGGATGTGTCACTGTACCACCAACGTTGCGACACGTTGGATGAAGGCGCAGAAGGAGTATTTGGTGTCAAAGTATACCGTAGTTGGTGGGTTTTGGGTCACTTGGACCATGTATTTGTAATATTGAGTCAAGTATACCACAGTTGGCGGGTTTTGGGTCATGTATTTTGTAATATCGGGTCATTATACCGTAGTATGCGGGTTTTTGGGTCATTAGACCAAGTCAGTTAGTTGATTGTCCATAGTGTCGATTAGGAAAGTGGACAAGTATTGTAAGAGGTGGAAGCCTATAAATAAAGGAGAATTGTAAGTGTTAAAAGAAGAAGGAAAGGAGATGGTGGAAAGCTAGAGATAGATCTATATGCGAAGATTGACAGAGATAATGCCGGTGTTGCATAGAGATTGATGTACTGCTTTTGGTTTGCCATAGTAATATAAGGATGATGATTTGGTGCAATCTCTATGTAATGTTTCTTGATGCCTATGATATTGCCCGTTCTTAATGCAGTTATCTGTTTCTATTGCTATAATGTGAATGTCGCAATAATGTGTTATCTGTCTATGTGAAAATGCTGCGATTAAAGTAATGTGCGATCTCTGTTTCTGGTAATGTTAAATGCTGCGATGTGCTAGAACTTCATGATGAATATTTGGAATTGCTGTTAGTATCATATTGATGCAACTCACCTCCTCCCTCGACGGAAACATGGTTCCGTCTGCTCTTCCTGGATGCCTCGGGTGAGACCTCATCCGCTCTGCGGGTGTTGCTGGGTGGGCTCAAACCTGCCCAGGCTGGTGCCTAGGGAGACCCCGGTATGGGTTGACAGTCGGTGGACCCCTGTCGACTGTGAGGTCGCGACTTGGTCAACAAATGGTTCTGTTGCCGGGACCATGTGTAGGGTAGAAGGAGGTCATGTTGTGGCACCCGACGAAGTCGGAGATACAAAAATGGTTCGATCAAAAGTTACAGGAGTTCGCTGAAGAAGAAAGTCAGAACACGCGACTAACGGTAGATCAATGGGTGGAAAGATACATTCACGACGGACCGCACGAATGGTTTTTCTGTGAATTCCCAGTTATTCTGTACGAATGGTTGTCGAAGCTGACTTTTCAGAAGAAGAACTTCCAAGGTGGTGAACCGATGACTTGGACCCTGAAATTGATTCAGGAATTGTAGGAAGTTGATAATAAGGCATCACGGGCTGTCGAAGTTTGGCTTGATAGCATCTTGGAAGGATATATCACGAAATTTACGGTCGACACGAAGAAATCCTATAGTGAAGCTAGAAGATACTTCTTTGACGAACCGAGGGGAAAATTTTTGCTATCACTCCAACTGTCGATTAAGATGCTAATCTATGAGAAAGGTATCTTGAAAATGCACCTCGATCAGTAAGCAGCCTGGTGGGTGGAGGCCATGGGTATCGCGACTGTCGGGAGGCGGTCAAAGGAATGGTAAAGGGGTAGATGGGTGCAGACCATGAGGAGACTGTGAGCGAAGCTAAGGAAGAAAGTGGCCTTACGAGGGGAGGAGCAAGGTTCCGACAGGAAAAGAGGCAGAGGATAGGAGAATTTCCTGCTGCGATTGGACTGCAAGACTGTGAAGTAAGGCCACACGGGACAAAGTGACCTCACAGTCCTGATAGGGACAACTAGGCTATGCCCAGGATAGAGGCAGGACCAAACCCCGACACCAACGTGCCCACACCTCCGCTCACTAGTTCTCAACCAGCAAGAAACACTACTTCGATGCCACCGAGTACGTTGACACCGCAGAATTTAATTGGTAGTAGTAATACAACGACAGGAGGAAGGAAGCCCAAGATGGCGGGCGATGATGCTAAGTTACTGTTGTTCCATGGAAGTGCGACAAACAACCCAGAACAATACTGGTTTTTGTGTGAAGCGGTCTAGACTGTGAAACAGATCACTGATGACAATACTAAGAAATGATAGTTAGCCACGATTCTGTGAGGTTGTGCCTTAGATTGGTTCATGAAGTTCATTTAAGTCCCTATGGGGAGCCAAGAGAAGTCGCTGGATGAGATTCAGGATGGGTTGATTGATGAATTTAGATGGCCTAAGTCGGAGGCTCAATATATTACTGAATTAAAGGAAATTAAGTAGTATCCCAATGAGATGGTGTGGGATTTCGAACAACGATTCAAGACACTGATGGAAAATGTTAGTTGTAATGTCCCTTGTTAGGAGTTTTATCAAAATGGCAATTTTTCACTTTTTTCCCTAGTTAGACCATCGACTAGTTTTGATCTCTAGGTCCCAAATTTGCCCCAAATGATCCCAAATATTATGAGAAGGTATATGAATGATATTAGAACATAAATATGTGTTTCAGGGATGCCTTTGGACCTTTAAAATACTTCTGCAAATCCTCTTTCAATTCTGGTCAATGTAGGCAACTTTACTAGTGATTTCCCTTTGACTAGTATTGGTCTCTAGGTTTCAAATTGACTCCAAATCCCTTCAAATCTTCAAGGAAGGTGTGTGAATGATATTATTACTTGAATATTATGTTTAGGGATGACATATGGTGACCAAAAGACCTGTGAAAACTCTTTTAAGATTCTGGGCCAAGTATGCAATTTTACTAGTAATTTGGGGTTCAAATCCCCCTGAGGTAAGTACTGAAAATGGCTTCCCAAATGCCTCCAAACCCACTCAAATTTATGAACAGAGGTATTTAATGTGTTAGGTATGTTATTAAGGTATCATATGCACCATTAATGGTTTATTACAACTGTTCTCACCCTCTCCCATTCAATTGCAAAAATCCCTAATTTGATCCTTGGGGAAATGGAACTATTTCACCTCCCAATACAACTAAACTGAGTAAAAATGCTTCAAAAGCTCAATTACAGTACATGAAACTTGTATAAGACATCCATGGAAGTATATTTATCACAAATATATCAGATAATAATCCATTCATTCGAAATCATCAGCATTACATTGATTCACAACAAGGTAGTGTGGAAATGACACTGTTCTTTCAATAAAATTGAGATTTATACATTTCTACTGGGAATTTGGACCTGAAATTTTTTGGAGATGAAGAACAGAGTATTTGCTTCATATTAAAAAATAAATGTGGCATTAAAATCTCCCCCAAAGAGTACAATATCTCACCAAAAACCCCCTCCCTCAAGGATCAAGAATATGCCATCAAAACTGGAAATGGTTGAAGGAGTGAGCTGCAATAGAAGAAACCATGAGCTTCCCTGTAGCTTACACCTGCAAATAAAGAATCCATTAAATCTCCAAATGAAAGGTCTGAATGGACTTTCCAATTACCAACTTGGATGTGAATCTTTCACCCTCGAAATTGGCTAAGGCAAGAAACTAGTCACCCATTAGCTCTCCCTCTACACAAATGCAATTCCAAATTCTACAAATGATCAAAATCCATTCTCATACTTCATTTCTACATTTTATAACCAACATTATCCTTCTAAGGGTTGAAATCCTCTCAATAGATTCAATAGATTTCCATTTAGGAAATATTCCACATTTGCCACTTATCTCCTAGTTCCAACCTTCCATCTTCTCCCAAATTCGATTTTGAGTCTCTTTGGCTTCTCCAACTCCCAAATTCGCCTTCCTTGAGCCTATTTTTGGGGCTGACATGTCATAGTGGTTAGATGTCAGAGGTCAGGTCTACAATTTGTCATAGTTGTCATAGATTCTCCATCATTGGTGTCATAGGGGCTAGGGAATCTAGCCCAAGTGTCCACAAACTTCCACTTTGACTCTTTATCTTCCATGGAGGTTACCAATCCTTCCCAATTCTCCCTAAGATGCTCAATGACACGTGTTATGACTTACCAACTCACCCAAGAGTGTTCACATTCCCATTAATTCGAATTTGCAAAAGAGAGATACCATGTATTATGAAAAATCCCAAAGCTTCCACCCCAAACCTAGGAAACTAGTAATTTTCCTCCTTGGCAATTATTTGACCCTTAACATCAATTTTACAAACTCTAATGAATATGGCTAATGTGATTAGGCCATTGTGACCCAATTCCAAATTTGGGACATGACAAATCCTCCCTTCCCAATATTGCTTGTCCTCAAGCAATTTCAAACATGGGCGTTGAAGAACCTGCTTTCTGTATAATTCTTTGAAGTTGCCATTGAATTGCCAAACCTTGAGTCTTTGAGTTTCCATGAAGATTTTAGAGAGGAACCACCATGCTTGCTGCTGCACTACTCTGATAAAAATCACTTTATTAAGTGGGAAATCCATCTCCCATACTTCTTGTTTCCCCCAAAAAATTGAAACCAATGAGATAAAAATTATTCCAGGGTCCCATTGCTTGTAGTGCACCGCAACAATGAAGAGTGCTCTCCTACCCATACCATCAAATAAGATGATTCTTGGATCCCATTTTCTTGTATGCATTCTTCCAAACATCATGAGTACAAAATATATATCATCAAAGTACATAACTACATAATAAAAATTTACATCAAGGAGGTGCTTCATCAAAGAATCATGAAAGTGCTTGTACCTCCAAGCAAGTAGACCATGATTTTCCAAGTGCATACAAGCTTCAAGTGACCAATCAAATCTGATCCAATGACATAGGTGAGGATGTCCTATAATGCTGCTCCAAAAGGATGTGATATGCATCAAAATATCCAACCATGTATTCTTTCATCCAAGAAGTGAATGAAGAATCTCCACTAAAATCTGAACCAAATAATGAGCAGAAAAAACAAGGAGACTTCAAATGACTCAAAGAAGTCTCACCCATACATCCATGAATGTGAGAATCATAAAGATGTAACAAAGTATGTGGCTGCCAACAAAAATGTTCTCCCATCATAAATCTATTCACCCAAGTGTTGGATGAAGTTCCTCTAACATCAAATGAACCCAGTGTTGAGCAAGAAAAACCATGAGTCTTCAAGTGAATCAAATCCATATCATAGGTGCATCCATGTAGATGCGAATCATCATAAAGTGAAACATTATGCTGCTGCAAATGTGAATAAGAATGTGCTCCAACCATGTCATCATAAAAGTTAAATCTAGGAGTTCCATACTCCTCATGTGGCACCATAAAAAAGAACCCTTTCACCCATACTTCATTGAGACTAATGTTGCGAAACATGGAATTGTAAGATGTAGGAGAATGAACTAAATCACCCAAATGATTAAAAAGTGCAGAAGTTTCATCACGGAAAGGATCCATAGGGGTAGTATCATGCAGCTCCTTCAAAAGTATGAATGCTCTGTCATTGTTTGGTTCCAATGTAGAGGAATCATGCTCTTCTTAAAAAAATTGCATAACCTTCATCAAGAGACAATTCAAGTTCCTCTTCCACCACATCAAGTGTTTGGATCTCTTCAAGTTCATCTTCAAACACATCAAGAACATTCAAATTTCCACATTTCTCATGATCCACCATGTCATGAGAATCCTCCAAACAATCTACCATTTGACAATATAAAACATAGGAGGAAAAACAAGTATCTTGTAACTTTTCAAGAAGTTGCTCATTTTGAATTGTGAGCTTATGAATATACTCATTATTCTTCAAGTATGCATCATGTAACTATTCATTAAGCTCAAACAAATGGTTTCTATCAAAAATCAAAGACATGAAATTACCTTTGATGTGGCACATTGCTCTTTGAATATTCTCCATGTCTTCAATGAAGGATGTTTCCTCCAATGAAGCAGCTCTCCAACAAGAATTTGACACCAATGCTTGAGTGTGATGGAGAATGCTGAGGGACTCTTGGATCTTATTTTCATTCTCCTTCAAGGACCCTTCAAGAAAATGAGGCTCTTGCAAATGAACCTCCTCATCTTCTTCATTTTTTCTTGGACCAACTTCATGAAGCTCAAGTGGTGATGGGGAAGTTGATCTTGGTTCTTCTTCAACTGCTACAAGGTATTCATTATCATGCTTAATGGAACTTGGGCTTGCAGCAACACTTTCAAAAGTGATCTCTATGCCACCAACATAGAGGTGTGAGCACCCATCAGTAGGTACTCCTTCATAGTTTAAGCATCCATCAGTAGATGCTCTTTGGTTCATGTCTAAGCTAGAAGGTGTCTCGAAATGATCTTCCATATTTTCAATAGAATCTTCTTCATGCTCTTGTGATGTCTCTTCATTTTTATCCTTCAAGCAAGTTGATGCATTTTTCCCCTTGTTTTCCTTAGGATCAATATATTTGGAATCTCTCCTTGAATAAATCTCAAAAGCTCTCCTCAAGAAGGACATCATTTCATGCACACATATATGATACTCGCTCCAAGGGTTTTTACAAGAAGGGCATAAACCTTTCTTCACTAACTCCACATATTCATTTTTGGGCCTTTTCAAAAACATGTTCACCATAGTACTCAAAAGACATGGCATTTTGTGTATTTTTGCTCGAAGCAAGATATTCTTGATATTTTTGATATTGTTGGGGCAAGGTTTTATATTTTTCTCTCCATCTTTGGAACTCGCTCTTAGAATTATCCTTGGTTGGTGTGACACACTCATATTCATCATATCTAAAGTCATAAGAATAATCTTCATTTCTCTTGGAATTGTATGAAGTGTTGCATGATGGCACCTCTTCCTCGTACCATTCACATTCTGCTTCATATTGCTCATAAGCATATGCATATTCCTCATAAGAATTGTACTCATAGGATTCATCATAATAGTAAGACATGGATTCCAATTATTCTTGAATGTATGTACCTAATCCACAGGTGCAAGGACCATGCTCTGATACCACTGTAATGTCCCTTGTTAGGAGTTTTATCAAAATGGCAATTTTTCACTTTTTTCCCTAGTTAGACCTTTGACTAGTTTTGATCTTTAGGTCGCAAATTTGCCCCAAATGATCCCAAATCTTCTGAAAAGGTATATGAATGATATTAGAACATAAATATGTGTTTCAGGGATGCCTTTTGAACTTTAAAATACTTCTTCAAATCCTCTTTCAATTCTGGTCAATGTAGTCAACTTTACTAGTGATTTCCCTTTGACTAGTATTGGTCTCTAGGTCTCAAATTGACTCCAAATCCCTTCAAATATTCAAGGAAGGTGTATGAATGATATTATTACTTGAATATGATGTTTAGGGATTAAATATGGCTACGAAAAGACCTATTCAAACTCTCTTAAGATTCTGGACCAAGTATGCAATTTTATTAGTAAGTTGGGGTTCAAATCCCCCTGAGGTAAGTACTGAAAATGGCTTCCCAAATGCCTCCAAACCCACTCAAATTTATGAAAAGAGGTATGTAATGTGTTAAGTATGTTATTAAGGTCTGATATGAACCATTAATTGTTTATTACAACTATTCTCACCCTCTCCCATTCAACTGTAAAAATCCCCAATTCGATCCTTGGGGAAATGGCACTATTTCACCTCCCAATACAACTAAACCGAGTAAAAATGATTCAAATGCTCAAGTAAAATACATGAAAATTGTATAAGACATCCATGGAAGTATATTTATCACAAATATATCAGATAATAATCCATTCATTCGAAATCATCAGCATTACATTGATTCACAACAAGGTAGTGGGGAAATGGCACTGTTCTTTCATTAAAATTGAGATTTATACATTTCTACTTGGAATTTAGACCTGAAACTTTCTGGAGATGAATAACATGGAATTTTATTCATATTACAAAAGAAATGGGGCATTAAAATCTCCCCCAAAGAGTACAATAGCTCACCAAAAATGCCCTCCCTCAAGGATCAAGAATATGCCATCAAAACTGGAAATGGTTGAAGGAGTGAGCTGCAATAGAAGAAACCATGAGCTGCCCTGTAGCTTACACCTGCAAATAAAGACTCCATTAAAGCTCCAAATGAAAGGTCTGAATGGCCTTTCAAATTACCAACTTGGATGGGAATCTTTCACCCTCGAAATTGGCTAAGGCAAGAAACTAGTCACCCATTAGCTCTCCCTCTACACAAATGCAGTTCCAAATTCTACAAATGATCAAAATCCATTGTCATACTTCATTTCTACATTTCATAACCAAAATTATCCTTCTAAGTGTTGAAATCCTATCAATAGATTCAATATATTTCCATTTAGGAAATATTCCACATTTGCCACTTGTCTCCTAGTTCCAACCTTCCATCTTCTCCCAAATTCGATTTTGAGTCTCTTTGGCTTCTCCAACTCCCAAATTTGCCTTCCTTGAGCCTGTTTTTGGGGCTGACATGTCATAGTGGTTAGATGTCAGAGGTCAGGTCTGAAATTTGTTATAGTTGTCATAGATGCTCCATCATTGGTGTCATAGGGGCTAGGGAATCTAGCCCAAGTGTCTACAAACTTTGACTTTGACTCTTTATCTTCCATGGAGGTTACCAATCCTTCCCAATTAGACCTAATATGCTCAATGACATGTGTTATGACTTACCAACTCACCCAAGAGTGTTCACATTCCCATTAATTCGAATTTGCAAAAGAGAGATACCATGTATTATTAAAAATCAAGCTATTGTGGGTCCCACATTCTCCATATGTCTCCAAAACCATTTGTCACCTAGGATTTCTCTTGAATTTCTTTATTCACTCTATGTATTAAATACTTGAACCATTCTAATGTCTAAACATCATTTATTATCCCCCTTATTCCAAATCCCAAAGCTTCCACCCCAAACCTAGGAAACTAGTAATTTTCCTCCTTGGCAATTATTTGACTCTTAACATCAATTTTACAAACTCTAATGAATATGGCTAATGTGATTAGGCCATTGTGACCCAATTCCAAATTTGGGACATGACAAATCCTCCCTTCCCAATATTGCTCGTCCTCAAGCAATTTCAAACATGGGTGTTGAAGAACCTGCTTTCTGTATAATTCTTTGAAGTTGCCATTGAATTGCCAAACCTTGAGTCTTTGAGTTTCCATGAAGATTTTAGAGAGGAACCACCATGATTGCTGCTGCACTACTCTGATAAAAATCAATTTTTTAAGTGGGAAATCCATCTCCCATACTTCTTGTTTCCCCCCAAAAATTGAAACCAATGAGATAAAAATTATTCCAGGGTCCCATTGCTTGTATTGCACCCCAACAATGAAGAGTGCTCTCCAACCCATACCATCAAATAAGATGATTCCTGGATCCCATTTTCTTTTATGAATTCTTCCAAACATCATGAGTACAAAATATATATCATCAAAGTACATAAATACATAATGAAAATTTACATCAAGGAGGTGCTTCATCAAAGAATCATGAAAGTGCTTGTACCTCCAAGCAAGTAGACCATGATTTTCCAAGTGCATACAAGCTTCAAGTGACCAATCAAATTTGCTCCAATGACATAGGTGAGGATCCCATGTTCTATAATGCTTCTCCAAAAGGATGTGATATGCATCAAAATATTCAACCATGTATTTTTTCATCCAAGAAGTGAATGAAGAATCTCCACTAAAATCTGAACCAAATAATGAGCAGAAAAAACAAGGAGACTTCAAATGAATCAAATAAGTCTCACCCATACATCCATGACTGTGAGAATCATAAAGATGTAACAAAGTATGTGGCTGCCAACAAAAATGTTCTCCCATCATAAATCTATTCACCCAAGTGTTGGATGAAGTTCCTCTAACATCAAATGAACCCAGTGTTGAGCAAGAAAAACCATGAGTCTTCAAGTGACTCAAATCCATATCATAGGTGCATCCATGTAGATGCAAATCATCATAAAGTGACAAATGATGCTGCTGCAAATGTGAATAAGAATGTGCTCCAACCATGTCATCATAAAAGTTAAATCTAGGATTCCATACTCGTCATGTGGCACCATAAAAAAGAACCCTTTCACCCATACTTCATTGAGACTAATGTTGCAAAACATGGAATTGTAGGATGTAGGAGAATGAACTAAATCACCCAAATGATTAAAAAGTGCAGAAGTTTCATCACGGGAAGGATCCGTAGGGGTAGTATCACGCAGCTCCTTCAAAAGTATGAACGCTCTGTCATAGTTTGGTTCCAATGTAGAGGAATCATGCTCTTCTTTAAAAATTGCATAACCTTCATCAAGAGACAATTCAAGTTCCTCTTCCACCACATCAAGTGTTTGGATCTCTTCTAGTTCATCTTCAAACACATCAAAAACATTCAAATTTCCACATTTCTCATGATCCACCATGTCATGAGAATCCTCCAAACAATCTAACATTTGACAATCTGAAACATAGGAGGAAAAACAAGTTTCTTGCAACTTTTCAAGAAGTTGCTCATTTTGAATTGTGAGCTTATGAATATCCTCATTATTCTTCAAGTATGCATCATGTAACAATTCATTAAGCTCAAACAAATGGTTTCTATCAAAAAGAAAAGACATGAAATTACCTTTGATGTGGCACATTGCTCTTTGAATCTTCTCCATGTCTTCAATGAAGGATGTTTCCTCCAATGAAGCAGCTCTCCAACAAGAATTTGACACCAATGCTTGAGTGTCATGGAGAATGCTGAGGGACTCTTGGATCTTCTTTTCATTCATATTCAAGGACCCTTCAAGAAAATGAGGCTCTTGCAAATGAACCTCCTCATCTTCTTCATTTTTGCTTGGACCAAATTCATGAAGCTCAAGTGGTGATGGGGAAGTTGATCTTGGTTCTTCTTCAACTGCTACAAGGTCTTCATTATCATGCTTAATGGAACTTGGGCTTGCAGCAACACTTTCAAAAGTGATCTCTATGTCACCAACATAGAGGTGTGAGCACCCATCAGTAGGTACTCCTTCATAGTTTAAGCATCCATCAGTAGATGCTCTTTGGTTCATGTCTAAGATAGAAGGTGTCTCGAAATGATCTTCCATATTTTCAATAGAATATTCTTCATGTTCTTGTGATGTCTCTTCATTTTTCTCCTTCAAGCAAGCTGATGCATTTTTCCCCTTGTTTTCCTTAGGATCAGTATATTTGGAATCTCTCCTTGAATAAATCTCAAAAGCTCTCCTCAAGGAGGACATCATTTCATGCACACATATATGATACTCGCTCCAAGGGTTTTTACAAGAAGGGCATAAACCTTTCTTCACTAACTCCACATCTTCATTTTTGGGCCTATTTTCAAAAACATGTTCACCATAGTACTCAAAAGACATGGCATTTTGTGTATTTTTGCTCGAAGCAAGATATTCTTGATATTTTTGATAATTACTGTTGGGGCAAGGTTTTATATTTTTCTCTCCATCTTTGGAACTCGCTCATAGAATTATCCTTGGTTGGTGTGACACACTCATATTCATCATATCTAAAGTCATAAGAATAATCTTCATTTCTCTCGGAATTGTATGAAGTGTTGCATGATGGCACCTCTTCCTCGTACCATTCACATTCTGCTTCATATTGCTCATAAGCATATGCATATTCCTCATAAGAATTGTACTCATAGGATTCATCATAATAGTAAGACATGGATGCCAGTTATTCTTGAATGTATGTACCTAATCCACAGGTGCAAGGACCATGCTTTGATACCACTGTAATGTCCCTTGTTAGGAGTTTTATCAAAATGACAATTTTTCACTTTTTTCCCTAGTTAGACCTTTGACTAGTTTTGATCTCTAAGTCCCAAATTTGCCCCAACTGATCCCAAATATTCTGAGAAGGTATATGAATGATATTAGAACATAAATATGTGTTTCAAGGATGCATTTGGACCTTTAAAATACTTCTGCAAATCCTCTTTCAATTCTAGTCAATGTAGGCAACTTTACTAGTGATTTCCCTTTGACTAGTATTGGTCTCTAGGTCTCAAATTGACTCCAAATCCATTCAAATATTCAAGGAAGGTGTATGAATGATATTAGTACTTGAATATGATGTTTAGGGATGAAATATGGCCACTAAAAGACCTCTGAAAACTCTCTTAAGATTTTGGACCAAGTATGCAATTTTACTAGTAATTTGGGGTTCAAATCCCCCTGAGGTAAGTACTGAAAATGGCTTCCCAAATGCCTCCAAACCCACTCAAATTTATGAACAGAGGTATGTAATGTGTTAAGTATGTTATTAAGGTATCATATGCACCATTAATGGTTTATTACAACTGTTATCACCCTCTCCCATTCAACTGCAAAAATCCCCAATTCGACCCTTGGGGAAATGGCACTATTTCACCTCCCAATACAACTAAATTGAGTAAAAATGCTTCAAATGCTCAAGTACAGTACATGAAACTTGTATAAGACATCCATGGAAGTATAATTATCAGAAATATATCAGAGAATAATCCATTCATTCGAAATCATCAGCATTACATTGATTCACAACAAGGTATTGGGGAAATGACACTGTTCTTTCATTAAAATTGAGATTTATACATTTCTACTTGGAATTTCGACCTGAAAATTTCTAGAGATGAAGAACAGAGTATTTGATTCATATTAAAAAATAAATGGGGTATTAAAATCTCCCCCAAAGAGTACAATAGCTGACCAAAAATGCCCTCCCTCAAGGATCAAGAATATGCCATCAAAACTGGAAATGGTTGAAGGAGTGAGCTGCAATAAAAGAAACCATGAGCTGACCTGTAGCTTACACCTGCAAATAAATACTCCACTAAAGCTCCAAATGAAAGTTCTAAATGGGCTTTCCAATTACCAACTTGGATGGGAATCTTTCACCCTCGAAATTTGCTAAGGCAAGAAACTAGTCATCCATTAGCTCTCCCTCTACACAAATGCAATTCCAAATTCTACAAATGATCAAAAGACATTCTCATACTTCATTTCTACATTTTATAACCAACATTATCCTTCTAAGGGTTGAAATCCTCTCAATAGATTCAATAGATTTCCATTTAGGAAATATTCCACATTTGCCACTTGTCTCCTAGTTCCAACCTTCCATCTTCTCCCAAATTCGATTTTGAGTCTCTTTGGCTTCTCCAACTCCCAAATTTTCCTTCCTTGAGCCTATTTTTGGGGCTGACATGTCATAGTGGTAAGATGTCAGAGGTCAGGTCTGCAATTTTTCATAGTTGTCATAGATGCTCCATCATTGGTGTCATAGGGGCTAGGGAATCTAGCCCAAGTGTCCACAAACTTCCACTTTGACTCTTTATCTTCCATGGAGGTTACCAATCCTTCCCAATTCGACCTAAGATGCTCAATGAAATGTTCTATGACTTACCAACTCACCCAAGAGTGTTAACATTCCCATTAATTCGAATTTGCAAAAGAGAGATACCATGTATTATTAAAAATCAAGCTAGTGTGGGTCCCGCATTCTCCATATGTCTCCAAAACCATTTGTCACCTAGGATTTCTCTTGAATTTCTTTATTCACTCTATGTATTAAATACTTGAACCCTTCTAATGTCTAAACATTATTTATTATCCCCCTTATTCCAAATCCCAAAGCTTCCACCCCAAACCTAGGAAACTAGTAATTTTTCTCCTTGGCAATTATTTGACCCTTAACATCAATTTTACAAACTCTAATGAATATGGCTAATGTGATTAGGCCATTGTGACCCCATTCCAAATTTGGGACATGACATTAGTTTTGATATGAGCGCTGTCCAACATAAAGAATGGTTCATTGCGGCACTGTTACCGCACATTCAGCTGCTGCTGATGCATCAAAACATATCGACGCTTAACGAAGCTCTAGGGATTGCAATGCGATTGGAGGCGTCGTCGATTGGAGATAATGCAGCCGGGATGTCGCAGATTCAGACGTAGCTTGCCAACCTGACTATACAGTTGCAAGATTTAAATAAGAACAAGGAACAACGCGATGAAGTATGGTGTACGTGATGTTGACGAGAAGGACATACAAAAGATGACTGCCCAGATTTTTGTAATTATTTGGTCTCCGGTGCCCCCAAACCGTTGAATGGCGACATTATGCCGTGGTGTTGCATTTTTTCGGTATTTGGGCACAGTCATGATAGTTTCCCGTATATGCAGAAAATGGTGACAGCCCTGTGAAATCTGTATTGCACCTTCTGTAAGTCGGTAGGACATGATGACAAGGATTGTCGTGCATATGGGTTGCTACAGGAGAGAATGTGTGATGCATTCTTTGTCAAAGATGATCAGTGTGCTGCACCTCTACAGCTGCAGGTAGCTCAGCCGCAACCACAGATGCAGTTTGTACCGCAGCAGTTCATACTGCAATATACACCGGTGAACCCCCCACAGCCTTAGTATGTGCAACAACCACAATATGTACCACAAGGGCAAGGGATGTCGCCAGCACCCATGCAACAACAGTTTAACCAACCTCAGTATCAGCAGCAGGGAGGCTATCGGGGAGGCGATAGGGGCGGACGTGGTGGTGGATTTGGTCATGGAGGAGGAGGCCGAGGTGGTCAAGGACCTGTTCAATGTTACCACTGTGCGGTATGGGGGCATTATCAGCACGACTTCCCACTGCTACAGAATCAGTGTACGTTTTGTTCCGGTAATTATCATACAATCGAGAATTGTCCACAGTTGATTGCAGATGGCAGGCTGGGAACACTCCACAGCTACAGAACCCAGTACAGCAACCGGTACAGAACCCGGTGCAGCAACCAGTATAGAACCAGCCCTTGCGACCATCGTCGAATGCTAATCCAAACATACATCAACCAGGGAACCTACAACAGAACCTAACACAGGGTGCCAATATTGCGACTATTTCTGCAGAACCACGACCACAAGATGCTTCGATGGCTGTTGTCACTCGTGGAGGTAAGACGACTAGGGAAGATGGTTCACGACCATTAATTTGGTTAGCTGGTCAGAAGACGGTACCTTTTGACATTGATGCGGAGAGGGAAATTTTCATGGAGGCACGTCGCACTTTGGAAAAAGACCACGGTAAGACTGTTGTTTGCGATATGCCGCCTGTCTTTGATGCCACATCAGACGCCGACCGAACACCACCAGGGATATTGTAGAATTTCCTTGAAACCTGTATGTCATTGGAAGGAAACCCGACTGCTATGGTTGAGATTAAGGGATGGTTGCAGCGATTTCCAAAGGGATGGCAGGAATCGGCAGTAAACTCCTTACAATGACGGAAGACTAGCAAGGAAATGCGAATGAATATTCAGATTGGTGATTATGATGTTGATTCAGTTATTCTTGATCTTGGTTCGGATGTTAACATCTTAACCAAGCAGGCATGGAAAAAGATGGGGAGTCCCCCACTGAGATGGTCCCTTGTGTAGCTCTGGTTGGATAATCATGCAAAGGTTACGCCTATTGGACGAGTTTCGCGGCTCACGATTGATATTGAGGGCATGAAGATTTATTCTGATTTTGATGTCATTGAAGTAATTGATGGAGGAAGCTACTATCCTGCACTATTGGGGATAGGATGGGATAATGATAGTGGAGTTGCAATCAACTTCAAGAAGCGTATGATGACTTTTGAGAACCACGATTTCCAAGTTATCGCTCCGTTGGATCCGGTTGAAGGACGTCGATATGTTCAGCCTGTAAAAGATGACGATCACACTAGTTGGGATCATGCATTCAATATTTCTGAGGATTACATTCATCCCACTATCCATGGTGAGCTGGAGTGGTGCAGCGAGAGTTCTGCCTCTTCTGACTCTGATGACGCATTAGAACATTGGCAGAATCGCATGCATGAAGTATTAGTCCGGAAGTGCGGTTTAGTTACACAATCTTTATGTCGTGTTGCGACAGAAATAGTCACACTGCCTATCTATGACGGGTTTCCTGACCTCACTAAATTTTTGGCAGAATTTGAAGAACGGGTCGCAAAACCCCAGCGATTGCTGGCCTTGGAGGAAGCACTGAAGGCTGCTCCAGCATGATGGTGGGCAACACATAAGAAATTCATTAAAGATTGGTCACAGTGTCGCAGGTTGATGATGGTTCGATTTGGAAATACTAAGGATTATCACACTGGAAAGTATGATGGCCGAACTGATCCCGGTGATCATGTGATGGAGTGTCAACGCTTGTGGGTAATGCGAACCAGAGATGAGTGGGTTCATGCTTTTGTCCACACTTTGGAGGAGATACCGCGCTCATGGTATACTGCAGCCGAGTTGCGCCATGACATTACGACATGGGGGGAGTTTATGATCTGTTTCACTCATACCTTCACATTTGCGGATTCCAACCTTGATGTCCATAACACCCTGCAGCTCATCCGCGATGTGATCTTTCAGGTTGTTTCGGTGAAATGCCCTGTTGACCCAAATACCCACAGTCAGATGCAGTCTCTCATGGAATGTTTCAATGTCAGTGGAGGGCCAGAAGATGATGATGATCATCGGAATATTAACATTCCTGAATCCGAAGGAAGTCGTGATGTGGTACCACCTATTGCGCTAAGTAATCCGTTCAATCAGCCGTTGCAGCTTCGCAAAATGAATATCGACACTGAGGCTACTCCCAAGTTTGCTAATGTTGGAGATTATTGGGATGATGAGATGATGAGTAAGGTTACCGAGTTATTGCATGAGTTTCATGACGTGTTTCCCACAAAGTTTTCCGAAATGAAGGGAATCTTGGGTGATTTAGGAGAGATGAGGATTCCATTGAAACCAAACGCTAAGCTAGTTCGACAGCGACCTTATCGGCTAAACCCGCAACATAAAGAAAAGGTCAAGGTGAAAATTGATCGAATGCTGGATGCTGGTATTATTGAACCTGTGGAAGAGTTAGAATGGATTAGTCCTATGGTGGTGCAGGACAACAAAACAGGCGAAGTGCGCATTTGTGTCGATTTGCGGAAATTAAATGATGCCTACTTGCATGACCCATTTTCGACCCCATTTACTGATGAAGTGATGGAAGGAGTGGGTGGCCAGGAGATGTACTCTTTCACTGATGGCTTCTCTGGCTACCATCAGATTCGCATTGCCAAGGATGATCGCCATAAGACAACTTTTGTTACTGAGTGGGGTTTCTTTCAGTACACGGTCATGCCCTTTGGTCTGAAGAATGCACCTGTGATATTTTCCCAGGTCGTTGTTGCAGCATTCAAATATTTTATTCAGAAGTTTCTGCAGGTATATATGGATGATTGGACTGATTATGGATTGAATCGCGATCATTTGGCCAATCTGCGGTTGATGCTTGAGCGATGGAGACAACACCGGATATCGCTGAACTTGAAGAAATGTATTTTTTGTGCTCCGTTTGGGATATTGCTGGGTCATATAGTGTGTAAGCAGGGACTGTTGGTTGATCCAGCCAAGATTGTGCTTATTTTGGGGTTGCAACCGCCGACCACTGTTAAGCAGTTGTGCGCGACTTTGGGTCACACTGGATACTATCGCAAGTTCATTAGGGGGTATGCTGTGATTACTGCCCCTATGGAGAAGTTGTTGAAAAAGGATGTGGCATTCCAGTGGAATCCGGAATGCCAGGAAAGTTTTGAAACACTCAAAGCGAAGATGGCGTTGGCACCAATTTTGGTTTTTCTGGACTGGAGCAAGGAATTCCATGTCCACGTTGATGCTTCATCGGTTTAATTAGGGGTTGTATTGGCTCAACCGAGCGAAGGTGACATTGATCATCCCATTGCTTTTTCCAGTCGGAAGTTGTCCTCTACAGAATGCAACTACACTACCACAGAACGCAAAGGTCTGGCTATGGTTTACGCGTTGGAGAAATTCAGGCATTATTTGTTGGGTGGCCACTTTAAAATGTTCATTGATCATTCTGCATTGAAATACTTGGTCAATAAGCTTGTGTTGGGGGGGAAGATCTGTCGGTGGCTACTGTTATTTCAGGAGTTTTATTTTGAGGTTGTTGTGAAGCCGGGCCGGTTGAATGCTGGACCAGATCATTTGTCGCAAATTGATACAGGGGAGGAACCGACTAATATTGAAGACGGGTTTCCAGACGACCAGCTGTTTCACGTCGCCACTGCTGATCAATATTTTGATGACATCCTTTCGTTTCTGGTGGCTGGCACTGCGCTCGATGACTTTACCACTGCTCAGAAGAAGCAATTGGTCGTCAAGTCTTCTGACTTTCAACTGATCGCGGGAGAGTTGTATAAATTGGGTCCTGATGAGATATTGCATAGATGTGTCTTGCCGCATGAGCAGTTGCAGATATTGGCTGAGGCACATGGTGGAGTTGCGGGAGGACATTATGGCGGTCGGGTGACTGCCAGGAAAATACTGCGCGTAGGTCTTTGGTGGCCTACATTACGTAACGATGCGACAGACTATGCACGATCTTGTGATGTCTGTCAACGAACTGGAAAGCCGTCCAGGCGAGACGAAATGCCGCTGCTACCTCAGGTAACATTAAAATCGTTTGAGAAATGGGCTGTGGATTTTGTGGGGCCGATCAATCCACCAGGAAAACGTACGGGTGCGCGATACATCATTACAGCGATAGAGTATTTGACCCGATGGGTTGAGGCAGCGCTCGTAGTTGATTGTTCCGCCGCAACAACCGCTCGATTTTTGTTTGATCACATCATCACTCGTTTCAGCTGCCCCAAGATATTGCTGAGTGATCAAGGCAACCACTTGCTTAATCTCACTATCAGCGCATTGACGGAGGAATTGCAGATACAACATAAGAAAAGTACACCCTATCACCCTCAGGCGAATGGAACGGTGGAGGATTTTAACACGGTATTGGAGCATGCATTGACAAAGGTGTGCAATGCAAACCGCGATGACTGGGATTTGAAAGTTCCAGCGGTATTATGGGCCTATCGCACTACATGTAAACGACTGACTGGTCAGGCGCCTTTCAAGATGGTATATGGGAAGGAAGCAATTATGCCAATGGAGTATATTGTCCCAAGTCTACGCATTGCGGCTATTACAGGTATGGATGATGTTGCAGCATTAAACGAGCGTCTAGCACAATTGGTAGAGCTAGAAGAGGATCGCTTTATTGCTAGCTTTCATCAAGGGGTGGAGAAGGACCGCCAGAAGGCATGGCACAATCGCCACAACAAAAATAAGTAGTTTCAACAAGGTGACTTGGTGCTATTGTACGACAGTAATTTTATGAAACATCCAGGCAAGTTATAGATGCATTGGCTGGGTCCCTACCGCATCAATAGTATTAATTCAGGAGGAGCGGTTCAGTTGCAGCGATTGGATGGAGGGATGCTCCCCAAGCTGGTCAATGGTCACAGGTTGAAGCCCTATCGCGTGGGCTTCGAGCAGTGCGATGTTTGAGTCGCATTGGCATGAAAAAAGAAGAAGAAAAGATGATGAATAAGTGATGTTGAGTGTTGCAGGTTTCTTGGTGGCAGATGGCGCACCAACAGAAGAAGGCACGCGCAAACAGGAGGGGCTTGTGCCATCAGTCAGAGACTCATGATGATGTTACACTCTGGATTGCTGACGAATTTTGTACGACGAATTTGGGAGGGTACGGTGAAATGGTGTGACTACCAGCCACCCTCTCTACATATGATTGCGTCTAACTGATTTAGCTGGGTTCACACATGGCGACAACATGTTTTTCACATGGCACGCTGGGCCGGGATGATCAGCGGGGTAGTTCACGGGGTGGCACGTGGGAGCTTTGGGTGGCAGCATGGTCGCCCCTCCACTATGACAGTCGGTCGGCTCATACACACCGATGAGAGGTACTGGAGCATCATTTCCCCTGTCTTGACATGGGTGAACCCCGCTATAAGTAACCGCGGAAGTTGGTAGTTCACCCTATCAAAGTTGTTCCGACATAGAGTAGTAATGCTGGTTAATCAATTTGGGAGTTGAGGTTGTGAGGAATTCCAAGGAGGATGTGGAAATGCTTCGTTTTGTTTCCCATGGTAGCACCCCAGGGGCCCTGCGAGCCCGAACGATGAGTGTCCCTGAGTGTCTTGATACAACGGGTGCACTTACGTTGTCTACGCCCGGGCCGGTGCCAGGGCGACTGCGGTATGCGTCGACAGTGTAATGGACCCCTGGATGGTCCCGCATGATTTAGTATGCAGTAGTTGTTCAAAGAGTTGTGCTATGTTTGATCAAAATGCTGGTTAGGGCGGTAGCTCCTTGACCTCAGTAGAAGACGGGCGCTGGTGCAAAACAGATGTGCCAGAGTTGTCCGTCGTTCTCACCCTTTTGGTACTGTTCATCCTCTTTTCCTTTCAGTCTGCCCTATTCCATGCGACCAGAGGATGAGTTCGCGATATACCTGACAACAAGTCGGGGGTCACCTACTCTCGTGGAGGGCTTACATAATTGGTAGCCAAGGATCTGTATAGCTGAAAGGAGGAGACAATAGTTTGTGATCCAGACAACAAGAACATATGCAGTTGACGTGGCTCGAGGGCGAGCCACAAGATTGTGTTGGGGGCTTGTTGGCAGGCGGTTTGATGAGGATGTGTCGCGGTACCGCTGACGTTGCGACATGTTGGATGAAGGCGCGAAAGGAGTATTTGGTGTCAAAGTATACCGCAGTTGGCGGGTTTTGGTTCACTTGGACCATGTATTTTGTAATATTGAGTCAAGTATACCGCAGTTGGCGGGTTTTGGGTCATGTATTTTGTAATATCGGGTCATTATATCGCAGTATGCGGGTTTTTGGGTCATTAGACCAAGTCAGTTAGTTGATTGTCCATAGTGTCGGTTAGGAAAGTGGACAAGTATTGTAAGAGGCGGAAGCCTATAAATAAAGGAGAATTGTAAGTGTTAAAAGAAGAAGGAAAGGAGATGGTGGAAAGCTAGAGATAGAGCTATATGCGGAGATTGACATAGATAATGCCGGTGTTGCATAGAGATTGATGTATTGCTTTTGGTTTTCCATAGTAATATAAGGATGATGATTTGGTGCAATCTCTGTGTAATGTTGCTTGATGCCTATGTTATTGCCTGTTCTTAATGCAGTTATCTGTTTCTGTTGCTATAATGTGAATGTCGCAATAATGTGTTATCTGTCTATGTGAAAATGCTGCAATTAAAGTAATGTGCGATCTCTATTTCTGGTAATGTTAAATGCTGTGATGTGCTAGAACTTCATGATGAATATTTGGAATTGCTGTTAGTATCATATTTCCGCAACTCACCTCCTCCCTCGGTGGAAACATGGTTCCGCTTGCTCTTCCTGGATGCCCAGGGAGACCGCGGTATGGGTCAACAATCGGTGGACCCTTGTTGACTGCGAGGTCGTGACTTGGTCAACATGTCCTTGGTGTTCGGTCTCTATGGATGTACCTGTTATTCAAACATAAGATTGAGTAGAAAAAATTGTGCTAGTAGAAGATATACCTTTGACACCGATGGCTGTAATTAGTGTCTCATCCCTTGAATCTGACCCTAGATCATGTTGCACTATCCTAGTAGTCTTTTGCTTCCCCTTGTTCCCAAACTTCTCTAGTAGCAAACCAAGATGTAGTTTCCAGCACTCGTCCTCTTCATGTCCCTTCTTTTGACAATGGGAACATGTCGGTTTCTCTTTACCCTTCTTTATTGTAGCAGCTCGGTTCACCTTTTCCTTCCCTTTGTCCTTTCCTCCCTTTTGCTCCATCGAGGAATGATCCTTAACATCTTTCCCATTGTATTCAAGATGAGTTGCTTGCACGCACACTTCACCTAAATTAGTGGGGTTAAACAACAACAATGTGTGACGAATGTAATTGTGAAGTGCACCAATATTTTTCATCAAAGCCTCTGGAGAGTCTAAACGAATATTCAATGCAAGTTCCTTCTTCCTAACTCTTCTATGAAACTTTGAACATTCTGACCTTTACCCTATCTTAGATTTTCCCATTCCATCATGGCTTTTTGTACATGACCCAATGGGTAGAATTGCTTTCTTAATGCATAAGTAAATTTAGACCATGAAGAAATGAGTTTACTATTATGCTTGCTACCTTTCTGAAGTTTTCTCTCCCACCATACAAGGGTTGTGCCTTCCAGCCGAAGAGAAGCCAACCGGATCTTCACCTCTTCCTTTTCGATTTGATGTACACAACAGTAATCCTTGATCTGTCTAATCCAATTGCTCAACTTATTTGCATCAACTTCTCCATTAAACATGGGCAAATCAATTTTCACATCTAATTTCAACAATTGCTTTTTAAAAGCATCTTTATGAGAATGAGAGGAAGAAGAAGAACTAGAACTTGAAGATTGAGATGGAGGCTCAGGAGGGCCTCCTCCATTTCCTTTGTCCATCAAAGCATTATCCCCTGCTTTCGTTTCCTTCTTCTTTTCTTTCTTTTCCACTCTTTCTTCATAATCTACAAACAACTTTTCTACCATATCTTACATCCGATAGAAAGCTTTGTGGAAAGCCTTCTCATTCTCTGTATGAAGGTCTTCATCCTCCATTTTCCTTCTTCAAGTTCCATGTCCAATCTCTAGGTTGAAAGTCTCAAGTTGGCCTTCTCCTCGCTTTAGCTTAGCTCTTGTAATCATCTACATGTCAGAACACCTACTCTGATACCACTTGATCTGGAAGAGGGTAAGTGCATTAAACCCCTATAAGCATTAAACTCTTCCAATTATTCGAATGAATTATTTAAGCCAAACTTAATAAAAGATGCCTTTTAAAACTTGTGCTTTCAATGTACTTTATGAAGCATTGACCATGAAGATAATGAGTCAATGAACAAATACAAGCATAAATACACATAACATTTGGTAACAGAGTTCACCAGAATTCCTGGCTATGTATCCAGGTTTTTTCCAACCAGTAAGACTGCTCAATTAAATATTCAATTGTCAATACTTACAATAATAATGACTTAAAACAGGTGCACTAAAGACCCCCTTCAGTTTTGGAACTCTATTGCAGACACATACAACAAATCTGAAACCCTTTCGAAATTTTGAGACTTTTGAGTGTAAACTTGATACCTTTATGTGCTGAAAATTGGGACCTCCCTGTGGCACGCAGATCAAGAACACCTATGACAACTCCCTTTTGAATGACTACTCAGATGGAGAAACAGACTACAAATTTGGATTTTTGGCAAAATTTCAAGACTTTTGAGTATAAACTCGATACCTTTCCAAGCAACAAAGATGGACCTTCCCTTAGCATGAAGAATGGAACCTTGCCCCAAAGTTGGAACCCTGCACCTTGGGAAACGTGCTAGGTACAAATCTCCTTTATCTGTACCTCAAAATCTGTGCCAACTCTTGGCCTCGAACTTCGTGCAATCTCCTTCTCCTCTTCTCTGCTGGGACGACCTCCCTTTTATTTTGAGTGGGTTGGGTGACTAGGTTTAACCCCCATATTCCAAATTTGTGGGTGCCATGTCAGCACCTCTAAATTTTGTGGAGGTTGTTTAGAAGGGCTTGCGTGTTGCTAAAGTTGGTGGGGTTGTTTGTTGCAGTTGGAAAAACTGCTATATTTGGCGGTGTTTGTTAAATCTAGCCACTTGCACGCATATTGAGGAGGCCATGTGGAGGTGCCATGTGGCACCATGTGATAGGTCCATGTGGCAACCATTCATTGGCCATTGCCACATCATCAATGCCATGTCGTGTGCCATGTGTCAAGATGCTACACCATCAGTTCCATGTCACCTTGCCACGTCATTAGTGCCATGTCATCTTTCCACATTAACAATGTCATGTCATCCTGCCACATTAACAATTCCATGTCATTAGTGCGACATCATCCCACCACGTCAACAATGCCACGTCATCCTGCGAAGTTAACCGTGCTAGTATGGATGGTGCCACGTGGAACTATGTGGGGTTTCCATGTGGCACCCTTGCAAGTGCCCTATCGCCGTTTCTGTAAAACTTCAAAATGTGATATCTATTTGAGGCGATTCTTGCGCCGTTTGAAAGCTCTCGCCGAGCTCTACGCAATGGTGCTATTATTTTTGGCAATTGAACACTTTTATTTCTAAGCGTCTTTGGATCCTCCTAGATCAAAGAAACAACACACATCTAAGATCTAGATATTACAAAACAATACACATACACAAACCATGAACCAAAAACATAGAAAATTTAGTTTCGAAATAAATTTCGAGTCCAAACCAAAAGCACTAACTCAATATGTAGATTGCTATGGAGAACTTATATTTAGTTAAAGACAAATCCATGAATAATACTAGAACAATTAGTTAAAAATGAATCCAGAATGTATATTTAGTTTTTAGTTAAAGAAGAATCCATAGACAAGAACAATTAGTTAAAAATGAATCCAGAATGTATATTCAGTTAAAAAAGAATCCATAGACAAGAACAATTAGTTAAAAATGAATCCAGAATGTATATTCAGTTAAAGAAGAATCCATAGACAAGAACAATTAGTTAAAAATGAATCCATAATGTATATTTAGTTAAAGAAGAATCCATAGACAATCCTAGAACAATTAATTAAAAAAGAATACATAGACATTAAAATATGGCTATATTTTGCAATATTATGTTTTCACTGTATAATCAATAAAATTATGATTCGACAAGAAAGACTTGCATTATTAGGCTTTTCCCATAATCAATAAAGCGTCTCCATTTTTATGATCCTTTATGAGAGACTATCCATGAGGATACGAGCTATCTTTTTAGGAGAACAAATTTTGATCGCCTAACACTATAGTGGTTGCGTGTTTGGGTAATGCTAAAATAAGTGAATAAATGATTATTTTTCATCATAAAGCAATCATATTTGGTGCCATGACAACTTCAAATGAAAGTTATGATATTTTATGAGAGACTATCCATGAGGACAAGAGCTATTCTCTTAGGAGCACAAATTTTGATCGCCTAACACTATAATGGTTGCGTGTTTGGGTAGTGCTAAAATAAGTAAATAAATGATTATTTTCCATCATAAAGCAATCATACTTGGGGTCATGACAACTTCAAATGAAATTTATGATCCTTTATAAGAGACTATCCATGAGGATAGGAGCTATCCTCTTAGGAGTACAAATTTTGATCGCCTGACACTATAATAGTTGCGTGTTTGGGTAATGATAAAATAAGTGAATAAATGATTATTTTCCATCATACTTGGACGGTGACAACTTCAAATGAATTGAGGATTACCCAAAGGTGGCCATTTTAGTATAAAAGTGGTTGCTTATATTCTATTTTTTTTGTTATTTAATTTGTATGCAATTTACTATTATTATTGATAATTGTGTCGAGAGGCGCTCTACAACCCAGTATGAGGGAGATCTTGTTAGTTGAGTGTTTGTCGATATTGTCGGCCATAAATAACATTTGTATGAGGGAGATCTTGTTAGTTGAGTGTTAATCGATATTGTCGGCCATAAATAACATTTGTATGAGAGAGATCTTGTAAGTCGAGTGTTTGTCTATTGTCGGGGATAAATAACAAAGTAAACAAAAAAGAATAATACAAAATAAAAAGTAATAAATATTATGTCGGTCATAAACAAAAAAGAATAATACAAAGTAAAAAGTAAATATGAGACTTAAAATAGAGACTTTAGAGCTTAGGATTAAGTGATAAATATTATGTGGGTTATAAATAAAAAAGAATAATACAAAGTAAAAAGTAAATATGAGACTTGAACTAGAGACTTTACTTTTAACTTTTAATACAAAGTAAAAAGTAACAAAATAATACAAAGTAAACAAAAAATAATAATACAAAGTAAAAAGTAAATATGCGACTTAAACTAGAGACTTTAGAGCTTAGGATTATGTGGCTCAGGTATTGCACTTAATGAGCTATTCAAGGAGAGGTTTGCACCTCAGAAGATTTGATCCCTCTCGACCCTTGATAAAGCCTAGGATTTGGATCTATACTGATTTAGTAATAAGTTGTTGATGTGGTGTATGTCCTAACCCACATGTCCCAACTACAAAGTTTTCAAAGTTTTCTACCACTTTCTCTTAAACGACTAGCCAAATTTGTAACTTAAGTTGGTTGAGGCTAATATTTAATTTTATTTATAATCAATATTTAGATATGTTAGTTATGCCTTAATAGGCTTTCTATGCTATCTTAATTTATTGCCTTATTACCTCTCTAAAGTATCTTAAAGGCATTAAATGAAGGGATGTCTTATGGAATTCCATCATAGGCCAACATAGTACCACAGAACATACCCAGAGAACATCAAGGGGATGCACACAGTGATTTATGAATGCAGACAGAGTGGCTTTTGTAACTCAAAGGCTCTGTTTTTCACAGGTGTTTGTGGATTAGATTTTCTTCTCTGTTCACAACTTCATAGGTTTGTTCTGCCTGCCTTTGATGTGGATACAGGACTATGACTGCGGACAGTGGGTCGTTTACTTCAGAGGCTCTGCTTATTAAAGAGTTTGTTTTTGTTCAAACGACGAACCAACTCCAATTTTCGGGTTATTGTGGAATTCAGTTTTTGTTTCCAGTTTTGGGAGATCTTGCTTACATACAGGAACTTTGGGATCAGCCGAGACACCAGCTACACTTTGATATTTTTGATATTTCTAAAGATTCTAATATTTTGGAACTTATCAGCTTGGTTTGATTGATCTTTTATCAATTAATTATGTTTTTTTTGGCAGAGGTTACTCTTGTAGTCTATGAACATGAATGATAGGCAGCTTGCTTGTTGACATAGTTTCTCATAGAACTTCCTACTGCCTGGACAAGACTGTGGTCTATTTGAGAATCGTAAAGAACGTATTTAAATTTCACTCAGAGAAAAAAAAAAGGCCAACATAGTGCTACCTAACAGATAAGTCATTACATAGTGCCACCTAACAGAGAAGTCATTAAATGAGAACTTAGATTTGACTTCCTTCTTGTTCAAGCGCTGAATCTGTTGATTACATAATTGGCATCTTGGTTTTCGTTGGACGGTACAGTCTTGCACAAGGCTCACACCTAGCGTAGTGAGGAACGAGTTCAAGTTTCTTTTCTAAAATCGCGTGCCATTTGTATCATGGGTGATTCAAGGACCAGCTTTTTCCCTGGTCGTTCGCTCGTGCTCCCTCTTCCTCTATTTCGAAGCCGCGGCACAAGGCTCTCAGCCTCACGCAAAACATTGCGAAGGATCCAATACGCACAAGTTTCAACCCAAAATGATCACGATTTGTAGGCCAAGTGTGAAATAGCAGCTGGCTATGACCCATTCTTTTTGGAGGCATGAGGTATACCCAACATAGTCGAACAATAGCTTGGGATAGTTCGTCCTCATTCATTTCCAACGTTGCAATTTTGGCTTCGACGTGCATTTCTCTACCAAAATAGCTTTTGAACTTGTCTCTCTAACATGGAATTAATGCACGCTCTTTGATTTAATGACTAGTGATTAACCGTTTTTGTTTCTCAACCCAAAGAAGGGAAGGAGGTAAAAAAAACAAAGAAATAGAGGAAAGCTGCCAAACCAGAAACCACTCCTATTTTTTATGACAAATTTTTGGGAAGAAGGTCAATGTGAAAAAGAAAGAAATAGAGGAAAGTTGCCACACGAGAGCTCATTCCCATTTTTATGACAAATCTTCTAGCATTGGTATTTTGTTTGATCGAACATTTAGTAGTATATTCAAACCAAGGTTCCCCAAGTTTTTGGGATGTGGGACCATGGTAGCGGGGAAATACACATCTAGGGATATGTAGAGATACCCCCAAAATTTAGGGACAATGATGGGGGCCGTGAGGACATTTATAAAATTATAAAAATAAAATAAAATACCAAAAATAATAATTCATTTGGTGTATATTCATGATTTTGCAATATAAATACTAAATACATTGATTTATTTTCGAAGTAGTACAAGTAAGGTTGTAAAAAGTAAAAATAATGGAAAAACAAAAAAGAAAATATCATGGGGGAGAAACGTTTCGCTAGGAGTCCCCCCATCTCCAACACGTGGGGAGCACGGGGGCCACGTACCCAACCTTGTGAGATGCGTCCTTGTGGAACATTGCTTCAAATGCATTGCAAAGCATCTCCACCACTAGAATGTTAGAATTCCGACAACAATAAATGTGGGGAATTTTTTTTATGGTAAAACCATATTTACTTGGGTGGTTCGTGTAACAATGTTGGTTCATGTAACGGTGCTAGTTATGTTGAAGATACTATATATTAGTGTAGCACCTGAGCAACATGTGGGATGATGTAAGCCCTGTTGTTGAAGATTGTAATCTTTATCTCTGAGCAATAAGAATATAGATATCTTGTCTCGTGGATGTTTCCTTGGCTTATTGTCAAGGTTTTACCACATAAATATGTGTCTTATTAAATGCTATTGTGTTATCTTGTTTTCTCATTTCATTATTCTCTTTGTTTCAAATTTTCTATGGGTTCTCGTTTGCTTATTAGAGCTGTAGGAAATCCCTGAAAATGACATCTTGAAGTGTGAATACGTCTACAAACTACATTGTGATCAAAGTATGTTAGAAAATTTGCGTGGAATTGTGTGAGCCATATCCATCACAAGAAAAGGGCATTGTGTGTAGTGATTGTGAAGTCTACAGAGACAATGAAGAGTGGAATTGTCATGCTGTGTGCGGTAGATTCGTGAAGAAAAGAACCCGCACAATCTAGTCATGAAGATGAGTTTGTACTCTGAAGAACTCATCTAGTAGATTGTGAACTATAGACAATCTATGACGATGTGAAGAGGAGACACCCACATAAAGAAGAAAGAGAGTTGCACATAATCGTCGAATTTCGTGGAGTACCCACTGCATAGAGATTACTAGATCAAATCTGTTGGAGGGTGTGAAGGTCGACTTCAGGATTTTTTTCAAGCAGTGTGGTTGATTTACGAATTTGGTGTTTGTTTTGATAGTGAAGATTTTGAATGCAAAGTTCGAGGTGGAGAAGTTCAATGGGAAGGATATCTTTGAGCTGTGGAAGCTTAAGATGTGTTACCGGAAAACTAGAAGAGCTAGTTCCCGATAAGCAAAAATAAGGAAAGTGATCCAATGTTACCTCAATCACGATCCTAACTTCTTTGGAAGCCAATAACCTCCTAGGAGAAGTATCCTTGTGACAACTTGTAGAACACTAAAACAACCACATAACTATATTCTCTATGCAATTTTGTAGTTAGACCAGTGCCTAAATGGAGTCAATTGTATTCAAAGTGCTAGTGAACGTAACTTCATATAAACATATTTCAAACACATGTAGCACTTATATCACTTAATAAAATGTAAATTCAATGCAAGAACATGAAATCCAAAGATCATTCACCAAATATGTAGTTCAATGTCTATCGTAGATAAATAGGGTTCAACCTCATTTGATATTCACCATTAACTAGCTTTTTTCAAATAGATAACCATCAAAAAATAACCATTCACCAATGAAACATAAGAACATAGGAGCCAAAATTATCCACCAAATATGTACCAAAAAGTAGTTTTCAATGTCGTTCAATAAGTATCATCAAACTACTTTCACCAACATCAAACTATTTTATCAACATGTAATCTTCAAATCTCTAAGTAAATATGCAGTTGACAAGTTATAGTAGAGAATAATGTAATTGATATGCTTTCACTTATTAGTTTATCATTCCTAGATCTATGCATGTAATAAAAGGTATAGCAGAAATGTAAAATTATGTAGAAAGCAAAAAGATGCTAAAATGCAAGAAGACTATCTCAAAAATCAAACCAAAGACAACCTTAACTAAAGTGCTAACCTATGACTTTATGTTTGTGCAGGTGTTAGGGAAACTAGGGAAACATACACAAGGTCTGCAATAAGATTGCAGACCTGTGATAAGGTGCAAGGGAGGTTAGGATGGGAGTGAAAGGATAGTTGGCAGCTTGAAGAGAGGGAAGGGGATCCGAGGTAGGAGGGAAGATAGGAAATTGGGAGGAAGGATGGAAAGGGAAGGATATGGTAGGGCAGCGAAGAGAGGCCGAGTGGTGGAGGAAAGGCTGCAGATAGGGAAAAAATAGACCCTAGTTATGGGCTAGCAGCAACGAAGGGAGGCCAAGCTAAGGAGAAGGTAGACTGAGGGTAGGAGGAGCAACAGGGAGCAAGGCCGAAAGTAGGAAAAGGGGCCAGCGGAGGGGAGTTAAAGGAGGTCGAGGGTGTCGAGTAGGGTAAAATGGGAGGTCGAGGAAGCTAAAAGGTAGAGTGAAGGGAGAAGATGGTGGAAGAAGGAGAAAAGGGAAACCCTAGGTCTGCAAATTAGGACCTTTTTAAAAAAAAGTCATACTTTTACTTAATTTAAAAAAATTTAAAAATACATAAACAAAAGGGATTTATGTAAACAAAATATTTCCTATCTTTTTACATTCAAGCAAAACCGTGTGAATATATATAAATGAGTTATATCTATAGTTAATGGGTTTTCCTTTACTCGGCAGCGTCTATATGTTCCTATCGACTCTATACATAGGAATAGCATGTAATACTCAGCATGGAACTCGATTATGTTTCCTATATAAACTCTGTTTATAAATAACATTCAAATTTCTGCATGGAATTTGATTTGGTTGCTATCACATCTGTAAACAAATACTGATTAAATTCAGGATTAATTATTGTGCAAATGCGTTTTATATTTATATGCTTGCCATTAATCTCGGCAGTGGTCAAGCTGTGACTTCTTTATTCTTAAAACCAAATCATTATTACACAAAAACATAACCAACATTTACGCAAGTATTTCTAAAGTTTAAAGATTGTATGTATTCAAACACAGACACGGGTTTGTTACCTAGGTTCTATGATTTTTATACAATATGCATTCTAAATAAATGAGGCTGCATTATAAAGTTAAATGCGAAGCTAACCATGCAACTACCATATATATTAATGTATGCATTTATCTATGCTCGGGGAGCATTATGGAAACAGAGTTCAAAAGAACCACAAACAATTTTTGAAAATGCATGCCATGTTATTGCTTCATGTTTTACAAGCATTTTGAATCTAAATAAAGGATGCACAAACAACCAATGGTGAATCATTAAAAAAATGAAGTCCATGCTTTGCTTCTCATTTTGTATGGGATTGCAAACATACAGAATTCACGCATAAAAAGTTAGTTGCATTTTTGAAAAGCGATATCGTTTCCATTAAAGAGTTTGGAACCAAAACTTTTGAACCTCGATAATTTTTCTGAGACAGAGCGTTGTTTAAATAGAGAATGCTTATGCGATGCCTGGAGATACCATTACTCTAATTTATTTAACATTTAAATAATATTACAAGACTGCATTGCTTTACAAGTTGCATCTTAAGGTCGTGAAGACCAACTCTTACAGAGTTAAGCGTGATGCTTCAAAAAACTAGGCCGACGACCATTTTCTTTTCAACAACGAAAGCAAAAACCCTAACTAACAACTCTACCAACGTTTTAAGTAACTTAGCCCCCACCAATGAGGTAAACCACACCCGAGGAATCATGGGTTGGTGAGTTACCTGGCAGCTGGGGAACCCTTCCTCATGCTCGACGATAGTTATGGGAGTCACCACGAGGACTCCCAACCTCCACCATCTCCTTCTTACCTGCACAGGAAGGTTAAAATGGAGTTACAATCGCAGTAAAGACTTGCACAAGGGAAATATTTACCATAGTGAATATTATATGATTTCTGACACGTTACCTTTGGTAGGGAGAAGGCATAGAAACGCTTCCCTGAACAAAGAGAAACCACGATGAAGGTTAGACGTTGCATATAAAATTTACATAAGAATGCTATATCCGTGTCTGGATATACTCAGTGATTATTCAAGCGAATAATCCTCCAATGGAAAATAACTCCATTTGATAAAATAATAATATATAATCGATAATGGATGATTTAATAATTTACAATGAGGCTCGCTTTTATAGGCTTGTGCGTGTATAGTGAAGGGTTACACCCTTTCACTTAATAATTAATAACTTTAATTAACATACGTATAATATTCATAGCATTGCCACTCTCTTAGAAAGGCTTTGTCCTCAAAGCCTTATAATTTTGGCGCATTGTTCTTTGTGATGTCATGGCTGACGACACATGTCGATACGAACTACTAAGTGTAGAGCATAACTTCCGATATGTGGATGGGTCAATCCATCCCAAATTGATTTGTTGCTGACTGTTGGGATTCCCCATTGATCGGTCGGTAAGAGCTTTGATCACATTAGTACCATCATCTTTTGACATTTCCCACTTTTTCAAATATCGATTTTTATGGTTGGGGTGTCGATAGGGAATTTTTACAATGTCATTTTATTTTACGAGTGTCATCTTTTGAGCATTGATCTGAGCTGGGATTTTTATTTTCGTCTCTTGAGGTTTTAAGGTTTCATTCGGTATCTTTTCCAACTTGTTTCCTAATTGCCTGTTATCATTTTGAAGCTTCTTAATCAATTCGACTTGCGATTTTCTGTCATCTTCAGATGTCTTAAGTTGCTCCTTAAGATCTTCATTATGACTTCTGATACAACTATTTTCTTCCTGTTTGTCTAGAAGTTTCCCTTCAATGTTGTCCATAGATTGTTCTATCTTTCGGCTATTTTTCAACTTCTTAATTTTTGTGACTAGTATCTTGTTATGATTTCTTAGTCTAAAAATTTCTTCAGTATTGTTAGATAATGCTTTATTACTCTTCACGATCTCTGACTTATGTGTCTTTTTAGAGTCGTCATTTTGTTGTTGAAGAACTTTTATCTATTGTCGACACTGGCCGACCTCTGATTCTTGACTTTCTAATTTATGTCGTAACTGCATTAGTTCTTCATCTTTGTCGCTAACGATTTTGTTCAAGCATATTATTTCTGCTTCATAATTATTTATTTCCTTCTTTATATCTTGATTTTTCAATCTCTGATTGAAATCACTTTCATCTTTTAATTCCTTGATTTGTGCACATAATTTTTCTATGTGATTTTTCTGGTTGGACATTGTTTGTTCATTGAACCGTTCTTGTATCTTATGTAGTTCAATCTTTATTTTTGATTGTGTATTGATGTCTCGTAATTCTTCATTGTCTTTTCGATAGCGCTTTAACTTGGCTTCTAATTTCTCTCGCAAATCGGCTTCCATGGTTTTTGTCTTCTTCGACGGTGGAATGATCTTCTTTGATTTCTTTGATGAGTCTTTTTTTAAACTTGGTCGTCCTTGTCGTTAACGTGTCTCGACTTCTTGATGAGCCTTCCTTTACTTTGACTTCTTCAACGATAAATGTTTGTCCTTGACTTGATTTCTTCGATGATAAGTGTTCTTCGACTTCTTTGATAATAAGGAGTCTTGCTTGGACTGTGTCATTAATGTCTGCTTTGACTTGGTCTTCTTGACTTGAATTTGCTTTGTTTCTTCAAACAATTGTTATTTCAAAAGAATTGATTTTTTTTTTTTGATAATAATAATTATTATTAAAATTTAATAATAATAATATTATTAATATATATATATATATATATATTTTTAATAATAATTATTAATTAATTAATTAATAATATTATTATATTAACTTTTTATAAACTATATATATAGTTTTTTTTTTTAAAATATCTAAACAGATATAATATTATTATTATATCGTTTAATATTTAATTTAATTGTTTTTTTCTCTTTTAGGGTTTCGATGGATGGCGGGAGCCAGGGAGGATGGGCGGGAGAGTAGGTGGTGGAAGGCGGCGGTGGAAGAGTGGAGAGGGAGGGGCGGCGATGGAAGAGTGGAGAGGGGCAGTAGGGAGCGGCTAGCTGGGGAAAGCGTGGGGTGAAGCGTGCGAGGAAGGTTGCAACGGTAGCGACGACGTGATTGCAGAGGTGAAGTGCAGGGGCGAGGCGTTGGAAGAGGCGGGAGACGGAAGGAGGTGGCGCGAGTGTGATGGTAGAGCGGGAAGGGATTGGAGGAGAGGGACGCTGGAGGCGGCGGGAGAAGGAGATGGAGAGGTAGCTGGTGGAGGGGGAGTTGGGGATGCGGAAGGAGAGGGTGGGTTGCGCAGTGAGTGGAGGCAGCGCGGGAGGGGATGCCCCAGTTGCTGGGATGAGGGAGGTACAGGGATGAGCGCACGGGCATAAACTTAGCATTGGGGGTGGAGTGGGAGCTGTGATAAGGACGTGGAGATGCAGAAAGGGCGTGGAGCGATCCTATGTAGAGATGGGCGTGGCTGGAGGAGTAGTGCAGGTTAGAACGAGGCAGCGTGGAGGGCGTGAATGGATGGAGATGGAGGTCAAAAATATGATTCAGAGAAACTCTGACACTTATGGCTAAAAGCCTGATTTGGAGAAGCTCCAAGATGTATGGCTAAAAGCCAGAATCAGCAGGGCCGAGAACAGTTGGCTCTGATACCAATGCTATATCCGTGTCCGGATATACTTAGTGATTATTCAAGCGAATAATCCTCCAATGGAAAATAACTCCATTTGATAAAATAATAATATATAATCGATAATGGATGATTTAATAATTTACAATGAGGCTCGCTTTTATAGGCTTGAGCGTGTATAGTGAAGGGTTACACCCTTTCACTTAATAATTAATAACTTTAATTAACATACATATAATATTCATAGCAAAGAATCGTTTAAATGATTGAAGCATTGAAGTTACACGCAAAGGGATGATTTTATTACCTTCGCAGTGCATGGGCGAACGCCGAGAACCTTCTCTTTGCTGTTCTCTGGCTCACAATGGCGTCGAGCCATCCCGCTGTCATTCAAGGCATGAAACAATCTGCATCGAGAAGAAGCTCTCGGGAATATCCCATCGCAGCAACAATGAAATCTTGCGAATACCTCAACCCTTACCTATGCTGCGTTTATCGGGACTAAGAGTCAGTGTCACCTCTGAAACCGGTGGTCATGGAGTGAATTCCAAGTCCGTAGGGTCGATGGGCGTGAAAACCCCGACGAGCTCCACAACGAGATAAATGGTATAGACAATTCACGAATTCCCATGATCCTGTACTGAAACGAGATCAACGGTGGGAAGCAGCTTGCACATTAATGGAGTTTGGAGCTAGTATGTTGTACATCACTGAACGCGGCATCACGAAGTTAAGGTTCGGCTGTGAGTGGGAACTGCATTAATGGAGTCAAACAAATCGAGACCACGTCGACTTAAGATGTAAACACATTGTGTTGGAAACCTTCAACATGTCGAGAGTCTTCACATACCTGCCACCGTGGCAACCCAAATCCAGGGTTTAAAACGTAGGATTTGGATTGGTCAAGCCTGCGTGGCACAACCACATCACCTTTTCTGTACATTTGGAACTTTTGACCAACCATCGTGTTATTTGATCGATGCGAATTATTTCATTATTGGTCTGTATGTCTACATAGTTCATAGTTCAACCTCGTGGTGCATGGGACCCTTAGTCAATACTTTGGGGAGTTCAATTTTTATGCTAAGTTTTATGTCATCGTCGTGACATTGTAAACCTTTAATTATGTTGGGTTAATAATCATAATAGCGCCCAGTCACAATATATATATATATATATATAGTGAATATATATATATATATATAATCTAAAGTCCCATGTCACTTAATTAATATTTATATATAATGGCCATATAAACCAAGGTCCATATTACTTGGTTGATATATATATATATATATATATATATATATATATATATATAAAGTCAATTGTTAACACTTGGTCATTTGTTTAGGTTTGTATTCACATGCTAGGCTTATACTAATGTCTTTGGGACAAGTGTAATATTTATGATTGTATTGTTTAGTGGAAATGCAAAGGGTTCACATAACATTAAACTAGATTTTGACATAATATATGTTTTATAAGTGTGAGTATAGCTTGTGCTTATAGTCCCTATAGCACTTTATTAAATTAATGACGTTTATAATGGCGGGACTATAGTACGCTTTCCATGTTAGTAATTATAATAATACATGGACATAGTATAAATTAACCACATTTATAATCTAGGAGATGCAATAACTTGGAATTATATTTATGTTTGAAATATATTAAGTGAATTGTATTTTGTTGCAGGTGGCAAACAGATACAGGCCTAGGGTATACCTTAATGAGTATAATCACACAGGGGATAAACGTAGGGGATGTTTTAGTTGAAGTTCTTAATGATATCAACTTAATCTTTATCCCTGAATATTATTCATTAAATGATGAGTTAAGAAAACTTGAATACCTTAGTTTTACGCCACTGCTATTTCTTCAATTCTTATAGGTTCAGTCATGTCAAATTGAAATAGTATTAAGGTAGTGGTTATGGTCGTTGGACCCTTAAAAAAAAAATTGGTGAAGAAGAGACATGGAAAATTGGTATCAGAGCTACGATCACTACATTAGAACCTTTAGGCTCACTTACGTAAATGCTGCTTTATAAAGATTTAAATAAATAAAATTTTTGTAGCATACTATTTCTTATTTTAGTGAGTAGATGCATTGCTATTTATATCGACTAACAAAAAGCTGTTGACCACACTTAGACAGAAGAGTGGCTGAAAACGGTAAGTAGCTGAAAATGAATTCTGCAGAACAAGAAGGAAGGCTAGATGTGGAAATATCTAGTCAGCGATGAGAAATGGATAGTAGGCAGGAAAAGAATCCAAACTCTCTGCAAGGAGCGACAACCTCTAGTGAGATGTTGGAAACTCTCAAAAGTCTCAAGGCTGAGTTGATCAGCATTAAGGAAGACAACATCAAAATTTTTGAAGAACAACGAGAAATAAATGCAATTCTACTACAAAAGCTGACTGAAAAAGAAAACAGTCACATTCCAACTCAAGAAGAACATCATGCAGAAAAATCAGTGACGAAAAGAAATTCCAAGTTTAAGACTACACCTCCAAGAAATTCTATGAGTTATAATATGGATGTCAGCGACGAAGAGTCACTTGGTGAAGATTCCGAAGAATTCGTTCCTAGAAAGAAAAAGAAAACTGGAAAAGTAAATCAGCTACACTCCGAACTGAGAAAGATCAAGCCTCCTACTTTTAATGGAGAAATTAAGACTGGAGAAGAAGCTGAGTTGTGGCTTAGGGATATGGAGAAATATCTACGAATGTTTGGCTATTATAGTCTCATAAAGGCAAGGATTGCTATTTTCAATCTGTAGGGGAAAGCTTCAGCATGGTGGGATGACCTTAAGCTGACAAAAGCTATCAATGAGAAAAAAGTGAAATGGAAAGATTTTGCAACATTCTTTAAACAAAAGTATCTGTCTGAAAGGTACTTTGACAGAAAGGTAAAATATTTTTACGACCTAAAGCTGGGACAACAGACTTTGGAGGAATTAATCATCAAATTTCTTGAATTACTCAAGTATGTTCCTTATATCCAAAATGAAAAATTCAGAATTCAACATTTCCTGAATTGTTTACTGTTTGGTTTCAAGGACCGGATAGAGTTTGTTGATCCGAAGATGTTGGAAGATGCTTTCAGAAAGGACAGATTGTGTTTTGAACAAAGTCAGAATAAGGCTGAAGTATCTAAGAGGTGGAATGAAAAGAAGAAAACAAAATCTGATAGTAGGTAGAAAGGTCATAAGCCCAATCATTTCAGAAACCAAGTTTCGCGTGCACCTTTTATCAACAAGTTAGATGGTGGTATTTCACAATCAAACTTTGTTCCGCCAAGCAAGAAGATGAACACTGAAGGCACAAGAAAATCGGAAGACACATCATCTAAACTACCACTCAAATGCTGGGGCCATGGAGAAAGTCACAGGTGGTATGAGTGTCCTCATTGGAAGGAGAAAAGAAAATCAGTGCATAATCTTCAAAAGGATTCTATAGTTCAAGATATAGCAAGGAGTCCAAAAATATATGCTGCATTAAACAATCGTCAAGCATAACATCAAGCCTCTACAATCGAGGTTGAAGGTATGATTTCCGAGACACTTGTGTCTATCTTGATTGATTCTGGCGCATGTAAAAGTTATGTAGACCCAAAAATTTGTGAGTCATGCAAACTAAGAAAAAACAAATACATGTAGCCTTGGCTAGTTCAAATGGCCACAGGAGCACAAGGAATTTTTTTTTAAATTGTTTTTTAAATTTTTTTTTTAAATTTTTTTTTATTTTTTATTTTTTATTTATTTTTTAATTTATTATTTATTATTTATTATTTATTATTTTATTTATTTATTATTTATTATTTTATTTTATTTATTATTTATTATTTTTTTTAAATTTTTAAATTTTTAAATTTTAAATTTTATTATTATTATTATTATTATTTTTTTTTTTTAATTTTTTAATTTATTTTTTAATTTAATTTAATTTAATTTTTATTTTATATTTTATATTTAATTTTATTTTTATTTTTATTTTTCTGAAGTAGTAAATCAGTGTCCTTTAAAGTTAAATGACTCTTACACTAGTACATATTTAAATGTTTTTCCATTGGGATCTTACGATTTACTTATCGGTATGGATTGGATGGAAAAACATAGGGCTGCCCTAGACTGCTATCAAAAATCTGTTACTTTTGTAAATGATGTTGAGCAGTTTGAAAAGATTCAAGGGATAGTAAGAGCAGTAAAATTAAGGGAAATTTCTGCTCTTCAACTAAAAAGGAATGCATGAAAATGGTGTAAACGTTATGTTGTTCACTTAGCAGAAAATCAGAAAAGTAAAATTTCAAATTTAACAAAACACCCTGTGTTGGCTGAATTTGAGGATGTGTTTCCCAAATAAATTCCTAAGTTACCACCCAAAAGATAATTGGATTTTACAATAGACCTATCCTCGGTATCGGTACCTATTTCTAAGGCACCCTATCAGATGAGTAATCCTGAATTGATAGAATTGAAAGCACAATTGCAGGAGCTGTTAGAAAAAGGTTATATTTGTCCAAGTGTGTCCCCTTGGGGAGCACTGGTAATCTTTGTACGGAAGAAAGATGGAACATTCCGACTGTGCACAAATTATAGACAGTTGAATAAAGTAACTATAAAAAATCGGTATCCCTTGCCAAGGATTGATGATCTGTTCGATCGGGTTGGGGCTACTACTGTCTTCTCAAAAATAGATTTGAGGTTGGGTTATCATCGAATCATAATTAAAGAAGAAGGTGTGCATCAGACAACTTTCCGTACTCGGTATGGACATAATGAATTTGTGGTGATGCCATTCGGTTTGACGAATGCACCAACCACATTTATGTGCCTTATGAATAATGTTTTCAGTAAGTACCTGAATAAGTTTGTTGTAGTGTTTATTGATGACATACTCATTTACTCAAAATATGAAAGTAAGCATGAGGAACACTTAAGGTTAGTAATGCAAGTCCTAAGGGAAAATCAGTTATATGCAAAGTTAACTAAATGTGACTTTTACAAAGACCAAATACAATATTTGGGTCACATAATATCATCCCAAGGTGTTAAATTTTCAGAATTTACTTCAATCTGATCTAGGATCTTAACTGAGAGAACAACATGTACAGCATATCAATCATGGAGATAATAATGCAAGCACACAAGAGACACAAGATTTACTTGGGGAAAACCATAAAGGTGAAAATCCCCAATAACTTCCTCAGAGATAGATAGAGCAATGATACAACCCAAAAATAAGAGATATCCTAGCAGCAGATCCTCCTCCTCCATAAGTGCGCCACTCCTCCTTGAGTGCATGAGTGAGAAGTGAGTGAACAAATAGAGTGCCTCCCGCACTCTATTTATACTTGACTTGACTTGCCTTTTACATAAATCATGTAGGCTCGAACTTAACCACATAACATAATGCTGATTGGGCCGACCCCCAATAGGGTGGTCTAATAACCCTTTGACCCACATGGCCGACCCCCAATAGGGTGGTCTAATAACCCTTTGACCCACATGACTTATACAGGGCCGACCCTAACAAGGTGGTCTAATAACCCATCAAGTATAAGTTACGACATTTACAATATAAATGACGACACTTCTGTATAGAGGAATAATACCATCTCTATAGGAGTACATACAACACACATATATACATTCTGAAGTTACATATACATCAACACAAGGTATTGCGGTGGATCCTGATAAGATCAAGACCATAACGAGTTGGCCTACTCCCCAAAATGTAAGCGATGTCCACTCTTTTATGGGATTAGCCGGATACTATCAAAAATTCATTGAAGGATTTTCCAAAGTGGCTCATCCTATTACGTCCCTTCAGAGAAAGGAAGTCAATTTTATGTGGACAACCAAATGTGAAGTTAGTTTTGTGAAGCTAAAATAGTTGCTTACTTAAGCTCCTGTTCTAAAAGTGGCTGATCCTTATGGTGACTTTGTAGTATGCATGGATGCGTGCAAGGAAGGATTGGGAGGCACTTTAACGCAAGATGGTTTTGTAATCGGTTATGAATCTATAAAATTAAATACGCATGAAGTAAACTATGCAACGCATGATTTAGAACTGGCTTCCATAATTCATGCTTTGAAGATGTGGCGACATTACCTTCTTGGGAAAGGTTTGTTCTTAAAACTGATCACATTGGGATGAAATACATTTTTGAGCAGCCAAATCTGAATGGAAGGAAAGAAAGGTGGCTAGCTTTCTTAAGTGAATTTGATTTTGAAATTCAACATATTAAAGGTAAAGCAAAACAAAATAGCTGGCGCTCTTAGCAGGCGAATGCACATGTTAACAATGGCTTCAGTTAGCGGTTTTCAATATGATTTGGTGTCAAAGATTCGGACAACAGCTGAAAAAGACCCAAAATATCTGAATTTAAGGCAAAAATGCCATGCAGAAAATTCAGAACAAGCTACAAATTACAGTATATCTAAAGATGGGCTGTTGTTATTTAAAAAAATATTATATATACCGGATCAGGCAGAATTAAAACAATTGATTCTGGATGAATTTCACAAAAGGCCATATTCTGGTCATCTAGGTTATCAGAAAATGATAACAACTGTTAAAAAACAACACTACTATCCCAGATTGAAGTCTGAAATTGCTGAGTATATAGAAAAGTGTATGGATTTCCAAAGGGTGAAAGTGGAACATCAACACCTAGCTAGTTTATTACAACCTATACCTGTACCGGAATGGAAATGGGAGACCATTTCCATGGATTTTATCACCAGGTTGCCTAAAAATAACAAACAACATGATGCCATCATGGTTGTAGTGGATACGTTAACTAAGGAAGCTCATTTCATACCAGTGAAATCCACATTCAAAGCAATAAATATTGCAGAAATATTCATGAAAGAAGTCTTTCGACTTCATGGAATTCCAAAAGTGATTGTATCCGACAGGGATGCAAAATTCACTTCACACTTCTGGAAATAATTATTTACATGTTTGGTGACAAAACTGAGTTTTAGTACAACCTTCCATCCTCAAACAGATGGGCAGACTGAGAGGGTGAATCAAATCCTAGAGTACATGCTTCGCTTGTAAGTCATGGATAACCCAAAACAGTGGGAAAATTACCTACACTTGGCTGAATTTGCTTATAATAATGGGTACTAAAATTCTGCAGGAATGAGTCCATTCGAAGTTTTGTATGGCTTCAAATGTAAAATTCCTATGACTTGGGATGATCCGGTGAACTGGATTGTGTTGGGTCCTGAAATGTTAGCAGAACTAGAAAACATTGTGCAGAAAGTTAAAACAAACTTAAAAACTGCTCAGGATAGATAGAAAAGCTATGCAGATCAACATAGAGAATATAAATAATTTGAAATTGGGGATAATGTATTCCTAAGAGTGAAAGCAAAGAAAAGCTCTTTGTGTTTGGGAAAGGTTGCCAAACTTGCACAAAGATATTGTGGTCCTTTCCAAATACTTGCTAGAGTAGGACCTATTGCTTATCAGTTAGCTCTACTAGCAAATTTTAAAGTACATGATGTGTTTCATGTTTAATTTTTGAAGAAATATGTATATGATCTTAAGCATATTGTAAATTGGCATGTGATTCGGGTGGAATCAGAAGGAGATTTCCAGACAAATCCTGTATGCATACTGGATCAGAAAGAGGTGGTACTTCCGAATCAAACCATCGTCCAGGTAAAATTACAATGGGAGCACTATAAGCTTGAGGAGGCTAACTGGGAAATGGAAAAGGAAATGCGAGCATCATACCCTTTTCTGTTCGAAGAAATACATGACACAAACTGATTTTGGTTATTATGTTATTTTGCTATTTTGAAACTGTTTAACACCGAAAACGGTGAAAACTTAAGGGGAGGGGAAATGTAATACCCCAAATTTTGGACTTTAACCCCTTTTATATTTTGCTAAGTATTATTTCATTTTACCTAGGTGATATTATAAATTTGAAAAGTAAATTTATGATGACCATGTGGACCGGCACATTAATGAGATGGGAGTCACAATCCCCCATGGGTTGGAGGGTAAATGCCAATTAAAATAATAATGAGAAATTATTATTGGATAAAATGGTAAACCCTAAAGAAAAGTTTAGGGAGAATAATGAAATTAAAGAAATAAAAAAATGAGAGAATTCACACCAAAGAGAATAAAAAGAGAAAAGAGGAACTCATTCACACATTCTCATGATGATTGTCACACCAAAGAGAAATGGGAGCTGTGAATAAAAATAACCAGAGCTAAATGAAGACAAGTAAATGAAGGAAGTTTTGGAGCACAAAACTGAACTAGAACAAGAGATATCATAGCAGCTAGGAATAACTTGGAACACTTGGTTGTGTTCAGGTAGGAGAACTACCCCAAGCTTTCAGGAGCACTGCAATTACTTTGAATAGGATGTGGTTGATTGATTCTCTTAAGTGGCAGAGACTTAAAATCCCCTGGAACATCCTGGAGCTCAGGAGTACTGAGTTGGATGTTGGGTGGTCTGTTGCCACATAACTTTTAAAAATAACTTGGGGAACAAGTTAAGGGAATTAAAATATAAACTCTGAACCAGGGGACTGTGAAATCAGCTCGGGGGTGACCTGTGAGCAAGGAGAACTTTCTGGTCAAAGGATGGGAGGTTTGTGGCTAGGTTCCAATGGTCATCATAATACATATAAGTTTATATGTTGCACTTATATGATAACTTTTATGGAACAGTTGTTAGGATTTATTTATGTATATTCCTGATTTACCGTTGAAAGGTTTTCCTACCAGATCTAATCAAATGTATATTGGTATACTGAATTTCCGAGCATAGATCTTGCATAAACTATTAGGTCTCTGTAATATTGTACAAATTGGTGATCTAATTAATAGACATGAAATATTTAAAGTTTATGTTTGATGTAAAGGATCACATTCTTGGTGCAGTAGGTAAATAGAGTTATATTATAAATAATGATTTATAATCCTCAGATAGGTTTTATGGAATGGTCATTGTTTATATTCTACCCTATGGATATGCTGAATGTATTTTAAATATAGTATGTTTCTTTTTATTCAACATTTCCCATTACAGATAGAGCAGATGTCTCTCATATTTATGGTAGAAATGAGGCAGACATGTAAACCGTGAGGTTTACATGTCAAGCCATTGTACTATATAAACATTTCATTATATTTTTTTTATAAATAAAAAAAAGGGATTTCTGTAAACATATTATTTCCTATCTTTTTACAGTCAAGCAAAACCCCGTGAATATATATAAATGAGTTATATCTACAGTTAATGGGTTTTCCTTTACTCGACAGAGTCTATATGTTCCTATTGACTCTATACATAGGAATAACATGTAATACTCAGCATGGAAATCGATTATGTTTCCTATACAAACTCTGTTTATAAATAACATTCAAATTTCTGTATGGAATTCGATTTGGTTGCTATCGTATCTGTAAACAAATACTGATTAAATTCAGGATTAATTATTGTGCAAATGTGTTTTATATTTATATGCATGCCATTAATCTCGACAGTGGTCGAGCTGCGACTTCTTTATTCTTAAAACCAAATCATTATTACACAGGAACAAACCCAACATTAACACAAGTATTTCCAGAGTTTAAATATTGTATGTATTCACACACAGACAAGGGTTTGTTACCCAGGTTCTACGATTTTTACACAATATGCATTCTAAATAAATGAGGTCGCATTATAAAGTTAAATGTGAATCTAACCATGCAACTACCATATATATTAATGTATGCATTTATCTATGCTCGAGGATCATTCTGGAAACAGAGTTCGAAAGAACCATAAACAATTTCTGAAAACGCATGCCATGCTATTGCTTCACGTTTTACAACCATTTCAAATCTAAATAATGGATGCACAAACAACCAATGGAGAATCATTAAAAAAACAAAGTCCATGCTTTTCTTCACATTTTGTATGCCATTTCAAACATAAAGAATTCACGCATAAACAGTTAGTGGCATTTTTCAAAAGCGATATCGTTTCCATTAAAGAGTTCGGAACCAAATCTTTTGAACCCCAATATTTTTTTTGAGACAGAGCGTTGTTTAAACAACGAATGCTTATACGCTGCCTGGAGATACTAATTTATTTAACATTTAAAGAATATTACAAGGCTGCATTGCTTTATAAGTTGCATCTTAAGGTCGTGAATACCAAATCTTATAGAGTTAAGCATGACGCTTCAGAAAACTAGGCCACCAACCATTTTCTTTTCAACAACGAAAGCAAAAACCCTAACTAACAACTCTGCCAACGTTTTAAGTAACTCAGCCCCCACCAACGGGGTAAACCACACCATAGGCATCATGGGTTGGAAAGTTACCTAGAAGCTGGGGAATCCTTCCTCACGCTCGACGACAGTTATGGGAGTCACCATGAGTACTCCCAACCTCCACCATATCCTTCTTACCTGCACAGGAAGATTAAAATGGAGTTACAATCGTAGTAAAGACTTGCACAAGTGAAATATTTACCACAATGAATATTATATGATTTCTGACACGTTACCTGTGGTAGGGAGAAGGCATAGCAACGCTGCCATGAACAAAGAGAAACCACGACGAAGGTTAGACGTTGCATACAAAATTTACATAAGAATCATTTAACTGATTGAAGCATTGAAGTTACACGCAAAGGGATGATTTTATTACCTTCGCAGTGCATGGGAGAACACCGAGAACCTTCTCTTTGCTGTTCTATGGCTCACAGTTTCGTTGAACCCTCCCGCTGTCGTTCAAGGCATGAAACCATCTGCACCAAGTAGAATCTCTCGGGCAGACCCCGTCGCAACAATAATGAAATATTGTGAAGACCTCAACCCTTACCTATGCTGCATTTAACGGGACTGAGAGGTGGTGTGTAATGTCCCAAATTTGGCATTGGGTCACAATGGACTAATCACATTGTCCCTATTCAGTAGAGTTTGTCAAATTGATGCTAAAGTTCAAATAATTGCCAAGGAGGAAAATTACTAGTTTCCTAGGTTTGGGGTGGAAGCTTTGGGATTTGGAATAATGGGGATAATAAATGATGTTTGAACATTAGAATGGAATAAATATTTAATAAAGGACCTAAATAAATATATACAAGTGAAAATCAAAGTGGCATTTGATCATGAAGACACATGGAGGAAGTGGGACCCACATATGGCTAGATTTCCCCACTACACTTGGCATCATTCTCTCACCAATTCGAATTCAAGGTGAATGGTAACATACTTGGGGGAGTCCAAAAGGTATTATTCATGGCATGACTCATCCAAGGTCGAAATATAGAGGAAGAGTAACTCCCATGGAAGAGGAAGATGCAATTTGGAGTTAGTGAGACACTTGGGCTAGATTCCCTAGCTCTATGACAACAATGATGAAGATGCTATGACACCTATGACACAAATCAGACCTGAAGGATGACATATGAAATATATGACATGTCAGGGCTAAAAATAGACTCCAAGAGGGCGCTCAAGGGTGTTAGGTCAGCTAAGATTCTTCCACATGTGATTTGGTGGAAGTGGGAAACTAAGAATTGTTGTACAAGTGGCATTCTTTGGAATCTCTTCCCAACTTGAGTTGGCATGAGTCTCTTGAAAGGAATTCGATCCATGGAATAAATTAGAACTTTATAAATGTCAATAACAAAGAATGAAACCAGCTTTTGATCATTTGTAGAATTTGCAATTGCATTTGTGAAGAGGGAGAGCTAGTGGATGACTAGTTTCTTGCCTTAGCCAATTTCGAGGGTGAAAGATTCCCATCCAAGTTGGTAATTGGAAAGGCCATTCAGACCTTTAATTTGGAGCTTTAATGGAGTCTTTATTTGCAGTTTTAAGCTACAGGGCAGCTCATGGTTTCTTCTATTGCATCTCACTCCTTCAACCATTTCTAGTTTTGATGGCATATTCTTGATCCTTGAGGGAGGGCGTTTTTGGTGAGCTATTGTACTCTTTGGGGAAGATTTTAATGCCCCATTTATTTTTTAATATGAATTAAATACTCTTTTATTCATCTCCAAAAAGTTTCAGGTCCAAATTCCAAGTAGAAATGTATAAATCTCATTTTTAATGGAAGAACAATGCCATTTCCCCACTACCTTGTTGTGAGCCAATGTATTGATGATGATTTCGAATGAATGGATGATTCTATGATATATTTGTGATAAATATACTGCCATGGATGTCTTCTAGAAGTTTCATGTACTTTATTTGAGCATTTGAAGCATTTCTACTCAGTTTAGTTGTATTGGGAGGTGAAATAGTGCCATTTCCCCAAGGGTCGAATTGGGGATTTTTGCAGTTGGATGGGAGAGGGTGAGAACAGTTGTAATAATCCATTAATGGTGAATATGAGACTTTAATAAAATACTTAACACATTACATACCTCTTTTCATAAATTTGAGTGGGTTTGGAGGCATTTGGGAAGCCATTTTCAGTACTTACCCCGGGGGGATTTGAACCCCAAATTACTAGTAAAATTGCATAACTGGTCCAGAATCTTAAGAGAGTTTGCAGAGGTCTTTTGGTGGACATATTTCATCCATAAATATCATATTCAAGTTCTAATATCATTCATACACCTTCCTTGAATATTTGAAGGCATTTGGAGTCAATTTGAGACCTAGAGACCAATACTAGTCAAAGGAAAATCACTAGTAAAGTTACCAACATTGATCAGAATTGAAAGAGGATTTGCAGAAGTATTTTAAAGGTCCAAAGGCATCCCTGAAACACATATTTATGTTCTAATATCATTCATATACCTTCTCAGAAGATTTGGGATCATTTGGGGCAAATTTGGGACCTAGAGATCAAAACTAGTCAAAGGTCGAACTAGGGACAAAAAAGTGGAAAATTGCAATTTTAATAAAATTCCTAAGAAGGGACTTTACAGTGGTATCAGAGAATGGTCCTTGCACCTGTGGATTAGGTACATACATTCAAGAATAATAGGTAGCCATGTCTTACTATTATGATGAATCCTATGAGTACAATTCTTATGAGGAATATGCAAATGCTTATGAGCAATATGAAGCAGAATGTGAATGGTACGAGGAAGAGATGCCATCATGCAACACTTCTTACAATTTCAAGAGAAATGAAGATTATTCTTATGACTTTAAATCTGATGAATATGAGTGTGTCACACCAACCAAGGATAATTCTATGAGTGAGTTCCAAAGATGGAGAGCAAAATATAAAACCTTGCCCCAACAATATCAAAAATATCAAGAATATCTTGCTTTTAGCAAAAATACACAAAATGCCATGTATTTTGAGTACTTTGCTGAACATGTTTTTGAAAATAGGCCCAAACATGAAGATGTGGAGTTATTAAAGAAAGGTTTATGCCCTTCTTGTAAAGAACCTTGGAGTGAGTATCATACATGTGTGCATGAAATTATGTCCCACTTGAGGAGAGCTTTTGGGAATTCTTCAAAAAGAGATTCCAAAGATATTGATCATAAGGAAAACAATGGGCAAAATGCATCATCTTGCTTGAAGGATAAAAATGAAGAGACATCACAAGATCATGAAGAAGATTCTATTAAAAATATGGAAGATCATTTCGAGACACCTTCTAGCTTAGACATGAACCAAAGAGCATCTACTAATGGATGCTTAAACTATGAAGGAGTACCTACTGATGGGTGCTCACACCTCTATGTTGGTGACATAGAGATCACTTTTGAAAGTGTTGCTGCAAGCCCAAGTTCCATTAAGCATGATAATGAAGACCTTGTAGCAGTTGAAGAAGAACCAAGATCAACTTCCCCATCACCACTTGAGCTTCATGAAGTTGGTCCAAGCAAAATTGAAGAAGATGAGGAGGTTCATTTGCAAGAGCCTCATTTTCTTGAAGGGTCCTTAAAGATGAATGAAAATAAGATCCAAGACTCCCTCAGCATTCTCCATGACACTCAAGCATTGGTGTCAAATTCGTGTTGGAGAGCTACTTCATTGGAGGAAACATCCTTCCTTGAAGACATGGAGAAGATTCAAAGAGCAATGTGTCACATCAAAGGTAATTTCATGTCTTTGCTTTTTGATAGAAACCATTTGTTTGAGCTTAATGAATTGTTACATGATGCATACTTGAAGAATAATGAGGATATTCATAAGCTCACAATTCAAAATGACCAACTTCTTGAAAAGTTGCAAGATACTTGTTTTTCCTCCTATGTTTCAGATTGTCAAATAGTAGATTGTTTGGAGGATTCTCATGACATGGTGGATCATGAGAAATGTGGGAATTTGAATGTGCTTAATGTGTTTGAAGATGAACTTGAAGACATCCAAACACTTGATGTGGTGGAAGAGGAACTTGAATTGTCTCTTGATGAAGGTTATGCAATTTTTAAAGAAGAGCATGATTCCTCTACATTGGAACCAATCTATGACAAAGGTTTCCCACTTTTGAAGGAGCTGCATGATACTACCCACATGGATCCTTCCCATGATGAAACTTCTGCACTTTTTGATCATTTGGGTGAGTTAGTTCATTCTCCTATATCCTACAATTCCATGTTTTGCAGTATTAGTCTCAATGAAGTATGGGTGAAAGGGTTCTTTTTGATGGTGCCACATGAGGAGTATGGAACTCCTAGATTTACCTTTTATGATGACATGGTTGGAGCACATTCTTATTCACATTTGCAACAACATTATTTGTCACTTTATGATGATGCAAATCTACATGGATGCACCTATGATATGCATTTGAGTCACTTGAAGACTCATGGTTTTTCTTGCTCAACACTTGATTCATTTGATGTTGGAGGAACTTCATCCAACACTTGGGAGAATAGATTTATGATTAGAGAACATTTTTGTTGGCAGCCACATACTTTGTTATATTTTTATGATTCTCACATTCATGGATGTATGGGTGAGACTTCTTTGAGTCATTTGAAGTCTCCTTGTTTTTTTGCTCATTATTTGGTTCATATTTTAGTGGAGTTTCTTCATTCACTTCTTGGATGACATAATACATGGCTGAATATTTTGATGCATATCACATCCTTTTGGAGCAGCATTATAGGACATGGGATCCTCACCTATGTCATTGGAGCATATTTGATTGGTCACTTGAAGCTTGTATGCAATTGGAAAATGGTGGTCTACTTGCTTGGAGGTATAAGCACTTTCATGACTCTTTGATGAAGCATATCCTTGATGTACATTTTAAATTTGTTGTTATGTACTTTGATGATATATATTTGGTACTCATGATGTTTGGAAGAATGCATACAAGAAAATGGGATCCAGGAATCCTCTTATCTAATGGTGTGGGTTGGAGAGCACTCTTAATTGTTGGAGTGCAATACAAGCAATGGGACCCTGAAATAATTTTTGTCTCATTGGTTTAATTTTTTTGGGGGAAGCAAGTAGTATGGGAGATGGATTCCCCACTTAATAAAGTGATTTTAATCAGAGTAGTGCAGCAGCAAGCATGGTGGTTCCTCTCTAAAATCTTCATGGAAACTCAAAGACTCAAGGTTGGGAAATTCAATGGCAACTTCAAAGAATTATATAGAAAGCGGGTTCTTCAACACCCTGTTTAAAATTGCTTGAGGACAAGCAATATTGGAAAGGGAGGATTTGTAATGTCCCAAATTTGGGATTGGGTCACAATGGACTAATCACATTGTCCCTATTCAGTAGAGTTTGTCAAATTGATGCTAAAGTTCAAATAATTGCCAAGGAGGAAAATTACTAGTTTCCTAGGTTTGGGGTGGAAGCTTTGGGATAATAAATGATGTTTGAACATTAGAATGGAATAAATATTTAATAAATGACCTAAATAAATATATACAAGTGAAAATCAATGTGGCATTTGATCATGAAGACACATGGAGGAAGTGGGACCCACATATGGCTAGATTTCCCCACTACACTTGGCATCATTCTCTCACCAATTTGAATTCAAGGTGAATGGTAACATACTTGGGGGAGTCCAAAAGGTATTATTCATGGCATGACTCATCCAAGGTCGAAATATAGAGGAAGAGTAACTCCCATGGAAGAGGAAGAGGCAATTTGGAGTTAGTGAGACACTTGGGCTAGATTCCCTAGCTCTATGACAACAATGAGGAAGATGCTATGACACCTATGACACAAATCAGACCTGAAGGCTGACATATGACATATATGACATGTCAGGGCTAAAATTAGACTCCAAGAGGGCGCTCAAGGGTGTTAGGGCAGCTAAGATGCTTCCACATGTGATTTGGTGGAAGTGGGAAACTAGGAATTGTTATACAAGTGGCGTTCTTTGGAATCTCTTCCCAACTTGAGTTGGCATGAGTCTCTTGGAAGGAATTCAACCCATGGAATAAATTAGAACTTTATAAATGTCAATAAAAAAGAATGAAACCAGCTTTTGATCATTTGTAGAATTTGCAATTGCATTTGTGAAGAGGGAGAGCTAGTGGATGACTAGTTTCTTGCCTTAGCCAATTTCGAGGGTGAAAGATTCCCATCCAAGTTGGTAATTGGAAAGGACATTCAGAACTTTAATTTGGAGCTTTAATGGAGTCTTTATTTGCAGGTTTAAGCTATAGGGCAGCTCATGGTTTCTTCTATTGCAGCTCATTCCTTCAACCATTTCTAGTTTTGATGGCATATTCTTGATCCTTGAGGGAGGGCATTTTTGGTGAGCTATTGTACTCTTTGGGGAAGCTTTTAATGCCCCATTTATTTTTTAATATGAATTAAATACTCTTTTATTCATCTCCAAAAAGTTTCAGGTCGAAATTCCAAGTAGAAATGTATAAATCTCATTTTTAATGGAAGAACAATGCCATTTCCCCACTACCTTGTTGTGAGCCAATGTATTGATGATGATTTCGAATGAATGGATGATTCTATGATATATTTGTGATCAATATACTGCCATGGATGTCTTCTACAAGTTTCATGTACTTTAATTGAGCATTTGAAGCATTTTTACTCAGTTTAGTTGTATTGGGAGGTGAAATAGTGCCATTTCCCCAAGGGTCGAATTGGGGATTTTTGCAGTTGGATGGGAGAGGGTGAGAACAGTTGTAATAATCCATTGATGGTGCATATGAGACTTTAATAAAATATTTAACACATTACATACCTCTTTTCATAAATTTGAGTGGGTTTGGAGGCATTTGGGAAACCATTTTCAGTACTTACCCCAGGGGGATTTGAACCCCAAATTACTAGTAAAATTGCATAATTGGTCCAGAATCTTAAGAGAGTTTGTAGAGGTCTTTTGGTGGACATATGTCATCCATAAACATCATATTCAAGTTCTAATATAATTCATACACCTTCCTTGAAGATTTGAAGGCATTTGGAGTCAATTTGAGACCTAGAGACCAATACTAGTCAAAGGAAAATCACTAGTAAAGTTACCAACATTGATCAGAATTGAAAGAGGATTTGCAGAAGTATTTTAAAGGTCCAAAGGCATCCATGAAACACATATTTATGTTCTAATATCATTCATATACCTTCTCAGAATATTTGGGATCATTTGAGGCAAATTTGGGACCTAGAGATCAAAACTAGTCAAAGGTCGAACTAGGGACAAAAAAGTGGAAAATTGCAATTTTAATAAAATTCCTAAGAAGGGACATTACATAGTGTCACCTATGAAACCGGTGGTCATGGAGTGAATTCCAAGTCCATAGGGTCGATGGGCGCGAAAACCCCAACGAGCTCAACAACGATATCAATGGTATATAAAATTCACGAATTCCCATGATCCTGTACTGAAACGAGATCAACGGTGGGAAGCAGCTTGCACATTAGGTTTGTACTCACATGCTAGGATTATACTAATGTCTTTGTATTGCATTTAAAGGACAAGTGTAATATTTATGATTGTATTGTTTAGTGGAAATGCAAAGGCTTCACATAACATTAAACTAGATTTTGACATAATCTATGTTTTATAAGTGTGAGTATAGCTTGTGCCTTATAGTCGCTAGGACTATAACACTTTATTAGATTAATGACATTTATAATGGCGGGACTATAGTACGCTTTCCATGTTAGTAATAATAATAATACATGGACATAGTATAGATTAACCAAATTTATAATTTAGGAGCAACAATAACTTGGAATTATATTTATGTTTGAAATATATTAAGTGCATTGTATTTTGTTGCAGGTGGCAAACAGATACAGGCCTAGGGTATACCTTAATGAGTATAATCACACAGGGGCTAAACGTAGGGGATGTTTTAGTTGAAGTTCTTAATGATATCAAATTAATCTTTAACCCTGAATATTATTCAGTAAATGATGAGTTAAGTAAACTTGAATACCTTAGTTTGACGCCACTGTTTTTTCTTCAAGTATTATAGGCTCAGTCACGTCAAATTGAAATAGTATTAAGGCAGTGGTTATGGTCGTTGGACCCTTACAAAAAAAAAAATATTTGGTGAAGAAGAGACATGACAATGATGAGGGGAAGAGTACCAAGCATAGGAAGATGAGGCAGGGGGATTCCACGGTGTAGAGAGGAATCTTGAGGGATAGCGAAACCATCTCATAGATTAAACTAAGCTTCTAAATGTTCAATCTAGGACATAAACAAAACAAATGGAACCCTAAACTCCTAGATTAAGTATGCACAAGTTTTCAAACATTAAAGAGGAGGGGAAGAGATAGAGTATTTTCCTCTTACCTGAGAGTAGTTCGAGTTCCAGTTCTAAGCTTGATGTCCAAAGCTCTTGAACCTGTAACACAAGATGGAAACGAAACTTCCAAACACAAGTGAACTAACAAGATCTAATAAAACATATCATATATCAAAGGGATACATAACATGGGACATGGGAGAATAGGCCAAGTTATTATTAAGAAAGCTAAAAGTAACCATACAAGTGCTATACCTTGATGTCCAAAGAAACATCTCCTTCCAATCTCTCCTTTTCTACCTCTGCAAGACTCCTAAGATCAGATGTTTGATGCCTCCAAAATTTCTCCATTTGGCTCATGGATGGCCTTCTTCTTATAGGATTTGGGAGGGCAACCACTAGGAGAGAATAATGGATCTAAGTGAGTGAAAGGTGGATTAAGGAGCTGAATCATACCAAGGAAGGAGGGTGAGATGAGTTTTGAGAGGAACCTCTATCCCATAAAAATATCCTCGAGATTCAAGATACCAAGATAAAGGAATATAGTTGTTGATATATTTTTACGCCCTCAGGTCTGATCATAGCACGAAAATGTTGATATTTTCGTGCCCTTGCAGGCATGAATAGCACAAAAATGTTGTATTTTCGCACCTTTCACCACTAGCAAGATGGGCTTCGTGAGGCGGCATTCGACCATTCAAGGTTGTATTTTCCTCCAAGTAAGACTAGAGAGGGGACCAACATGATGAGAATGGGTCTCAATACATCTTAGGAGGTGTTGGTAATAATATCCGCGACCCAGTCGACTGAAGGAAGCGTAAGAGATCACGGTGCCAAAGCTATATCTCTAACCATAGATTAGAGCTGTTGCAGGGTGGGAAGGTAGAAACGAAAATCGCTTCCTCTTTTAAAGATTGATCGATCACAAAGACAAATTCGAATCGATATGACATCCTGAATTAAATCAACGGGTGAGATTGCATTTAGGGATCCAAAGTGCACGATGTTTATTAAGCTTTAGGCGTCCTTGAACAAAAACTGCCAAGACCAAGTGGTATCCTTACGTTCATTCAAGGCTCGAAAAGCGGTCTTCCTGAATCACTTTTCTCGAGCCATGAAACCACTAAGAAACCACCGCCGCGTTTTTACATTCATGAGCCACCAACCAGTCATATGCTAGAAAAAGGGTCCCACCCCATAAAGTTGTGCCACGTATTGCGCAAATCTCAAGAAGAATAAGAAAGAGATCGACGTCTACCCAGTTCTCAGGATACACAAACAACTCAGATTTTAACTCACCAGATGCACCCCTGACTGGAAACCACCACCTCCACGTGGCAACCTCACACTCATTCAGGGCCCAAAAAGAGGTCTTCCCAAATTGCCTATCCCGAGCCCTGAAACCCCTTATTGTTTTCGTTTCTCCGCCTTTTTCCCTCAGCTTATCCTCCTCATCATTTTCATTAAACCTCCCCTAACGGTCATTACCACTATCATTTAGGAGGTAAATGTTCCCTTGCATTTAAGAGCCAACTACCTCTCGGACAAAGAACCAATCCTCGAGTGACACATCTACCTTGCATTAAACCCTCCAAATTCAAATTTCTCCCTATAAATATGCCTCCGAGGAGTTTTACCGGGCACTTTGTCTCCAACACTCTAAGATCCTCCTCTAGCAGTCTCTGCACCAACCTTCCCATTTCCTAGAGCCGAGCATTTACTACCATTCTCTATACCATTCCAGCATCGCCATGGCTTCTATTTCTACCCCCGAAACGTCTCCCTCAGCACCAACATTTCTTAGTTAAGATGACCACCTGGGAGACGAGATTTTCTACATTCATGATCCATTGTCCTCCTTCCCAAACCTTCACTAACTATCCAGGGAAGTCGAGGAACAAACAAAAAATGGAAATGACCTTTTCAACTTATGGAATTCAGGACTGGCCAAGATGGTTTTACCATAAGCCAGGATTTTTCTAGAGCTGGTACAATGGTGTGTTGAGAGCTATTCCCTGGAGCGAAGATCTGTCATCTACAGATTGGGAACTATTTTTTTCCTGATCAACAAAGAACTCGTTATGGAATTGACCGACACTGACGAAGACACTACTAGGCTACAGTTCGACGAGGAAACCCTGGAAGGAAAGATCAGAGAGTTATCTTCAGAAAGCCAAGATACTTTCATTTGCATGATAATCTCACCAGATGCTAGCTTTCCCAGGTCCCTGTCAATTTTTAGCCTTGATGCGTTCGTAGAGTCAGCCCGACCAGTGTTGTCTATGATATGCCAATTCCTTGGATACGACCATGACCTAGTAATTGACGACGTAGCTTTAGGTTTCCTCTTTCTCATTAATTTATCTCAGCAAGAGTCTCTTGTAAAGTTATATTTTTCATCTTTCCTCCCCCAATCTATGCACCTGCAGTTCAAAAGTTTTTCATCTAGAAAGATATTCATATATAGTTCCCTTCTCCTATATATGATTTTCTATCACAATAAGAGTTTCTTCATCTGAGTGTAAAGTTAGTCACAGCAGATCTAATGAACAAGTAAATCAATCACAACAGATGAACATAGAAAATATGGTGCAAAACTGTGCAAAACATGCAGCAGTGCTCTCTATCCCAGAAAGGGTGAATGAATTACAATAGAATACAATCCAATCCAATACTGTCAATGAGCAATTCGAATTGACTAAGTAGGCCATTCGAATCACTGAATGGAGTAGCTTGACTCTGTCTAGGAGTCCTCATAAATCATCGGTGGTACTCATCAATCACAACAACCAGTCATCCAGGTGTCAATCTGAGTCTAACTGAGCATAATAAATGTAACTGAAGTGTGTAGCACTGATATAGGATCTGGAGGCTCAGTGGGGGCGCATGGGAGGCTAACTGAAGTCAGAACAAGTCACCTAATCGAACTGGAGGTCAAACGGAAGTGATACAGTCAGTCGGGAGTGAAACTAGCCTCAAATCAGGGAGAATCGGAGCTAACTGAATGTAACTGAAGTGGAACTGCAGTGGTAGGTGAACAAGTGCGCCCTTCTCTGGCAGTAGGTGAGAAGTGGGCGCCTTTCAGCTTAGGAGGGCTAAAAATCTGTGGTAGGTGGCTCCCGGGTGCTAGAAGAAGGTGGATAAGGTGCTGGAGGCATCAAACTGGTGACTGGGATGCATGCCTGTGCATGCAGAATCCTGAAATAGATCATATCCTGAAATAGGAATCCTGAAATAGATAATATCCTGAAATAGATCATGCAAGATCCTGAAATAGATGATGTATCCCGAAATAGATGATGTGGATATCCGAACACCCCCCCTCAAGCTAGACTATGATGTGCCAACTAAAATAATGTGGGGCCCTGGTAACTAAGACCAAAGGTCACCCCAATACAATAATAATCCAAACTAATAACAATCAATAAACCGAGGAAATGGGGAAAACCTCATGGGAAAAATACCCCCCCTCAAAATAGACTGTAGTACACCAAAAGATTTAACTGCTCCAAAATCAAGTAGATATGTCTGGAGGTATCTTACTCTTGGGAGTAAATGGATCATGCTCCAAAAACATGTGCTTGAATTCTCCATCAGTGGATGCAAGCGAATGTGGAGACTTTAAGAACTTGCTCTTCATACCGAAAATGGTGAGAACAAATCTGAAAATATGAGGATGATCCTGGAACCTGTGATTCGAACCAAGTGAGGTAGGAATAGCTCCAATCGGATCAAATAGATCTTGAAACTTGAACTTCTTATCAATAGAAGTTAAATCAGCTCCAAAAATAGATGAATGGTTTCTTGAGATCTCCTTTGAACCAACCAGGGTGAGATCAAAACCAAAATCAGCAAAAAGTGCATGAGAATTGAACTCAAGCGAATGGTAGTGCTCTTTATCTTCATTAAAACTCTGAGAAACTTTGCAAATGATAGAACATAAGTTTATAGAAGGCATGCAATCAAGGAGGGCGAATGCTTCACCTCCAAAATCAGATTTTACCTCCAAAACATCAAGTAGATCATTATTCTGCATGCCGACAAACTCATGTGAAAGAGAGGATTCAAGAACCTCTTCGGAATCTAGAGTATGAGCTTGTTTATCTTGCTCAGAATTCGAAATAGAAGACTTTGAGAGAATGAGTGTTGAATCTACAGTTTCTTCTTCATCTTGAACAATTGTTGAGGCCAACACATGATCGGAAAGAACACATAAGGAGATCTCACTGGGCTTGTTCTCCAAAAGGCTAGCATGATCCTCTTCTTCCTGCTTTCCAAATTCTCTGTCAAGTTGGACCCATAGATCACTTGGATTTTCAGCAGTCTTAATGAGGTAGCGCATACAAGGAGACATAGCAAGACATATTGCTCCAAAAGCTCTATCACAATCATTGAGCCAATCATTCTCCTCTTCATCGGAATCAAAATCTCTTGTATTACCAATGCACATATCAAAAAGACATTGTCTCTTCAAGAATGCAATCATCTTTGGTTTCCATTCATCATAGTTGAATGGAGTAAGAATATTTTGTGAAGAAGAAGTCTCCATCTTTGCATTAGCGAATGCACATGGAGGAAGTAAGAAACCTGCAAATCACATCAAAACAACCACAATAAGGTCGAACAATCCACCCTTTGAGAGTTGCATCACACCTGGGATTGGATTTCAAGCAATGTTGAATAGGTCCAATGTATCAGATCCAGGAATTATGTGGTAACTCAAGCTTCTGGAGTGGTATTGGAGTATTTTTCAAGCTTTGCATGCACAGGAGCGAATGCCCTTGAGATATCTCATGCCAAACTTTTTTTTTTTTTTTGCAATTCTTAGCAATTCAGTCAAATCTTCTTGTATAAACACCTGTAGAAAAGAGATCTTGTCCCTGCAATGGCTCTGATACCATGTAAAGTTAGTCACAGCAGATCTAATGAACAAGTAAATCAATCACAACAGATGAACATAGAAAATATGGTGCAAAACTGTGCAAAACATGCAGCAGTGCTCTCTATCCCAGAAAGGGTGAATGAATTACAATAGAATACAATCCAATCCAATACTGTCAATGAGCAATTCGAATTGACTAAGTAGGCCATTCGAATCACTGAATGGAGTAGCTTGACTCTGTCTAGGAGTCCTCATAAATCATCGGTGGTACTCATCAATCACAACAACCAGTCATCCAGGTGTCAATCTGAGTCTAACTGAGCATAATAAATGTAACTGAAGTGTGTAGCACTGATATAGGATCTGGAGGCTCAGTGGGGGCGCATGGGAGGCTAACTGAAGTCAGAACAAGTCACCTAATCGAACTGGAGGTCAAACGGAAGTGATACAGTCAGTCGGGAGTGAAACTAGCCTCAAATCAGGGAGAATCGGAGCTAACTGAATGTAACTGAAGTGGAACTGCAGTGGTAGGTGAACAAGTGCGCCCTTCTCTGGCAGTAGGTGAGAAGTGGGCGCCTTTCAGCTTAGGAGGGCTAAAACTCTGTGGTAGGTGGCTCCCGGGTGCTAGAAGAAGGTGGATAAGGTGTTGGAGGCATCAAACTGGTGACTGGGATGCATGCCTGTGCATGCAGAATCCTGAAATAGATCATATCCTGAAATAGGAATCCTGAAATAGATAATATCCTGAAATAGATCATGCAAGATCCTGAAATAGATGATGTATCCCGAAATAGATGATGTGGATATCCGAACACTGAGGTGACCTCGAGAAGTCAGTCATTCCATCCCCTCAACACGAAGGTTTTTCTGTGTTTGTATACATTGTCATGGCCAAGGTTTATAAACCGTTATTTGATTGTCCTCCCCCCAGAGTTTTCCCAGAATGTAAACAACTACTCCAGCTAAACCCAGTTGACTCTATCGGATATCGGTTCTGTTTTGAGAACCACAGTGAAATCCGTGTGTATGGAGCAGATCTATCTCCTTACAAGCTCCTAGTGATCGTGACACCCATGATTTTTGCTTTGGAGTACATACATCAGAGATTCAACTGCGATGATGTACATTTTATGAAAGGAAATAGTGCCAGGACTTTCAAATTCCCTAATGAGGCTGGACCTTTCAAAGTCAAGAGAAAAGCTGTTCGAAAGGTAGTTGAAGAGATACTAGAGACATTCGGATTCCCATTAATCTTTGTGTGCAAGTATGATCCTAGAGGGGTCATTTCCCAGAAAAGACAAGTGGCCAAGGCAATAGCTTACCTCCACGAGTCACATCCACAGTTGGAAAAGATAGCCACCTTAGACAGCTGGGAGCAAAGAAAATCCGCATTGGAGCCTATCCAGGCCACTAGGGATCCATTCATCCCAACACCCCATAAAGTGGAGACACTGGGAAAAAGGAGCACACTGGAGCCAACCTCCAAAGTTGACAAAGAGAGATCAGGGAGCATTGGATCAAAAGTGAAAAGATCAAAGGATGAAAATACATCCAGCGCAACATCAAAATTAAATCCAACGCCCACCTCTTTGGAACCTATCATCCTGGAGAATTTCCCATCAGCAGTGTGGCTTCAGAAGCAGGAGACATAGTCCTCAGAAGGCGCTCTGGTCACCACCTCACCGGTTAAAGCAGGCTTGTTTGGTTTATATTCACAAATCAAAGATGAGAATATCGATCTTCAAAAGACTTTGTTCCCAAGAAAGGACCTCGAACGGGGAAATGGTACAAGATGTTGTCTGCACTGGATTTGAGGCAAGTAACCTTCAAAATGGAAATTCTAGAGCCATTGGTGCTTGGGGGGAAGAAAGTACTCTCAAATTTCAAAACCACCCAAATGACTGTGAATCTGTATGCATTTCCATCCAAAGACATCATGGAACTTCATCAAAAACTTGGTGAAGGAGTGTACAGAGTTGTGATGAAATACACCATGAGAACCAATAAGCTACAAGCCGTTGTTCAGAGGATGGAGAAGTAGTTGAAAAATGATAAATATTCTAATAAGGTGAAGTAGTTAAATATAGCTGACCTGGAGCAACATATTGTAAATATGGTGCAAAATCCCAATGACATGGCTCTAGTACAGGCCATGCTAAAGGAAAAGGAGAATGAGATTTCAGGCTTAAAAAAGAGGCTCGGTATTCCCACTGTCGAGCATTCACAAAATGCTGAAGTATCGGCGATACAATATGATCTAGAGAGAGCCACGACTGATGTCCAGGTACTAAAAGAAAAGATTGTCACCTTAGAAAATGAGTTGGATGATCTAAGAAAGAAGGATCAAGACATCCTTCAAAAGAAGGACACCTCATTACAAGTCTCATCTTCTGCGGATCCTACTAAAAAGCTGGCCCAGGAAATTGCAAAAATGAGTCTCAAGGATGCTCAGCCGAACCAGGCGCAGGATTAGCTAAAACCCAAGTGCGACGAGCTTATCAGCATGAGAAAAAAATTGGATAAAAGAGATCAAACCATCTCGGAGCTACACGAGTCTAAAGAGGATCTCCCGAAAGACGTCCAAGACTTGAATATAAGACTAACCGATAAGCCTCTGCTTAAAAGTGCCAAGTTCAAAATCTGGGAGCAGGTAGCAGCCTTTATAGCCACATAGTGGAGCCATTTCATCGTGTCTCAGGAAGAGTGTGAAATTGTTGAAGCCACCACCCAAGATGCTCGTTTGGCCCTAAAAAATGTAATAAAAAAGACATATTTGGTCAAAGCGGCAATTGAATTTTTGAATGAGAAAACCTTTGATGAACGCCAAACGTATGCCATCGAAGACAAAACTAGAGTAATCATGGAATCCAACAAAATGATTACAAAGGGAATGATGGTTCAAAATGTCGCTGACATGGCGACCCAGCTGAAACATGATGTTCACTCATTTAAAGAATTATTCAAGGCAGTTTTCCCCCTCGTCCTCCCATCCTTTTGGGATGGACATGGCAATTTATACCCAAAGGATCATTACAACGCCATGATTTTGAACGCAAGGAACTACAAAGTTCACTTGGAAGACACTCTTCAGGAGCTCAGTGGCCGAATGTTTGTAGACAAACTGCACACTAACTTTGAGATGCTTAATCTCCTTCAATCCATTTTTCAGAGCTTTTCCAAATCCCACTTTTGAGCGCTACTCCGAGTTGGATATGTCCCTCAGAGAGATAAGGGTTTTTCAATATCCTATGGGTAAGGATTGGAAAAGTATCACAAGAGTTTTGTAGATACAACAACTAGAGAAGACTAAAAAGACACAATCAATGGTTGGATCTTCCTCAGCGTAGCCAGCAGTGGGGACATCTTCAGCACAATAGGGCATTCCTCTACCCTAATAGGGTGGACTCCAGTCTCCACAACTGACAAGTCAGCATTAGTCCAATGGAATAACATTTTTGTAACTATTTTTTTTAAGATACAAACATAAAACCATAGGCCATTGGGATATAACAAACCATATGTAGATTTTGTAAAGCCCACAGAGGCTATATATATAGAAAAAGGCATTTCAACCAAGGGGTTGAATTTTTTGTAAGAAGTATAACTTTAGGAAAATGAATTTTGATCAAGATATATAAGAAAGAAACTTCAATCTCAATCTTGGTGTTCTGTGGATTCAAAGCTTTGATATGTTCAGTGAGTACTCTCTTCTTTTGTGATATCATCCCTCCTTTCATATGTTTTCTATGAGTTGCAAAGTTAGGATTGATTAAAATATGGATGTTCTTGGATTCAAATATTGTTTCTAGATGATTTATGTTGTGAAGTATTAATGATATAAAATCTGGTTATATTATCCTCATAACTATTGAATTCTTCTTTGTGGTCATTTTGTACGAACTACTGAATTCCTTTTGGCTCAGTACGTTTTCCTATATACATGAGATAAATATTTACTTTCAGTGAGTACCTTCTCTCATGACATTCCATCAACACAAATTCACCCAAGTGTTTTATTGGCATATCAGAAGTGCTTCCCACATTATGCTAAGCCTGATTATCATCATTATGTACAAACAACAATAAATTTGATTTTTGATCAAAGTATTGAAAATATAAACAGTGAAACTTTTTGATGCCCATGCACAGTTCTAAAAACAACCTTAGAACCTATCTGGGACTAATAGGAGGTATGAACATCATGTTCTTCATGGTGGTATGACATGAAAGTTCTCAACGGTTTACAGAGTAACACTTTGAGGTATAACATTCACTCACAATTGTTTTTCACATGTGAAGGCTATTTGAGTTTCCTACTATTCATTTTTGAGGGGGGTATTTTTCCCATGAGGTTTTTTCCCATTTCCTTAGTTTCATGAACAATTCTTTTTATCATTTTTTTGATTGTATGGGTGACCTTTGGTCTCAGTAAAAAGGGCCCAGGATTTCCAAGTTTGGATTAAGGGGGGATGTTAGGATATTTAATACTCCATCCTTGTACTACTTAGCATTATTTTCATTTACCTAGTATTTGATGACGTCATTTCCCCCCTATTTGTGTGCATATGTCATCTAAGACCCATTAGCCACCTAATGCACCTTGCATGCATCATTCTAGGAACACATGAGTCAGTTCCCTACATTTTAGGAGCCAACTTAGTGTTCTAGTTCAATCCACCTAAGTTGGTTGACTCTTGTGGGGGGTTTATGCTCCAATAGCCACTGTTTGTGGTATCATGCACCCTTTTCTGAGTGGTTTGCATGCAAAAATCACTAATGCGCCCCTTTTGGTCAATTAACTGATTTTTTATTCAGTTAACTGAGATTTGGTTGAGTTTAACTGAGTTTGGGAGCTCCGGAGCACTAATAGATGTGACAATTCCTATGCTATATTGACCGAGACTCGAATTATCCTAGGTGATTTGAGTTCTCTCCATTGTAACTATTATCACATTTATAGTAGTTGGGGCTACCATATCTTCAGATCAGATTCCAATCCTTTTTTTTATCTAGTCCTTTACACTGAGATGCATGAGATCAACATCAGATGAGCATTTATTTCAGGATCACTCCTATTTATGAGCAACCAGTACAGTCTTATGCCATGACTGAGTTTCATGAAATTCAGATTTAATGACCGATGTAGCCATTTTTTCTATATAGAGCAATATGCAGTGCCCAGATGTGCATCAATAGGATCCCAGTTGACAGATGACGGTTCATATAGTTGGTACATGTATATGATATAGGAGGATATTATCTTGTGTATTGGTTTATATTTATTTTATGGTCATTCTGATAGCATGATTTAGCATTTAGTGGCCATGATTTAGCGGTCATATATATAAATTGGACATGGTTATTGTTTTATATTAATATGGTCTATTTTTCTCAAAATGATGAAGTTCTTGTCTATACTCATTGGTTTCGCCCTCCTTAGGAGAATGTAAGTGATAATTCCTACCATTAGTTTGGCTTGCTAGTTTTGGCATCATCGTTCACTTTCCCCATCCATTCGTCACCTTCTAGTTTTGGTTTTACCTTGACTTACTCCTTATCTTGTGATATGGAGGACTCCCCCCCACTTTAGCATTTTGTTGGATAACATCCCTGTTTAGTTGTGTCTTGGATCTAACTTGCCTAAGTTGTGTTGACTAAGACTGAAATAGATAGTACAACCATCATTACATATATCTGGAAACTATTGTATATCTATTTGAAATCCCATTGAAATGAAACTCAATAAAACTGTGTTTCTAAGCACAATGAAAGAAGGGCTATGGAAATGTGAAATGAATGAAATGTAAATCCCCAAAGAAGGGATATCTAAAGGCCCAAATAAAAGCAGTGGTTAAATAAATGCGAAATTCAAATACTGTTGGCCATGGAAATAAATTAAATGAAAGGCCTAAAAAGCAATGGTTAAATGTATGCTAAATACAATGATTGTTGGCCTTATATGTAATGATTAATTCCTCATGGAGCCTACGGGTTGGGATGCGAGATGGAGTAAGGGACAACTAATTCTAAGTGTCCCCTAGAGTCTCGAGTTATGGTTTTTCGGACACCTAGTCATGGCGGCTCTAGAAAATATCCTCACAGCGCTGAGTCAGCTTGGATGTGAGTTGTAGACATCTGCCAAGGTCAAATAAACACTTCCTAAACATCTTATCCATTTGTGAGACATTGCCCTCCCTTGTGTTATCTTTATCCAACATATGCTTGAGTGTGCATTCCATTTCCTAAATCCAAAGTATCACAGAGTTGAGTTAGTACAATCATCCCTTATCCTAGCCTTGTATTTTTCCACCTTCCCGCATTACTGGCAAAATGATCACAACCATGAAGTAAGTATATCCTTGAGGTTCTATTTCTGAGCTATTATTCATAAAGGTTACATTGAATATTTTGTTTTAAACCGCTAGTGAAATACTACTTTATGTTTATAGTTTTCTATTTGACGAAGCATGTCATATCCAATTACACTTGCAACACTTTGATGATTAGCCTAGGACATATTATTGGTCAGTTTGACATGGTCAAACCTAGTTTGACCAAGTCAACCACAAGACGTGGATGAGATAGAACATGGATGTTAGATATTGATGATATATGGTCTTTCATTGATCACCATATGGTTCCATGCAATAGTTATAGTTTTGTTAGGATACTTAGACACTTAGGAGTTAGTTAAGATCAACTTGTGTAATATATCCATTAGGTAAAGTGTGTTTCTTTAGTATGCATTAGTATGCATTTATAAATATTTAATCCGACGGTCACGACATGTTCTAGACATAGAGTGATCTGACGGCTCAACTTTTCTTAGATCATACCTATCCTTGATCCATGGCTTAACACCTGATTGGTCCATGATTTCTATTTAAAGAGCATTAAGGGTCATTGTCTAGTTGATCGATTATGAGAAGCTCAGTTGTAACTTTCTTTCTTTTGCATAATAAACTGCTCCGTAGTAGCTATTTAGCCGGGGATGTGGAGTGTTTCTCTCTTGAGGGTTTAAACCACGTCAAAACATCGGTGTATCGATATGTGATCTATTTGTGTGAAGTGGTTTCTCTAGGTGTTCGGTCTTTTGGGAGTACCCTGTGTACCCGAACATGATATCAGAGCTTTTATGAAGAGCCGCTTCCGGTTATGATCTAGATCTGGAATTGTTGTTGCCGAAAATTGAAAAGGTTTCTAGTTCTGGTATTTCTATGCATTTTTGGGCTGTGGGAGGTGTTCCATTGCACCCAGAGCACCGTTTCCATTGGGAAATAGTTTTTGTTTGATCAAAAATGGTTTCCGGTTGCTTCAGAAACGCATATTTCATCAGATATGAAGGTATAATGTTACAGTGACGTTTTTTTTTATTTAAAAAAAAAATCTCATATCTTATAAGTTTTTATTATTAGATTTTTTTTGTTCCGGATTGTTGCTTTCTCTGTTTGCATATGCTCTTTGCCGTGCACCTTGTGTGATCTCGGCGAATCAGAAACAGAAAGGGAAAGGGTTTTTCTCGGCTGCATATGCTCTTTGCTGTGCACCTTGTGCGATCTTGGCAAATCAGAAACAGAGAGAAAACGTAGACCTTCCGGGAAAGCTAATGAGACCTAACCCCATAAGCGTGGAAATTTATTTGTTTATTTTATTTTTTTTCGGTTTGTGGTGTGATTTGCAGGAAAAGAGGCAAGCACGGAAACCGAGAGAGAATAGTAAACAAAAAAAAAAACCTTCCTCCTTCCATTTTTTTACGTTTTTAAACAAAAGTGCATCCAATTTCTTTTTTTAAGTTACTTTATTGTAAAAGTGCATCTCACTTAAATAAAAAAAAAAATAAAAAAAAATGAGTCACTTGAGTTCCTTTTTTTTGCTGCACTATTTAAAGTAACATCATTGTAAAAGTGAAATCACTTATTTTACAAAAGTGATTAACTTAAAAGCAACTTTCTTGTAAAGTGATTTTCAAAGGTTCATATTGGGAAGAGGGGGGTTCTTTTTTTAGATGGACATTCTTTATCTGCCACGTCACTATAGTGGACATCTTCAACTTTTTCTTTTTTCAAGCATAACTTTATCATACGGAGTCAGTTTTCAGTGCCGGGTTTTTTGAAACCGCCTATTTTTTCAAGCTCTTTGCATCCAGACTATTGGTTTATATTTTTAAAGTCATTAATTTACAATATGGCCACTCCTTGTGATATTCTACTTACCAGTTCCAACTATTTCTCATGGAAAACTCATATGGAGGATGTTCTGGGAAGTATGAGACATTTCAGAATTATCTCAGGGAAAGAAACAGAACCCACTGATGATGATAAGAAAATAAAATGGGAAAATAGATGTGACGAAGCTCGTGGATTGATTGGGATGTCAATCTCTACTGATTTGTGATTCCACATATCTGGAATTGATGAACCTGATGTTGCTTGGGACAAGTTGGAATCTGTGTTTGGTAAACACAATGAAATTCGAGGTCACCAACTCGAAAATGAGTTGATTTCTTTAAATCCAAGTGATTTTTCATGCATTCAAGATTATTTATCTAAGTACAAAACTCTTAAACTCTTATGTGAAGAATGCAAGATTAAGAGGGAAGAAAAACAATGCATTTATCATATTCTTTCCAAACTTGGACCTGCATATTCTGTTTTTGTATCTACATTTTACTCCATGAAAGAATCCTTGAATGCAGCTAGCTATCAAGAGCCTAGTCTTGAATCCTTTTGTGATTCCTTGATTAGAAAGTAAGATAAGCTCATCCATCTTGGAATAATTAACAATGCAGATACATCTGGGAAAGCCTTATTGTCCCAACATAAAGAAAAGTCCAAGCCTCCCAAGAAACAAAATTTTTGCAATAATAAGTCAAACAAGGGTCCCAAACCCTCTCAGTCAGCTCCTTCTTTAAAAAATGACAAAGGATCCAAGCCAAAAGGAAAGAATACTGAGCGTCATTGCAACTATTGCGGGAAAGATAATCATGATGAATCTAAGTGTTTCAAGAAGATGGCAGCCTTGGAAGCAGCAACGAAGAAGCACCACATCTGCCTAGATTCGCCTTCAGAATCTACCTCTCATGGACATGCACTTTGTGCTTCTGGTTATTCTTATAATGCATCTTCTTCTTCTACTTCAAATGAATTGCTCATTGATTCTGGAGCATCTTATCATATGGCTAAGGATCAAGCCATCTTTTCTATCAAATCACTCATTCTGGTGAGGGTAAAACTATGACATTTACACCTCACCAAGTTGTAATCAAGGATTTTAAAGATCCTCAACATGTCCTAGCTACTGGAATTGTTGATGATATTACTAGGTTGTACAAATTTAACAACTTTGGGTCATCACCTTTTTCTTCATTTTTTGTTGCTCATAGTGATAACTTGAGCAAACTTTGGCATGAGCGATTTGGTCACTTAAATTATCGCTCATTGCAACAACTATGTAAAGACAATATGGTGACAGGTCTTCCGATGGTATCTTGCAGGGATGGTATTTGTTCCGTTTGTGTACTCAGAAAACATCATCGGGACAGTTTTGACAAACGTGCCTCTTGGCACGCCTCGGTTCCCTTGGAGCTTGTGCATAGTGACTTGTGTGTTCCTCTTCCATCTGGTTCATTTTCTGGTTTCAAATATTTCTTAACTTTCATTGATGATTACACCAGGCGCACTTGGGTTTATTTACTAAAACTTAAGAGCGAAGTATTTAACATGTTCTTGGCCTACAAGGCCCTTGTTGAAAAACAATCTGGTCATCAAATTATTAAGTTAAGATAAGACAATGGAGGAGAATATGTTAACAAAAAGTTCACTACTTTCTGCACTGAACAAGGAATCCAACAACAACACACTGTTCCATATACACCACAACAAAATGGTATAGCTAAACAGAAGAACCGCACTTTAAAAGAAATGGCTAATTGTATGATCCAATCTAAGGGACTAAGTCTTCAATTTTGGGCTGAAACCATCAATTGTGTTAATTAAATAGTTAATCGTGTTGAAATATTGTAACTTCTAAGAATATTATATTTGTATTTTATTATTCCAGAGATGTTCTATTCCTCCGAGGTGACCCTATTGTATAATCAGAGATGTTTATTCCTCCGATAGAGTGTGGTAACTAGGGTTATTAGATCTCCCATGTGAGGTCGGCCCTGAGTTAGCTGTTTAGGGGTTATTAGACTCTCTTAGGAGAGGTCAGCCCCATAGGGTGAAAAGTTAGTTAGAACATGAGTATAAATAGAGGAGGTTGTTCCTCATTTATCTCATTCATTCACTCACCTGTGATTGTCGCATGAGAGAGAGAGAGAGATCTGCATAGGAGGAGAAGGAGCTCTTGTTGAGGACTACATCTTGTATTGGGTTGATTATCTATATTGAGAAAATATTTGCTGGGTTTTCTACCCCATGAGGGTTTCCCAGGGTAAATCTTTGTCTATCTTGTGATTGTGTTTCTTTCAATGATCTTGCTTGTGAATTTAGGCTAAAATTAACATGGTACCAGAGCTAGCCTGAATAGGAAGATTAGGGTTTCTACAAAAGTTGGAATTTTTGGATTCTGATTGTATGGCTGGATAGCCCTCCTCAAAATCAAACTTTTGAGCCCTAGATCAAACTTTTTGAGTAGGTAGAACTCCAGGAAAGTCAAACCCTAGTTTGGGTTTTGGACCAGAAAACCAGAAAAACCAGTAAACCAGAAAAAGTGCGCACCTGTGCACCAGTGAACCAGAAAAGATGCGAACCTTGGCACCAGTAAACCAGAAAAGTGAAGACCAGAAAACCAGAAATTCTGTTGCAGATCCAAAAGGTGAAAAGCTGAAGTTTCCAGAAGCAGAACACACCAGTATTCTCAATTCAATCAAGCACATCTCCTGGTAAGTGTTTTTCTATCTCTTTAGAAACTTCAATATCTGTGACCCCCTGGATAAGATGGCTCCAAGCACTAAGCTTGAAGACAAGTTAGAGGGTATAGAGAATTTCTGGGCATGGTAATATAGGATTGAGCTCATTCTTAAAGAGAATGATCTTTCCCAATATATCAAAGGTGAGATTGCAGAACCTGAAGAAGATGAAGACAAAGATAAGTATAGGAAGGACTTGATTAGGGCAAAGAGAATCATTGATGATTCTATCAAAGACCACTTGATTCCCCAAGTGGCATCCAAGAAGACCCCAAAGGAAATGTATGATGCCCTTTCCGGAATGTATGAAGGGAAGAACATCAATAGGAAGATGAACCTGAGAGCTCAATTGAAGAGCAGCAAGATGAATCAAGGATAATCTATTCAAGACTATTTCTCAAGGGTTTCCCAGTTCAAGGAACAACTAGATGCCATTGGAGATACCCTTAATGAAGATGAACTAGTCATGACTGCTCTAAATGGTCTCACTAGACCTTGGGAGTCATTCATCCAAACCATGTGTGCCAGAAAGGAGAGCATGAAGTTTGATATGGTATGGGAGGATTGCATTCAAGAAGAAGCTAGGGTTTCCAACAGAGAAGCCTTGCTCAAAGAAGATGACAAAGCCTTGGCCACCCACACCAAGAAAATAAGGAATCCATCCCACTTCAAGAAGGATAGTCACAAGGAGTCTCAACCTCCACAAAGATTCCAGAAGAAAAGAGGAACTAATCAAGAAAGAGATTACTCCTCATTCCAATGTTTCAATTATCATAAGATAGGACACCTTGCTATGGATTGTCCTTCAAAGAATAAAAAGAAGGGTTTCCATCATAAAAGACATCAAGCACACCTAGCAAAATATGATAGTGAAGAAGAAGAAGAAGAAGAGGAAAGGCCTCAAAAGAAAAGAGCTAGAATAGAAGAAGAAGATGAAAAAAGATTATGTTCTATTCTCTGCACTCTTTGGGTCTGTAACACCTGGAGAAGATACATGGCTTATTGATAGTGGTGCTTCAAAGCACATGACAGGTCAAAATAAAACTCTTGCAAAACTTGAAAAGAAGACCTCTCCCCAGAAAGTATCTTTAGGAGATGACTATCAATATCCCATCAAGGGAATTGGTGAAGCAAGCTACAAACTTGATTCTGGAACTCCATTGAAGATGAAGTAGATACTATATGTACCAGGTTTGAAGAAGAACTTACTTTCTATCTCAGCTTTAGATGAGAAAGGTTATAGGGTTGCATTCATAGATGGACAAGTACTCATGTGGTCCAAAGGAAAATCAATTGAGGATGCAATTGTTATTGGTGAAGAAGAAGGAGGTATATATAAACTCAAGGGCCATCCAAAAGCTGCCCTTGTTCATGAAGCCACTAGCCCAAGTGAGCTATGGCATAGGAGGCTTGCTCACATAAACTACAAAGCACTACCTCATGTGAGCAAAGTAATCATAGGACTACCAGACTTAAATATTGATCATGATGGCACATGCAAAGGATGTGAAAAAGGGAAGAATATCAAGAACCCATTTCCAAAGAGTGAAACAAAGACTAAAAGTATCTTGGAATTAATTCACTCAGATGTATGTGGACCAATTCCCTCCACATCCTTGAGTGGATATGAATACTACCTTACATTTATTGATGACTACTCCGGAAAGACTTGGATATACTTTCTAAAAGGAAAGAATGAAGTCTTTGGAAAGTTCAAGGAGTTCAAAGCCTTGATAGAAAATCATTCTGAGAAGAAGATCAAAATACTCAGGACATATAATGACGGAGAATATACTTCAAAGTATTTTGAAGTATTTTGTAAAGAAGCTGGAATCAAGAGGGAACTAACTACTCCCTACAATCCTCAGCAAAATGGTGTTGCAGAAAGAAAGAATAGAACCATTATGGAAGCAGTAAAGACATTGATACATGATCAAGACCTACCTATGTATCTATGGGATGAAGCAGCTAGGACAACAGTCTATGTGCATAATAGACTATCTCATAGTGCTTTTGAATTCAAGACCCCAGAAGAAGTGTTCACAGGGAAGAAGTTTGAGGTATGTCATCTCAAGATATTTGAATGCCCAGTATATATTCATGTTCCAAAAGAAAAGAGAACCAAGCTAGATCCTTCTGGGAAGAAGGAAATTTTTGTTGGATATTGTGAAGCATCCAAAGAATTTAGAATATACATCCTAGGATTCTACCATATGGAAATTAGTAGGGATGTGACTTTTGATGAAGATGCAGCTCTCAAGAATTCTAGGAAGTGCCAGTATGAAGAAGTATATGAAGAAGATGCACCTCCCAGAATTGCAGAGGCTATACCCACCCCTGAAGATGTAACACCTGAAGACCATGACATGATAGAACCAAAATAACCCCCTATTAAAAACATATCAAGAAAGAGAAAGCCAGCATGGGAAAGAGACATTATACTAGGAGCAGAAAAGTATGGATCTCCTGAAGGCTCTACTAGAGTGAGTAAGAAACCAAATCCATTCTCCAACTATGTGGCTTTGATGTGTGAGCTTGTAGATCAAGAACCTACTAGTTATGAAGAGGCATTTCATAAGAAAGAGTGGGTAGAGGCAATGACGGAGGAGTACCAGTCAATAATGAAGAATGATTTTTGGGATGTAGTTCTCAAACCAAAGGGCAAAAGTGTGGTATCCTCCAAATGGATATACAAGATAAAGCATGTTGCGGATGGTAGCATTGAAAAGTATAAGGCAAGGTTTGTAGCTAGAGGATTCTCTCAGAAAGAGGGAATTGACTATGAAGAGACATTTGCACCAGTTGCAAGGTACACCTCCATTAGAACCATCATGGCACTTGCATCCATGATGAAGTGGGAATTACACCAGATGGATGTGAAGACAACTTTCCTGAATGGTGTGATTGAGGAGGAAGTGTACATAGAACAACCACAAGGATTTGAGGTGGAAGATGGAAAAACCCATGTGTGAAAACTAAAGAAAGCTTTGTATGGGTTGAAGCAAGCTCCCAGAGCTTGGTATGGAAGAATTGACAGTTTCTTGACAAGCTTGGGCTTTACCAAAAGTAAAGCTGATCCTAATCTTTATCTCAAGGTTATGGATGATGAACCTGTCATATTGTTGCTATATTTGGATGATCTATTTCTGATTGGAAATGAGAAACAAATTATCGAGTGAAAGAAGAAGCTCTCTTTAGAGTTTGAGATGAAAGACATCAGATTGATGCATTACTTCCTAGGTCTGGAAGTATGGCAAGGCCCAGAAGGGATCTTTCTCAACCAGGGAAAGTATGCTGTGGAAATATTGAAAAGATTTGATATGTTGGAATGTAAATCCATGGCCACTCCCATGGATTCCAACTTGAAGCTGTTAGCTGATGACTCCTCATAGTTAGTGGATGTGACTCTGTACAAACAGATTATTGTGTCATTAATGTATCTGGCAAATACTAGGCCAAATATATGCTTTGCTGTGAACACCTTAAGTCAGTATCTAGTGGAACCTAGACGAGTTCACATGATAGCTGCAAAGCATGTGATGAGGTACCTGAAGGGGACGATAGGCTTTGGTTTATATTATCTTGGATATCATGATTTCAGATTGTATGGCTACACAGATGCTGATTGGGCAGGAAGTGTATCAGATAGGAAGAGTACATCAGGTGGATGTTATTTTCTGGGATCAGCCATGATCTCATGGTATAGCAGGAAGCAGTCTAGTGTGGCTCTCAGCACAGCTGAAGCATAATATATAGCTGCTAGCTCTGCTAGTTGTGAAGCGGTATGGCTTCGGAAGTTGTTATCAGGATTGTTTGACTTAGAGATGGACCCCACTGTGATCCTGTGTGACAAATAGAGTTGTATCAAGATGACAGAGAATCCAGTTTTCCATGATAAGTCAAAGCACATAGAGATCCAATATTTCTATATACGGGATATGGTGCAAAAAGGAGCTATCAAGCTCGAGTATGTGAGCACTGACGAACAAGTTGCTGATGTGTTGACCAAACCTCTGTCTCGAGTAAAGTTTGAGTATTTCTGAGACAAGCTTGGTGTAGTTCAAAAGGACCCTCCCTGAAAGGGGGAGGGATATGGTCGATGATGATATTTGGATACTGGTATCGATATGGATACCTGTATCGATGATGAGATTTCCTATATTGACAATAAGGTCGATGATGAGGATACCTGTATTTATGAGGATACTATATCGATGATATGAATACTATATTGATGATGAGGTTACTTGTTCCGACGATGAGGTTGATGATGAGGTTGCTGGAAACGACGATGAGGTCGATGCATGGTCCTTAGATTTGTCTAGTGGACAAGGAGGGATTGTATCATCCCTGGACTTAGGTCCCTGAATAGATCCATAGACAGTTGTCTTCGAGAATATGGTCCCTAGTGGACAAGAAGGGATTGTGTCATCCCTGGACTTAGGTCCCTGAATAGATCCGTAGACAGATGTCTCCGAGAAGTGGTCCCCAGTGGACGAGAGGATTGTATCATCCTAGGACTTTGGTCCCTGAATAGATCCGTAGACAGATGTCTTCGAGAAGTGGTCCCTAGTGTATGAGAGGATTGTATCATCCCAGGACTTCGGTCCCTAAATAGATCCATAGACAGATGTCTTCGAGAAGTGGTCCCCAGTGGATGAGAGGATTGTATCATCCCATGACTTTGGTCCTTGAATAGATCCGTAGACAGATGTCTTTGAGAAGTGGTCCCCAATGGATGAGAGGATTGTAACATCCTAGGACTTTGGTCCCTGAATTGATCTGTAGACAGATGTCTCCGAGAAGTGGTCCCTAGTGGACGAGAGGGGATTGCATCATCCCCGGACTTCGGTCCCTGAATTGATCCGTAGACATATGTCGTCGAAAATGAGGTCCTTAGACTTTGTCTAAGTTGACGAGTGGACTACATCGTCCCTAGACATGCTATGGTGTCTTAAATGGATCATGTGTATTGCAGGGTATGCTGCTATGATACTGATGATCGAGATGACGATGTTGTTGATCGTGATGATCTAGATGATGATGTTGTTGATATTGATGATCTAGATGATGATATTGTTAATCGTGATGATCTAGATGATGATGTTGTTGATCGTGATGATCTAGATGACAATACTGTTGATCGTGATGGTCTAGATGACGATGCTATTGATTGTGAGGATCCAGATGGTGATGCATGATCATGAGGATCTAGATGATGATGCTATTATGATGTTGATCGAGATCGAGAGATCCATATGATGTTTCTAATCGAGAGGATCTAGATGTTGATGTTGTTGTAGTTGTTCAAGTGCTACAGAAGATGAAGATTCAGTACTGAAGAAGTTGATGTTCCAGTATTGAAGATGTTCCAGTAACTGCTTGAGTTACTGATGATGTATAAAGAAAGCTTCCAATGATTTATAGATGTATCATGTACCATGTAGTTGATGAAGCCTTGCTCCTGCAGATGTTGTTATAATATCCTTCTCGTTAAGGGAGAGTGTTGAAATATTGTAATTTCTAAGAATATTATATTTGTATTTTATTATTCTGGAGATGTTCTATTCCTCCGAGGTGACCCTATTGTATATCCGGAGATGTTTATTTCTCCGATAGAGTGTGGTAACTAGGATTATTAGACCTCCCATGTGAGGTCGGCCCTAAGTTAGCTGTTTAGGGGTTATTAGACTCTCTTAGGAGAGGTTGGCCCCATAGGGTGAAAAGTCAGTTAGAACATGAGTATAAATAGAGGAGGTTGTTCCTCATTTATCTCATTCATTCACTCACTTGTGATTGGTGCATGAGAGAGAGAGAGAGATCTGCATAGGAGGAGAAGGAGCTCTTGTTGAGGACTACATCTTGTATTGGGTTGATTATCTATATTGAGGAAAGCTTTTCTGGGTTTTCTACCCCATGAGGGTTTCCTAGGGTAAATCTTTGTCTATCTTGTGATTGTGTTTCTTTCAGTGATATTGCTTGTGAATTTAGGCTAAACTTAACAAATCGCACCCCCACTAAAGCTTTACAAGGAATCACACTGGAAGAAGCATGGAGTAAAACTAAACCTAATGTAAGTCACTTCCATGTGTTTGGTAGTGAAACATGGGCTCACATTCTGGATGAAAAACGGAAAGCATTGCAGCCTAAAACTGAAAAGTGCATATTTGTTGGATATTCTGAAGATGTAAAAGGTTATAGAATTCTTCAACCACATTCTCATGATATAATCATTGGAAGAGATGTTAAATTTGATGAAAATATCTTTGCCTATGAGCCTAACTTGGTGATTGTGCCATCCTTGGCCTGCGATCCTGATTCAGCGATTGTGCCTTCTTCTACTTCCAACTTCCTTGACAGATTTCCAACTCCAGTTTCTGATGATGATAGTGAGGATAAAAATCCACCTCTGCTTGCTCATGTTCCTCCAGTTGCACCAGCACAAGTGCTTCCTCGATGGGTCTGTTAAACATGTGAAGCAGTTGGTGATCTTGCTAGTGATCCTAGAGATCAACGTCGAACACGTTCTTGGTTTCAACGAGCGTCTTCTCTTTTGGCTCAGGTTTCCGAGAATCATGATCCAGAAACTTTTGCAGAAGCTTCAGGAAGTCCAGCTTGGGATGCAGCTATGGATGAAGAATATCATTCCTTAATGGCGAACGATACTTGGCATCTTGTACCTCTTCCACAAGGAATAAAACTTGTCAGATTTAAATGGGTCTATAGAACTAAGTATGCATCAGATGGAACTGTTGAAAGACTTAAGGCAAGGTTAGTTGCTAAAGGTCTTTCCCAAGTTGAAGGGATTGACTACAATGAAACCTTTGCTCCTATCACAAAAATTAACTCCATCCGCCTTGTTCTTTCCCTTGCAGCCTTACATAACTGGGAAGTCCATCAAATGGATGTCAAGTCTGCCTTCTTACATGGTGATTTACAGGAGGAAATTTACAAGGAACAACCTCCTGGATATGTTCAGAATAACTCTAGCCTTGTCTGCCGCCTTAATAAATCCTTATATGGCCTTAAGCAAGCTCCTAGAGCTTGGTATGCCAAAATGGATAGCTTTCTACTTGACACTGGTTTTTCTAGATGCCATTCTGACCCCAATGTCTATACCAAGAAAGTAGGAAACCATCTCATCATACTTGTTCTATATGTTGATGACCTTATTCTTACTGGTAGTGACCCTAAGCTTTTAACCCATGTGAAATCCAGTCTTAAGCAAAATTTTGAAATGTCAGACTTAGGACGTTTGCATTATTTTCTTGGTCTCCAAGTCCTGCAAAGCAAAGAAGGAATATTTATTTCTCAGTCTAAGTATGCTTGTGACCTTCTTCGTCGCTTTCACATGGAATATTGTACACCAGCCTCTTCTCCCTCCCAGTCTGGAGTCAAAATTTCTGCCACTTGTACTTCACTTGAAGTAGATGCCACCTTGTATCGTCAGCTTGTTGGTAGTCTCTTATACTTGACTCATTCCTGTCCTGACCTTTCCTTTGCCGTTGGTCGAGTTTCCCGTTATATGCAAACACTTCATGAAAGTCACTGGAAAGCAGCTAAGAGAAGAATTCGATATATTCGTGGTACAATTCAGTTTGGGATTCATTACAGTACAGGGGGGAAACGTTTGTTGGTTGGTTTCACTGATTCGGATTGGGTCAGCGATCCTGATGATTGAAAGTCTACTGCAGGTTATGTTTTCAGTCTGGGATCTGGACCTATCACCTAGGCTTGTAAGAAAAAACAAGCTCTTTCTCTTTCTTCAGCAGAGGTAGAATATCGAGCTGTAGTTAATGCCAGTCAGGAAGCTTTATGGCTTCGACAGATCCTTTCATAGTTTGGATTCGAGCCGCAGCAGCCTACTCCACTTTGGTGCGACAATCAAAGTGCCATCAAGCTCGTCAAAGATCCAGTTCTACATCAATGCAGCAAACACATTGAGCTACATATGCACTTCATCAAAAATCTTGTTCATGATCGTGTTCTTGAAGTGCTCTTTTTCCCTACAGATGATAAAGTTGGCGACATCTTCACCAAGTCTCTTAAAGAAGCAAAGTTTTCTAAACTTCGATCTATGTTAGGAGTTCAGGAATTTGTCATTAAGGGGGGATAGGCTCTAATGCCTCCTTCCTTCTCCTAATAATGTCACTTTTGTAAATCCTTCAATCCTATCCCAAGTTGTTCTTAAGGGGGGATGTTAGGATATTTAGACACTTAGGAGTTAGTTAAGATCAACTTGTGTAATATATCCGTTAGGTAAAGTGTGTTTCTTTAGTATGCATTAGTATGCATTTGTAAATATTTAATCCGACGGTCACGATATGTTCTAGACATAGAGTGATCCGACGGCTCAACTTCTTTTAGATCATACCTACCCTTGATCCGTGGCTTAACACCCGATTGGTCCATGATTTCTATTTAAAGAGCATGGAGGGTCATTGTCTAGTTGATCGATTATGTAGAGCTCATTTGTAACTTTCTTTCTTTTGCATAATAAATTGCTTCGCAGTAGCTATTTGGCCGGGGCCGTGGAGTGTTTCCCTCTTGAGGGTTTAAACCACGTCAAAACATCGGTGTATCGATCTGTGATCTGTTTGTGTGAAGTGGTTTCTCTAGGTGTTCGGTCTTTTGGGAGTACCCTGTGTACCCAAACAAGTTTCAGATAGTGATTTGTGGTATTTTTTTTATGATTTTGATCATTTACAGATTATTATTTTTTATCTGTCCAAGCATGGTTGTGATATTATATGATTATACAGTTATCCATATGGTGTATGAGTATGTATCTATAGTGCATTTGGACCCTTTGAGTCCATTGGGATACTCAGTCTGCAGTTTCAGTTGAGGTATTCTCCAGTTTATCATTCTAGTGTAGATTTGCCATTAAAACATGGCCTGACAGAGCAGTTTGGTTTTATATTTGGTTCACCTAGGGCACTATAGAGGGAGTATGGGGTACAACCACTTGTTTTTACTATATTTCCATACTCCTATCAATTTTGGTGCAATTAGATTTTTCCCCAGATGAACAGGTAATGATATACATGCACTTTTATCTTTTACAAGTGATTTATAGAGGAATAAAAAATGGTAAAATGGCTACATAGGAATTCGATTTGGGATACTGAGGCAAGGAAATGGAATGAGATTGATTTTGATGATGTGTGTGACATCTCCCACACCTTCCAGAACATTTACAACAGTCAGTGGGGCCCATACACTTTACGGGCTTATATTTCATGGTTTTATTGTGTCTTTGAGGAGACACGACTTGGCACGGTGGTCACATTATTGTACCTTGATGATATATTTTATGTTATTGTGCCATGGGGACACACTAGAGAGGGATTATATCACCCCCTAGACCCACCATGAGCTTGATGTTATGTTTCCTAGTCACTTTATGTAGGATGTCCCCCTAGGGTGATTTGTTTAGTGCGCCCTGTTATGTTTTTGAGTTGATCCATGTACTTTATGTTGAGCTCATATCAATCGTTTATTATCACGTATGTATATTATGATCTCAAACACTCATAAAAAAGGTGGTTAGGGTTTTGGTCTCTCCCATTGCTATTTATATGAGTCGACCCCTCATTGTAAAGGGACCTTTGGCTCTTGGAATTTGATAATAGAAGAATTATTTGCAGAGACTCTTGGACATTATTTGATGTGATGCTCATAGATGTTGATTGTAAAGTCTATTGTCACCTATCATTTGATATTTTGTGGTGAATCCAAATATTTGTGGAAACAATGTTTATCTACAGGAGGGAGACTTCACTTGGGACTTTTTGGTAGGGGGCTCCTCAACTCGTTTTGCTTGAAGTCACTAATAATAGGGGGTTTTCAATAAAATCACTGTGATATTTGATTTCTACTTTTTATGTCTTTTGTATTTACAGTATTTTTCTCTTTATGCATCAAATTGAACTTAGGTAGTTTGTTTTGTAGGAGAGGAGGGTGCATTGGCTTCCCTGGGAAAATTGATTTCACTTGGACACTCACTCAAATCACCTCAAATTGATCGGGAAGGAATAGATCATCAACATCAAGGAATACACAATATTATCGGGGTGATATCTACTCTTGAATCATTTATTTTGGGTTCCAATCCATTGGCCATTCTCATTTACTGTCAAAACCCTAACTATAAATTCATTGGATGCTTCCAAGACCTGAAAAAATGCTCATCATTAACCTGCTAGAAATCCACCACTAAGATATTTTCGGAGCCTTGGATGGAATCTAGTAGGTTAGGAAGTTGGAAGGGACTATTCAGGCTGGTCATTTACTGCCAGGAATCCGTCCAAAAGTGTCGGGATCCTCCATTTCTAATTCCCCATAAGCTGTGTTGCTGGACCAGATTTCTTTGGGAATTCGCAGCATTTCAAATAAGAGATCCTTGGGTGGAAATATTATAACGGATGATGTATGGTGGGTCCCAATTATGAGCATATTTTCTATTCTAGAGTTGGGCCTAGGGAGTCGATTTTTTGGTCACCCAATTCCACCATACTTTCACACTGAGAACTTCATTATTTTTTTCAGGATCACACAGAACAAGACTGCCCTCCAATTTACATTTGCAAATTGTGTCCCATTTGAATAGGGACCATTTGAAGTGTTGTTTGTTTCCTCCCCATATAAAAGTGTGTTGCAAACTTCTTATGGCTTTTAGGACCTACTTTGGAGCTGCTAGAATTGAAAAGAGATATAAGGGCATGGCTTGTAAAACCGATTTGATGAGAACAATACGCCCTGCCATATTGAGGGATCTCGAGGTCCACAATGAATTTTTTTGGTCCAGTTTGTCAAGAATTTCACTCCAAGTAGAGTGCTTGATGGTCGTGTCTGTCAAAGGGGCACCCAAGTGTAGGGACCCCCACTTCAGGGTCCCCCAAAAAGACTATCTAAACAATATTAACATCACATGATAATTTTTAAATCTTGAAAATCAAATGCGGAATCGTAAATAAAAAGCGTAAACTCAACTTGTACATAAAAATGGAATATTTTACCTGAACCTGATGGTTGTCATTTGTTGTAGCTGACATCCTTTGCTGCTTGATCCAACCATCCGAACTCTCGATTTACCGAAGACCTCTTGGTTGAACTCCCTATTATATCGGGGGTACTCTTCTTTCCCCTGAACCCCCGAGCATTTTGGGGTCGTAAGAACACACAATGCAAGCTTTCTGGTGGGATCCCCCAATCCCCAAAAAGCTAAACCCAACTCATAAGAACCCCAAGATATATTCACTATTACGGTGCCTGTCCAACACTAGGGAGCAAGAGATGCTTTACTCCTTCTCTTCCCTTCTTTTATAACAAAAGTCTGTGTGCCATGTGTCTTCTCATGCACATACTTTCTTTAATTTAATATTTTATTAATATTTATTCTCAAGTTACAAGTGTCTCTTCCTATCTTAAGTGTGCACTAACTTCTCTAAATTAGTGCAAGGTGGGTGTAGTGGTCTTCATTGGAGTCCTACTTATATTTTTGTTTCTATTTTAGTTTAATCAATAATCTTTTAGTTAGAATTAATGCTTTCTACATTCCTTTCTTTTCCTAATACTAAGATAGAATTAAAAGATGATTTCTTTTACTAAAATTCTAATCCATTTTAAATTTCTTCTTTATAAAATTTAAAAGAATAAAATCAAGAATTAAAATATTTCTTTCATAAAAATTCCAATCTAAATCAAACTCTTTTTCATTTGAATAAAAAATAATTCTTTTATTAATAGCCTTTTTCAATAAATAAAATAAATCAAAATAAATAATTCAAACTAATAAAATCATTTAAAATAAAATCTTGAGTAAAATACTTCTATTATTAACAATCATTTTCAATAAAGTCAATAAAACTTATTGTTGCATAAAATCAATCAAAATAAATAATTCAAACTAATAAAATCAATTAAAATAAAATCTTGAGTAAAATAATTCTTTTATTAACAATTCTTTTATATTAACAATCCTTTTCAATAAAGTCAATCAAACTTATTATTGCATAAAATCAATCAAAATAAATAATTCAAACTAATAAAATCAATTAAAATAAAATATTGAGTAAAATAATTCTTTTATTAACAATCCTTTTCAATAAAGTCAATCAAACTTATTATTGAATAAAATCAATTCAAATAAATAATTCAAAAAAATAAAATCAATTAAAATAAAATCTTGAGTAAAATAATTCTTTTATTAACAATCTGTTTCAATTCTTTCTTTATGTTTTCCCAAACTTATATGTGTAATTCCAATTTGCATATCTGATTAGATGACTTCTTCCTGTTCTTTTCTAGGTACCTCTTCGGTGGGCCCTTCTGACAATTCTTTTTCTTTCTTCTTGTTCTTGTCTAGGTACCTCTTCGGCGGGCCCTTCCGACAATTCCTTTCCTTTCTTGTTAGGAGAATCGTGTAGCGATCAGGGAGTCGTTACTGTGATATCTCGATTACACTTCTTGGAGACTAAGGGCTGCTGACGGATAAGGTTCTCCTTATCGCACACCCCTCAACTCTTGTACGCGACCAAAATGGTATGGCCCCTCCTGTAGGACACACGCTTCCCTGGGTCAGCTCCCAAGCTTCCGGCCCGTGCGTGGAGTGCTAATTCAGGGTCGATAGTTTTTCATCGTACCCCTATGTGTTCTTTCTATTCTTACGACCCCTATAATTCCATTGTGGGTCAGTCAGTAAACCGTCTTATGTGCCACTGCACACACACACTCAAACACACATTAGTAGCGTTGCACTATGAAATATTTCATCATCCATCATAATATCTCAGTCATTCGAGCATATATTTCATTCATCATTTTCTCTCAATTAGTAAATCACATCTATCATTCATCGTTCTATCTCAATCAGTTGAGCATATGTAACATTCAATCATCCTATCTCAATCAATCGAGCATATCTAACATTTAGTCATTCTATCTCAATCAATCGAGCATATCTAACATTTAGTCATTCTATCTCAACCAGTCGAGCATATCTAACATTCAGTCATTCTATCTCAATTATTCAAGGATATCTAACATTCAGTCATTCTATCTCAATTAGTCGATCATATCTAACATTCCGTCATTCTATCTCAATCTGTCGATCATATCTAACATTCCGCCATTCTATCTCAATTAGTCGATGTCACCTACCCAAATTCTGAAAATATTATTTTATTTGCAAAATTCTTTATGTTAAATTTTAATTTCAAAGTTTTGAAATTATGAGCAAGTTTGGTCAAGGATGAATGTAATTACTGATTATTATTATTTAAATAAATTAAGTAGGAGACAAACACCCAAGGAAATTGTTAAATGAGTGTTCACTGACCCACTAGGAGGAATGGAAGCTGTTGGAAGGTATGGGACAGATGGCAGCAGATTGCAGTACACCACTAGCTGTTGGTTATGGGACAACTACCCCTAATAATGTGGCATTATCCCCCAGGTGGTGGGAGTGGGAAGGAAGCTCATTTAATGACCAAGTAACAACTGAAAAGGCCTAGGCAGCCTACATAAGGCAAATTTGAATTGAGCAGGCAGCTCTTACACAATATTTTCTGCAGAAATATTTTCTCATGTGCATCAGGTGATAACTGAGAGATTCGAATAGGGAGGCTAGTTGTGAGTGCAATCATAAGTCTGCAAACTATTTGATAAGGAGAACCAGAGGTGCTGGTGCAGGTCCTTTGGACTGCTAGTTCTTGAATATTTGACAATTACTGCTATTGCAAGTGGAGATCCTAAATTCCTAAGTTTCTTCCTCCTGGTGGTTCAGTGTGTTCGGGTACACAGGGTACTACCAAAGGACCGAACACCAAGAGAAACCACTTCACACAAACAGATCACAAATCAACACACCGATGTTTTGATGTGGTTTAAACCCTCTTGAGGGAAACACTCCACGGCCCCAACCAAATAGCTTCTACGGGACAATTTATTATGCAAAGAAAGAAAGTTACAAATGAGCTTCTCATAATCGATCAACTAAACAATGACCCTCCATGCTCTTTAAATAGAGATCATGGACCAATTGGGTGTTAAGCCACGGATCAAGGTTAGGTTTGATCTAAGAGAAGTTGAGCCGTCGGATCACTCTATGTCGGAAACATATCATGACCGTCGGATTAAGTATTTACAAATGCATACTAATGCATACTAAGGAAACACACTATCCCTAACGGATATATTACACAAGTTGATCGTAACTAACTCCTAAGTGTCTAAATATCCTAACATCCCCCCTTAAGAACAACTTGGGATAGGATTGAAGGATTTACAAAGTGACACTATTAGGAGAAGGAAGGAGGCATTAGAGCCTATCCCCCCTTAATGACAAATTCCTGAACTCCTAACATAGATCGAAGTTTAGAAAACTTCGCTTCTGTAAGAGACTTGGTGAAGATGTCTGCAACTTGATCATCTGTAGGGCAAAAGAGCACTTCAAGAACACGATCATGAACAAGATTTCTGATGAAGTGCATATGTAGCTCAATGTGTTTGCTGCGTTGATGTAGAACTGGATCTTTGGCAAGCTTGATGGCACTTTGATTGTCATACCAAAGTGGAGTAGGCTGCTGCTGCTCGAATCCAAACTCTGAAAGGATCTGTCGAAGCCATAAAGCTTCCTGACTGGCATTAACTGCTGCTCGATATTCTGCCTCTGCTGAAGAAAGAGCAAGAGCTTGTTGTTTCTTACAAGCCCAAGTAATAGGTCCAGATCCCAGACTGAAAACATAACCTGCAGTAGACTTTCGATCATCAGGATCGCCAGCCCAATCTGAATCAGTGAAACCAACCAACAAAGATTTCCCCCCTGTACTGTAATGAATCCCAAACTGAACTGTACCTCGAATATATCGAAGTATTCTTTTAGCTGCTTTCCAGTGACTTTCATGAGGTGTCTGCATATAACGGGCAACTCGACCAACGGCAAAGGAAAGGTCAGGACAGGAATGAGTCAAGTATAAAAGACTACCAACAAGCTGACGATACAAGGTGGCATCTACTTCAGGTGAAGTACAAGTGGAAGAAAGTTTGACTCCAGACTGGAAGGGAGAAGGGGCTGGTGTACAATCTTCCATGTGAAAGCGACGAAGAAGGTCACAAGCATACTTAGACTGAGAAAGAAAGATTCCTTCTTTGGTTTGCAGAACTTGGAGGCCAAGAAAATAATGCAAATGTCCTAAGTCTGACATTTCAAAAGTTTGTTTAAGACTGGATTTCACATGGGTTATAAGATTAGGGTCACTACCAGTAAGAATAAGGTCATCAACATATATAACAAGTATGATGAGATGGTTTCCTACTTTCTTGGTATAGACATTGGGGTCAGAATGGCATCTAGAAAAACCAGTGTCAAGGAGAAAGTTATCCATTTTGGCATACCAAGCTCTAGGAGCTTTCTTAAGGCCATATAAGGATTTCTTAAGGCGGCAGACAAGGCTAGAGTTATTCTGAACATATCCAGGAGGTTGTTCCATGTAAATTTCCTCCTTTAAATCACCATGTAAGAAGGAAGACTTGACATCCATTTGATGGACTTCCCAATTGTGTAAGGCTGCAAGGGAAAGAACAAGGCGGATGGAGTTCATTTTGGCGACGGGAGCAAAGGTTTCGTTGTAGTCAATCCCTTCAACTTGGGAAAAACCTTTGGCAACTAACCTTGCTTTAAGTCTTTCAACACTTCCATCTGATGCATACTTAGTTCTGTAGACCCATTTACATCTGACAAGTTTTCTTCCTTTTGGAAGAGGTACAAGATCCCAAGTATCGTTCGCCATTAAGGAACGATATTCTTCATCCATGGCTGCATCCCAATCTGGATTCCCTGAAGCTTCTGCAAAAGTTTCTGGATCATGATTCTCGGAAACTTGAGCCAAAAGAGAAGAGGCTCGCTGAAACTGAGAACGTGTTCGATGTTGATCTCTAGGATCACCGGCAAGATCACCAGTTGCTTCACATGTTGAATGGACCCATTGAGGAAGCACTTGTGCTGGTGCAACTGGAGGAACATGAGCAGGCGGAGGTGGATTTTCATCCTCACTGTCATCATCAGAAACTGGAGTTGGAAACCTGTCAAGGAAGTTGGAAGAAGAAGAAGAAGAAGGCACAAACGCCGAATTAGGCTCGCAGGCCAAAGATGGCACACTCACCGAGTTAGGCTCGCAGGCCAAGATATTTTCATCAAATTTAACATCTCTTCTAATGATTATAGCATGAGAATGTGGTTGAAGAAGTCTATAACTTTTTACATCTTCAGAATATCCAACAAATATGCACTTTTCACTTTTAGGTTGCAACGCTTTCCGTTTTTCATCCGGAATGTGAGCCCATGCTTCACTACCAAACACACGAAAGTGACTTACATCAGGTTTAATTTTACTCCATGCTTCTTCCGGTGTTATACCTTGTAATGCTTTTGTGGGGGTGCGATTAACTATGTAATTTGCACAATTTATGGCTTCAGCCCAAAATTGAAGACTTAGTCCCTTAGGTTGGATCATACAATTAGCCATTTCTTTTAAAGTGCGGTTCTTCCGCTCAGCTACACCATTTTGTTGTGGTGTATATGGAACTGTGTGCTGTTGTTGGATGCCTTGTTCAGTTCAGAAAGTAGTGAACTGTTTGTTAACATATTCTCCTCCATTGTCAGATCTTAACTTCATAATTTGATGACCAGATTGTTTTTCAACAAGGGCCTTGTAGGCCAAGAACATGTTAAATACTTCGCTCTTAAGTTTTAGGAAATAAACCCAAGTGCGTCTGGTGTAATCATCAATGAAAGTTAAGAAATACTTGAAACCAGAAAAGGAAGCAGATGGAAGAGGGCCACACAAGTCACTATGCACAAGCTCCAAGGGAACCGAGGCGTGCCAAGAGGCACGTTTGTCAAAACTGTCCCGATGATGTTTTCCGAGTACACAACCGGAGCAAACACCATCCCTGCAAGATACCATCGGAAGACCTGTCACCATATTTTCTTTACATAGTTGTTGCAATGAGCGATAATTTAAGTGACCAAATCGCTCATGCCAAAGTTTGCTCAAGTTATCACTATGAGCAACAAAAACTGAAGGGAAAGGTGATGACCCAAAGTTGTTAAAATTATACAACCTGGTAATATCATCAACAATTCCGGTAGCTAGGACCTGTTGAGGATCTTTAAAATCCTTGATTACAACTTGGTGAGGTGTAAAGGTCACAGTTTTACCTTCACCAGAATGAGTGATCTGATAGATTGATAACAAATTGCAGGAAATTCTTGGAACACATAGTACATCACTAAAATGACCATTATCTACTGGAACTGTTCCAGCTCCTACAACACTTAGAGATCTATCATCACCAACAAATATTTGTTTGGTGTTACATTCATGCATAGTAGAAAATATGGCTTGATCCTTAGCCATATGATAAGATGCTCCAGAATCAATGAGCCATTCATTTGAAGTAGAAGAAGAAGATGCATTATAAGAATAACCAGAAGCACAAAGTGCATGTCCATGAGAGGTAGATTCTGATGGCGAATCTAGGCTGATGTGGTGCTTCTTCATTGCTGCTTCCAAGGCTGCCATCTTCTTGAAACACTTTGATTCATCATGATTATCTTTCCCGCAATAGTTGCAATGCCGCTCATTCTTCTTGCCTTTTGGCTTGGATCCTTTGTCATTTTTTAAAGAAGGAGCTGACTGAGAGGGTTTGGGACCCTTGTTTGTCTTATTAGTGCGAAAATTTTGTTTCTTGGGAGGCTTGGACTTTTCTTTCTGTTGGGACAATAAGGCTTTCCCAGATGTATCTGCATTGTTGATTATTCTAAGGTGAATGAGTTTATCTTGTTCTCTAATCAAGGAATCACAAAATGATTCAAGACTAGGCTCTTGATAGCTAGCTGCATTCAAGGATGCTTTCATGGAGTAAAATGTAGATACAAAAACAGAATATGCAGGTCCAAGTTTGGAAAGAATATGATAAATGCACTGTTTGTCTTCCCTCTCAATCTTACATTCTGCACATAAGAGTTTAAGAGTTTTGTACTTAGATAAATAATCTTGAATGCATGAAAAGTCACTTGGATTTAAAGAAGTCAACTCATTTTCGAGTTGGTGACCTCGAATTTCATTGTGTTTACCAAACACAGTTTCCAACTTGTCCCAAGTAGTATTAGGTTCATCAATTCCAGATATGTGGAATCGCAAATCAGTAGAGATTGACATCCCAATCAATCCACGAGCTTCATCACAACTATTTGCCCATTTTATTTTCTTATCATCATCAGTGAGTTCCTTTTCTTTCCCTGTGGTAATTCTGAAAAGTCCCCTACTTCGTAGAACATCCTCCATACGAGATTTCCATGAGAAATAGTTGGAACTGTTAAGTAGAATATCACAATGGGCGGCCATATTTGTAAATTAATGGCTGTAAAAGCAGAAACCAATAGTCTGGATGTGAAGAGCTCAAAAAAATATGCGGTTTAAAAAAACACGGCACTGAAAACTGACTCTGTATGATGAAGTTATGCTTGAACAAAGAAACTGTTGAAGATGTCCCCAATAGTGACGTGGCAGCTAGAGAATGTCTAGCAAAAAAATGAACCCCCCTCTTCCCAAGATGAACCTTTTGACAAACACTTTACAATAAAGTTGCTTTAAGTGAACCACTTTTGTAAAATAAGTGATTTCACTTTTACAATGATATTACTTTTAAATAGTGCAACAATAAAAAAACTTAAGTGACTCACTTGTATTTTTATTTTTATTATTTAAGTGAGATGCACTTTTACAAAGCAACTTCCTGAGACTTGAACTCAAGACCTATTAAGGAATAAAGCAACTTTGGACCAAGTGAGCTAGTTTAAAAGATATGTAAAATATGGAAATGAGGAAGGGGGTTTTTTTTTACTCTTCTTCCTCGGTTTGCGTGCTTGCCCTTTTTCCTGCAAAACAGACCACAAATCGAAACAAAAAAAACTTTTCCACACTTGTGGAGTTAGATCTTGTTAGCTTGCCCGGAAAGTTTACGTTTTCTCTCTGTTTCTGATTTGCCGAGATCGCGCAAGGTGCACGGCAAAGAGCATACGCAGCCGAGAAAAACCCTTTTTCCTTTCTGTTTCTGATTTGCCGAGATCGCTCAAGGTGCACGGCAAAGAGCATATGCAGACGGAAAAGCAACAATCCGAACAAAAAAAAATCTAACAGTAAAAAAAAGATGAAATATGAGATTTTTCTTTTCAAAAAACGAAATAAAAAAATGCGTCACTGTAACATTATACCTTCAGATCTGATGAAATACGCGTTTCTGGAGCAACCGGGAACCGTTTTCGATCAAACGAAAACTATTTTCCAATGTAAACGATGCTCCGGACGCAATGGAACACCTCCCACAGCCCAGAAATGCACAGAAATACCAGAACCATAAACCCTTTCGAGTTTCGGCAACAACAGTTCAAGATCTAGATCATAACCGGAAGCGACACTTCATAAAAGCTCTGATACCATGTTCGGGTACACAGGGTACTACCAAAGGACTGAACACCAAGAGCAACCACTTCACACAAACAGATCACAGATCAACACACCGATGTTTTGACGTGGTTTAAACCCTCTTGAGGGAAACACTCCACGGGCCAAATAACTTCTACGGGACAATTTATTATGCAAAGAAAGAAAGTTACAAATGAGCTTCTCATAATCGATCAACTAAAAAATGACCCTCCATGCTCTTTAAATAGAGATCATGGACCAATCGGGTGTTAAGCCACGGATCAAGGTTAGGTTTGATCTAAGAGAAGTTGAGCCGTCGGATCACTCTATGTCGGAAACATATCGTGACCGTCGGATTAAGTATTTACAAATGCATACTAATGCATACTAAAGAAACACACTATCCCTAACGGATATATTACACAAGTTGATCTTAACTAACTCCTAAGTGTCTAAATATCCTAACACAGTGAACAAGATCGGGGGTCCTAAGGCAATTACTTGGCTGTCTTCAGGAATTGGTTGGGTGGAACAGTCTTCTTGGGCTGTTTGTTTCGCTACAGATTAATCCAGGTTTTATTGTTTCTTACTTTATTTCAGTTATTAGTTCTGTTTAATAAAAATTAGTAATCTCTATTTTGAAGAAGAATTGATCTCTGATTTTGTTTAAAGTCTGAATGTTAAGTTTAATGATAATCTGAATTGGTAAACCAATCTCTACATTTTTCCTCATGCTGTTATTTGCTTCGTACTCTAGTGTAGAGAAGCAAATTAAGTATAGATGAAAAGACAGGCAAAGTGCCATTGATTCGATAGATAAGTACAATAATTTATATGTTTATCATTTTCTGCCCTATAGTTAACAATAGTAGAAATTACTGTATAGTATCTAAAATATTATAGAATATTTCATTGTTTCATGAAAAACAAAGATTGTTTATCTACTGTACAATTATATTGTGTTTTTCTTATCTCTAATTATTACATAGGAAATACATGTAATTCAAAATTTCAATACATTATATCTGCAATATAAATAGTATTGCTGCAAATAAATATAATTGCTAACAATGGACACAGCTGCAAATCACAGTCAATTTACACAGTCTTCACATTTTCACATACACATTGTTTTCATTTCCTGTTATAACATTTCCATTAATTATATTAGTTCTATCAGAGAACGAAAACAATATAAACCCTATTTTGTTTTCATTCATCTTACTTCCATATATATTACAATCTTTATGTATTGTTCAAAACTGGGTTTCGTATCAAACCGTAGTTAGTAGTACTATATCCTTATCATCGTTTTGCAATAGTAAACAAACACGATCTACACAAGCTACAGATCAAAATCTAGTTTTGGCTCGAAAGTCCTTTCTGGAGTTTTTAATAGAAACATCTTTTACATTCGAAGGAAAGAATATAATTTGGGCATGGCCCTATTCTTTTTCTTTTGCAAAACGAAAAACCATCTCGTCATTTGCAAACATACAGAGTTTATCATCTACGAAAATGCATATAGATTTTGCATAGCTCGACAGTCACGTTTACCTATACAGTACTCAAACTTATAACATAAAACGTTTAAGCATTAATAGAATGTTTTCCATTGTCGAGAGTTAAAAACATAGCACACAGAGTTAACGAGCTTCGGCTCCAAACTTCATTTTATTCAAACTTAAAACCAAAACATTTTTTTTCAAGTTTGAGGTTCGAACCAACACTGGTTCTAGCTTCACCGAGGAAGCAACATTGCACAGGTCGACTATACTTTTCCAAAATGAAAACCCCACAAGGTTTATCCCCACCTATAACTCTTAAAACGAGTTTTACAACTTCTTTTTGACGAAGTTAAGACATCAAAAGTAAAAGACAGAGTATCACTTAAAATACGAGAGTCTTTCCCTGAAAACAAGCTTTCTCTTCAACACAGAAGTATTCATAGATTCTCGACTGATAAACAACGTCGAAGTATGGCGAAAACTTAGTTACTCAGTTTGTTGAAAAACCACATCAACCAAGACTGAAAGAGCATCTACGAGGGTTGGAAGACCCGGAGCTTACCAAGATTGGAGTTTTTCCAACCATTATCCAAACCCTGGATCGAGTTTTCCTTTGGAAACTGGTGCCTGTCACATGAACGATCAAACGTTAGACATTATACATTTTAAGCTGTAAACTGAACGTTACAATCATTTCTGAGTTCTGAAGTCACTTACCCTTTTGCAATCGGTGACCAAGCTCTGTACATACCACCTTTAAACGACGAGCTCCTTGCTTCGAACGAGACCAGGGTACCGTTACTATTATTGCAGAAAGTTATTTTTTTTCACCCAGAACTCAGAAACGAAATAGCTAACCTATCAACTTGATGGTATTTCAAACCCAAGACACAACAAGTTCTCACACGCCATGGAAATGAGACAAAGTCTGCAACTATCACCCTAAATCTACAAGTTACGAGGTCGAATCCTCTTACATTCTCTTCTAAACCTAAAATCTAGCAGCCTGTCGGCTGCACTGCCGAAACAATAGTGACAATGAATGAAAGTCGCTCCTCATCAACCAACACTATGAACGAAAAAATAGGGTTGCATCCAATGACCCAGGTTCATCACAATCGACGATCATAAGGGTGCCAGCAAGGTTGCATTGAAACAAGCAGTCATTGCATTCAATGTTTCATTCAATAGCACAGGCATGGCATTGCCACGATTGCACTGGGTGGATCAATCATAAGCTAGCTTGGAGAAGTTAAACAGGGAAACACTGCACAGTGGCCTTTTGCAATCACCGTATTCATTGTTTGATATCACGTGGAAGTACTATCAATCCCCGTCATTTTGGAGTTGGGACGACCATTAATGCAAATCGATACACTATCTCCATGACGGCTCGAAGCACATGCCAAGTTTTAAAAGCCTGTCAAACTGTCCATTCGGCATTTAATACCTGTTAGTACCATATATATATCAACGATATAGTCTTCAAGCTTGATTCACGACGTTAAAACTTTAGTGTTCGAATTTTATTTAATATTCAAAGTTTATATATACAGTTCCAAGCCTATGTTTGCAATATAGAAACATTGTGTTATGTTTATTTAACATTTCAAAGTTTATATAGTTTCAAGGTTTATATTGTGAACATTGTTCATTTCTAAGCCACAAGTCTTATATACATTGTATCTAGTTAGACATTGTTAATATATAGAATAGGATTAATAATTTATAAGGGTTATAATATTAACATTGTAGTTTTCTATTATTGTTTATATTTTCTCATAGTTTTCGTAGTTGCATTTAATAGAAGGATAGAATTTGCATTTTGATAATCAAATGAATCCAATGATAAATATTTGCATAAAAACTACTTGAATGCTATGTACTTCTTACCATAATTTCTCATTGCAAACAATTAATGATTTTGCGGTGCAATTTACCACATCGGTACTATGAAGATATTAATTATCTTAAGATGACGACAAAGCCACTTACAACATCGACGATGATTATAGCCTTCGAAAACAGTAAATATAACCATGTAATTCATACCTGCATGTTTTTGTGAGTTGCAACAGATTTCTAACATTCTATTTATTTACGATGTCGAATTTGAACTATACACGTAATTTGAATTTACGCAGTCATGGAACTTCTTACCTATCGTCTGCACATAGAACATTTCAAAAGATTTAGCATTGCAACTAAGTAAACTCCAGGGTACCTCGTAGGACACCCTTGGACATTAAAAAGCAAACTATCAGTGTTTTGTCAAATTAAAAGTATCGTATCATATTTTTGACCCGTCAATACATTTATTACAATAATCATGTTTGTCAAAAGTGTGTTAAGTTGTCGATAACACAATGCTGCTAATTCAGAAATTTAATTTATGATTAGTACGAAACGATTAATGCTGTCATAATCAAACATTTATTATTTTCCGCAACTATATTATCTTCATGATTACCAGAAGTATGTTGAGTGTTACAGATCTCATAAGGGAACCAGAGCTGTCAAGCCTGGAAACATTGAAGCCTAATAAAAACCAGAGTCACTGTCCTCACTAAATAGAGTACCACGCTGCTCCCAAGATACCTTACCTATGTTATTCCCCAATAACAAATCAGATTAACCAACTTCCAATCAGGGTTTAGAGAAAAAAAGGACAAGTCTAGGACAAAACGACAATAATGAATACGATTTAACCGGTTGGATTACCATTTAAGCAAATATCTATCAACGCATAACTTATTGAAAGATTATACAGAGGTTCGACAGAAATCAATCAAGTAAGTATACAATTTTTTTTTTTAATACTAATAAGGAGAATTCGATCTGACTGTTTTGAAAATATATCTTTCTGTAATACTCGTCGAAATTCGTTCCTCCTAGGATATAAACAGGGTTTAACAATTGAAAGAATTTCATCAGGCCTAACCTTCACTATTTAAATCGACACAGAATTCGATATATTTATATCTATTATAGAGAGAGTTTGGGAGAATCCCACCAATTTGATAATGGTTACAATCATTAACAATAATATGGCAAGATTTAACCATCCATTCGGCTGTAACTAAATTATTTAATCGACACAAGGTCCGATCATAGAAACGATTCGATTTAGCTTGTAACGGTTCGACTAATAGCATATACAGACTTTAGTTTTTTTCTGAAACGAAATTCAATCTAATTGTAATACAAACTATTGATCCACATAACTATAATAATTTATTTAATAACATAATTTCCTTGATGAAACGAGATTTGATCTATTTGTAATACAATACCACTAATCTATAGTACACAGAAACGAAATATTTCAAAATGAACCCATTCTGTTTGCTTCTAACAAATACCGAGTTTAAACATTAAAAGAAAGGAAATCGGGTCCATCGTCTATAACACAAGCAAATTTTCCATTGATTTGAGAAAAAGAGATCCATTCTAGATGCAATGCATACTCCCATAATACATAAATATAATGTTTTAGTAAATCCCACAGAGATGGACTTGCACAAGCATAAATATATTAACAATCTATCATTTTCTTATTTTTTTTCTTTCTTTTTATTGTGTTTGAAAGTAATACTATAGGTTACTACTACATTCGTACATAATGCAAAACTTCAAATAGTAACTCATCGTATATAAAATAGAAAATGAACATTAATTTGAAACCGATGCATATAACTCTATAATCAATTGGCGTTCCTAAGTATTATTTAGGAAATTGTATTAAACATTGTACCTGTTACGATTTCTAATGAAACTGGAAATACTGATCCATATTATAACACAAAGATTTATAATGGATCAACTACGATTCAAAATATGAAACTTGGAAAAAAGCTGATCCATATTATAACATAGGGATTTTTAATGGATTCAATATGATTCAAAATAAACTGGAAAATCAATCAATTGCAAACAAGTTGTTAAGATCCTAGTGGGCGGTTTTCACTAACATCTCGAGGTTTTGGTGTAACGGTTCGTATCATCTGGTATCTGGTATCACAAGTCTTTAGAATGAATTTAAATATCAACCATTGCAATATAGACAACTCTGGAACACTAATAGAATACAAACAAGGTTCGAATAATTATTTTAAATACACCAATTCGAATTCCGATAAGGATATGGAAACGTCATTCAACATGCAAACAATCTTTAAAATGAATTTAAATCTCAATCGATTGCTATATAAACAAGTCTGGAATGCTCATAGGGTTCAAACATAATTTGAATAACTCTTTTCATATAAACCAAATCGATTTCCGATGAGGATATGGAAACGCTAATCAGAATGCAAACAATCTTTAAAGTGAATTTAAATCTCAATCAATTGCTATATAAACAAGTTTGGAATGCTAATAGAATTCAAACAGAATTTGAATAACTCTTTTCATACCCCAAATCGATTTCTGATTAGGATCTGGAAACAAACTCTGCAACAGAGCTGATATGCCCACCAAGGTGGGATCGGTCCAAATCTCGGGTCTGAGTATTGATCAGTCATAAACGAGCTACGTAAGCCTCCTTGTAACGAGGTACGAAACAGTGGGCAAGAAAATGATGGTTAGCTAAGCCCTAAATTTGTTCTATATATAAAAAAAGTGGAAGAGAAGCACACAAATGGCAGAGCCGGGAACGATCTCAACTCAAAAAAAGGAAAGAGTAACTAGGCTGCCATCAATTTATAAATCCTGGGATCGCCCAAATAAATGAATCCACATAGAAATAGGTCGAACACAAATCGTTTTGTATAATTATGAAAATACCAAGAAATGGATCCACACAGAAAATTAAAGGTCAATCACAAATCGTTTGAAAATACATTCAATTTAGAAATAAACAGCCTGCAAAATATGGATCGAACCCACCACGCGTTTCACAGTGAACACCATAAACACACAGGATCGCTATGCAAATTGGGAAGCTCAGAAGCTTTTAGAGTTCAAGATTAAATTCGAAATAGGAATATGAGATTCCCATAATGCCAAGAGGAATGGTTTCACGTAGGTTCAGAATTAAATTCAAATTAGCAATCTGAGATTTCCATAATGCCAAAAGACATAGATTCGCGCTATAATCTCAGAGATTTCGAAATGATAGAGAGATGCTATCACGTTTTAATTAAAATTCACAGAGTATATAATAACTGGAATCAACGCAATAATCTCAGATATTTCAAAATGATAGAGAGATAATGTCACGTTTTAATTAAATGCACATAGTATATAATAACTAGTTTCAACGCTACAATCTCATAAATTTCGAAATAACAGAGGAATAATGTCATATTTTAATTAAAATGCACAGAGTTTATAATCCCTAGAAAAATAAATTAGAACGATTTACAAATCACCGATCTATAACTTAAGCCAGTTGTGGACCTCTACTGACACAGGATTTGTATACACAGGGTCATTACATATCTATATAGCATTCTGAACAGAGTTTGAAAAATATAAAATTCTATAATAAAACATAGTTAAAAAATACCAACATATCCATCCGTAATCATGAGTTCAATTCCCTCAGCTCAATTACACAGGAAACCATATTTATAAGATGTATATATAAAAGAAAAGAGTTTTCATTAATAAAAACTGGATCAACTCTTATAATTTCTTTTGAAATAAAACTAGAATTTCTCTTCTAATACCGAAAAAGAAAACAAAACTGAACCGGATTAGATTGCCGAGTTTGAGATGGTTAGATCGATGTAGTTGCGGTTGATTCAGCAGTTCGATCCGATTCAAATTGACGAAGAAACCGACAACCCCTAGGTAGAAATATGAGTCTGGTGCCCTCAAGGCTCGACCGAATCTGATACCAAATGTAGGGACCCCCATTTCGGGGTCCCCCAAAAAGACTATCTAAACAATACTAACATCACATGATAATTTTTAAATCTTGAAAATCAAATGCAGAACCGTAAATAAAAAGCGTAAACTCAACTTGTACATAAATATGGAACATTTTACCTGATCCTGATGGTTGTCGGTTGTTGTAGCTGACATCCCTTGTTGCTTGATCTAGCCATTCGAACTCCCGATTTACCGAAGATCTCTCCGTTGACCTCACTACCGTATTGGGGTACTCTTCTTTCCGCCGAACCCCCGAGCATTTTGGGGTCGTAAGCAAACACAATGCAAGATTTCTGGTGGGATCCCCAATCCCCAGAAAGCTAAACCCAACTCACAAGAAACACAAGATAGATTCACTATTATGGTGCCCATCCAACACTAGGGAGCAAGAGATGCTTTACTCCTTCTCCTCCCTTCTTTTATAACAAAAGTCTGTGTGCCATGTGTCTTCTCATGCACATAATTTCTTTAATTTAATATTTTATTAATATTTATTTTCAAGTCACAAGTGTCTCTTCATATCTTAAGTGTGCATTGGGTGAAAACGTGAAGGTGGGTAACACTTTCGTGAGAAACCATTGCAAAATTGTCTTAGCGGCAGTTATTCGGCTGAATAATAAATATTATTCGGCCGAATAATGCAGAGGTTATTCGGCCGAATAACCACAAACAGTTCTCCGTTTAGTTTAACGGGGATCCTTGAAATGTGTGCAAACAGCTGCCGGACGGAAAAAAATTTCGGGCAATAGTTTATTCGACCGAACACTTTTTCGGCTGAACACTTTTTCGGCCGAACAATTATTCGGCCGACTAATTGTTCGGCCGAACTATATTTCTGCATAAAAACCCAGCATCGGCTGCCATTTGGCATTCCCTGCTGGAAATATTTGGATCCCGCAAGCGGGCCCGCAGTTGATTTGTCGCCACCCTGTGTCGAATAATTGTTCGGCCGAACTATATTTCTGCATAAAAACCCAGCATCGGCTGCCATTTGGCATTCCCTGCTGGAAATATTTGGACCCCGCAAGCGGGCCCGCAGTTGATTTGTCACCACCCTGTGTCTACGCTGTTGCTCCACGATCCGCTGCTGCTCCACGATCGGCTGTTGTTACTTTCTGTTGCTCGTCGGCTCATCGGCTGTTACTTTCTATAGCTCGTCGGCTCGTCGGCTGTTACTTTCTGTTGCTCGTCGGCTGTTACTTTCTGTAGCTCGTCGGCTCGTCGGTTGTTACTTTCTGTTGCTCGTCGGGTGTTGCTGCTGATACTTCCTGTTGCTCCTCTGCTTTTAGTGCGTTCTTGTCCGATGTTGTAACTTCTTGTGGCAGCTTGTGATATCCCTCCTTTATGACCTATTATGTTATGAAAGCCTGATTTGGTTAACGGCACGTGATATAAAAAGAAAAAGTTATTTTCTCTAAATAACACTAACATATTTACGGAGATGTGACATATGGTATCAGAGCACAGGTTGCAAACACTCGGGCTTAGTTGGGCTCAGCACGAGGAAGAGGAATATAAGGTTGGTTGAACCAAGGAAGGTATTCTACCTATGAGACGCAACCAAAACGAAATCCACCTTCAGGTAACCGATAAGGCGTCCGTGGGTTGATTGAAAGTAAGTCCCTTTTGCCGAAGCATTATGTTTAAAAAAAAAAAAAAACTCACCAAAGAGATCTAGGTACAAAGTATATTCTTCCACTACTTATGTACCTTGATAGACTAGGGTTGTGCATATACTTACTATTCATGTGCTACTTATGAATATTTCCTTGATAGGGATGCCCCAAAGAATGTTTATTATGTTGTACTAAATGTTGTTAGTGAAAAGGGTGGGTAAATAACCTTAATCCTTGGTTCTCAAAACTAAATTGGGTATACCACTATAGAAGAATAGACCTCTTGTTAGTAGGTGACTAAATATATGTGTAGTTATATTGATGAAGAACAGGATACGGTTGTGATCGAAAGTCCGCTTGTGTAATTAACTAAATTATACAAATTGCAAAGATATTATTGAGCAATGATCTTCCTACTCTTGCGTTTAATGTAAATCAATAATACACAAATGAGGATGTTTTTATTATTTGCATGTATGTTGATACATTGCACATGAAGCCAATATGTGAAAATAGGAGAAAATATATTCAGATGTGAAAAAGGTTTTGTTAAAGCATTATGATGTAGGAACATTAACATAGTGATAATATAGGAAACCGTAACTGAGATAGTTAATACTTTTGGTAATGAAGGAAGCATCATTATGTTGACATTAAAACTTTGTTCTTAAAGCATCAACTAGGAAAGTGTAGGCTATTATTTATTACTAAGAAGATAAATATATATATATATATATATATATATTCAGGTGCATTCTGAATAGGTGTTATGATGCATTTGATAAAAATGCATGAGTACATTTTTCTTTTCCCAAGATTTATGATGACTTGCTATCCGTGTACAATTATATATCTGTCAAAATGATTATTTTGCTAAAGGATAAAATTATAGCGGTTCACGTATTAAATGTGTAGACGGAAATCAAGAGTATGTTTTGGTGGTACGAATAAGAGTATTGAAAACCTAGAACCAACATAAAATACTCATACAAGTTAGTAGAATGCAGTAATTGCCGACGTCTTTATGTTGCTGCAAGGAATAACTTTTATAATTTAGATGAACAATCTAAGCATCCTAGATTTGTAAAGGATCCATTAAGTAGGATTTAAGACAAGTTTAAAGGTCCTTTAAGACGTGAGAAAATTGGGTTGTCCTTGAACAAGTTACTTTCGCGAGCAAGATTGTAAATCTGTAAAATGCTATTGACCCTTAATGATGAATGCTGTAAAGGTACATGTTGCAGGAAGAGCCAACGGGAATAAAGCATGTAACTGAAGCATGAATATTCTCTAATTATGAAGAAATCATAATATTGTTGTGACATTGAAGCACGCATGTAACCTTACTTATAGGTTCAAACGAAAGGTATGTAGTTATTGTTAAAAATGTGTGCAAGTACATACATATATATGTAAGCAATATATTGATGTTAGTGCCTACAAAAATGGTGTATCCAAATAAGATTCGAATGAGAATTAGAGATACATATCGTCCTTCCTGTTAAATTGGGAGATTGACAATTTAGGGTTTAACCCTAGTCTCTGGATTTCGTAAGAAGGAAGGAAGTCACCAAATGAAATAACTCTCACCGGTTCTTATTATTCGTTATGATTCATTTTGTTATTTTGATTATGCTAACTTATGATGATATGGTGTAATGTGTCTTGGTGGCATGATCCAGGTTCAGGTTATTACCAAGGTTAGTATGAAGAGGAATGCACTACTTCGAAGTAAGACATATGATCATGGAAATTTTCCTTCTAAGATAATTATTCTTATGGTTTATTGATCAATCAGAGTCTTTAGTTTGATTATTTTTGAGATGGATGATAAGCAGTTATGTCTAAAGTGTATCTCGATGATTGAGGTACTTGACAGTGCAAACAAGGTACATACCAGCCGTGTTTTCACTCACAAAAGCTTAGTAAGAAGAGAATGTTTTGATCAAGTATGGGTATTGCAATGTGAAGGATGAGTTCCTGATATTCTCTTTATTTTATACATAGAAAAAGATCTCCTTACAAATATTTTATGGTTAACAGGTGAATTAGGCATATGATCGAAATTCTGTGGAACCTGTGGAAAGACAAGAGCATAAAAGTTATGCATGGTAAAATAAGGAGTGAGGAATTAAGATTCACATCACAATTGTTACTTATTCTTTTAAAAAATGTTGATAACTATTGTTGAACAAAGCACTCAACCCAGATTGGTCCGAGTAATCGTATGGGTACAGAATGTAAGGTGACGAAATAAATTGATTAAATTGAAAGAGATTTTTTTTAACTCAAGCAAGGCGGCTTGGGGAAAAATAAAGTCTGGGACTCAAGCGAGAAGGCTTGAGGGGAATTGTGTAAAGAGTGTCGTAATGGCATTTGAAATACTCCCTAAAATCAGGGATTGAACAGCCACTAGGATTCTCGGAGAATCGGCTGGCTGTAAGACCTAGGCAAGCTATAAGAAAATGTATATGTGGGAGGCAGGACGCTGCTTAGTATGCATGAAAGAAATGTTTGCTGCGTGAGCACTAAGGTGTTAGGCAAGACATGAAAGAAATGTTTGCTGCGTGAGCACTAAAGTGTTAGGAAAAACATGAATGAAATGTTTGCTGCGAGAGCACTAAGGTGTTAGGCAAAACATGAAAGAGATGATTGCTGTGTGAGCACTAAGGTGTTAGGCAAGGCATGAGAGAAAGGATTGCTGTGTGAGCACTAAAGTGTTAGGCAAGAATTTCCTGGATCAATGAATGTTGTTTGTGAATTTGTCAACAGAATACAATCATGGAGCCCTAGATCTATTCCTTATATTGCAAGTGATATGTGCTATAAAGAACTCATGATTTATGTTTCTGGGTTTTGGTTATGAAGTTGAGGACAAGTTGTTACTAAACATGGTTCTTTGAATTCCAGTTTTGTGGTACAAATGATTGCTCCAAGAGAAGAGTGAACACCGAGGACGGTGTTATTTTAAAGGGGATGAGGATGTGATATCCCTCCTTTATGACCTATTATGTTATGAAAGCCTGATTTGGTTAACGGCACGTGATATAAAAAGAAAAAGTTATTTTCTCTAAATAACACTAACATATTTACGGAGATGTGACACATCTGTTGAAGCTGTGTTAGTCAACGAGGGTGCCAGGCGAATGTGGTAGTTCGAAATTTTTATTTGGTTGCTGATCGGTGTTACGACGTGGAGTTAACCGCTTGAGGGTAAGTAACGTTTATTAGTTGGTTTTGGTTTTCGAATTTTAAGGTTGATGTATATACAGTCCTTCGTGTTGTAATGGTCTGCTGAAATCTGTTTGGTTGGCAGGTTTGTTCGGTTGTATTGCTGCGTCGACGGTGTTGCGGTTTTGTGTGTAGGGTTGAAAGCTCGTCATTGGAAGGTGCGTTTTTCCGTCAGTTGTGACGTTTTGATTCTGTTTGTGTATGTTATAGGTTTTAGTTGATAAAATTATTTGTTGCTTGGTGAAGGAACTAGTTGGTGTTTGGAGAGTTGGTGGACCGAAGCGTCGCGGCGTCGTGGATCGACGATCTCTTCACTGCTTGTTTGGATACAGGTATGTATCGTTTCGCAAACTCCTGCTTTGATAAAAAAATGTAGTAATATGAATGAAATTAAAAAAAATATTTGCCGAGGTTTAAGATTTGAATGTTTATCTTTTTATATTTATTTTTATGCTCTTGAGCAGAGGTCTGGAACTCTGCTCTTGAGTAGAGGTCTGGAACTCTGCTCAAGAGTAGAGGTCTGGAACTCCGCTCAAGAGTTGTTGGCAATAGGAGAAAATTAAAAAAAATATCTGTTATGGGGGTTAAAATTAGAAGGTTTAATTTTTTTATATTAAATTTTAACTTAAGAGATGTCAGTTTTTATGCCCTTGAACAGAACATGTTCATGAACAGATCTCTGTTCATGAACAGAGATCATGAACATAACTCTGTTCATGTTATATGCCCTCCAAATATAGTTGGTAGTGGTTACTCCTTTTTTTTATATAAAAATGGTAAGAGCAAGTATAAAGCAAGTATGGCTCTCAAATATATAAAATGAAAATCCAACAACATAACCTGTATTTGTCTTATTCTTATGAAATGCAACCCCATGGCTTATTTATATATATGGATAATTAAACCCTAATCCTGAACTAGTTTCATATTAAGTTTCCCTAATTCTTAATGAAGGTCCATAAGCTTTGTAGGCAAGATGGAAGACTAAGTGATTGGCATTAATTGAAAAGGGGTTCAAAACATGTCCACATGTACCCACTACATTGCCTTAATAAGCATGCACACATTTATGAGTCATGGACTATAACTTTTTTTAGTTTACAGAGATAATGCAGTTCTCGGGGGATTTCAACCATGGGCCATGCAGATAATAAAGGGTATACTACACAACTTTATAAATGGTCAACTGGTGGTTTTACTAGGTTAAGTGAGGTACAAGAATGTCATATGAGTTCATGAACAGAGTTCATGAACAGAACATGTTCATGAACAGAGTTCATGAACAGAGTTCATGTAGAAAGTCACTTAAAAATTCGCTGTTGTAAGTTCTTAGGTATTTTTTTTATAAAAATTAAGGAATGTTTGTTTATTGAGATATAGAATGAAAACATAAGTGATCATTGAAAAATTTGGAAGGTTATTATACTATTACAATTAACTGATTATGAGATGATTATTAATGTTATGTTTATGGTGCAATAGTGTTCTTAGAGTTAGGAGAGGAACTTACAAAAGAAAATAAGTTATACTATTTTAGGTGGCTCTACATTTTGTATGCAGATTTTTAAGAGATATGTTTTTAAGTTTGTAGAATGAACATGTACAACTTCAATGTGTGTAAATTGTTTGATCATAAATATAAACTAGAAATCTCTTAATAAGGGTATATATATGTTATACTATTTTAGGCAGCTCTACATTTCGTATGCAGATCTTTAAGAGATATGTTTTTAAGTTTGTAGAATTAACATGTACAACTTCAATGTGTGTAAATTGTATTATCATAAATATAAGCTAGAATTCTTTTAATAAGAGTATATATATATATTTAGTGAGATGTTTGTTCATTGACATATATAATTCAACCATATTTGTTGGATTAAAAGTTTTTAAGGTTACTATACTACTTCAATTAACCGTGTTATAACTTATATTTGATAATGAAATGATTATTAAGTATATCTTTACGTTGCAATATTAGTGATGGTAAGGAATTTTAGTTAATTAATTAGAGTTAGGAGAGGGACTTACATTTTGTTGTAGTTTTTTATCAAATATGGCTTGATGCTTGTAGAATAGTCATGTACAATTTCAATATGTTAACGCTTGTGTAAATTTAGAAGTTATATCAAATGGAAAGAGAGTCTTCGAAGGGAAAGCGTAGGAGGTCATCACATTCATCAGGAATTGGTGTTCCAATTGGTAGTCAAAGGTTGTCGAATTCACCGCGAGGTTCGAGTTTATTGTATGGGTCCCAGTCATTTGATCACCAACGAGTTCAAAGGGGTACAGATGATTCTCCTTCGTCTTCTGTGGGAGAGCGTCGATTTCAACCTTCTGTTGGTATGAACATTAATGTTTAATAATGTATAATTTGTATTTTTTTGTGTTTTGAATTTATGGACAAGGTTAATTCTTGACTACGGCTATATTTGAAGCAGAGCGAGGTTCAGAAGATGTGCGTAATTCGACAGAGCGAGAGGAAGATCAAGATAGGATTGTAGATGATGGAATAGGTGTGGGTGGAGAGAAGGGTCCTGAAGATCCTCCTAGAGCTAGGATGACATATGTTCCACTAGCCGAGGGGTGTACACCCATATCAACTTATCCATCTGATTTACCTGATGAGATTCCATGGGAAGGTGTTGTGCAACAAACTATTCTTGAAAGTTGTAGATCCCATTATGACAGGTTGAACAATGATCTTTGTTCTTTGGATCTCCCTCCAGAGAGCCGACAAAGTCTAGAGATTGTTTTGGGGTCTTTGCAAAAATTCATTGATGCATACGAGGAACTTGGACCAACTACAAATGGTTTTGTTCATTTGATGTGGATGCGAAGGGACCAAGTTATGGGTCCAGACAAGTGGGAGGTTGTGAAGGAGAGAGTCACCAGAGAACAAGCCAATTCAATGTTCAATTTCAAAGAAGGCCTTAAGCGAAAAATGTTGAAAGTGCAATATTTCAAGCATCTTCAAATTGCACATTTAATATATGATCAATTTCTTGCAGCTTATGGTCGATTTCCCTGGAACGATGAGGTTTCTAATTATTTTGCTAGATTTTTTTATGCGGAGTTTTTTTTAGGTATGAAGCCTAACTATAATGATGTTCCTTCTGACTTTTATGGAGTTGGAAAGGGTAGAATATATAATCGAAAAGGTGCTCTCAGAGACCCTACCACTATACAACCTCCACCTGAGATACCTCGTCCACCGAGGGTTGTGGCTTTAAGATCAGAGATGGAGACCACATCCCAACTAGGGATAGTTGGAAGGGAATCGGTAGGTGATGGTTTAGCATCAGCTCTTGTTGGAGTAGAAGTTGGTTTGGGGCGAGAGAGGGCTCGTGCTATTGTTCGTCAAAATTTTGTTTACAAGACGAATGACGAGGTAGATGCATTGAGCATCGATGATCTCAGGGCTTATGCTAAGTCTTGTCGAGATATAGCTTCAAATGTGTTATCCAATGACACATCGAGCATGGGAGAGGTTTGTTGATTATGCTATGACAATCTATTTGATTTTTTATTATTCATTTTGAATTGAATTTTTTGCTACATAGTAATAAATATATTAAGCAAATGTATTTTGTTTGCAGTTTTCGAGAATGTTAAATGCACATAATTTTCGAGTCTCCAGTAGTCAAAACCAAGAGCATCCTAGTCAAAATGAAGAGCGCTTAGGAGAGGTATTTTAATTATAATATTTATGATTGAACTTGATATTTTTTTCGTTTGTTTGAATTTTAATAAATATCAATGTATCTTATTGTTAATTTGACTTATCTATGCAGGTTTCTTTAGATTCCAACTTTTTAGATGATTTACCATCTCTTGTGAGCTAATGATTTTAATTTTTTTGTTTTGGTTTTAAGTTAATTGCTTAATTTATTATTTGTATCTACTATGTTTTATTCATTAACAAAATTTAAATTTTAGGGAAGAGACCATTTGGAAATTGGGGGCGAAGATGTGGGGTCTTTAATGAATGCAGATATTGGCACCGAGGTAATTTTGTTGAACTAGAAATGATCTCTGATATAAGTTTAATGTTTTATATTTTTTGGATTTATTTGAAAATTGTTTTTGTACATGTTGCAGCTTTGCTCTTTGAGATCCTTTAAAGCCAAAGGGAAGGCTCTAGTGGAAAAAAGTGGTGGACATGCATTCAAAGAATTTGATGTATGATTTTTTTAATAATTGAATTGTTTTGTAGATTAGTTTAATATCTTAATATCTTGAATTTAGTTTAAAATTGTTTAAATAATTTATGATCTAAATTTATAATTTGTTTTTTTGTGTATTGTAGGTTGAGTTGAGTCCCAGGGAAGGTCCTAGTGGAAAATAGTGGAAAGATATTGGTCTAGATGGATAGTGGTTCAGACTTTATTGTTTTTGTTGATATATATATATATTGTAGTTGTTTTGAACATGGAGGGTATTTATTTTTTGGTTTTTAACTGTTTTTTTGATGGAACTTGTACCAACTTTATTCGAGATGCACATACTAAATGACTATATTGACAACATATAACATCGGGCTCATAATCTTGGAAGTAGACATAATTTTTAGTCATATGCGTCTGCTGAAAAAAATAGCCTTTTAAAATGATGGATCCTCTTTCATATGTAAATCCGTTGTCGTTGTAATCCTCCAATAACTTCATTTTTCCTTCAGTGCATCGCATCAAATAATATTTGACATTTTCTTCGTTGTCTACAGGTGCAATCACAGCGAAAACATCTCCTGCGCAAGTTATAATTGGTGTTAGTGTATTTAAATGAATTACATTGACTATACTTATGGCGATGGACTAGAATGAACAATTAACTTAAAAGTCAAGAACAAGTTTATTACCTTCTCTGACGAGATCTGAAATTCTATCGCCATCAGACGATATTGCTATTTCTTCTGATTCTAATTCTTCTACACTTGCTAGTGGCATTTTTCCTTTTGGATTAATCTCTGTGTGTCTCCAAGCTTTTACGTAGTTGTTTGTTATGTTTTCACAAACTTCTGTAGACTCAACATTTTCAATGCAAATATGACAAAAGCATGATTGCTTTCTACTGTCAAATGCAAACACGTTGTGAAATGATTTTGTTTGAATAGAGTGAAGATCTCTAGTCCCATGTATGGTGCTAGCGTCATATGGTATTGATCTATTTATATCTTGGATCCCAACAAGCCAAAAAAACCTACACAGTAAATGATGAATCATTTTCAAAGAACAACTTTTAATGTTAGTGTACGTGTACTTAAATGTTAGTACATACATTTTTTTAAATTTCAAGAAATAATATAAATTAAAAAAATAGTGGACATACCTGCGCACATCTTTTGATTGTTGATTATAATCATGGCTTAGATTTAATTGACACCATTGGACAACCTCTGCAGCTGAATGAAATCATGCAGAAGAATAGTTCATTTGCCATCTTCGAAGTGCTCTTTTCACACATGCTCCTGCACCATCATGCTCACCTTTTCCATGCCCAGTTTCAAAGAAATTCCAACGATGTTTAATGTTCAGCGCTTTGTGAAGTCAACATAACCAAAAAAATGATCGTGAAGATTTAAATTGACCCGCACATCCATCAGACCATATCCAATGCTCATTGAATTTGACTTCGCGTTTTTTCAGTGAGTCATAGAAAATATTTTCTATACAATGTTGAACAAAATGTGTATCGTGTGTACGATCATCGCTGATATAGAAGTGATATTCTTTAATCACATCTCGATTGTCACATGTGCTTTCAATGCCATCAACATCCTGTTGAGAATGTCTATATACAACATAGACAAATATCGAAACTTGGTTAGAGTGATAGTATTCACTCTGTATCTCTTTTTGTGCAGCAAATGTATAGTTTTCAGCAAAATCAACCACCGACAAAATTGTTCCGGGTGGAAAAATTTCACGAGACTGTTTGAATTGAAGATCTTGCCATCGTGCTCTATGTGAATGCTGGGTGTATTTATAAATTTCGCTTTCAAATTTTTTGAGAAAATCTGTGACGCATATCTTGTCTTCTAGCAAATCAATTCTTTTGGAATGTGAATCACTAGAACTTGTACTATAGTTGATGTATTCGTATCTCCTCCAATCAACATTTACATTTGACAACGATTGATCATTATCAATAGGATATTTATTGTGGAATAACACCAAATTTCCACAATGATGACAATGTTTTTCATTGACACATTTCTTTGAATAAAATACTTCATCGTGATTTCTCTCACATAAAATTTGAGATATGAATTCACGTATCGTCGGCGGAGGTGGTGAATTTGTCCAAAACATTTTACCAAATTCAAGAAATGTGTCATAATATAATTGTGCACATGATAACGGCAACAACATGTATCACGTATAGTTATAGGTCAAACATACCATGGTTTTTGTTGCACAAACGTAGTGATTGATATATTAATTCCACGATGATCTTCCTTGAATTTATTGAACAATTGTACTTGTGTCATGTCCATTATATGTTTTGGTTGGCTTTCATATACATTTCGTGATATTCTTTTGCGTATCACATCTCTTGAATTTGGTGAAACTCGAGCATGTTCCAACCAATATTCTCGTACAATATCTTTAACACCTGCTCCTAATCTATCTTTGTAAGGTTGTCTACAAATAATTTCCCAACAAGCAAGTTCATTATTTTCATCTATTTGCATTCTGAATTTGCTATGTTTGTATAATGTCTTTCTTGATGTTCCAACTGCTTTTGCTAGTTTTGTTGTCAAACGCTTTTGTTTAGTACTAGCTGAAAGAATTGCTGTATGAATTGCTTTACGTGCAGCACTGATATCTTTCTTCCTGGATTTTCCAAATTTTTTTATTGCATCGCCTATATTTTCCATCACATTTTGTTTCAATTTAGACTCTTTTGTCGTTTTGTGAATACCCAATAATGATGTAGCACCTTCTAACTTCTTGGACACTAATAAACATCTCATAATTTGTGCTTGTCCTGCTATTGAGTAATCCTTGAGAACTTCGTCATAAATTTTTGTAGCACGATATCGTGCAACATGTATTGGTAGTTTTTCTCCATATTTGTCGCAATCAATGTCTTCTAACATTTCATCATCAATATTAAAAGTACATATACATCAAGTTAAATTTAATTTAATATATATCAAAAAATAAAATTCATTATAAAAAAATGAATTTGGAAAATATATGATATATACATACCAGGTCCAATTTCTGGATCTTGAACTTGATCTTCAATATTGACTTCATCGACATTAGCATGTAAATCACTATTTACATCTTCTACAATGTTCTTTTCAACTTCAATTTGTTCTTCTTGTACTCTATTTTCAATTTCCATCTCTTCAACATTATCATGTAAATCTGTATTTATATCTTCAATAGTTCTCTCTTCCGTTTCGGCAACCCTTTGTTTTTTGGCAATATATCTGAGTTTTTGTTTCTCTCTATTATCATTATCATCACGTTTACGATTAGCTTTTCTTTGACGTTTTCTCTTATTGCCCATGGTTGTTTAATCTATAGATGATAAATTAAAGAATCATGTTACTTTATAGTAAAAATAAATAAATTAAGATTTAAAAACATTTACGGAATTTATAAAAACATGAACTGAAATTTACTTTACCTTATAAAATTTTTGTAAGAGTCTTTTGAAGAAGATTTATTTAGAATTAACTTTCTTTTGAAAAAACTCTCTGAACAAAAATCTTCTTTGAAAAAAACCTTCTTGGAAAGAAATAAGAAACTCCTCGACAATAAATTACCTACCCATTGAAAAATAATAAAAACACCTTGTAAATAAATCTTTGTTGTAAAAATCATTGCAAAAAAACCTCTTTGAAAAAATATCTACGAAAAAAGCCAATAGAAAAAAGTATTTTGAATAAAAACTTATTTGTAAACATATCTGGGAAAAAACCATTGTAAAGAAATAACTCTTTGAAAAAACCCATTTCAAAGAAATAAGAAGTATAAAACTACCTTGCAAAAAATCCTTTGCAAAATACCTTAGCAACATAACTATTTGAAAAAACTCCTTTCAAATAAATAAGAAGTGCAAAACTACTTTGGAAAAAATCCCTTTGCAAAATACCTTAACAAAACAATTATTTGAAAAAACCTCTTTCAATTAAATAAGAAGTGCAAAACTACTTTGAAAAAAAACTATTTGTAAATTATCTTACCAAAACAACTCTTTGAAAAATCCCTTTCAAAGAAATAATAAGGAAAAATACATTTTTTTTTCAAAAATACTTGAACGTATACACACTTTTTAAATACAATCCTTGCAAAGAACCTCCTTACAAACATGTCTAAGAAAAGAAATATTTTGAAAAACTCCTTGCAAATATGCCCTAAAAAAAAAAAACTTTCAATGTGTCTTTTGGAAAAAAGAAGAAGAAACATACTTTGTAAAAACCTCTTTTTGCAAAAAATGTCTTCTTTGCAAATACGCAATAAGAAAAGAAATATTTTGGAAAAACTCCTTGCAATTATGCCTTAAAAAAAATCACCTTCAATGTGCCTTTTGAAAAAAAGAAGAAGAAACATACGTTGTAAAAATCTCATTTTGTAAAAAATGTCTTCTTTGCAAATATGCAATAAGAATAAATATTTTGGAAAAACTCCTTGCAACTATGCCTTAGAAAAAAAAACTCCTTCAATGTGCCTTTTGTAAAAAAGAAGAAGAAACATACCTTGTAAAAACCTCCTTTTGCAAAAAATATCTCCTCCTTTAAAAATTAGTTTGACAAAAAAATGCGAAGTTAAAACATGCGAAAATAATTCACGGCGCCGTTACGGAAAAAAGTTGTTCGGCCGAATAATTATTCGGCCGAACAATTATTCGGCCGAATAATTATTTCGACCGAATAATCTCTGAAACATGAAAGATTCAAATCTCTGTAGAATTTTCAGCTTTCTCCATTTTCAGAAGGGAATAACCACCTCTTACACAACAAAACGAATGTCGGACTTCATACCAGTAGATTCATCATTGAATCTACTTTACGAGGGTATAAATTTTGTTGTATATAGATAAGAACTGATATTTTTTAAGTTTTATTTTCGTAACATGTGTCGAGTTGTGATTCAACTCTTTAAAAAAACGGCGAAAAGAAAAATCCATAACTTTAAAAATACAATACCAAAAAAATCGAAAAAAATGTGGGACTCTTTATTGGCGTGTCTACTTCAAAAGGGTATTCGTAGATGTTTTGCTTTTATAGCGGATTGAGAGAAAAGTGGTGCAACAAAAAAGTTGTTGAAAATCGACTGAGTTTCCCCATTGATCAACTTAAAAAAAATATAATAATTAGTATATAAATCCATTGGATGCAAACTTATAGTCAGGCACTAGTACATTGTGTGTAGATTGTCGTAACATTTTCTGTTTTTGCAAAACACAATTCTAACAACGATTTTAGTGGTGCAACAAATCATAACTCTTTTGTAGTCTTTTCATTTTATAAGAACACACTGTCAGACATTTGCGAAATCGACATATCAAATCTTAATAAAAAAAATTGAAAAAATTATGAGTAGAAAGCTAACATAATTCTACAAAAGTTTTCTTTTTACGGCAAAGTGAAATTTTAAACAAAAATATCACTTTTGTTCGCCCGAAGTTGAAAAACATGAAAAAACCAGAATTATTTTCTCACTAGACCCCCCAAAATAGACACCCATCTTCATTTTTTCCCTAAATTAGTGCAAGGTGGGTGTAATGGTCTTCATTAGAGTCCTACTTATATTTTTTTTAATCTTTTAGTTAGACTTAATGCTTTCTACATTCTTTTTTTTTCCTAATACTAAGATAGAATTAAAAGATGGTTTCATTTACTAAAATTCTAATCCATTTTAAATTTCTTCTTTATAAAATTTAAAAGAATAAAATCAAGAATTAAAATATTTCTTTCATAAAAATTCCAATCTAAATTAAACTCTTTTTCATTTGAATAAAAAATAATTGTTTTATTAATAGCCTTTTTCAATAAATAAAATAAATCAAAATAAATAATTCACACTAATAAAATCATTTAAAATAAAATCTTGAGTAAAATGATTCTTTTATTAACAATCATTTTCAATAAAATCTATCAAACTTATTATTGCATAAAATCAATCAAAATAAATAATTCAAACTAACAAAATCAATTAAAATAAAATCTTTAGTAAAATAATTCTTTTATTAACAATCATTTTCAATAAAGTCAATCAAACTTATTATTGAATAAAATCAATCCAAATAAACAATTCAAAATAATAAAATCAATTAAAATAAAATCTTGAGTAAAATAATTCTTTTATTAACAATCTGTTTCAATTTTTTCTTTATGTTTCCCCAAACTTATATGTGTAATTCCAATTTGCATAATTGATTAGATGAATTCTTCCTGTTCTTTTCTAGGTACCTCTTCGGCGGGCCCTTCCAACAATTCTTTTCCTTTCTTCTTGTTTTTGTCTAGGTACCTCTTCGGCGGGCCCTTCCGACAATTCCTTTCCTTTCTTGTGAGGAGAGCTGTGTAGCGATCGGGGAGTTGTTACTGCGATCTCTCGACTAAAATTCTTGGAGTCTAAGGGTTGCTGAGGGATAAGGTTCTATTTATCGCACACCCCTCAACTCTCGTACGCAACCAAATCGGTATGGCCTCGCCCGTACAACACACACTTCCCTGGGTTAGCTCACAAGCTTCCGGCCCATGCGTGGAGTGCTAATTCAGGGTCAATAAATTATCGTCGTACCCCTATGTGTTCTTTCCGTTCTTACGACCCCTATAATTCCATTGTGGGTCAGTCAGTAAACCGTCTTACCTGCCACTGCACACACACACACTCAAGCGCACATTAGTAGCGATGCACTATGAAATATTTTATCATCCATCCTAATATCTCAGTCAGTTGAGCATATATTTCATTCATCATTTTCTCTCAATTAGTAAATCACATCTATCATTCATCATTCTATCTCAATCAGTCGAGCCTATGTAACATTCAATCATCCTATCTCAATCAGTCGAGGATATCTAACATTCAGTCATTCTATCTCAATCGGTCGAGCATATCTAACATTTAGTCATTCTATATCAACTAGTCGAGCATATCTAACATTCAATCATTCTATCTCAATTAGTCGAGCATATCTAACATTCAGTCATTCTATCTCAATCAATCGAGCATATTTAACTTTCAGTAATCATTCGTTTCGTAAATTCGGAAATCATTAAGTAGAGCATTCATTTATTAAGTAAAGTATAAATTTCTATAAGTGTCATTCAATGCGTCGTTTTCGTTTATCATTTGTCGTCATGCAAATCATCATGCGTTCTTCAGTCGTTCAAGCATTTTCAATATTCAAAGGACCAATTATTAAATTTTATTCAGTCAGGTCACTTGTCAAGTGTCCTCAAGTCTACGGTCAGCCAATGTACCGAGGCGAGCATTACATACACCCCCTCTTATTAGAACTTCATCCCGAAGTTAGCTTGTATTCTAGTAATTTCGATGCTAGGATTTTCTTTAGTTCTCCCCTTTTCATTTTATTGTCTTTCTCTTCTATTTTTCTCAAACAATCATGGCCATAAGTGTTGGTGGTCTTGATCATTAGTACCTCCATAATTTGTCAAATCATATCAAATCTAGGCAAGGTTTCAAATCTATTTGGTTATCCTTTCCTCCAAGACGAGAAGGTAAACATCATAAATATTCATTCAAATATAGATGGGTAAGATATAATCACGGTTTTAACATATCAGGAGAGACCCTCAAATTGTCCTCAAATCTAAATTCCATAAGACTACTTCCAAATTTCCAAATGTCAGTTTTGAATTCAATAGGATTCCTAAGGTCGGAACATAACGGTTTGGTCGAACATATTAAAATTTATCTTTTAGTCCTTTCATCAGTATCATTATTCGAGGTTAACGAGATTATCACATCCTTACCTCCTTTCATATTTTTCATTTTGATAATCAATACATAAATCAAAAAGCATTAATCCGTCCTAGCACTTTATGACATCTATATCTACTAAGAGATGTATATTTGTAATTTATGATATATCTAACATTTACGCATGTCAAGAATAAACCTATAAACCTATACATGTAACATGTAAATTGAGTTTCTTCCTTTATGCCATTAATGGACATGACTTATGCAACAATAATGCGCAATGGTAACTTTACATCTTGTAATTTTCATATTAAATTTTGTTTCATTTTATCTAAACGACGAGAACAGTATCGGAGGAGATTAAATAAGAGAACAGTATCGGAGGAGATTAAATAAGGGAGGTATTTCCTTCACAACACAATTAATGGTATTCAACGACATTGAGTTTTATGCCAGGGATTTGTGTAATCAACATAGCACATTCCATACCATTTCATTTAGCTGCTTTATAAACCACAGAACTAGCTATTGTAATACATTTAAGACAGTAGTTAAAGTTGGGCACAAAAATCATTACTTAATCTTCCAGAATTTACCCTACAATCTCTCAAGGAGATCGGATTCAATATCCGATTCAGCGCAACTCATTAAGGGGGATCTCCAAGATTTTAGATAAGTTGATAAACTAAGCCGATTAATACTGGATAGTAGTCCCTCTCTCTAACATATTTTATTTTAATTTAATTAACACAACATGACGCCCATAGTCAATTTTGGGTTTGTTGGCATCCCAACAACTCCCCTTGATTTTTGCAACTAAAGTGGTTTCCATGTAAATTTTGTACATAATTAGTTTTCCGTTTTCTTTTATTTTATCTTGCTTAATTTACTTAGATCTTTCACTCTATGCACTGCTTTCTCTTTAGCTTGGTTGTCATAAGATGTGAATCATCTATCCATATATTATTTTGACTGATCTTTTGGAGTATTTTCAGGGCTGCATGTTGCTTGTTTATGTATTCTGTTTCCAAGATTTGCATATCTTGTAACTTTGTAAGTAATGCTCTAAAGAATATGGCTATATGGGGGTCATGAACTCTTTGAAGGGATTCTGATATATTTGGATGTAATTATGCTGTACTTGATTCATACGCTGAATCATGACCAACTTTGTACTATTTGATTCATACAATGAATATCAATAGTAGATTTTTTTCGCGGGAAAAAAGATGTGAATCATCTGTGTTGATTTGGTTTATTGGCTTCTTGGTTTCCTGGTTACATATCTTGATTGCATATCCCTTATTTTGAGCTTATTTACATTGACTACATATCTTGGTTTGGCTTAATTGCATTAAGTTCACTATACATATCAAAAAAGTGAGATCATGTTTTTAGTTTTCAATATGAATGGTTCATCGAATTTTTATATGCCTTAATTGTTTGATTTAAAATTTGTCCTTTTGTTAAATTATTTAATTCTAGGACAAATATCTAGAACTTTGTTTAAGGTTTGTTTTTCGATCAATTTTCATTTTGAAATCAAATATTATTTCTCACAATGCATAATTATATTTGTCCTTAAACAAATCAACCTTATTCTTTATTTTAGATAGGGTATTTATGGCTTATTAAACATTTACATAGATATGGAAATATTTGACTTTTGAGATATTATTAAATCTATTTCCATAAAAGTATTTTAATCAATATTGTTAGTCATATATAATCATATTCTAAATATTATATTGTGTCTATTTTATAATTATCAATGAAAATCAATATTTTTAGTTATTACCATTGTCTAATTATATATAACTTAATTTTAAAACAATATTAATATCTTATTAAAATTAGTGTTATTGATTTTGATATAATATGACACACTATTAACATTAAAGGTTATTATATTTTCTTCTCATAACCAAATCTTTATTTTAAATCATAAAAATGTTTTTTTTTTTTTTAAACCATAAAATTATTCAAAGTTACTTGGCATGCTCATAAAAAGGGATTATGTTATCAATGATGAGCTTAGTTTTATCGATGGTTAAAAAAGAGGGTTGTTAAACTTAGGATAATGTCAATTATGAAATTCTATATTTTTAAATTATTGTAATTGACACATACCTACTTTAATAACCATTCATAAAAATATTTCTTGTCTTCAAAATTAGCATTCACGTGGAAATCATGGTGTGATAACACAATGTATGGTCTTAGTGGTTGAGACTCATGAATTTGTTGTTTATACTGGCTTTATTCCATAACCAACTTATATAAAGTTTTTACATAGTTCAAAGGTCCATCTATTATTAACTTTCTATCATATAAATACGTGGAACTTTTTTTTTCACATAAAAAAAGACATACTTTATATTAAAAAGTATTATAGAATACAGCCATAAGAGTGAAGAACCTGTTACCCAGCACAAATGCTGAAAGGAACAAGAAGAGAACAACCAAGAAAAGGGATCGCCGACATCCATGCCCAGAAACAGAGAAAGTCATCGGCACCCATGCCAAGTAAGAGAGAAGAAACATCGAAACGTCTATGCCAAAGAAGAACTGGGAGTAACCCAAATTGCCAGAGAAACGTGAGCCTAATGATCGAGTGACCAAAAATAAGAGTACAAAAACGAGCTGTGGATAGCTACAGCCGGAAAAGAAAAATAGAAGCTAATAAAAGCCACAGGACCAAAAATGAAATGGCCACCAGAAAAATAGCATTACAAAAACTAGATGGAAAATAAATTCCAATGGCCCGACGATCGAGGGGAAGATCCCTAGTCTATCTCATAAAATATTCTCCCCTCCATAGCAGCGAGACCCCGGCGAGAGAGTTCATCAGCAACCTCATTGTGCTCGCGAAAAATGTGTACAAAGGATGTATGGACACAATGATCAAGTAGTTGTCGAGAATGTAGCAACCAAGTGTCAAGTGCTAGAGCTGTAATGTTTGATTGACCATTTTCCCATTGAACAACTATCATCGAATCGCCAACAACCTGCTCCAGAGAAAAGCTGACCTGATAAACATAAAAGAGAATGAGCCAAAGCCCCAATAACTCACCCTTAGTATTAGTCCCTCGACCACTGCAGCACCAGAGGCGGATAAGATCGTCGTTGGCATACTTGATATAAGCCTTAGCACCACATAGTCCAGTCAATGAACAAGCAACACCATTGAATCTAGCTCGATTACCATTATGAATAAAAGAGGATGGCCTAGTGATACGATCCATAGAAGGTTGCTTCAGCTGAGGCACTGAATACTTCGCCGACAGGGCCAGCACTTTGGCTGCCACCCAGCTCGGATCTGCCCGAAAATTCTTGAAGATTAGAATATTTCTGGATTTCCATAATTCCCAAGAATTCAGACAAGCGAGGATTCCCAAGTGACGGTTCTGAGTAAAGAGTATTTTGAACCAGTCTTGCGTAGTGAAAACAGAACTGGGCGGAAGATAGATGAATGGATTTCCAATATAAGACCACACTTTTGTAGTGTAGGGGAAAGATGCGAACAGATGGAAAAAGGTCTCTGCTTCCTGAAGGCAAAATGAACAAGTCGATGGACCACTGAACCCTCGTTTTTGGAGGTTACACCAAATAAGGATCTTCTTAGATAATAGCAGCCATGTAAATATCTTGATTTTGTGAGGAATGTGCCAATTCCATACTGCACTGTGCCACCAGATACCTGAGGGAGAAAAGTCTGAGAAAATAGCCTCATATGCCAGTTTGGCCGTAATAGAGCCGGCCTGAGTATTCCACGATCAAAGTAAGCGGTCGTCTTCTTCAGCTAACCGAATATTGGCCCGATACAAGTCTAATGTATAAGTCTTCCATTCTGATGCCAATATACCAGTCACCCCAATTGAGCAACATTTAGCCAAACGTTGAATACCTCAGATGGGTCATTTTTAACTAGAATGTGTTGTAAATAGTATTTAACCCCTGCCATGTAGGTGAGCAAGTAGTGTAGGTGAAAGTTTGTAGGGTAACGGTCCACCCACAATGGGATCCATACCAAGTAAGATATGACGGCCATTTCCAGGCGCCCATGCTATCCAATCGGCCAATACAGGGAGGGCAAGAAGGAGTCCAACCCATAAAATACGTGGAACTTATTCATTCACATAAAATCTTTATGGATAGTTTATTCGTTTGTATGCTTACGATACTAAGATTTCTTCTTATGTTTTGGTTTGCAGCAAACAAAATGTTTAAAAAGTAATGGTGATCAAGTTTCGGCATCATATGTTACATAATTTTCTACGTGATTAGATCATCATAGATTTTGAAGAGATCTCGAGCATGGCGTTAAATATTTCTAGGTGTGAAAGAAAAATGGAGACTATGCAATGAAACAAAAGAACGAGTCATACTATCAGTTTTGGGCTATCTCGACAAACAGTTTATAAGTTTATCACGTCAAAAAATGGCTGCAAATAAACTCTACCAAATCTCTGAGGAAGTTGCACCGGAGAGAATTCAAGGGTCTCTCACGCCTGTTATGAGTCAAGAGAATCATGTTGTCAAAAGGATCACTGGATCGTCGGGATTAGGAGAAATTATTGCGAAGAATCAGAATCATGTTCCATTTGTTCAATGAAGAGGTTTTAAAGGGTCAAAGAAGAAGTAAAGACCACCGAGCATCAACAATTGGTTCCACCAGACCACACACGTCAAAGCTAAGTAGCCATGGAATACCAGATATATGTCGATCTTAGGCGGTTGTTGCAACGATTACTAGAAGCATTCCGCACCAGATTGTGGAAGAAACTTTAACACAACTCACTATTCACCGCCATAGATATCGCTTATCTGCACACCCTATTGCATCGTAATGAAGGAGGATATTATTATGTTAAGAATTTTGTAACAGATCACACCAATTCCGAAGGATCGTTGCTATAGAGATGTCCAACAAACTACAGAGAATTCGTTTTGAAAAGGATCAGTTCGTAGAAGAGTGAGATAGGGATCATTCTTTGTGGATTGGTAAATACCAATGCCGGGATCGAGTTAAGATGGGCATCAAATCGTTGAACGGATTCCTAGAAGTAACACGTAACCAGCATCACCAAGGATAGTGTGATCGAACCATCATCAGTTTGAAGTAAAAGGGAAAATTCTCTGATCTTTTACCGTTAGAAATAACTCGTTTATCTTTGAACTATCGTTCTTTCTTCTTTCATGTTCATTGCACAGTTCTTATGATTATATTTTAATGTGCAGGTTTGATGGCGAAATTTGTAACGATGCGATGGAATCCCAAGAGCCAATTCATTAAACGAAATTTCGATAACAAAGGAAGCATCCAGAAAATGAAGGGATATTAACGAAGATTTATGTATCAGTTCTCTAATTCAACAGAGACGGTTCTCGTGTGCTGTGATCTGCCAAGATGAATATCAGCTGTCCTATTTAAGCATTAGGAATTGGAATTCTTGAGGAGGAGGAACGTTCCAGGAAATTGGACAAACTTATTTTTCCTTTTGCTGTATGTTTCTATGCTAGGGATGGTCTCCATAAACTAGAGAGATGACTGTGTTTCTCTTTCTGTTTTCTTGTTCCTATGCAAAACTGAGTTTTTCTCATGGAACCAGAGATGGAGGTGTTTCCTAAGGTTGATATATCAAAACTCTTTTGAAGCTATGGTGCTTTGAATGGACATTGGAACTTGTTCTCACAGCTTTGTAAAATTTCTTTTATGGAGTAATTGAAGCAGATTACTTGTTTTGTTCATCATTATCTTCTATGGGATCGAAGCAAACTGTAGACTTTGCTTTTGGTTTATGCTTCATTTCTTATGATCAGAGTTTTTTAAAACTTATTTTGAAAGATAGTGATTGCTGTTGCATTTGATCTATCAGCTGATATTGATTTACTTTGCAGAATTAAAAGTATCTAACATTTTTTTCGTGATCTTAATCCGTTAATTTGTAGGAGCTTTTAAGTAATTTAGCATGTAATAGTTTGATTGTAAAACTGTTCTTCAATTTAAATTATTATATGTTTATCTTTTAAATGCAAGCTGAATTAATATTAATTTTAATTCATGCTCTCCGGGGAGATAGGTAGCAAGCATTTAGGTTATCTTAGAACAAAAAATTAGGAGCTGCTAATTTTCTGTGTTTAGCTTTAGATAGTCTTTAGCATTAGTTAGTCATTACAGTACATTTCTCTCTTTTGTTAACCGATTGATTCAAAAAAACTTGGCACACACCTACCCTAGAGAGACTCTCTATTTTGAGAGCATATCATAAAGTCAGAAATGGCACAATTCACCTAGGAGTAATGATCATCGACTAAAGAAGTTAAAATTCACCTAGGAGTAATGATCATCGATTTAGGATTCTATTATTCCTGTCGGTAAGAAATGAGAGCGGATGGTAGAAGGACATGCATCCAAGTGTCACGTACCCCATCCACTAAGGTTTAAATGCCAGCGAAAGAGGCCCTTACGTTGATTTGGTTGCACAACGTATAATATATATATATATTTTTTCCACAACTAACATTGACGTGGTGGAAGGTACCTATTTCGGGTATTATCAAGTGTTAGCATTGATTTCTGGAATGCCATGAAGCATGGTGCTGTCAGCGCGCCAATCATGGATTTTACCCATCTCTACCTGTTGCTACTGCAAGACGGACTAAATGGAGGTATAATCATTGTACAAGAGTCTTCATTATTACCAGAAGTATGCTGCGTGTTACAGATCTCATAAGGGAACCAGAGCTGTCAAGTCTGGAAACATTGAATCCTAATAAAAAACAGAGTCACTGTCCTCACTAAATAGAGTACCACGCTGCTCCCAAGATACCTTACCTATATTATTCCCCAATAACAAATCAGATTAACCAACTTCCAATTAGGTTTTAGATCAAGAAGGACAAGTCTAGGGCAAAACAACACTAATGAATACGATTTAACCGGTTGGATTACCATTTAAGCAAAGATCTATCAACGCAGAACTTATTGAAAGATTATACAGAGGTTCGACAGAAATCAATCAAGTAAGTATACACTTTTTTTTTTAATACTATTAAGGAGAATTCGATCCGACTGTTTTGAAAATATATATTTCTGTAATACTCGTCGAAATTCGTCCCTCCTAGGATATACACAGGGTTTAACAATTGAAAGAATTTCATCAGGCCTAACCTTCACTATTTAAATTGACACAGAATTCGATATATTTATATCTATTATTATAGACAGAGTTTGGGAGAATCCGACCAATTTGATAATGGTTACAATCATTAACAATAATATGGCCAAGATTTAACCATCCCTTCGGCTGTAACTAAATTATTTTATCGACACAAGGTCTGATCTTAGAAACGATTCGATTTAGCTTGTAACCGTTCGACTAATAACATATAGAGAGTTTAGTTTTTTTCTAAAATGAAATTCAATCTAATTGTAATACAAACTATTGATCCACATAACTATGTAATACAAACTATTGATCCACATAATTAAAGTAATTTATTTAATAACAAAATTTCCTTGATGAAATGAGATTCGATCTATTTGTAATACAATACCAGTAATCTATAGTACACAGAAACGAAACATTTCAAAATGAAACGAAACATTTCAAAATGAACCCATTCTGTTTGATTCTAACAAATACAGAGTTTAAACATTAAAAGAAAGGAAATCGGGTCCATCAGAGTTTAAACATTAAAAGAAAGGAAATCGGGTCCATCGCCTATAACTGTAATGTCCCTCTTTAAGAATTTTATTAAAATGACCAATTTTTCATTTTTTTCCCAAATTTGACCTTTGACTAGTTTTGATGCGTAGGTTTCCAATTTGCCCCAAATGCTCCCAAATATTCTGAGAAGGTATATGGATGATGTTAGAACATAAATATGTGTTTCATGGATTCTTTTGGACCTTTAAAATACTTCTGCAAATCCTTTTTCAACTCTGGCCAACCTTTACTAATAATTTCCCTTTGACTAATATTGGTCTCCAATTGGCTCCAAATACCTCTAAATTTTCAGTGAAGGTGTATGAATGATATTTGTACTTGATTATGATGTTCATGTATGATTTATGACTGTAAAATTACTTCTGCAAACTTGTTTAAGATTCTGGAAAAAAGTATGGAATTTAACTAGCAATTTGGGGTTCAAATCCACCGAGGGTAAGTACTGAAAATGACTCTCCAAATGCCTCCAAACTCACTTGAAATTATGAACAGAGGTAGGAGATGTCTGAGGGACATTATTTAGGTCTCATGTGCACCATTAATAAATTATTAACTGTTCTATCCTTCTCCCAAACAACAACAAAAATCACTAGTTCGACCTTGGGGGAAATAGCATGAAATCTTCTCCAAATAAAATAAAACTTAGCAAGATGGCTCCAAATGCTTAAGTGTTGAACATGAAACTTGTAATACTCATCAATGGAAGTCCATACATCATAAATATATCAGATACATATTCTTCCATTCGAAATCATCATCAATACATTGGCATACATCAATCTAGTGGGGGAATGGTCACTATTTTCTCATTAATAATCCATTTTACATATAACCACTGGGTATTTCGACCTGAAACTTTCTGGAGATGAATAAAAGAGTATATTAATCATATTACAACAAAAATAGATCATGAGAATCTCTCCCAAAGAGTACAAGATCTCACCAAAAACGCCCTCCCTCAAGGGTCAAGAATATGCCATCAAAACTGGAAATGGTTGAGAGAGTGTGATGCACTAGAAGAAACCATGAGATGCCCTGTAGCTTACACTTTCAAATAAACATTCCATTAAAGCTCCAAATGAAAGGTCTGAATGGCCTTTCCAATTACCAACTTAGATGGGAATCTTTCACCCTCGAAATTGGCTAAGGCAAACAACTAGTCATCCACTAGCGAGCTCCCTCTTCACAAATGCAATTGAAAATTTCTCAAATGATCAAAATCTGGTTTCATTCTTTGTTATTGATATTTATAAACTTCAAATTTCCTCCATGGGTCGAATTCCTTCCAAGAGACTCATGCCAACTCAAGTCGGGAAGAGATTCCAAAGAACGCCACTTGTACAACAATTCCTAGTCTCCCACTTCCACCAAATCACATGTGGAAGCATCTTAGCTGCCCTAACTCCCTTGAGTGCCCTCTTGGAGGCTATTTTTAGCCCTGACATGTCGTATGTCAGCCTTCATGTCTGATTTGTGTCATAGGTGTCATAGCATCTTCATCATTGTTGTCATAGAGCTAGCGAATCTAGCCCAAGTGTCTCACTAGCTCCAAATTGCCTCTTCCTCTTCCATGGGAGTTACTCTTCCTGTACATTTTGAACTCCCCGAAGTATGTTACCATTCACCTTCAATTCGAATTGGTGAGAGAATGATGCCAAGTGTAGTGGAGAAATCTAGCCATATGTGGATCCCCCTTCCTCCATGTGTCTTCATGATCAAATGCCACTTTGATTTTCACTTGTATATATTTATTTAGCTCATTTATTAAATATTTATGCCATTCTAATGTTCAAACATCATTTATTATTCTCTTTATTCCAAATCCCAAAGCTTCCACCTCAAACCTAGGAAACTAGTAATTTTCCTCCTTGGCAATTATTTGACCCTTAGCATCAATATGACAAACTCTAATGAATATGTCCAATGTGCTTAGGCCATTGTGACCCAATGCCAATTTGGGACATGATAATAACACAAGCAGAGTTTCCATTGATTTGAGAAAAAGAGATCCATTCTAGATGCAATGCATACTCCCATAATACATAACTATAATGTCTCAGTAAATCCCACAGGGATTGACTTGCAAAATCAGAAATCGTAATCGTTTATGAGAATAAATATATTAACAATCTATCATTTTTCTGGAAACGTCAATCAAAATGCAAACAATCTTTAAAATGAATTTAAATCTCAATCGATTGCTATATAAACAAGTTTGGAATGCTAATAGAATTCAAACAGAATTTGAATAATTCTTTTCATACCCCAAATCGATTTCTGATTAGGATATGGAAACGAACTCTGCAACAGAGCTGATATGTCCACCAAGGTGGGATCGGTCCAATATTGGGTCTGAGTATCACATCAACGAGCTAGGTAAGCCTCCTTGTAACGAGGTACGAACCAGTGGGCAAGAAAATGATGGTTGGCGAAGCCCTAAATTTGTTCTATATATAAAAAAAGTGGAAGAGACGCACATAAATGGCAGGGAAGGGAACGATCTCAACTCAAAAAAAGGAAAGAGTCACTAGGCTGCCATCGATTTATAAATCCTGGGATCGCCCAAATAAATGAATCCACATAGAAATAGGTCGAACACAATTCGTTTTGTAAAATTATGGAAATACCAAGAAATGGATCCACACAGAAAATTAAAGGTCAATCACAAATCGTTTCAAAATACATTCAATTTAGAAATAAACAGCCTGCAAACTATGGATCGAACCCACCACGCATTTCACAGTGAACACCATAAACACACAGGATCGCTATGCGAATCAGGAAGCTCAGAAGCTTTTAGATTTCAAGATTAAATTCGAAATAGGAATCTGAGATTCGCATAATGCCAAGAGGAATGGTTTCACGCAGGTTCAAAATTAAATTCAAATTAGCAATTTGAGATTCCCATAATGCCAAAAGACATAGATTCGCGCTATAATCTCAAAGATTTTGAAATGACAGAGAGATGCTATCACATTTTAATTAAAATGCAGAGAGTATATAATAACTGGAATCAACGCAATAATCTCAGAGATTTCGAAATGACAGAGAGATAATGTCACATTTTAATTAAATGCATAGAGTATATAATAAATGGATTCAACGCTATACTCTCAGAGATTTTGAAATAACAGAGGAATAATGTCATATTTTAATTAAAATGCACAGAGTTTATAATCCCTATAAAAAGAAATTAGAATGATTTACAAATCACCGATCTATAACTTAAGCCAGTCGTGGACCTCTACTGAAACAAGATTTGTATACACAGGGTCATTGACATATCTTTATAACATTATGAACCGAGTTTGAAGAATATAAAATTCTATAATAAAACAGAGTTAAAAAATAGCAACATATCCATCCGTAATCATGAGTTTGATTCCCTCAACTCAATTACATAGGAAACCATATTTATAAGATGTATATATAAAAAAAAGAGTTTTCATTAATAAAAACTTGATCGGCTCTTATAATTTCTTTTGAAATAAAACTAGAATTTCTCTTCCAATACCGAAAAAGAAAACAAAATTGAACTTGATTAGATTGTCGAGTTTGAGATGGGTATATCGTTGTAGTCGCGGTTGATTCAACTGTCCAATCTGATTCAAATTGACGAAGAAACCGACAACCCCTTGGTATAAATATGAGTCTGGTGCCCTCAAGGCTCCACCGAATCTGATACCAAATGTAGGGACCCCCATTTCGGGGTCCCCCAAAAAGACTATCTAAACAATACTAACATCACAAGATAATTTTTAAATCTTGAAAATCAAATGCGGAACCGTAACTAAAAAGCGTAAACTCAACTTGTACATAAAAATGGAACATTTTACCTGATCCTGATGGTTGTCGGTTGTTGTAGCTGACATCCCTTACTGCTTGATCCAGCCATCCGAACTCTTGATTTACCGAAGACCTCTCGGTTGACCTCCCTACCATATCGGGGGTACTCTTCTTTCCTTCGAACCCCCGAGAATTTTGGGGTCGTAAGAACACACAATGCAAGCTTTCTGGTGGGATCCCCCAATCCCTGGAAAGCTAAACCCAACTCACAAGAACCACATGATAGATTCACTATTATGGTGCCCATCCAACACTAGGGAGCAAGAGATACTTTACTCCTTCTCCTCCCTTCTTTTATAACAAAAGTCTGTGTGCCATGTGTCTTGTCATGCACATAATTTCTTTAATTTAATATTTTATTAATATTTATTCTCAAGTTACAAGTGTCTCTTCCTATTTTAAGTGTGCACTAACTTCCCTAAATTAGTGCAATGTGGGTGTAGTGGTATTCATTAGAGTCCTACTAATGTTTTTGTTTCTATTTTAGTTTAATCAATAATCTTTTAGTTAGACTTAATGCTTTCTACATTCCTTTCTTTTCCTAGTACTAAGATAGAATTAAAAGATGATTTCTTTTACTAAAATTCTAATCCATTTTAAATTTCTTCTTTATAAAATTTAAAAGAATAAAATCAAGAATTAAAATATTTCTTTCATAAAAATTCCAATCTAAATCAAACTCTTTTTCATTTGAATAAAAAATAATTCTTTTATTAATAGCCTTTTTCAATAAATAAAAATAAATAATTCAGATTAATAAAATCATTTAAAATAAAATCTTGAGTAAAATATTTCTTTTATTAACAATCATTTTCAATAAAGTCTATCAAACTTATTATTGCATAAAATCAATCAAAATAAATAATTCAAACTAATAAAATCAATTAAAATAAAATCTTGAGTAAAATAATTCTTTTATTAATAATTCTTTTCAATAAAGTCAATCAAACTTATTATTGAATAATATCAATCCAAATAAATAATTCAAAATAATAAAATGAATTAAAATAAAATCTTGAGTAAAATAATTCTTTTATTAACAATCCGTTTCAATTCTTTCTTTATGTTTCCCCAAACTTATATGTGTAATTCCAATTTGCATAATTGATTAGATGACTTCTTCCTGTTCTTGTCTAGGTACCTCTTTAGTGGGCCCTTCCGGCAATTCTTTTCCTTTCTTCTTCTTCTTGTCTAGGTACCTCTTCGGCGGGCCCTTCCGACAATTCCTTTCCTTTCTTGTGAGGAAAACTCTGTAGCGATCGGGGATTCGTTACCGCAATCTCTCGACTACACTTCTTGGAGACTAAGGGCTACTGAGAGATAAGGTTCTCCTTATCGCGCGCCCCTCAACTCTTGTATGTGACCAAATCGGTATGGGCTCGCCCGTACGACACACGCTTCCCTGGGTCAGCTCGCAAGCTTCCGACTTGTGCGTGGAGTGCTAATTCAGGGTCGACAGTCTGTCATCGTACCCCTATGTGTTCTTTCCGTTCTTACAACACCTATTATTCTATTATGGGTTAGTCGGTAAACCGTCTTACCTGCCACTGCACACACACACACTCAAGCGCACATTAGTAGTGCTGCACTATAAAATATTTCATCATCTATCATAATATCTCAGTCAGTTGAGCATATATTTCATTCATCATTTTCTCTCAATCAGTAAATCACATCTATCATTCATCATTCTATCTCAATCAATCGAGCATATGTAACATTCAATCATCCTATCTCAATCAATCGAGCATATCTAAGATTCAATCATTCTATCTCAATCAGTCAAGCATATCTAACATTTAGTCATTCTATCTCAATCAGTCGAGCATATCTAAGATTCAGTCATTCTTGGTGTTGGGAGCTTGCGATGGTGAGGATGCACACTTGAAACCCTTGCTGCAGTGGTAAATACGGTGGCGCTTACGCACTCCCGTGAGCAGGGTTTGCCATTGGTAGGAGAAATGTGGACGACGTTCTGACAGGTCTGACGGATTTGGGCAGGGGCCCCTTCCCTAAGAGGCTTGAGATGGGGACTTGCAACCCGATGATCTTGCCGCCATTAGGTGATGCGGCAGATCATTCGAATGTTGAATCAAGTGGAGTGGAGAAAGGAACCAAGCGAAGGATGGGGCCGGGCGGCTGCCTCCCCAAAACCCAGAATATCCCAGCTATACATATCAAGTCGGAAAATATCCGTGAACAGGTAGAGCAGTGGCGTGAAAAATAACTAATAGAAAAATTTGTGGGGGTTTGGCCTCGGGAGCGGGATCTAGTGAACTGGATCAAAACTACATGGAAACCCAAAGGGCATTATGATCTTCAATTGGGAGCCAAAGGGTTTTTCACCATAATCTTCTTTAACATTGAGGATAGGGACAAAATTCTGGAAGGAGGCCCTTATTTTCTCTTCTCGGCAGGATTATACCTCAGACCCTAGAAGGAAAGGTTTAATATGGAATCTGAGGACGTAATAGTCTCCCCGTTCTGGATTAGGTTGTTCTCCCTGCCGGGTGAATACTGGGATTTGGAGATCCTGCAGGATATTGGCAACACGCTTGGCGAATTTGTTAAAGTGGAGAACGAGACTAAACAACAACGATATACTGTATAAGCACGGATATGCGTCTACATGGACTTATCAAAAGAGCTACCAGAGGCGATCAGTCTAAACTGGGAAGACGAAGAGTGGCTTCAACCTTTAGACTACGAGCAATTCCCGTTTCATTGTCGTCAGTGCCATGAATATGGGAACCTGAGTAGGAATTGTCCTTAGGTAAAATATTTTTCCTCTCCCCCTAAAAGTGGCCCTGCCGATGAAACGGATAAGGAAGGGTTCACTCAGGTTCACAACAGGCGAAGAAATAAACCGACAGGACAGAACAAAGTTGTCAAGGAGAATCGAGGTAAAATAATTGAAACCACCAATCACTTTCAGATCTTGGAAGAAACATAGGAAGAAGGTGAGATCAACAGGAATAAAGGTGAAGAGAAGACTAAACAGATGGAGGGAATAGTCGAGGAAGTGGAGCAGTACCATGAAGCGAAAAATCAAGTGGAGCCAATGGCAGAAGATGGAGACGAGGACATGGAATTAGGTGTGCTCAATCTGGATGAGATTGAGAGAGAATGTGAAAAGAAAGGTAAAGGGTGTGTCACTCGAAAACAATTAGAAATTCTTCAAGCAACAATTATCAATTCTAAAGTCTCTAGCCAATTGGGGATAGCTTCAGATCCGTAGAAGGGAAGCAAAAGAAAATCCCCAGAGAAAGATCTGAAAAGAGGAAGGAAGACAAATAAACAAAGGATAACAGAGATAGGAGTTAAGTTAATCGAGTATGGCCAGTATCCTACTATATTGGAATCCTTTTTTGAAGCCAATAAGGTTAATCAATGAAGCTAATCTCATGGAATATTCAGGGTTGCAACCACCCCAGTAAAATTAAGACCCTAGCTAGAAGGATTAAACAGGAAAAACCTGATATTCTTTTTCTCCAAGAAACCAAATGTAGTTCTCAACTTTTGGAGCATGTGAAGCAGAAAATATGGAGAGGAAATGATTTTATGGCTATTGATGCCATGGGGATGGCAGGTGGTATGGAAGTCTTTTGGAAGCCTGAATCCATGTGTCTTTCGATTTGGTGGGCTAGTCGCTTCTCATTGAGTGCTCAGTTTACGGATCGGGTTTCTGGGACCTCTAGTCAGCTGGTGAATATTTATGGCCCGAGTGCCTTCCCCCAGAAAAATTATTTCCTCCAATTCTTATCTTGGCTGAAGGACCAAGCCACAACAGGATCATGGATTATAGGAGGGGATTTCAATTTGATTGCATCTCTTGAAGAAAAGAAAGGGGGCAGGAGGGCTCTTAACAAATTTCAGGAAGCCTTTGGTGATTTCATTTCCCACAGCCCCTTCATAGACATTGAGACTAGAAATGGTCTTTATACCTGGAACAACAAACGGGGGGGTATGCATCTTGTAGCCTCTAGAATCGACCGTTTTCTAACTACGAAGGATCTTGTTAGAGATAGGGGGAGTCCCATGCTGTTGTCCTTCCTTCGGTTGCCTCTGATCATTGGCCCATTTTTCTCCAATGGGAATGGTCCAATGCCTCTCTTTTTAAACCTTTTAGGTTTGAGCAATTTTGGTTAGAACATAAGGATTTTAAAGAGCTGGTGGGGCAATGGTGGCAAGAATTGGTCCCCCCTAGGGGAATTGGGATGTATCAGTTACAACAGAAATTAAAGGATTCAAAACCAAAATAAAAGCTTGGAACAAAGCTGACTTTGGGAACATTTTTCAGGATAAAACAAAGGTGGTGGCAGAGCTTGAGCTCTTACACAGGAAAGGCATGGAAGAAGGGTGGACTGATGAGATCAAAGAGCACGAATATAATTTGTTAAATCAATTGGAGGCCAGAGAAAAACAAGAAGAGATTTATTTGAGGAAAAAATACAGAAACCAGTGGCTTCAAGAAGGGGATAGGAATACAATTTTTTTCCATAATTCTGTTATTCATAATCGTCACAAATCCAAGATTTATCAGCTTCATAAAGATAATGGAATCCAGGTCAAGTCCAGGCATGAGATTGAAGAAGAATTGGTTAACCACATTGTTAAATTTTCAGAATTTACTTCAATCTGATCTAGGATCTTAACTGAGAGAAAAACATGTACAGCATATCTACAGCATATCAATCATGGAGACAATAATGCAAGCACACAAGAGACACAAAGATTTACTTGGGGAAAACCATAAAGGTGAAAAACCCCAATAACTTCCTTAGAGATAGATAGAGCAATGATACAACCAACCATGAGAGATAGACATAACCTAGCAACAGATCCTCCTCCTCCATAAGTGCGCCACTCCTCCTTGAGTGCATGTGTGAGAAGTGAGTGAGTAAATAGAGTGCCTCCCGCACTCTATTTATACTTTAATTGACTTGCCTTTTTACCTAAGTCATGTAGGCTCGAACTTAACCACATAACATAATGCTGAGTGGGCCGACCCCCAATAGGGTGGTCTAATAACCCTTTGACCCACATGGCCGACCCCCAATAGGGTGGTCTAATAACCCTTTGACCCACATGACTTATACAGGGCCGACCCCAACAAGGTGGTCTAATAACCCATCAAGAATAAGTTACGACATTTACAATATAAATGATGACACTTCCTTATAGAGGAATAATACCATCTCTATAGGAATACAATATACATATATGTGAAATACATTCCGAAGTTACATATACATCAACACTCCCTCTTAACTAGGAAGGTATTTCTCAGCACAGTTCTTCTAGCACAAGTCATCTTCTCTGGATCATCGTCACTGGATAATCGTCATCGAGTCATCATCATCGTCACTGCTACTGCTATCTCAATCAATCTATGAATCTACTCGTCATAGGAAGTTCTACAGAGCCAATCCTTTTTCATACTGGATGTAGGCCCACCACCTGCAGGTCTTCATCATCACTGGCCATACTGTGGAATCCTCAGGACTTATTACGTGCGTCACAAAACCTCGAAAGAGCATCCCAGGCTGTTACGAGCACACAGCTCTACCTATAGGATCTCCCAGGGCACCGAATTACATGTGACCTCACCACAAAACCTCGCAAGAGCATCCAAGGCTGTTACGAGCACACAGCTCTACCTATAGGATCTCCCAGGGCAACGAATTACATGTGGTCATGGAAAAACCTCTCAAGAGCATCCCAGGACTGATTACGGGCACACTGCCCAACCTATCGGATCTCCCAGGGAACCGAATTACATGCCATAGGACAAAACCTCAAAAGAGCATCTGCCAGATATCCCAGGGCACCGAATTACATGCCATAAGCAAAACCTCGAAAGACTATCTGTAGATCTCCCAGGGCACCGAATTATATGTCCTTCCAGAGCAAAACCTCGAAAGAGCATTTGCCAGATGTCCCAGGGCACCGAATTACATGCCATAGGCAAAACCTTGAAACACCATCTGCAAATCTCCCAGGGCACCGGATTACATGCTCATCTTGCACAACCTGATCCACGGCCATAGAGTATCAACCTGATACTCACCATACATCATCCTGATGTATCCATGATCATCCTGATCATCATCACTGCAACGTCCTGCTGCATGTCATCTGGAGCAACATCCTGAAGCTCGTCATCCATAATCATCCTGATCATCAATGCATCCATCTGATGCACACCACGTATCTACCTGATACATATCATCATCCATGATCCACCTGATCATACAATGTATCCACCTGATACAAATACATGATACATATCACCTCACATGATCCACCTGATCATACAATGTATCCACCTGATACATATACAGATACATGGTCCAAGCATCCAACATGATGCATATACAAAATACATACACATGATCCAACTGATCATATCTAGCATCCAACATGATGCGTACATATAAATGATCCAACCGATCATATCCAGCATCAACATGATGCGTACATACATACATAAAAATGATCCAACTGATCATATCCAGCATCCAACATGATGCGTACATACATACATAAAAATGATCCAACTGATCATATCCAAGCAGAAACCAGAACATCATCCTGATGCTCATCATCCAGCGCTTACATCCACAGCCATGTGAAGGATCCTCCTTCCAACATGCTTGGAATGGCTTCAGCAAATGTGTCCATCACTTCTTCCTCGAAGTGTCCTCGATCTGAAGAACGCCAAGCCTCTCTCTAAAGTACTCGAACTTCACCTTGGCTAGTGGCTTCATCAGCACATCTGCAATCTGCTCATCCGTCGCAACATACAGGAGCTTCACAGCTCCTCTCTGCACCATATCCCTGATATAGTGATATTTGATCTCTATGTGTTTCGACCTGTCATGAAACATTGGGTTCTCGGACAGCTTCACACAACTCTGGTTATCACAGAAGATACCAGTAGCCTCCAACGGGAGATCAAATAACTCAGACAGTAGCTTCTGTAGCCATACTACCTCACAACTAGCTGAACAGGCTGCAACATACTCTGCCTCAGTTGTACTTAGTGCTACACAGGACTGCTTCCTGCTAAACCAAGAGATCACACCTGATCCCATACTGAAGCAACACCCAGATGTGCTCTTCCTGTCTGCAGCACTGCTATCCCAATCTGAATCAACATAACCCTGTAGGTTAAACTTTTGATTCGCTTCATACTTGAGCCCATAATCCACTGTACCCTTCAGGTACCTCAGAACATGCTTTACAGCAACCAGGTGAACACTCCTTGGATCCGTCAGGAACTGGCTCAATGTGTTCACAGCAAAGCAAATGTCTGGTCTCGTGTTCGTCAGGTACATCAAGGACCCAATCATCTGACGATACATAGTGATATCAATTGGCTCAGATGAAGCATCACACAGACGCTTCAGGTTCGATGCCATAGGTGTGGCCATAGCCTTGTAGTCCATCATCCCGAACCTCTTCAGGATCTCTACTGCATACTTCCCTTGTCCAAGGAAGATTCCATCACTCTGCCACACCTCCATGCCAAAAACAAACAGTGCATCAACCCCAAGTTCTTCATCTCGAACTCGGCAGTAAGCTTCCGCTGCATGTCGGCAATCAATCTATCTTCACCTGTAACAAACAGGTTATCCGCATACAACTATTCAAGAAAGCTGTCTTGAAATCCATCTAGTGTATCTTCTATTTTATCACTTTCATATTTCTCTATACTGCCATCTGCAGCATGCTTGATCTTGATAGATCCATATGGAAGTCATAACAAACTTCCCTTCAGGTCTTGGGACTACATCCCAAACATCATTCTTCATGATCGACGGATCATGGCATTCCATTTCTTCATCCCAGATCCTGGGAACTTCAATATCTTCAATATTTTCAATATATATCTTTGTTGATGGAACAAATGTTGTAGTCCTTTTGTAGGTGAAGATATACGGTCTTTCCTACAAAACAAGTTAAATTGCATGATTAGAAACATCTCATAATTTTCAGAACAAATTCTTACACATAAAGAAATATGTCATACAGTCATGCAATTATCTTAGCCAATGCTTCAATACAACATTTATCCATATCCCGTAACTTTCTAGATGCCTTCCAATCTCTACCAGAACATTGTTAAGAGTGTGCACAACTCCCAACATGTCAACAAAGAGGTTTCATTCTAGATAAGTAGCGATGGAATGTTGTACAGTGCCATAGGCTACTTACCCATGCATATTAGTAGTATACTGTTCATCAATGCAATTATTCTAATGTGCATAATACACAACCTAATTCCAGGAACATCAGTATATACATCATTGAACAGTATTATTTAAACAAGCACATATGCAAGAAATGATAATTAAAAATACTTATCTTTGTTTGGTTACTGGGTGGACTCCCTCTGAGTCTTTGCTTCCTTGTAGGAGCTGCTGAAGTAGCTTCTTCTACACCTTTCTGTTATGGAATGTAGAAAGATGTTCAACTCCCTCTGAATATCTGTATCCTTGCAGAAACTACTGAAGTGTGCTCCTTTGCTTTCTTGCAGGGACAACTGAAGTGTGCTTCCTCTTGATCTTTGCTTCCTGGATTACCTGTCCTTACATTCATCCTTGGTTCCTATGCATGCTTATTAGTATCATGATTGTGTTATCCTTGTGAACTCATATAAAATCATACATTCATTAGTATACTATTAAAACTCAATAATCTTAAGCATGTATAGTCATGATCATTTCAAACAGAAAATAATAAGCATTAGCATTCAAGGTTTATGTAGGATTCTTATGGTTAGTCAAATCATAAGAAGCATAACATGTCTAAACCTATAATTACTCAAACCTATGACTCTTCGGGTTAGTTGAATCATTAATCAAGATAAGAGATATAATATGCATAAAACTTGTGATTATTCAAACCTATACCTTCATGATTCTTCTGGTTAGTCATATCATCAATTATGGTAAGAAACATAATATGCATACAACCATGATTATTCAAACCTATGACTTCATGAATAATCATTATCAACAACAGTATAAGATCCTAACACAAGGTAGGATTCTATCTTGATATAGGAAAAACATACCTGGATTAGCATGCTAGCTAGTTATATCTAACATACCCGTATAATGTCTTTTGTTTCTCTTCAGTGACTTGTGCTAGTAACCTGCATGTCTCATAAGTTAACAGTTGTAGAAACAAGTTATACATACCTCGAAAGTAGATCTTCTATGTGATCCATGACAATGGATGAATCCTTGTCTTCATGTCACCATGATCATACGTTCTTGAAGTAGAACATGATTTGTATTTCTTGGTGTACCTCGATGAGTCATACTTGTCGAGATCGCTTGTAATCTTCTTATGTAAGGCCTTAGCCTCATCTCCCTCTGAAACAGGAACTTCTTCACTCATGCAGATGATCAATCCATCTTCTTCTAGGATTAACCCAATGCACTTGATTTGCAAGAACTGGACCTGGAGCTGGATAAGGGTTTGTCAGAGAAACCCCAAAAATTCAAACTTCCAAAAGGATAGAAATATGCGCCTTGATGAGCTGATCAAGCTAGTATATTTAGAATTTGAAAACTGCAAAGTTTCACTCCTCAATTTTGCCTTTGAAACTTTCGGATTCACTGGACGTGACCCTGAAATGGGGTTTGATGAATCCCACTCTTCTGCCCAATCAAAAGGTTTGATCCAAAGCTCTAAGCTTCTATTTTTCTGAGGAGCTTCCAGCCGTGGTCACAGATTTCAAAAATTCCCATTTTTACAGAAGCCCTAATTTTCCACTTTTTTGATCAAAGTCCTGAACTAGGGTTTGATCAAGCCTAGCCTTCTTCCCAACCAAAAATACTGATCTTGGTCTCTAAATTTATATTTTGATGAGTAGCATCCATCCGTGGTCTCCGATTACAAAAATTCCAACTTTCTACAAAGCCCTAAATTCCGGAAGCCATGAATGAAGGTACTCAAAAATAATTCTGTTTTGACAGAAATATGTACCTGATTGTTTCTGGTGTACCTCCGAATTTTTTGATCCACAGGGTCTGAAAACGTTTCCTGAGATAGCCTGACCTGTTATCTTTCCATCCTGACAGGTCTGACCTCAATTGGATTCTTTGAGAGAGAGTTATGCAAAATGTATCAACGTGACCTGTTTTGGGATAATACAGGAGAGCGAACTTGTACGGCGTGCCACGTGTCACTGTTTCAACTTCGGCCTCTAAAAAATTTTATTGATATATCTTGGCCTATTATATTTCTATCCTGATAGGTATGACCTCAATTGGATTCTCTGAGAGAGAGTTATGCCAAGTGTCGCAACGTGACCTGTTTATGGGATAATACAGGAGAGCGAACTTGTACGGAGTGCCACGTGTCACTGGTTCAACTTCGGCCTCTGAAAATGTTTCCTGAGATAGTGCAGTCTGTGTACTACCTGTCACTTTTTACGAAATTTCATTTGGAGCTTCCTAGCCCAGGTTATGACCTTTTTCCCAAGGTCACTTGATTTTGACTCAGATCTGGAAGAGGCAGAAACCCTATATTGTACAGATCATAAATCACAAATTACAACGAATTAGAGGTTGGCCTTTGGAAACAAGGTACATGGGGATCTTAGCTTCGGCCTGTAACAATTTCAGATCCGAAAAATTCGCTAAAACGGATTTATAGCGAAAGTGCTACGATGACTGGGTTTTGCTATATCAAGCCCTAGCATCGTAAGTGCAACAAGTGTCATACATGCCATATCATGCCTTCTTTCAGGCTAGCTCTGATACCATGTTAAATTTTCAGAATTTACTTCAATATGATCTAGGATCTTAACTGAGAGAACAACATGTACAACATATCTACAGCATATCAATCATAGAGACAATAATGCAAGCACACAAGAGACACAAAGATTTACTTGGGGAAAACCATAAAGGTGAAAAACCCCAATAACTTCCTCAGAGATAGATAGAGCAATGATACAACCAACCATGAAAGATAGACATAACCTAGCAGTAGATCCTCCTTCTCCATAAGTGCGCCACTCCTCCTTGAGTGCATGTGTGAGAAGTGAGTGAGTAAATAGAGTGCCTCCCGCACTCTATTTATACTTTACTTGACTTGCCTTTTTACCTAACTCATGTAGGCTCGAACTTAACCACATAACATAATGCTGAGTGGGCCGACCCCCAATAGGGTGGTCTAATAACCCTTTGACCCACATGGCCGACCCCCAATAGGGTGGTCTAATAACCCTTTGACCCACATGGCCGACCCCCAATAGGGTGGTCTAATAACCCTTTGACCCACATGACTTATACAGGGCCGACCCCAACAAGGTGGTCTAATAACCCATCAAGAATAAGTTACGACATTTACAATATAAATGACGACACTTCCTTATAGAGGAATAATACCATCTCTATAGGAATACAATATACATATATGTGAAATACATTCCGAAGTTACATATACATCAACACACATTGAATATATTCTTAAGGAGGATCGAATAGATCGCAACAATGCCATCGCCCAGATAACCAGACTCATCCCCAGATTGGTCACCAATGAGCACAATGCGATCCTGAATAAACCCGTTACCTTGCCTGAGGTTGAAGAAGCCATGCAGCAGATGACTTTAGGTAAAGCTCCAGGCCCAGATGGTTTCACCACAAATTTGTTCCAATTCTTTTGGGACTTAATTAAACAGGAGGTTACAAACATTGTGGAAGAATCCCGTAGATGCTGTGGAGTCCTGAAGGATTTTAATGCCACCTTTTTTACTCTTATTCTGAATGAGGATGCGCCTGAGGTGCCAAGCAAGTTTCTACCAATTTCCTTGTGTAATGTTATCTATAAAATCATTACTAAGGTTGTTTCTAATAGATTAAAGCCCCTGCTCCCTATTTTGATCAGCCCTGAGCAATCTGGCTTCGTTGAAGGCTGAAAAATCCTCGATGGTATAATCTTAGCTCATGAAAATATACATTCCTTGAAGACTACCAAGAAACCTGGTATGATGATCAAACTGGATATTTACAAATCCTATGATAAACTATACTGGCAATATATGTGAAGTATGTTAGAATCCTATGGTTTTGGTTCAGAATGGGTTAATTGGATCATGAATCTGGTCACTACCCCCTTCTTTTTTATTCTGCTTAATGGCTAAAAAACCAGGCTTTTCCAGTCTTCTCGGGGCATAAGACAAGGAGACCCCTTATCCCTATTTCTCTTCATCCTTATGGTGGAAGGGCTTGTCTATCTTATTCACTTCCTATCTGTGGAGGGGGAAATCAGAGGTCTAAACCTCCATGAGGAAATGATAAATCAGACCCACCAACAATTTGTTGATGATACTATGTTAATGGGGCACCCTTAAGTCCAAGACTCCCATGCCTTTAAGAAAAGCCTAAAACTTTTTGCTAAAGCCTCTGGGATAGAAGTCAATCCTGACAAGTCTCGGGTTTTCTTTTTCAATACCCCCGGTGTTACTCAGTGCAACATTCTACACATTCTTCATTTCACGAAAGGTTCCCTTCCTACTAAATTCCTGGGGGCTCTGCTCTCTGAGGGCACTATTCGTAGGATTTCTTAGCAGGACCTTTTGGATCGCTTGAGAAGCAGACTCAATAGATGGATTAATAGACCTTTAAACTTTCCCATCCAGCTGACTCTAGTGAAGTCATTCCTGCAAGCTATGCCGATTTACCTCTTTTCCTTACTATCTGCCCCTAAATCGGTCCTCAGAGAAATAAGGGCCATCCAACGTAACTTCCCGTGGGGTGGTAGGGAATCCAAATCCAAATTTTCTTTGATTAGATGGGACATCTTATGCTGTCCCAAGGATCAAGGAGGTTTGGGGATCAGAGATCCGGAGGTGGTCAGTGACATTCATGGATCCAAATTATGGTGGAGATGGTGTAACCACAACAATGAACCATGGGCGAAACTCTGCCACATCAAATATGCAAGGGACCATCAAACTAGTCAATTGATCAGATACGATGTAGATACTTTGGGATCTCACATATGGACAAAGGCTCATAAAGGGAGAAAGATGGTTTAGGATCCCAACTTTTGGGAAATTGGAGATGGCAAGTTGGAAAAGTTCTAGGATGATGCATGGAATCAATTCCCTAAATTGGGGAATGATCAAAGATGGAAGAACATCAGAGCTCATGGTTTAACTGAAGGCAAACTTAAGGTTTGTCACTACTGGACCAACCCGGCCATTGAGAATTCCATATCTTGGTTAGACCATCAATGGTGGACTAGGTTAATTAATGAAGATGACAACAGAGCTTTTGGGGATATGCTGCAAGAAATATACATTTGTAAAAGAACCAAACTTGATAAGTTAAGGTGGGGATACAGGAAGAAAGGGGTTTTCAGCATCAAGGAGGTGTTTGACCTGCAAAATAATAGAGAAGTAGGAGATGAAGCTCCGTGGAGAAAAATATGGAAGATGAATCCCTGGCCAAAAACTGCAACTTTCTGTTGGCTAATCACTTGGAAAAGAGTCCTAACAGGTGAAAAACTTAAGAAGCGTGGCATCCAAGGTCCCTCATGTTGTCCCTTATGCAACGACAAGGAGGAAAGGCTCGACCACTGGCTGGATGAATGTGATTACTCATCATTCCTCTGGGATAGAGGGGCCATGATTTTTCAAAAAATTGATCATTCCCATGGCCATCCAGATCAAGCTCTGTGAAATTGGAATGATCAAGATTTTAGCAATCCAATATTAGAGCTGATTTGGTAGATGTTTCCTGGTATGGTATGTTGGAACCTTTGGAAGGAAAGAAATGGGAGAATATTCCGGGATAAAAATCACCGTAAAGAGGAGGTGTGGGAGACTCTGTCCCGTAACATTCAGGAAATCATTAGAAGTAAACAGTGGACTCATGAGGAGATAAATCTCTCGGAGGGGGAACTGCTTCTTTCTAAAGGATGGGGTCTCGGTAGGGAAGATATGCTTTGTCTGCGAAGGTGGGACAAGATATGCAAACCCGTCAGTCCCAACTTCTGGTCTCCACCTGGGCCGACTGAATATAAAATTAATTTTGATGGGGCATCGCGTGGAAATACTGGGGCGGATGGCTATGGCGGTGTTTGCAGAAATGCGGAAGCAACGATGTTACAAGTTTTCTTTGGGAAAATCGGTCACGATACTAACAACTTTGTAGAACTTGATGGTCTCATTCATGGTTTGTAGCTGATTACTTAGGGTGGTTTATTCCCCGCTACTATAGAGGGAGATTAAAAAATTATTATCCAAATGGCCAAAGGAATGGCGCAAGGGAAAACGACCGAACATGTCACTGCCATCTGGATACTTTCTCATTGGCTGGACATCCTGAGTCACCTTGTTCGTGCCAATAATGCATTAACTTTCCTCCATGTCAGATGGGAGGCTAACAAGTTTGCTAATTTTCTAGCAAACTTGGGTGTTGACCAGGTAGGCGGTCACACATCTAGACACATGGCTGCGCTCAGGCAGGAAGAATGGGCCCACAAATGCCTCCACCTGGTCGCTGAGGACTTTTCCAGAAACCAACAGATGGAGGGTGCTCAAAACGTGCCCCAGGAATGGGACAGATGGGAGTCAGAGGTCACTCCGATGACGAATTGATGACCTTTCCATTTATGAGGAGAAGTGATAACTCCCACAGGTCGGCTATTATGAAAGTAAAGGAGGAGTACTGTTCCAGGCATTTTTCGATCCAAATGCTGGCATTGCAACGACTCCAATCTTTTCTCATCATGATCTTCATTATTCAGTGTAATGGCGAGCATGCGCCCCTGGATCCGATCAATTCTTCATGGGACTTGGACATTTATTTCCCTGCCTCTGTCATCATGGGCATTCGGCCTTTATATGTGAGCACCCTACTGTGTTGGGCTCATTTCTGGCCTGAGTGTGATAATGCTTTCCCCTCTTTCTTGGTTTTTAATTGTTTAAGAGTGCCTTCCAGGGTGTGGTTTGCGCTATCACGTCCCCCTGAGAATTTTTTATCCTTTGTGTTGCGCTCTGTAATGGCCCCTAAACGTGAATTTGGAGAATTCTTTGGGTTGGGCTCTATTTTTGCTGCCCAGAAAGGTAAAGAAAAAGCCAAGTTTGCTGGCCGTGGCTGGGTCGGGTAACCCAGGATCAAGTCCTAGCTGAAGCTACTGCCACTTTCTTCCGTGAATGAATCCTTGAGCTTGTTAGGGAAGACATTGAGGTTATAGAGAAGCAACTATGGAGTGAGGTTCAAGCTCTCCCGTTTGATGATGTTAAGAATGAAGTGGAGGATTGGGTAATCGATCCTGGTACCACCGTTGGCCGAGCCTCGGCCTATGATAGAATGATCATGACCTATTGGGTTACTAAGAACCTGTTGGCCCATGTTAAGATGGGTGGCATTGTGAAACGTCAAGGTGATGAAGAATCGGTCAAGGCTTGGAATCCTCACACTGCAGACAACTAGCTTATGTACTGCAAAATTGATGCGATAGTGAAAAAGATGGGCCTCTCTTTTTCTTATCCGGGCCTGAATGCTCAGGGGAATTGGGTCTCCAGTAGCAAACTGCACCAGCATGGAGCATCTCAGCCAACGGCTACGGTTATTCATGGAGGGGATCTCTCTCAAAAGCTAGACTTGAACATCAATGCTCTGGCGAAAGGTGTTGTCTGAGCTTCGACTCTGTCTTGGATTGGTGCCTGTGTTTAGAATTTTATGTCTTCTATTCCTTTAGCTCTCTTCCCGTAACTCGAGATATGGGTAGTTGGTACTATTTTGGGAAAGGTATTTTTTCTATTGACGAGGTTGGGTTTCATGAACCTTCGCTCTATAATGTCGAGATCCTGGTAGTGTTTCTGTCTGTGATTTTTTGGGTTCAGACTCTTAACTCTGCGACGATGTAAGTGCGATATGTATATTTTGTCCATGCAGTAATATAATTCTTTTTATTTACAAAAAAAAAATTCAGTCATTCTATCTGAATCAGTCGAGCATATCTAACATTCAGTCATTCTATCTCAATCAGTCGAGCATATCTAACATTCAGTCATTCTATCTCAATCAGTCGAGCATATCTAACATTCAGTCATTCTATCTCAATCAGTCGAGAATATCTAACATTCAGTCATTCTATCTCAATCAATCGAGCATATCTAACATTCAGTCATTCTATCTCAATCAGTCGAGCATATCTAACATTCAGTCATTCTATCTCAATCAGTCGAGCATATCTAACATTTAGTCATCATTCATTTCGTAAATTCGCAAATCATTAAGTAGAGCATTCATTTATTAAGTAAAGTATCAATTTCTATAAGTGTCGTTCAATGCGTCGTTTCGTTTATCATTTGTCGTCATGAAAATCATCATGTGTTCTTTAGTCGTTCAAGCATTTTCAATATTCAAAGGACCAATTACTAAAGTTTATTCGGTCGGGTCACTTGGCAAGTGTCCTTAAGTCTATGGTCAATCAATATACTAAGGCGGGCATTAGACCAAGTATTTAGAGGGATGAAGGGAAATAGAGAAGCCCATAATTATGGCATTATTCCTTTGAGTGATAGCAGGGGTGTTAGAAAATAAAACATGGGATTTGTCAAGGTTAATGGTGGTGCCAAAGATTTCATAGAAGACTTAAAGGATGCATTTAAGGTTATGAGCTTCTTGGACTGAGGGATGACCCATGAGGAGGTTATCATCCATGAACTATTGGTGCGTGATTAGGGGGCCATCGTGCAATTTAAGACTTTAAGAAGGCCTAAGGAGCAGTCTGTTTTGTGCATACGACCAAGCATTTTAGCCATGATGATGAAAAGAAAGGGGGGAAGGGGATCTCCTTGACGTATTCCCCTGGGGGGGGAGAAGGTAGCAGAGGGGGTTCCATTCACAAGTATAGATAAGAAGGGGGTAGAGATGAGGGAAAGGATCCATTTAGTACAAGAAGGGGAAAAGACGAAGGCAAGGAGGACTCTTTCTATGTAATCCAAGCTAAGTTTATCAAAATATTTCGAGAGATAAAGCTTGAGGAGCATACTGGGATTTTTGGTGGATTTTAAGGAATGAATAACTTCATGAGATAAGATGATACCATCGAGGATTTCCTTGCCCTCCACATAACTAGTTTGCTCCGGGGAAATGAGGAGGGGAAGGAGAGGTTTGAGACGGTTAGCTATCAATTTGGAAATGATTTTGTAAATAAATTTACAAATAGCTATGGGTCTTTACTTACTTGGGGAAGCAACTTTGTCCTCATTTGGTATAAGCATGAGGAAGGTGGGGTTGAGCGTTGAGAGTACCCATTGATTTTGGCGAGATTCCTCGACCACCTTCCAAAATTCATGTTTTAGAAGGTCCCAACAGTGGTGAAAGAAAACAATAGTGAATCCATAAGTACCTGGGGATTTTCCTTCATCCATTTGATGCACAACTGATTCCACTTCCAAGAGGGTAATGGGTTGCATGAGAGTTTCGTTGTGCTCAACAGTTATGAGAGTTGGAATGTGATTGACACCTTGATCAATAACGTTGGATCTAGTAGTAGTGTCCTCTGAAAGAAGATCCTTGTATAAGGTGACAAGTTCTTGCTTAATATCTTCATGCATTTCCACTATAGTGCCATCTGTTCTCTTAAGAGTGTTGATCATGTTGTGTATCCTATGTTGTATAGTAGAGTGGTGGAAGAAGGTAGAGTTATGTTCCCCTTCTTTCATCCAGTTGATTCTGGATTTTTGTTTCCAGAGAATTTACTCTTGCTTACAACATTCTTCTATTTGAGCTTGAATATCCATATCCTTTTTATTCCTTTCCTCTATGCGGCCTTCCTTAATGATCTATTGTTGGAGAGTCTCCATTTCTTGATCAAGGGTAGTTTGATCAGTGAAGATATTGCCGAATTTGTTTTTGTTTCAATCCTTCAGATTTTTCTTGAGGCATTTGAGTTTTTTTTTAATCATATACATTTTGGAGGAGCCCAAGATTTGGAAGTCTTTCCACCAGTTTCCTACCGTCTCTAGGAATTTAGTGTGAGAAGTCAAAAATTTTTCAAATCTGAAGGTTCTTTGAAAATAATTTATTTCATCATGTCATTTTAGACTAATGGGCCAATGGTCAGAACCAACAGACGGCAACACAATGGCTATCAATTTTTTCCCAGATTATAATATGTCTTCATAGATAAAGAAACAATCCATCTTAGATGCTATTTGGTTTGTACCCCTGTGGCATTTGTTCCAAGTGTAAAGGCCATTGGTTGTCTCCATCTCAACTAGCCTATTATTTTCTATAAAATATTTGAAACTTTCATCCTCCTAAGAAAGGATCTTGCGCCCTCATTTTTTCTCCTCAAGGGAGGTGATCATATTAAAATCCCCAACTAAAATCTAGGGTTGGCTTGAGTGGGTGTGCCTATAGAATTCTAGAAAGTACAGAAGATTAAGCTTATGCTCCAAAGGTTGGGGTCCATAGAAATTCATGAGATGTCCATGAAAATATGTTTCGAGAACATGAATTGAAGTTGAGATAGTGTTTTTTGTGACAAGGAAATCATTAAGGTTTATCTCTTGAGGGTTCCAGACTAGGGATAGAACTCCTAAGGCCCCATTTTCATCTACCGAAACATCTTTGCTGCATTTCCAGAGTCGTACCATGACGGTCTCCAGATTACTACTTCTACATTTGGTTTCTTGAATAAGGATCATCGAAGGCTTATCCTATAACACTTTCCTACGCATAATTCTATGCTTGGTAACACCATTGATGCCTCTTAAATTCCAGGATATAATATTCATTTGGAACTGGGAATGTTAGAGAAAAATAAATCAATAAGCTGGGCATATTTCCCTGATTCAATTAACTTAGTTCCTACGACATTAATCCTCTTCATATATGTTCTCCTACCACGTTTCTTAGGGTCCATGGGGGCTTTCTTATGATGTTTTTGTGGAAGATTCTATATGCTAAGTTTAGACTTGGACATGGTTTTGGTGAAGGCTTCTTTGAGTAGATTGATATGCTTGGATGGGATAGAGTTGTAGGATTTGCATCGACGGGATTCCTCCATTTCTAAGAGATCCAATTCCCCTAGATACAAATTGCTCATATCTTCGTCCATAACTCCATCTGGTTCTGGGTTCTTCATTGCTTGATGGGAATATGGGTTTTATAACTGTATTGAGGAAGAGGATCTTGCTGCTCTTGACTTGGATTTTGTTTGGATCTTTGTGTTTCCTTTTATTGACCAGTCGATCCTCTGCATGTAGGGATTTTGAGTCTGTTGTTTGTTCCTTGAGAATATTGAAGTTGTTGCTGGTAGTAGTGGTGGCCGCCTTGCTAACTGTGGGATTTTTCCGACCTTGTCGGCGTCTAGTGGGCACTTTCTTGAAACCTTCTTCATCAGTGTCTTGTGTCTTCTTGGAGTTTGAAACATCCCTATTTATAGAGAAGTCTCTATATAAGTGTCCATGTTCATGACATTTTCAGCATCTGAAGGGGACATGCTCATAGTATACCGGTTGAATCCATTCCAAATCCTCATGCACCAGGCATATTGAGTCCGACAAAGCTTTGACAATGTTCATGTAGACGCAAATTCTTGCATATGATGTATATTTGTTGGGTCTAGTCTGATATGCAATTTTGATGAATTCTCCTAAGGAATTACCTATTTCTTGAAGGCACTAGTACAAAATGGGTGATAAGTGACTAAAAAAATGACTAAAAATGGGTGATAAATGACTAAATTTGGTCACGTGACTGTTGGTCATAAATTAGCAGTCACTTATCACCCAACCAAATTGATAATTTCTCACTTGGTCATCAATTGCCTAAATTGCTTCGTGCATTGGTCATATATTTAGTCATTAATTGTTTCTATTTGGTCATTTATTTCATCATTAATTTTCCTATTTTGATCATTAATTATCGATATTTGGTAGTACATTTAGTCATTTATTGGTCTTAAGTGGTCATTTATTTAGTCATTGATTGGTGTTAACTAGTCATTTATTTAGTCATTAATTTTTGTTAACTGGTCATTTATTTAGTCATTGATTTCCATTAACTGGTCATTTAATTAATCATTGATTTATGTAGATAGGGAATGGAGGAATATAACCGCCAACCTCCTTCCTGTAAGGAAGGTGCTCTTCCATTGAGATATAATCCTTAAATAGAATCAAAGTACACACTAAAAATATATTTCAATGTTTTGACATCTTGTAAATCTCTGCCTGACTATAGCACGATGAATAGTCAAAATTTTGTCACTCATTTTTAATCCGTTAAGTGCAGTACATGCAATTCCTATTACAACTAGATCTTAAAACACTCGGGTGTATGTATTTAGTCTTGCAGGTACGTGAAACCTGAAATATTCTTGTGCAAGTGATTGCAAATAATAAACTTAGAAGATAAACCAAAAACCTTTTCTATTTTGATAACCTATCACAAAGTAGAAGAAACACACATGCTATACACAATATCCATAACATTTTGAATTTATAATGTCTTTATCATTAACAAGATCAAATCCATGTAGAGGTCTGCCAAGGATTTATACACTTAATATACATTGTTAACACAAAAAACTTGTCCATACATCATAGCCTACTTACCATTCCCACATCATTAATTTAAATTTTCCACACCAAAAATCAACATGGTAAACCTTCATACACCAAAAAACCCAAAAAATTCGATACACCATGGAAAGTAGACTTATCCCACAAAGTTAGGAAATCCCACCAAAATAGGGATCTCCACCAAAATAGAGAAAAAACCACCAAAATTGGGAAAAGTCCACATTACTAGAAAGTCCCACTCAAATTAAAAAATTACCAGCGGTAAAATGGAAAAAACACCATGGTTTGGAAACCCTAAATCCTAAGTTTTTTCCTATTTATGTGATATGAAGGTTCCCATTTATGGAATCTCTACATTAAGCACTATTACTCTACCAAAATTCCCTCTAAGCCATTAACCCTCTATTGTTACTCTCATTTCACCCTGGTTGAACTTCGACACCTTCGTGATAGAGTGTGGGAGACATTCGGTTGCCTGGAACCAAGAGAGACACACTTAGACTAGCTGCAAGGGCCACCATTGTATGAAGTATTCTCTATTCATGTAAAGGTCAAATTCTTTTAATAAAATAAATTAGATTCTTCCATACGATTTATGTGTCTGTGTTGAAAGGGAAAGTTTAAAGTTACTTGCTTGTTTTCACTGTTACAGATTAACATTCATTGTTACTATCCACATTTATGGCATAATATTTTCATTTTAGTTTTCCATTTATTGCATAATATTCTCGGTTTATTTTTTCATTTACAGCTCACAAGCCACCCCACCTTGGGTTATATTCCTCTTTTCATAGTTTAGTTCTAGTTTTACTGATCTTTACTTCTATTTAATACACTTCCTTCACACACAAAGCTGCAAGAGATATCCTCTTGCATGCTCTCTACCTCGGGTTCCTCAAGCTAGTAGATCTCCCTTTTTCACTTGTTGGAGTGCAAAAGCACCACAAATAAAACTGGAGACCATACTGGGTCGATCCCTATAGATCCCCGGTTGATTTTTATCTTTCTTTGAGTGTGTTTTAGTGTAGATTTTTTGCTTGTTAGATCTCTTAGTTTGAGTGTTTTTTAGTATTGTTAGTCCCCTAGTTGACTTATGGCCTCCAAAACTAGCCTAATCCAATTGTCCTCAGACCCCCTGTTCATCCCCTTTTTTGAGCTATTTTTCAACTTTTTGAAACCCAGTCCTAGAGTGGTAGCTTTCTATCAGTTAAGTGTGCCCTAGGGCACCCCCTTTACCTAGTTAAGATCACTCTAGGGCGCTCCTTTCTCCTTGAAAGGTGTGCTCCAGAACTGTAGCACTCTGTTTTGGTTGCACTCCTATTTTTGCACAGTGTGCACCCCATAATGCCTCTATCTCTGATACAAAAGCACCATGAGACTGAATTTTAACCCTCTGAACCCTCTGTTTGTCCCCTTTCATGATTTGGATTGACTGTTTAGTTGCAGATTCGATTGATTGCAACATACTTTTTACTATCTCTGCTTGTTGATTTTAGCATGATCAATCTCTCTTATTGATTCCTAGCAGTATATTTTAGTTTGAAATAAAATAATTTCAGTTCAGTTTCTTTCAAGTTATCAGTACTGTTTATTTCTTTCTCACCTAGCATAGTTATACATGCCACTCGTGCACCCACTCACACCCTAAAGATCAAAGTGAGACCAGTTAGGTAGGGAACTGGGGGTAGGCATCCAAATAACCCCCCTTTTCCACTTTACATCTGAAACTTAGCAGTTGTCTCTTAGGGAACGAAAAACCCCTAGTACTTTTTGGCACGGTTAAATACCAATTTGTCGGAAAGGCCTCTCCCTTAGGAGGGAAAGTCGTGAGACTGGTTCCGAAAGGCTAGATGGATTGTCGCTCTCCACTTAATTTTGAAGGACACCTGCTTGTAGTCCTCACTACATTACCAAGCCTCCATACCAGGGGTGTAGCGACATAAAGGGTTGAAATGATGAATTGCCTTTCTGGACGTGTCATGAATGGGGTAGCCTATTTTCCATTCTCCTAGGGATATTTTACCTGGGATCCCTCTCGGTAGAGGGATATCCATTATCTATTCAGTTCTCCATTTCACATTCTTTGACTACAGATTTCATCACCTTGCAGGGGATACGATTTACGTGATACTTGTTGGCTCCGATACCCCTCAAGTTAGTAAGTATTTTTCATTTGTAGGTAGTGATACTTGTTGGCTTTCTGGATGCTCCTTGTTACTCAGCTGCTGTGACACGTGATCGTAGTATATTTTTAGACTTTGTTGTTGGCCTGAGCGCCACTTTGTTGAGAGATCTCCTTTTGCACACACAACGGTAGTTGTATTTTTGAGTGTTTTGTTTAACCTCCTCTGCACTCATGACATCAGTAATCATTGATCCCCCGAGATACTCCCGTAGAATATGGGGGAAGTACCATCAACACGGTCCTTTAAACCCCACTCGTAATGCTCCCCTGAGACGCACATTTTAGTCACTGAATATTCATCCTGACTCTCCTTATTTCACATCTGATTCTTAATCAAAGTGACAAATACCTACAACACCATCTAGCCCCATGGCCGGCACGAAACCCAACCAGTTTATGGAGGGATCATTGGTGGTGGACACGCTAGTGTCCCTATCGCTACTTTAGCATCTATCCTAGCTGTGGGATCCACGAGAATTTCTATCCCTGATTCCACAGAACCTACCCCTGGAACCAGTGTGCACCCAACCACTGCATCCATACCCACAGGTAGCAGTCCCATTTCGAAAACCACAATCCCTCTAGTTACTGGAACTACCCTTGGGGGCACCACCCCTTCCTTTCAGATCCCTCCCCCCAATATAGGTAGTTCCTCTATTCCCATTATGACTAACACACATGTACCCACATTCGATGGAGGTGGACCCACAATAGCCACCTCGACTAGCATGCAGATCGGCCCATCCATGTCACATACTCCTGCAATTTTTCCATTCATGGCTAGTCTCAACCTCCCTGACCTGGCTAGATTGATTAACAACCCAATCTAACATGATCCCATGTGGCCTCCCATGCCTACCAATATCCCTTTAGACATACCCAAGTTTGAAGGGAAGGGTGGTGAAGACCCCCAGAACCATATCATATACTTCCACTTGTGGTGTTTCTCTAACTCCATAGTGGATGACTCTATTCGCTTACGCCTATTACAGCGAACCTTCACTAGCACTGAAGCCAAGTGGTACATTGACCATCCCCATGGGACCTATTCCACATTTATGTCCCTTTCCTCCACTTTCCTGCAATTCTTCCAGCTACCAGTTCATTACGATGCTGGTGTTGAGATCCTCCTATCTTGCAGACAAAATACAACTACCCATATCATGTACCATATCCATGAATGGCGTAAATGCCGCAGTTTGTGTAAGATTAAATTAGACGACCACACATTTTTAGAATGGTTCTTGAAATCTCTTATACCAACAATCGCTAAGGATGTGGAATCCGAATGACCCAAAACCGAAGAAGAGCCCATCCTTAAATCCCAACGGTTCGACCTTATCTACGCCCAATCGAGCTACCTATACACCATATGACCCAATGCCTCGCGCAACGATACTTCTCGGAAGGATGCACTGGGAGCATCCCATGCTGCAGATGGAATCATCGGCCACACTACATCCATTAAATGAACCCTCATGCATATTCCTCAAGTACCGGCATAACCTTCTATGAGCTACAGTCTCAACTTTTCACGTACAACAACTCATTCTGGAGAAACACCTTCATATGTGCCACTAGCCCACAATGCTCAAACACATGGGCCCACATACGCGACACCTAGATATGGTCATAAATAACAAGCGTACACCCCTCCTATAGCCCCACCACCTTACTACCATCTGACGCCTACTCCCCCTCCCCCCCATCCTCAAGCTCCCCCTACCTATTATCCACCGCAGGTTGCCCCCGCACTTACTTTAGGATCCCCCTGCGCCTCAACGACAGGTTTATGCTCAGTAGAACCAACAACCAAACCAACCTCAATATGAAATGAGCAATAAAATTCACATTATAAACCTCAATTCTAAAATATGACCATGCATTGACTAAATCAAGAAACTTGTAACAAAACTGTAAATATTTTATTTCTTTTCTTAGTCAAATACAAATCTTAAATGTATACAACTACATTTTGTTTTGTTTGTTTGTTTGTTTTTTTTTTTTTTAGAAATTCCAAGATGGGGACATCATCTTCGTTGTGATGACCCATTGTAGTTGTTGTGCCCTATCTTTATGTTGATTGTGTTGGCATGCTCACCTGTACCATACTTCAGGTACGTCGATTAGTAGGGCGTGGTAGTCGCTCGAGAGGGGCATCATTTGCAAAAACCAAGACAACTATATAGATATAAATGTGTATTTATTATTGAGATACGCATTTCATTATTTCCAATATCATTACAATGATGTTTACCTGTTGGATGACTAGTTGAGACTACTGGAGTGTTCATTGGTTCTACCATTTGTTCCTCTTCCAGTTGAGCATGGGCAGGTACATGCTATGCCATTCATAGAAGAGAATTTATTAGTACATGTCATCAATTATATATTTAAAATCATATTAAATACTTTTGTTTTATAGAATACATACTTGAATGGCTAGGTTTCTCGCCACCACCATGAGGCATCTCCCCACCATCATCTGGTACCTGTTCGGTACCGCTACCCTCGCTGCTTTTGTTGCTCTCACCTTGAAAACAAAAAAAAAGTCTCTTATTTTTCGATGTAATCATTGATGAATAGATTACACAAGTACATTATAATGATGGCCTTATCGGTTTTATTTACCTCTGTGTGCATCAATGGGGAAATTGGGGTTTTCCCCAAGCTTTTTCGACGTTCTAGCACATGTTGAAAACTGTACTTGAAGCCATCCTCAAGTCTTGCTCAGTGGTTTCCTCTTGAAAAGTATTTCCCTGCAATGCATAACAACATGAAAATTTCTTCTGATAAATCAATTATTTGTTCGCTACAGTTAGAAAACTTTTGGCTACAAATAATGATCATTTTATTCTTACAATTCGTGCCCTTAGTTTTTGATATCCACCCTGTCCCAATTTGTGTTGCCCATGTTTTTCACTCTTTCCTTTGTCGCTTTAGAGGTGTCAGGGAGCCTATGAAAGGTTTCAAATATGTTATATATCGCAACTTAAATATATTTAAAAGAAAAAAGAAAATCGAACATTTTTCATTGAAAATATGATATGTGTCATACCTTCTTGAACCGAGTATTTCCTTGTTTTCTCAATGCCTTATCCTTTGCATCATCCATGAGTGCCTTCCACCCCTTATCTAGAACCATCAAAGGACACTCATACTTATGGTTAATTTGCAAATTGTCCCTATAATTTTCCTTGACATATTTCAAATTTAAGCCAGATGTTGTGGTGACACCTTTTCTGTTGAAGGTATCACCAAACAAGCTAACCATGTGGTTCACTAGATCATATTTCAATTTTTCATTTTGGGAATTCCACTATGTACTAATGGTGGGCCCAAAAACATCCAACGCCTTCTCATGCAGGTTCTTATAAAAACAATTATTTCCTGCAAAAACAATATGATCATTAATTAAAAATAATTTGAGGTATGTGGATTTGAATTACATGAAAAAAACATTGAATTAATTAAATAATACCTGCCGGTATCTTGATTGGAACACAGTCCTGGTCCACCAAGAAGCTAACGGGAAATGATCCCCTTCTAACCACATGTACTTCTCCATGATAGAAACTTTCACGTTCAATGCTACTGTCATCTCTAACATCCTGTGAAGTAGTAGTGGGTGAAGGGCCCTACTGATCTCCAACATCCAGTGAGGTCGTAGAATCTAAATGGCATTGTTGGTCAGGAGAGTGAAATAGCCTCGTTGGTACGGTAGATTGACGATGTGTTGAACCATCGCTACTACCAATACCGACCTCTACATACTGTACTCGATGCACGGGTATTATCTCCAAAAATTCCTACAAAAAGAAAACTTTAATTGACTAGATCATATCAAAAATAGAGAACTAAATAACATAAATGAATATATGTCATAGTTCATAAAATATTTCAAAGATTCCACTTATGTTGGAATATTCTCACCATATATTTTGTATTTTGCATGCCTGCATGCATCCAGTCATCTGCATGCATCCAATCATTAGTATGGAAGTCTCCCAGCACCTAGTCCTTATTTTGCATCCCCGTGAGCCTGTTTCCGCTCAATTTTAGTCCTCCTAGCCACTGATGTTCACTTGTTTTCATCATTGGATCACAAGTGCTCCTTATTCCACCTATTTAGGAGTTACTTCAGTTAGTTAGTTGGTTGATGAATCGGTTCCTTGATTCAGGGGATGATTGATTAGTTAACTGACTGAAGCACTTAGATAGGCACCTACATAGACTAGTTTGAGCTCTACTGACTACTGACAACTCCTCATGCACCCACATTGGAGTCTCCTTCCCTACATCAGTGCTCATGCACTCAGTTAGACTCATTTGACTGACTATTTGACTTTTGTGACCACTACCACTAGTTTGGATGATGTCTCCAATGCTATCCAAGCTAAACACTGAGGATAATTCGAATGAACTTAGTGGAATTCGAATCTCATTCATTGTATTCCGTTGTTATTCATTATTCAGAGTGCTAGTTTATAGCTGATGTATGATACAACAAATTTTCTCCATTTTCTGTGTAATGAGTGATTATTGAATCTCTATTCTTCCTATTCTTTCTCCACTACATGAGTAAATTCTAGTGAGGTCTTCTACTGCTGAGTGATCCTAAATCTAAAATATTAAACGGTATCAAAGTTGACATCATCTATTCGAATTGTAGCAGCATCAGTTGCAACAATTCCTTGAGCAGTTGTCTTTCATTGAGCACCAGAAGATTCTGAGTTTCCACAGCAAATCCTGGTGCTATTGCCTTGAATTCACTGGAGCAATCCAGTGAGGTATATCCAGGTGTGAAGTACTTAGTCACATGTGCTCAATGTCCTAAGGCAGTGTTCAATTTGAATTGCAACATATCTTATTTTTATAATTCTCATTTGTTTTGCAGTAATCTCCCTCTCTCAGCTACGAATTATTCAGTATCATGGATCTCAAGTTGAACTCATTCAACTAATTCGAATGGAAGGAAAAAATGGACATATTCTTGAAGTCTAAGAGTATTTCCAGAGTAGTGAATGGCTTTGCAGTTGATCCCACTGGTGCAGTAGAGAAATCCAAGTAATTAGACAAGCTGGATGAAGTAGTAGGATTGTTGCTACTTAGAATTTCTGAATATTTGCACTTTCATGTTATCGATTTGAACACTCCATAGGAGGTTTGGTACAAGCTTGAATCCCTCCTTGGTTAGAAAGATGATTTGAAGGGGCATAAAATAGAAAATGAGCTCATCTCCTTGAGCCCAAGCAGTTTCGAAACTATCACTGAGTTTCTCAACAAATTCAAGAACTTGATTTCACAGTTGAAGAGGTATGGGATTGAGAAGGAATAAAAAGAACTCATACTTGCCATCCTATCGAAGCTAGGCCTTCATTATTCAGTGTTTGTTTCGACCTTCCAGTCAACAAAGTTGTCCATTCCAAAATGGAAATTCCGTTTGCTTGAATACTTCAACCAATATCTAACTCTTGAGGAGGAGAAGCTAGTGCACATGGGAGTGATAAAAGCCAAGTTGGATTCAGCTCTTGTAGCCACTGAGTCAAGGAGAGCGAATGGAAAAGGAAAAAAAAAATTGATAGAAAGTCAAATGATACAAAGCAGAAGGAGGCTCCCATACAGTCAGATGGAGCCTTGAATCCTAAGAAGGACAAGCACACTCAGAAGGTAAAATCCAAGTGCACATACTATAATCAATGATATCATCCTGAGTGCTCATGTATGAAGAATGCCATAGATCTCATGGCTTCACTTCTTGAAAAAAATAATCTTCTAGTACCTGCATGTGCTAGAAAGAAAGAGAGTGAACCATCTGGATCTGGGAACAAAGAGAGATGCCATGCCCTCATGGCAGGTGCATCAACTCAATCCTCCTTCATCATAGATTCTGGAGCATCAAGACACATGACTTCCTCTAAGAATATCTTCATTGGATTCGAAGCTACTGTTGGACCATCCATTATGTTGGGGAATGATTCTGAGGTCTCCTCTGAGGGGATTGGAAGAATCAAACAAGATCATGGATACTTTTCGTATGTACTCTATGTCCCCACTCTCATTGCTAATCTACTTTCAGTATATTAGATGACCCATACTGGAGAGCCCAAGAGGGTGATCTTCTCTTCAAATGAGGTTGAAATTCAGGACATGGTATCAGGTTCTACCATTGCAAAAGGTTTTGCAAATAATAAGTCGAAACTGTATGAGTTCTCCCACTTCTTACCTCAAAGAAATCTGCTCTTCACACTCATGCCAATGAAGAGAGTAGATTGTGGCATGAAAGATTTGGGCATCTTGAATATCAATACTTGCAAGAAATGCTTACTAAAGAGATGGTTGAAGGGATTCCCAAGATCAATTTTTCCCAAGGCACCTGCAAATGTTGCTTGAATGGAAAAGATCCAGCAAAGAAAGTTGAGAAAAAGAAGACTCAAAAGGTAGAGCAGATGCTAGATCCGTATCCACAAGAACCTGAAGATCTAGCACCTAAGGTTCAAACTCCTATTGCAAAATGGGCCACCACTACTACATCCACCAATGATCTTGTTGGAGATTCATCATCTTCAAGAACAACCAAATCTGATCTACTCTCTCACACAGATCCATTTCTAGCTGAGAGATGCTTTCTCATGATTGGATCAGATCCAAAGAAATTCTTTGAATCCTACCAAGATCCAAGATGGATAACAACTATGGATCAAGAGTATGAGTCTCTTCAAAGAAATGAAACTTGGGATCTTGTTTCTCTCCCACCTGGGAGGAAGCTTGTTCAATGCAAGTGGGTTTATAGAAATAAGATGGACTCTGATGGAGTCACTAGAAAATACAAGCCTCGACTGGTTGCAAAGGGTTACTCCCAAGTCCATTGTATTTACTACTCAGAGACATTCGCTCATGTTGCTAAGATGGATTCCATCCATCTTGTTCTTGCTCTTGCTAAATCCAATCACTTGAAAGTGCTTTCCTTCATGGAGATCTAGAGGAGGAGATATACATGAAGCAACCTGAGGGGTATGTTGAATACTCTTCATTGGTATGCAGATTGAGGAAGTCCTTGTATGGACTCAAACAAGCTCCCCGAGCTTGGTATGCAAAGATGGACACCTTCCTTCTGTCACAAAAATTATTGAGATGCAAATATGATTCGAATGTCTACATGAGACATGAAGGTGACTCTCTACTTCTGATTTTTCTTTATGTTGATGATCTATTGATTACTGGGAGCAACACTTCATGAATCATATCTATAAAATCAACTTTGCATAACTCCTTCTCCATGTTAGATCTTGGATTATTGAGACAGTTTCTTGGTCTTGAAGTCACTCAGAGTGATTCAGGAATCAAGGTTGCACAATCCAAGTATGTTTCAGATATGCTTAACAGGTTCCACATGAGCGAATGCAAAACAACAACATTTCCTTTTGTTTCAGGGATCAGTTTTGAGGATGGTTCTTCCACACCTCTGGTGGATAGTACACTGTATCGGTAGTTGATTGGGAGTGTATTGTTTCTTATACACACTCAACATGATCTTTCCTATGCAGTTAGTGTTGTTTCTAGGTACATGCAGGAGCCTCATGAGCTTCATTGGAAGGAAGCAAAGAGTATCTTGCATTACTTGCAAGGGACAAATACTTATGGTATTCACTATGCAGCTGGGTCTCTCATGAACCTTGTTGGCTACACTGACTCATATTGGGCTGGAGACATCTCAGATCAAAAGTCAATATCTGCTTTTGTTTTCATAATTGGATATGAACCTATCTATTGGTCGAGAAAAAAGTAGACTGCTTTAGCTCTTTCTTCAGTAGAGGCCGAGTATAGAGGTGCAGTCAATGCAGCCACACAGTGCATCTGGTTGCGGGGCATCTTGTCAGAGTTTGGGATTTGATTCAGTACTCCACCAGCCATCTATTGTGACAATCAGAGTGCTATCAGGATTTCCACAGATTTGGTTCTGAGACAAAGAACCAAACACATTCAGATATACATGCATTACATCAGAGGATTAGTGCATGATAGGACCATCTCACTGCTCTACCTTCCAATGGAAGAGCAGATTGCAGACATATTCACTAATACATTCTTAGTGAATAAGTACACTTACCTTATATCTCTTCTTGGGGTGAGTGATGTACATGAGTGATCATACTATCACAGTCTATCTTGATGGGGGGATTTCTTCCCATTGGGTTTTCCCTCTTTCCTTACTTGTTTATTTATATTGTTGTACGGGGTGACCTTTGGTCTTAGTTACCGGGGCCCTACCATTTTAGTTGTTCCTCATAGTATATCTTGTGAGGGGGTGTTGGAATATTCTCACCAACATTTTTGTATTTTGCATGCCTGCATGCAAATCCGCATGCATCCCGTCATCTGCATGCAATTGCATGCATCCAGTCATCTGCATGCAATTGCATGCATCCAGTCATTAGAATGGCAGTCTCCCAACACCTAGTCCTTATTTTGCATCCCCCAGGAGCCTGTTTTTGCTCAATTTTATTCCTCTTAGCCAATGATGGGCCCTTGTTTTCATCACTGGAGCACAAGTGCGCCTTATTCCACCTATTTAGGAGTTACTTCAGTTAGTTAGTTGGTTGATGACTCAGTTCCTTGATTTAAGGGATGATTGATCAGTTAACTAACTGAAGCACTTAGATAGGCACCTACAGAGACTAGTTTGAGCTCTACTGACTATTGAAAGATCCTCATGCGCCAGCATTGGAGTCTCCTTCCCTACATCAGTGCCCATGCACGCAGTAAGACTTAGTTAGACTCATTTGATTGACTATTTGAATTTTGTGACCACTGTCACTAGTTCAGATGATGTCTCCAATGCTATCCAAGATACACACTGAGGATAATTCGAATGAACTTAGTGGAATTTGAATCTCATTCATTGTATTTAGTTATTATTCATTATTCAGAGTGCCATCTTATAGCTGATGTATGATACAACATTTTTGCTCCATTTTTTGTGTAATGAGTGATTATTGAATATCTATTCTTCTTCTTCTTTCTGCACTACATGAGTAAATTCTAGCAAGGTCTGCTACTGCTGAGTGATCCTAACTCTAAAATATTACAACTTACCCCGTATTGTTCTATTTTTTTCTTCAAGTCATCAATTGTTGCTTTGATTTCTTTAGTCGTGGGTCTGATTACAATCAGTCTAAGAAGTTCTTGATTGGACTTTCTCAAATCCTTATTCACAGTTTCCATTGGGTCTGTTGAATAAAATATATCTTCCTCAGATACCACCTAATCATCCTGATGTGGTGTGCTCTACAAACATCAATCAATAAAAGTAGTTAATTTATTTTTATCAATACAAAAATTAATGTAAAAAAAATAACATGCATATAATAAAAAAATTAATTACTTTAATCATGTTTAGGTACTATTACGCTATCATTTACCTGATATGAAACCATTCGTGACTTCCCACGGCCAGCCTGCCACAATACAAGAAGAAAGACATATTCATATTGAAAAGTAAAAATTGAACCAAGTCTAATAAATGTGATTAATGAAGAAAAAATTTAGTGTTAATATGACAGTCACGTTTACCTGATCATAAGCTGCAGGAGTGTTCTAATTACCCCCTTGCCACAATACAATAAGCATGATATCATATTTAAATATTGATCTCATAAGCATAAAAAAGGTCCAATGTTAACAATTGTAATATAATCATGAATTGTGGTTACTATTACATTGATGCTATTAGGTACTATTACACCAACATTTACCTGATGCGATACCATCGGTGACTTCCCATGATCAGCCTACCATTATACAAGAAGCAAGACATATTCATATTGGAAAGTAAAAATTGAACCATGTCTAATAAATGTGATTAATGAAGAAAAAAATTAGTTTTAATATGACATTCATGTTTACCTGACCAGAAGCTCCAGGTGTGTTATGAGTACCCCCCAGCCACAATATAATAAGCATGATGTCATCTTGAAATATTGATCTCATAAGCATAAAAGAGGTCAAATCTTATTAGCTGTAATATAATCATGAATTGTGGTTACTATTACATTGATGTTTACCTCATCAGATCTACTTGCTTGTGGCATATGGCCATCATCACCCTGCCACAATACAAGAATTAAGACATATTAAAAATGAAAAGTACATATTTAACCATGTCTAATAAACATGATTAATGAAGATAAATTTTAGTGTTAATATCATAGTGATGTTTATAATAAGCAAGACATATTCAAAAGTTTGTGTATATTATAAAAATCATGACATATAATTAAAATTGTTGCAAGAGAAAAATAATAAGTCATCGATCAAAGGTTGATTTAAATGTTGTATACGATAATTACCCCCATAATAGCAACCCCCGCATCTATTCAATTCAAATTGTAATCGACCAACAACTCTTCACCTGCAACTATTGATTTTGTTGCACATACGAATACACAATTTCCTTCACGCCCCTTAAATATGCAATTGGGTAGCTTATGTGTTGTCCCTGGTCATGTACTATTTATAAACCCTGTGATATTTCCGGAAGCTTTTGGCCTTCCATTAATATACATAGTAGCTCCTTTGTTCAGATTGTTGTCCAGTAGTTGTATATAACTTCTGCAATTCCGTATGTACGCATACTTTGTGTATATCAGACCAACAACAACCGGTCATTGTATTTGTAGCATGGTCTGACATAATCCATCAATTTAGTTTCAGTGCCATATTTGACCTTTATTCCATCCATGGAAAATAGCACCAATCCATGTTAAGACGATGGAACAATGAGATAAATCCTCCCATTGAGGAAGAAATCCGTGTCCACTTGGGGTATCTCTTTGGGTAGCCATCATTTGAAAAGATGTCTATACCTCAAGGGAAAATCAATGTCACCTATTCTCTCATTATCATAATCACATGATCCTCCTTCAGAAAGAAAAATTTCCATGCATCTATGAAATTTTCTCCTTACCTTTTCACCTCTAGTTGATCTTGACCCGTTAGATCTTGTAATAGACGTCTCACTTTCAAACTCTTCTAGTCTATCTTCCTCACTCAAGGAATATAGATCCGACAAGTACCTATTTGGTGGTACCTACAATCATTAAAATGAGACAACATGTTGTAGTTGAATTTTCAATGTTGAAAACATCATTCATGGCTCTTGTTCTTGCAACAAAATAAATATGGGAATAGTAACGAGGCTAACAAGGAATAGAGTAGTAAATTGCAATGAATAAATCTTATTGGGATACATTTTCTTTGGGGTGTTTGCATTCTTATCTTGTTGGTAGTGTTAGAGTATGGGCATGTGTTACAATATTTGTACAAATCTAAATGATAAATGAATCCTATTATGTGAATCAAACCCTGATGAGAAAGAAAGTCTAATATTTTGTGACTTTAAGCCACATCAAACATATATGCTACATATATTATGAGGAAAAAAGTCCATATTGTATGGACCACACTCCTTGATGGCTATTTGTCAAACCCTTGGTGTGTGAAATTACAAATAAAAAGGCACATGGGTGTTACAAGTAAGAAAGGATTTGCAATGTATAAGATAGTCAAGCAACTAGATGTCCCTATCCAACACACACATGGAGTGTGAATGGAAGATTGGAGTATTGTCATGCTTACATTAAATTTGTTCATCATCATGTGCTGATTAATTTCTACAATGAGTTTAGTACAATTGGTTGGACAAGGTAGTTGGAATGGGTGTTGACTATAAGAGCTAAGGGGGCCATTTTCACATGTTGATCAGTAGATAAACCCAAAAATAAAATAACATGTTGTTTGGGTAAGTTATAACGCAAGATCTACCACAGACATTCATAACAACCAATAGTCAAAGTTTCACCACATTAGATTGTAGAGAATAGAAACTAAAAAATTAGATGTAGATAGACAAGACAAGATACTTTTATTAATGTTTGAATGATGACCACAAAAGTAGGTCGATGGGACTACTGAGTAAAATTTCATTACAAAGGAGTACCTAAAGGTCTTGTATAAGAGGTAAAATGAAGCAAGTAAAGTAAAGTAGATCTGGCATTGCAATGCGTTGCTGGTATCTTTGGTTTAATTATGATGTCGAGTTGTCTTGCACCTTGACACATATTCTCATGACAACTACTCATACCCAAGATAACTATAATTCCATCAGGCTTCAAATTAGTTGAGTTGCTCTACAATAAACCTTAGAGAAGATTCAATATTTAAGTAACAAATTAATATTCTTCTAAGTTAACCTATAAACAAGAAAATCTTGTAAACCAATCCAAAACACATTGTTATGCTTGTAATTTAAATCTTGGTGAAATGGAGATGAACACAGTACATTAGTTGAGGAAAAAGTAGATATAGGATGAAACAAAATGTTATAAAATATCAACATATGTATGGAAAAGGGATGTCAATTTATGAAAAACCAATCTATTATTCTAAAGAACATGAGTAAAATGCATTCATAATCATTTGCAATAATTTTTGAACTTCAAACAACCGTTATTATCAGACCTAGCATGTTTTGACCAGATCTAGGCATGATTTACAGGGTTTGGCAGGGTTCATCCTTGTATTGCTCTCTCTCCTCCTTCACACAACAATATTACTCAATTCTTGGCACATTATTTGACTACATGTGCATTCCTATAGTACTTAACAATTATAAAAACCTTGATTTTTCTAGATCTAGGTAATAAATCAATGGTGAGAATCATGATCCTGGGCACACTAGGGATCTTTTCGAGCCCTCAAATACTGATGAAACGTCAATACAAGTTGCTAGGTTTATGATATAGTAGGGAAAATCCTTGAACAACAACGTTTTTGGAAGTAGTTGGACATCCATGTGCATGGTTGTAAGCCTCCAAAATGAAACAAACAATATACTTTGAACTCTGGGCATGAATTACATGACTTCAATGAAGAATAAGATCAATTATATTGCATCATCCATCATGTGGACTTCATTTATCTCTTGTAAAGGTGCTAGAGATTCCTTAGGAATTTATTGCCTTTAAGGTTTTTTTAAGGGATAATATTACTAAACCATCAAGGCAATTGATGTTTTCATGTCATAGGTATTTTTTAATGGGGCCTCTAAGGGAATTATTGGCTCCTACAAGGTTGGTGGAATTTTATATATTTTAGGTTAGAACTCTTTCTTCTTTTCACAGGGTCTTGATTTGGATCCAACAATGTTGTTGACGCCAGGAATTCTCCATGGCGATAATATCCTACTTTGTTAAATGGATTTATATTGCAGGTTAAACTACAAGTTTATGGCTTAGAACTATATAGAGTTTCTCACTTGTAGGAAGTCTAAGTAATTCGAATACAAATGTAACAAAAGCTCCTATTTGTATGTCTCTCGGACCATGTTACAGACTTATAAGAAAATGTGACATATGCCACTCTGGGGTTATACATGTCGTTATATTGGCTTCAACTTTAACTAATTAGAACTAGAGTTTTTCTAGTGCAGGGGTAAACGTCTCCATGGCTATATCATAATTAAATGGATTTATGATTTTGTTCATTGCAAGGACTTCTCTATGCGACATCCTATATCTACTTTTTCGGACTGGGTAGGTGTGAGATTAGTAGTGCAACTCGCAGGTGAAGGTTTCCTTGATGCCAGTTGAATTAGGAGTGGAGAAAGGATGTAGGGTTGTACACATTTTCATGGATTCTCATCTTGTCATCAATTGGATCTCTAAGACTTCAATGCAGTGAAACCTAGACCTTGACCATCTCATCAATATAGTATTGGCACATCTCATTAGTTTGGGTAAAGTTTCTTGCAAAATAGAGGAAGAGGGTATGGCTTACCGAAGACATTGTGCCCCTTTTTTGTCTCTATCAGTCTCCTCACAATATGTTGGCATATATAACTGAGCTAGGTGTTTTCCAATGTAGACCCATGTACTTCATGGTTAAAGGAACCAACAAAACCCCCATTCACCAGCCCTTTCGGCAATAGGCTGCGAATAGCCTCAGGTCTCACCCGAGGTGAAGCAGAGGGGGGTGGTTGCAGAATCAGGTTTCCACAACCTTGTGATGCGAGTGATTTGAAAACTATTGCACAACGCACTATCAGACTTGCGCTGCGAGCCAAGGACTGTACGACGATGGAATGCGTCGTGATCCGCACTTCTACAAGCTATCTACTTCGCAACAAGCGCATCCACTGACTGTGCGGTGTGGGTGAAATGAAAATAACAGGACAATGCAATTGAATTATACGCTTCCTCTTCAAGACTTAACAAATAAAGAATACTTCACCAATTATTAACCATTCATCTACTGCCTTAGATCTTTATCCTTATAACAGCTGCAAGTAAATGAAATATACGATGTTGCGCACCTCCAGTGCTGTAGATCTGAAGAATTACTTAACCCAACTCTACATACCCTTGCGATTACTCCATAATCGACACATTCAGAGACTTAGAATACGAGACATTCACCATTTATCCATTCACACAATACTTAACATATTATTCCCATCTTTCTCTTATGGAAAATACATACAAAAGCATTAACATAATAGCTGATAAATGAGGAGTCAAACATTCAGTCGTAAGCAAGCAAACATGTACAAAATATAAGCAATCACACAACACAAGATGTAACGTGGTTCACCCCCAGGATGGAGGCTACGTCCACAAGAACTGTTGTTAAATTGATCTTTTGGGAAGGGTACAATATTTCTTAGTCTGCGCACTCAGCTGGAGACTCTCTTCTCTCTCAGATAGGTCTCTGCGCACACAGCTGCAGAGCCTTTACAATGCTTTCAAGCTTAAAGATTCTACAATATTCAATGAATGACCAAAATGAAGAGTAACCCTTCCCTTACAAAATCATGCCTTATTTATAGATCATGCCCGTAGGTCATGTCTTTACAATACGTAGGCCAAAAACCCTTAGGTTTACCAAAACGGTTACAGTTTTCCAGCTCATCGAGCCTGCTAGTAGCTGGTAGTGAGTATTCCATCGTGGCCTTCCCAAACCGCATGCCCACATTTCTATCAGCCTTCCTATCGCATGCGTGCCAACAGGTCACTTTCACTGAGCGGTTCTTCTTCTAACGGTCTCATGCAATTGGCTCAAGTAGTGGTTCTTTCGAATGTGCGGTCAGTCGCTTTCCTTCTACATTGCTCCTGCCCATCGCTTAGCACTCCTGGAGCATCTTTACCCAAAACTAGACTGCCAATGATCTAATCGAAACATGTGCCAATCTCCTGTCCAACACTCTGCTTTGCTGGATCCCATGGACTGGACACCTCGCAACACTGCCTCCTCATAGTACTCATCTCGCAGTGCATTCGACACTGTGTTGCACGCAACTTCGCAGCATATAAAAACTTACACAAAAAAAGTACTTTTAGCTTGACTGCACTCAGCTCCGCAGCTCCGCAGCTCCAAAAGTCCTTACTCAAAATGCCCCACTTGGACTAGGCCCAACAGGCCCCTAACACTCACATGTGGCTCATCCCCGAGTCACCTGCAGCTTCAGTTCCTCCAAGCTGTTCTGCCACCTGCAGAGCTAGCTTTGTAGCAAATTCATTGTAAATCGCAATCAGCTTCTCAACTGCATTCCTTGTGTCTTTCTCAACTTGTTGAATTGTTTCCAGCATGTCAGGTGTGATTTCCTCACCCACCTGGATTTCAACTTGTTCTTGATTCTCACATAATACCTTTAGATTTTCCTCGATCTCCTACGAGATTGTATTGGAATCCTCCAGCAATGCCTGTGACTTGTCTTTGATTTCAGCCTCCTTGTCTCTTAAGGCTTGCACTTCTCTCTTCAGCGCACCGATTTCTCTGTGCCTCTGCAGACCATCTCTTGGTGGTAGATATTTTAATTCCGTGTCTAGCTTCTCTAGCACATCTTGCCTATCCTTCAATGCATCTTCACCTCCAGCAATCCTGGGTATTCTTCGAGGGAAGTGAATGCCTTCAATGCTGCTTCCAACAAAATTTGGAACTTAGCCACTTCTGCAGCGATACTTTCCACTGCGGACTTCACCTCTTTTGCTCTCAGTTGCTGCTGATCTGGTGGTGTTTGGGGATTAATCTGTGCCTTCAAAGCAAAGATATCTGCTTCATGGAGGACCTCCATGTCCCGCACCTCTGCCTTAAGGGAGTTCACCAGCTCACCAATCTTCACAATAGTATCTATTGGTTCTAATTGCACTTCAAGTTCATCTATGTTATCTGCGACCACAGTGATTGTGGATTCGAGCCTTAGCCGACGATCATGTTCATCCTGCAGCTCCATAGTTCTCTACGAGCTAGATTCCTCTAACTGTTTGTTAGTTGCTTGCAGCTCAGCTTGTCCTTTAAGTGCGTCAATTGTTCTTTCATGCATCTCCTCGACACACTGCAGATGTAAATAATGTAGGCCGGGCAGTGGTATCTTCACAAGATCCAACTCCACGTGCTCTACCTCCTTTGTGTCCAATATTGCTTGCTCTGGTAGTGGTATGATTACTGTCAACAGGTCCAAATGGACTATACAGGACTTTGCGGGCACAGTCATGGTCAACTGCGGTGCCTTCTGCTGCGAAGTTCCCCTAACTTCCCTTCGGACTCTAAGTCCCGTGGAAAGGGTAATCTTCTGTGCACTTCCTCGATCTTTTCCGTAATCCCCTGCAGTGTGGTCATATTCTTCTGCAGACCTTCCTGAATTACCTTGTCCTTCTTTTCCTTCTTAGTCAACAACTCTTCCATTGACTCTGTGACTTTCGCAGCAATTGTATCATAGTCCTCATCATGCAGTACTACGTCTGAAAGGCTCTTGTCTGCTTTTTGTTTCTTCCGTGGTTCCTTTTTCTACCCAGGGCTTGGGGCCTCCTTTCTTTTTCTTGTCTCTTTTTCTTCGATCATCGAACATGCACCTAGAATCGGCTCGTCTTCCTTGGAGTCGCTCGGAAACTTCTACAAATTCCACACGAAACTCGGTAGGCCATTCTTTCATGATATTATCAATATCTGTTGGCTGCTTTTGGGGCAGACCCGGGTTTTAATGAGGCGCAGCTACAAAACCCCTTGGCGCACTGGCCCTCTCGGCAACGAGCTGCGCAGCAGCTCGAGGTCTCACCCGAAGTGGCTATGGGGGGGCTAAGGAATCAGATTTCCTTAACCTAGGCGACGCAGAGACTGCTCTCTTTCTTCTCTTGTGACTCCTCAAAGCAGACTGTCGGTCTTTTCCGCAGGCCCTCCTTCGCAACTGCACAGAATTCTCGGTTAGCGGCCTAGCGGTGCGGCATCTCCGTTCCTGCGCACGGGGCAACTTTCCCCCCTGCGTCGGCGCTCTATGTAGCTCTTCTTTCCACGCGCCCAGCGCAGTAATGCAATCCTCAATCGCTGTGGCGACAGCGTTCTACAACTCCTTCGACACTTAACGATTATAGCTATCAAGAAAGCTCCGAGAACGTACTCAACATATTCATAAGGATCATACAACATTCATATAAACGCAGATAACACTCAGACATGCATTCAGGCGATTTTTCCATAACAATAAGACGTAAAGAATTCACCTCCACGGGAAACCACGTCCATGGGAGTGTTTCATATATTAACTCGAGGGAAACTTATACAATAATGCTGCGCACACAGCTGCAGCCTTAGATCTTTCCAGGAAACTCCACGCACACAACTGGGAGCCCTTCTCTCGATCTAGTCTCTTCCTCTACAGAGATTACAATAGTTCAGACGTCGACTCGGACTGTCTTCAACTCAGGGATTAACTCCACGGCTATCCTGACTCTAACTCTTTCTTCTTACAACACAATAGAAGACTGAATGGCTAGCTTACTAGCTGACTGACTGAAAACCACTAACTAGCTAGCTTACTAACTAACCTTTTCCCTTATCAATTATACATATATATAGGTGGCCATGACGGTCGCACCTTTACAAAACTGTGGGCCTTTCCCAGCAGTAATCCCCAAAAACCCTAACCACGCACATGGCTAGGTGTACTGTAGGCGCTGCTTGCAGTCATGTCGCCGCTTCCTGTAGGTTCCGTGACTTCCGGCGCAGATTGCGGGTATGGGCGCCTTGTCCTTCGCCTTCAATGCTCTGGTCCGTTGCTCCTCTTTGATCCGAGCAACCATAACTTCTGTACTTAGCCTTAATGAGGGTAGCTGAGCCCTCTACTCCGTCGCTTCATTCATTGTGGTAGCTGAGCTTTCTATTCAGCCACATTCATTCCTCTATGACGTGTGCGCGCGAGCTCCGCAAGTTCCAGTCCGTAATCTGCGTTAAGCTCGTCCATCTGGCACCGTACTGCGCACCGTCTGCTTCTGTCCCAAAATTTGGTGCTTGTTCAAAATTAGCACTTTCCTTCCATACTTGTGCTTTTTCCTCAAAATTCACAGCTTTTACCATAGCTGCGTCCTAGGCTCCAACAATATCCTCTTCATACATGTGGTATTTCCCCGCAACCCAATCTGTGTTCTTCTTCTGTGCTTTCACTGAAATATGGAGACTCTGCATGTCAGCATAAAAATCAATAATTCGAATGTATTTACTAGTTAACTGCTTCGTTATCCAGAGGGTGACTGTAATTGCATCGCGCAGCTGGCTATAGTATTGGTAGAAAACCTCAGCTATCGCGTGCCGCCTTTGCGAGTTCATATTTTCCCATAGGTTTTAAAAATGCCCCCCCTGCATTCCTTAGAATCATTGCTTACACCGACATAGTCCTTCAGCTCTTTCCATCCGATGAAGCCGATCAACACTGTGAGCCAAGTATATTGGAAATTTCCACCATTGAACTACGTCTCATTGAGTTCCTCCATGAAATCATTGAACAAATACTAAGACCAGTTGAATTGTTCTCCTTCTGCGGTCGCGACACCCATAAGTATTGCGCTGACACTTACCTCCAGCAGCTTGCATTTCCTCAATATCTTACCAGCCAATAGCTGGGTGATGAACTTCATTTCCTTATCCTCAATGTCCTCGGTCTGAAAACCCCTCTTTCCCTTGAATACAGTCAGGATAATCTTCGTCTTTGCTACGGCTTCTCTCTCCTTGCTCTTCCCTTGGAAGAATTGCTTAGGATCTTTTCCCCTTTTACTTAGTCCAGTGATACAATGGATAATATCAATGTTTAGGTCTACATTGTGGTCAAGCCACAAGTAACCCTGACAAATGCGCCCCATCAGTGTGCGCACCACCACGTTTAAATCCGGTGATCTGTCAAAATGGGGGAGTCTAAGCAGATTGAGCAGCCCCTACGGGACTACTACAGATAGCCAACTCTCTGCTACCAAATTAAGCTCTCCCTTTGCGTCCTTCTTCCAGCACATGTACTGGTCAGGTTGGAATTGTGGAAATTTCGGGTCATTGGGATCCTCCCTCTGTATCGCCAAGAGATCATAATCCTCCCATTTGCATTCTGGGATTTTACCCAAACGATTCTTATCTACCTCGACGTGCTTTGAAATTGGTGACAACGGGATATCATATTTCTCATTCTTCAACAACTTGAAAACCGGTGCGTCCAGTGCACGCGGTGAAATATAATCCAAGGTCATAGTCAAGGGTATCTCCTTATCAGCTACTGGTGGCTTCTGCCCTGTGGAACCCATCTTTGGTACCTTCGTGTTGTTGCAGAAAATGTTGAGATATTGTAACTTCAAAGAATATTATATTTGTACTTTATTATTCCGGAGATGATTCATTCCTCCGTGAAGATCTTATTGTATATCCGGAGATGTTTATTCCTCCGTCGGAATGTGGTAACTTGGGTTATTAGACTTCCCTAGTGGGGGTCGGCCCTGTATGTGTTATGTGGGTCAAAGGGTTATTAGACCACCCTAGAGGGGTCGGCCCAGTCAGTTATAATGGGGTATTTAACCTAATGGTTAAATACGAGCCTACATGTACTTGTGTAAAATACATATCAGAGTAGTGTATAAATAGAGGAGGTGTGTTCCTCATTATACACATTCACTCACTTGAGGATAACGTACTTGTGGAGGAGAGGTCTGCTATTGTGGAGGAGGAGATCATGTCTCAGGGTTTCATCTTTGTATATTGCTGGTCATCTATATTGAGGAAGCTTTGCTGGGTTTTCTACCCCATGAGGGTTTCCCAGGATAAATCTCTGTCTCTTGTGTTTATGCTGTGCTTGTTGTTTCTTCAGTGATCCTGTATATGCTATTATTGTGAAATGGAATGTAATGCTGCTATTTTCTGTCTTAGCATCTTGAATTTTAACATGGTATCAGAGCTAACCTGAAGGAAGACAAGGTATGGCACTAAAGACACTTGCTTTACTTACGACAATTTGAAGGTTAGGGTTTTACATAGCAAAAACCAGTCATCGTAGCACTTTCGCTATAAATCCGTTTGGGCGAAGTTTTCGGATCTGAAATTGTTACAGGACGAAGCTAAAATATCCAGGTACCTTGTGTCCAAAGGACAACCTCTAATTCGTTGTACTTTGTGATTTATGATCTGTACAATATAGGGTTTCTGCCTCTTCCAGATCTGAGTCAAAATCAGGTGACCTTGGGAAAAAGGTCATAACTTGGGCTAGGAAGCTCCAAATGAAATTTCGTGAAAAGTGACAGGTAGTACACAGACTGTACTATCTCAGAAAACTTTTTCAGGGGCCGAAGTTGAATCAGTGACACGTGGAACGCCATACAAGTTCGCTCTCCTGTATTATCCCATAAACAGGTCATGTTGCGACACTTGGCATAACTCTCTCTCAGAGAATCCAATTGAGTTCAGAACTGTCAGGATGGAAAGATGACAGGCCGAGCTATCTCAGAAAACTTTTTCAGAGGCCGAAGGTCAAACAGTGACACGTGGCACGCCGTACAAGTTCGCTCTCCTGTATTTTCCCAAAACAGGTCACGTTGCGACATTTGGCATAACTCTCTCTCAGAACATCCAATTGAGGTCAGACCTGTCAGGATGGAAAGCTAACAGGTCAGGCTATCTCAGAAAACTTTTTTAGACCCTGTGGATCAAAAATTTCGGAGTTACACCAGAAACAATCAGGTACATATTTCTGTCAAAACAGAATTATTTTTTGGTACCTTCATTCATGGCTTCCGGAATTTAGGGCTTTGAAGAAAGTTGGAATTTTTGTAATCGGAGACCACGGCTGGATGCTACTCATAAAAATAGAAATTTAGAGACCAATATCAGAATTTTTGGTTGGGCAGAAGGCCGGGCTTGATTAGACCCTAGTTCGGGACTTTGATCAGAAAAGTGGAAAATTAGGGCTTCTGTAAAAATGGGAATTTTTGAAATCTGTGACCACGGCTGGAAGCTCCTCAGAAAAATAGAAGCTTCGAGCTTTGTATCAAACCTTTTGATGGGGAAAAAGAGTGGGCTTCATCAAACCCCAGTTCAGGGTCACGTCCAGTGAATCCGAAAGTTTCAAAGGCAAAATTAAGGAGTAAAACTTTGCAGTTTTCAAATTCTGAATATACCAGTTTGATCAGCTCATCAAGGTCCAGTTCTTGCAAATCAAGTGGATTGGGTTAATCCTAGAAGAAGATGGATTGGTCACCTGCATAAGTGAAGAAGTTCCTGTCTCAGAGGGAGATGAGGATAAGGGCTTACATAAGAAGAATACAAGCGATCTCGACAGGTATGACTCATTGAGGTATGTTTCGATATTTGTCCATGATTAAGTTTATGGTATGTTTGTCTTCAGGTTATTACAGTTAGTACAATTTTGATTTTAGATTTGTCGTATAACCTTAACAAAATTATGAATGCATGATAGAATATATTCATTGGTTAGGGTGTTGACACTTATAATTGTACTAATGCATTATGATGTTGTGTGAGGTTGATGTTGTCTGCTAACAAGATACAGGTACATCACAAAAGACAAATCAGGTTCCATGACCATGAAAACATGAAGACAAAGACTCATCCATAATCTTTGTTCTACTTACGAGGTATGTATGACTTTGTTATATTATGCTTAACCTATGAGACATGCAGGTTCTAGCTCAGGATCTCTAAATCATTGAAGAGATTGTTTAGGTATGTTGTACATAACCAAGTAGGTATACTAATCCAGGTATGTTTCCCATGAATCTTACCTTGTGTTAGGATCCCTTATATAAGTATACTTGATATGATTGGTTATGCTTATTCATAAAGTTAGTAATCAATGGTTTATGCATGATTTAATTAACCAGAAGAGTACTATGATCAAACAAGAACATGCATGAGTAAAAGAAGACTTACTTGAAACCCTGAATACTAATGATCATGACTATACATATTCAAGATTATTTAGAATTAGAATGTTTTGAGAATATACTAATGAATGAATGTTTGTGTATGAGATCATGAGGATGACACTAGTGCACACTTGAGCATGCACAGTGGTACAGAATGAATAGAAGTTCAAAGGACATATAGAAGATCAAGCGGGAGGCAACCACACAAACATAAAAGATAAGTATTTGAGTTGTTATTTGAAATAGTAAATGATATTTCTTGTATGCATATTTGTATTCCTAGAACATATCATGCTGAGTGCAAACATTCATAGAGCATTGAACATTATACTACTAATATGCATATGATTGGTAAGTTGGACAAACATTCCATTGTTGCTTGTCTAGAATGAAACCTCTTTGCTGACATGCTAAGAGCTGTGCACACTCTCGATAGTATGTTCTGGTAGAGATGGAAGGCATCTAGATAGCCACTGTATGCATACAGGATATGGGAAATTGTTGTGCCAAAGTATTGGTCAAGATAGTTGCATAACTATATAAATGATATCTGTATGCATAATAGGTTATCATGATTTCATGATTATGAAGGATTACTAATCATGTACTTAATTTTGTTTTGTAGGAAAGATCATGAAGAATAATGAACACCGAACAAGTGATGGATGTTCAACAAGAAGATTTACAAATCAAACAAAATATAGAAGGCTTGTGGCTAGAAGATTCTCTTAGAAAGAGGAAGAGAATCATGATGAGATGTTTGCTCCAAGTGGCTAGATAAGACCATTCTCTTAATGGTGCAATTAAAGAAGAAGTGTGAATCAGGTTCTGTATGGGTTCCCAGGATCAATAGTATATTGATGAGAATACATGTGGGGATTGTATCATCCTTGAACACCAGTCCTAAAGAGATCCGTAGACGTAAGGTCTCCGAGAATGAAGTCCTTAGTGGACAATTAAGGGGATTGGATCATCCCTGGACTTTCAGTCCTAAAGAGAGCCGTAGACGTAAGGTCTCCGAGAATGAAGTCCTTAGTGGACAGTTAAGGGGATTGGATCATCCCTGGACTTTCAGTCCTAAAGAGAGCCGTAGACGTGAGGTCTCCGAGAATGAAGTCCTTAGTGGAAAGTTGAAGGGATTGGATCATCCCTGGACTTTCAGTCCTAAAGATAGCCGTAGACGTGAGGTCTCCGAGAATGAAGTCCTTAGTGGACAGTTGAGGGGATTGGATCATCCCTGGACTTTCAGTCCTAAAGAGAGCCGTAGACGTAAGGTCTCCGAGAAGTGGGGATTGTATCATCCCCGGACCTTGGTCCCTGAATTGATCCGTAGACGTATGGTCTTCGAGAATAAAGTGATGGGGATTGCATCATCCCGGAACCACTAGTTCAAAATGTACGTGAGGACTACATCGTCCATGAACTGGGTTCAAAATGTACGTGAGGACTGCATCGTCCATGAACTGGGTTCAAAATGTACGTGAGGACTGCATCGTCCATGAACTGGGTTCAAAATGTACGTGAGGACTGCATCGTCCATGAACTGGGTTCAAAATGTACGTGAGGACTGCATCGTCCATGAACTGGGTTCAAAATGTACGTGAGGACTGCATCGTCCATGAACTGGGTTCAAAATGTACGTGAGGACTGCATCGTCCATGAACTGGGTTCAAAATGTACGTGAGGACTGCATCGTCCATGAACTAGGTTCAAAATGTACGTGATGGGATTGCATCGTCCCTAGACATGAGACTTGTCTTAAAGTGATAAGGACTAATCATCCTGTAAGTAGATTGGGATTGCATCGTCCCTAGACATGGTGAGGTGTCTTAAAGTGATAAGGACTAATCCTCCTGTAAGTAGATTGGGATTGCATCGTCCCTAGACATGGTGAAGTGTCTTAAAGTGATAAGGACTAATCATCCTGTAAGTAGATTGGGATTGCATCGTCCCTAGACATGGTGAGGTGTCTTAAAGTGATAAGGACTAATCATCCTGTAAGTAGATTGGGATTGCATCATCCCTAGACATGGTGAGGTGTCTTAAAGTGATAAGGACTAATCATCCTGTAAGTAGATTAGGATTGCATCATCCCTAGACATGGTGAGGTGTCTTAAAGTGATAAGGACTAATCATCCTGTAAGTAGATTGGGATTGCATCGTCCCTAGACATGGTGAGGTGTCTTAAACTGATAAGGACTAATCATCCTGTAAGTAGATTGGGATTGCATCATCCCTAGACATGGTGAGGTGTCTTAAAGTGATAAGGACTAATCATCTTGTAAGTAGATTGGGATTGCATCGTCCCTAGACATGGTAAGGTGTCTTAAAGTGATAAGGACTAATCATCCTGTAATTTGATTCAGGATTGCATCATCCCTAGACATGGTGAGGTGTCTTAAAGTGATAAGGACTAATCATCCTGTAAGTAGATTGGGATTGCATCGTCCCTAGACATGGTGAGGTGTCTTAAACTGATAAGGACTAATCATCCTGTAAGTAGATTGGGATTGCATCATCCCTAGACATGGTGAGGTGTCTTAAAGTGATAAGGACTAATCATCTTGTAAGTAGATTGGGATTGCATCGTCCCTAGACATGGTAAGGTGTCTTAAAGTGATAAGGACTAATCATCCTGTAAGTTGATTCGGGATTGCATCATCCTTAGACATGGTGAGGTGTCTTAAAAGGATAAGGATTGATCATCCTGTAAGTTGATCTGGATTGCATCATCCATAGACATGAGAGATGTCTTAAATTGAGAGGGATTGATCATCCCATAAGTGGATCGGGATTGTATCATCCTTGGACCTATGTCCTAAAGTGAGAGGGATTGACCATCCCGTAATTGGATCATGTGTGTTGCAAGGTATGATGTTGTTGTGTATACTTGTATCAGTGTGGATACTTGTATTGATAGATGTATTAGTGAGAATACATGCTTTTGATGATAGATGTATTAGTGAGAATACATGCTTTTGATGATAGATGTATTAGTGAGAATACATGCTTTTGATGATAGATGTATTAGTGAGAATACATGCTTTTGATGATATATGTATTAGTAAGAATACATGTTTTGATGATAGATGTATTGGTGAGAATACATACTTTTGATGATACATGTATTGATTAATGTACTTGTATGGTTGAGGATACTTATGTTGTAGATCGAGATGATCCAGATGCTGTAGATCGAGATGATCCAGATGTTGTAGATCGAGATGATCCAGATGCTGTAGATCGTGATGATCCAGATGCTGTAGATCGAGATGATCCAGATGGTGTAGATCGAGATGATCCAGATGCTGTAGATCGAGATGATCCAGATGCTGTAGATCGAGATGATCCAGATGCTGTAGATGAGATGATCCAGATGCTGTAGATCGAGATGATCCAGATGCTGTAGATCGAGATGATCCAGATGTTGTAGATCGAGATGATCCAGATGCTGTAGATGAGATGATCCAGATGCTGTAGATCGAGATGATCCAGATGTTATAGATCGAGATGATCCAGATGCTGTAGATCGAGATGATCCAGATGTTGTAGATCGTGATGATCCAGATGCTGTAGATCGAGATGATCCAGATGCTGTAGATCGAGATGATATGACGATGCTGATGATCGTGAGATGACGATGCTGATGATCGTGAGATGATGATGCTGATGATCGTGAGATGACGATGCTGCTGATCATGTGATGACGATGCTGATGATCGTGTGATGGTGATGCTGACAATCGTGAGGATTCAGATATTGATGTTGCTGTAGCTGTTTGAGTGCTGCAGAAGATAAAGACTCAGTACTGAAGATGTTGATGTTCCAGTATTGAAGATATTCCAGTAACTGGTTGAGTTACTGATGATGTTGAGAAAGCTTCCAATGATTTATAGATGTATCATGTATGATATTGATGACTCCTTGCTCGTGCAGATGCTGTTATAATATCCTTCTCGTTAAGGGGGAGTGTTGAGATATTGTAACTTCAAAGAATATTATATTTGTACTTTATTATTCCGGAGATGATTCATTCCTCCGTGAAGATCTTATTGTATATCCGGAGATGTTTATTCCTCCGTCGGAATGTGGTAACTTGGGTTATTAGACTTCCCTAGTGGGGGTCGGCCCTGTATGTGTTATGTGGGTCAAAGGGTTATTAGACCACCCTAGAGGGGTCGGCCCAGTCAGTTATAATGGGGTATTTAACCTAATGGTTAAATACGAGCCTACATGTACTTGTGTAAAATACATATCAGAGTAGTGTATAAATAGAGGAGGTGTGTTCCTCATTATACACATTCACTCACTTGAGGATAACGTACTTGTGGAGGAGAGGTCTGCTATTGTGGAGGAGGAGATCATGTCTCAGGGTTTCATCTTTGTATATTGCTGGTCATCTATATTGAGGAAGCTTTGCTGGGTTTTCTACCCCATGAGGGTTTCCCAGGATAAATCTCTGTCTCTTGTGTTTATGCTGTGCTTGTTGTTTCTTCAGTGATCCTGTATATGCTATTATTGTGAAATGGAATGTAATGCTGCTATTTTCTGTCTTAGCATCTTGAATTTTAACAGAAAAATCCCCCCCAAATTTTGTACATATTGGGGCCCCTCCTTTGCATTTTACTAGAAAGACTACCTAAAGAAGTTAATTCTCCTTTTTACTTAGTTTTGTTTCAACTGAGGAATCCGCTTTAAAAATTGAATTTTTTCTTCTAAGTCAAAACTCACGATTCTCTCCCGAAACTGCAGAAGAAACTTAAAATTCTCTCCCAAAACTACAGAAGAAAATTACAATTCTCTCCCGAAACTGGGGAAGAACTCAGCAAACTCTCCTGAAACTATGGAAGAAACTTACAATTCTCTCCCGAAACTGGGGAAGAACTCAGCGAACACTCCCGAAACTGGGGAAGAAACTTACATTTCTCTCTCGAAATTGCGGAAGAATTCAAGATTCTCTCCCGACACCGAGGAAAGACTTAAAGTTACTCACTAAAACAACGAAAACACTTAGCATTTTTTTTTGGAAGAACTTAAAATTCTTTTCCGAAACTGCGGAAGAACTCAACGAACTCGCCTGAAACTGCGGAGGAACTTGAGATTCTCTCCCGAAACTGCAGAGGAACTTGAGATTATCTCTTGAAACTGCGGAAGCTTTCGACAAATGTTGCCGTAGTAAGTTGTCGATAAAAAACTTGAACAAAGTTATTTCGTAAATTGAGGAAGGACTTTCTGAGTCTTTCCGAAACTTCGGGACGACTCAGCAAAGCCGACCATGATAAGCTTCCGAGAGAGTGTATTTCGGAAGAACTCACCAAGTGCTCCCGAAACGCCGAAATGATTCGCCATCTTGTTCTGCCACTGCAAAGTGTTGTTTTTTGTCTCTTTTCCGAAATAAAGTTTCCCGCCTTTTAGGAGGAACTCTTGATTTCTGGCCGCAACTGCGGACGAAATTTGTGAGTCTGCCCCGCAACTAACGGTCGCGCTTAAATTCCAAGTCGTCTTGAAAAGACCGCACCGTACGAGCAATAAAATCTCGTTTTAAAAACGCCACATACCTGTTTAAATGCCGCATGTGTCTAATTTTATATAAGGGCGGTGGGGTTTCGTTGATCCTATTATTAGTTTGTTGTTCAAAGAACGCCGTTGGGAAGACCACGTCGGCTCGCTCCAGCTCAGCACATCCACCACCGCGTCCACCTCACTTCACCACTGTCTCGTCTCCAGGTAGGATTTTAACCGTCATCTTTGTCTCATCTTCACGTCGAGTTACTTTTTGGGTTTTCCCGTTTCATAACGTGGCCGATAGACATTGGTAGCATAGATTGTTTTTGTTTTTACGGCCGCCGTGGCCCCATAGGTTTCTCATTCCTACCAACTGAAAGCCGTAGCCATGACCAACCGAGTTTTTTACTGGCCACGTTCCGATCGTTTTCCTACCCGGATTCAAACATCATACCGGCTGCAGGCTGTTTCGCAAGTATTATTAATGACAGTAGTGGTCGGTTGAGATACTCAATCACTCACCTACTCGGCTCAGTTAATGACTGTGGAAAATAGTTCCTTGTTTTCATTGTTTATTCATAGGATTTTCCCACTCCAGGCCAACCCACCATTGACCATTAGAAGTGCTACGATGAAGGGCATCTTGTCTCCAAGGACTAGGAAGGAAGTAGGTTTTTTCCACAACATATGCTTACCTTTTCGGAAGCATTCCAAAAGTTCCTGACTAGGCATTGTCTCCCTAGAATAATCAAGTCTGAGGACCATATTTCATTTTCTGAAATGATATATTTTTGCTTCCCCAGCATGCAACTTTATAATTTTGTCTATATTTCTCATTAGCATGTTAAAATTGTCTTTATCTATGTTACACTCTCATAACATGTTGCAAATTTTATAATGATTCACATTTGGTTGCTAGCAGGGATAAGCCACGATGCCAAAAGGTGGTAGAAATAAATATAAAGTGATGTAACCAGAGCCAGTGCAACTAAGGACTGAAACTATTTTCCATGACACTAAGTGTACCACCGGCGTTCCTCCCGAGGTCCATTGGGGAGATGTTTACCAAATGATCAGGGACCAGGATATCCCAGATGTATTATTGGAAGAAGAACAAATCTACCTCAACATCAAAACTTCCGGCATAGCTAGGGCTTCTACCCACCCTGAATTGTTCCCATGCTCTGAAGTGATCGGGTGGATACTGGAACATGCCAACCCAGAGACAAGAGTGTTGCATGACAGCAAAGGAGAGCCTTTCGCTTCATTCTATCCAGCGTATATTGCAGCAGCTTACAAATTCTCACGTCCCCAACAAGCTCTAAGTGATGAATGGTTGGGTAAGATGAATAATACTGAGATGGACAAAAAATGATTGGTCACAGGAAAACACCTGAGGAAGAGAGATAATGATGAATATGATGTTCAGAGCCTAAGACCTCCTTTTAGGTTAATTTCCCTGATGTTATGCAGAATTTTTGGCATGCCTGATGGAACTATATATAGGATACAGTGGGCCCCCATCATCCACTTCATAGCATTCAAAGGAACTGTGTTTGATTGGGCTACTATCCTTTCGTACAGTTTGGCATCCACAGTGGCCGCTGCAAGAGAAGGTCTGGCCTTAAAAATGTCAGAATTTTACATGTCTTCCTATCTCATTGACTGCATCTTGGCCAAGCTCTCTTTCCCTAGGCTAGGTTGCACATGGGATAAAGCCAACACCCCGGTCTACACTGCTTATAAAATAATGTGGGCTCAAAATTACAGAGCAAACTATAAACTCATTTGTGAAGAGTTCATCATGCCTCTATATGAGCAGATGTTCAAGGAAGAGCCCAATTGTCTATCAGAAAATGCCATGGAGGTCCTGGAAAACTATGGCGATTTTTATTTCTCAGAGCATGGCACCTACATCAGGATGTTTGGAGGTACCAAAGCGCCATACATTTTGCCAAAATACACTACTGATTATGTAGTCCTCAAGGAAGTAGTCAGGCAAATTTTTCTTGATGGAATAGGAGGGGTGCTTAACAAGCAACATAAGGCCTCTTTCCCTCCTTTGCCCTTCTGCATAGGAGCCTACAAATTCTCAGGGGTTTCAACAACTGAGGAATACATTCAAGAGTTGAAAGCTTTCCACTTCGGTGAAATGATCATCCATAGAAATGATAGGCGGAGCAAGGTTTCCGAACATTGCAAGGAAGTATATGCTCATTAATATGATGCAGAGGAAGAAGTGTTCAGAGGCATTAGCAACATGAATGAGTTGCATATTTGTCATCAAGGCAGTGGAGCAAGCTCTAGCTCTGCCCCAGCCTGAAAAGCCAGTCTGCAGAAAGAGAAAGAAGCAATTGAGGCCCTAGCCCATGAAGAACAAATATTGAAAGAGGAAGCAAGGTTGTAGAGAGAAGCTGAGGAAGAAAGACTGCAACAAGAAGCAGAAGGAAGCAGAAGATGCAAGGTTGCAGAAAGAAGCTGAAGAAGCAAGGTTGCAGAAGGAAGCAGAAGATCAAGAGCAGAGGGAGGAAAGTGAAAATCAGCAGCAAGCTGAAGAAGAGGAAAAAAAGGCGGAGGAAGAACTTAAGACCAATGAAGATGCCCAGGTAGGTGGCTCTAGAACCCAAGATATGGAAACAGACACATCTCAAGCAGGTGTCTCCGGCACCCAAAATGTGGAAACAGACACATCTCAAGCAGGTGTCTTCAGCACCCAAAATGTGGAAATAGACACATCTCAAGTAGTACAGACCCCACCCATAGAGAAAGAAGTACATGTAATAGACCTCCCAATCATCCCTTACATCCCATCAGAAGATCATACTGTGTCTCGATGGGATGAATTTGTGTATAATAAGAAGAGGAAGGCGGTAGTCTTGAAATCAGAAGAGAGGATAAAGAGACTCTTCAAAGAAGATATTGTTACCCAGCGGGAGACCACGGCGATGGAAAATACAAATAAGGCTCCCATAGCCATGGCATCCGCCACTGTGTCAGCAGCAAAAGCAACAAAGGACAATGTGGTCGATATGGTTAGAGAATTTGAGTCGACAGAGAGGAGAGCTCGCATGTTGCAACATATTGTGGCTAATGAGCAGGCTTACAGGGATCTTGTAGTGAATAAATATAATTGTCTGTCTGTTGATCACAAGGAATTGTCAGATAAGTATCGCCATTTAGAAGAAGAAAAGGAGCACCTGGCAATCCAGATGATGGTTATAGAAGAAGAAAAGAACGATTTTGAAGCTAGAGTTTTTCATCTGCAAGCAGATAAGCAAGCAATGGTTGATCAATTAGAGCAGGCAGAAAGCATAGCAATAGATATGTCTCCCTTTCATGAGCTATCCTGTGACATTCTGAGACAAATGCACGCCACACAGGAGCTGATTATGGAGGAAGTGTGCAGGCTCAAAGCCATGATGGTTAGATTGAAAGAAGTCAATGCAGAGGCCAATAGGCTTAAGGGAAAATATACTCGGGTTAAAGCAAATATCCTGAGCCAGATGGAATGGAGAGAAGGGAAGGTTAATTTCCCCAAGCATCTCCCATTCAAGTCGGTAGATGATTTTAAAGAAGATGTAGCCCTTATGGAATTCTGCAGGAACTGTGGCCTTAAGCTAATGGCTAAGATCCAGGGAACAATGGATAAAAGTAACAACCTGTATCAAAAGATCCACGAAGTACATGATAAGTGCAAGATGAGTTTTTCTCAGTCCCTCGATGAGTTTCCAAGCAAAGAGCAATGTTTATCAGACTTGAAGGAAGAGCTAGACATTCAAATAGAATATGTAAAGAAGATTGATGTCCTAGCCATTGATGATCTCCATCACTATATTGGGTTGTCATCAATATACAGTCATTTGCTTAAAGAAATCCACCAAGCAATAGTTGCAGAAATTCATGGTGTTGAAGCAAAACTTGGTAAACATGTGACTTCCCAGAAGATCTTGCTCCCTTCCCCAGCAAATGTGGTTATCAAAGACACTGGTATCTGGTTCAGTTACATAGCAGAGGAGGAAAAGAAAGTAGCAGCAGCAGCAGTAGCTAGTCCAAGCGCCTCTCTCCCAGCAGGAGCGCCTTCCCAAGGGTGAACACGCTGATCCTAAGGCGTTGTTCCTATTTTTCATTTGGTCTCCCTATGTTTAAAGCGTAGAATCACTAGACAACTATCCTTTTCTATTTTTGAGAAATTTTATGTTTTAAGAAAAGGGCCACGATTTGTTTATTAAGAGGAAAAGTCTGTAGAGGACATGTGTAAAGAGCCAGGTGGCATCCCAAGAGGCATTTTGTAAAGATATAAATAGAAGCTCAGGGAATAGTGTAAGAGGACTTTTTGCAGGGAAAATAATTTTCTTAACTTGTACGAGCTATCTTGCACTTGCTTCAAGAAAATGAAATTTGCCTAATAAGAGCCTGGAGAGGACGCCTTTTGCATGGAAATGGATGTTGGATGCATGATGGATTATTCTTGTGACTTTCATATTCTACAGTGAGATCTTTCTTTGCTGTCTTGAATTATTTCTCTGTATTGAATGATCTTACTGTTTCTTGTGCAAATGATTTTTTCTCCTACATGAGTAATGGAATGCGTTATATGTGAATTGGAAGCTATCTTCTAATATATTTTGCCTTCTTGCTGTAGATATATCTTTATGATTTAATGGCTGTTTGTTGATCTTTAGACACTTTTTCCAGCACATTACTCATACTTATAATTTTGCTCCTTGAAGGGATAGTTTAGGTTTATTTCGGTTTTAAATACAAATTTGTTTCGAGTTCTGCATTTAGATTAAGTTAGCTTAGGCACTTGCATATCATTTTAAACCACAAAATCAAAAAGAACGGTGGATCGGGCCATAACCGGTGTAATTGAAGCAAACCTCCAAACCCAACGGTTTCCTTAACCACTAACCGGACGGATTCCCCATACCAAACGGTGGACAAGCTAATTGGGATAGTCTACCGGGGAGAATCCCTTTCTGCTTGATGCTGCGATCTTCAGGGCATCATCTGTTTTTGGCGCTAGAAGGAGGGCGTGAAAGTGCATGGATGATAAAGGAAAATCTCCCACTGTCAAAAATGTTACTGAAAACCCTCTTAACAGAGGAATTTCAGACAACCCAAATCTTGAAGTAGCAAACCAAGAAAACCTCGTTTCTGATTCTGAACCTCAAGAAGTATTGTATGCTATGCCTTTTGCAGAAATAGAAGATTTAAGGAGACATACACGATTTTATGTTAGACAGCTAGGTGGTTTAAACGCTGTAAATTTCCTCCCTAGGAAATGTTGTCCTAGAAAAGAACGACAATACACCCGTGATTCGATTCTTGTGCAGAATTTTGAAGAGCTTGTGAATTTAACCTTGGAAGAAATTGCAGAACCCCTGAACAAGGTCGATTTTGAAAACCCAGAAAATATTTCAGATCAAGAAAGTCTTGGAGAACTTATTACTCCAAAGAACACTCCATTGAATTCACCATACAATTCTCCACCTGATTCTCCACATAGAGACATGGCCGTACTCGCTTGGAGAGCGAGGGGAGCATTGAATCTAGCTGGGCCATTCCACAATCTTCCAAAAAATCCAGAGAAAGTCTTGCCTAAATTCGACCCAGGGAAAGCCATTTCCGCCGAAGATCATCTCAAGAGTTTTTATTTAGCTCTAAATCTTTTAAATGTGCAACATGAAGATGTAGTCTGTAGGATTTTTCCATACACATTTGAGCCGAAAGTATCGTCCTGGTATTTTAGCTTACAACCTAGCTCGATCTCAAGCTGGGATGAATTTGAAAAAGTTTCTTAAAGAAATATGGAAACCAAAAAACTGTAGCTAAGCTTATGAAAGAATTATTGTCCATGAGAATGGAAAAGAAAAAAATGTTCAAGACTTCAACCAAAGGTTCACAACACTCTTAAATAATTTCAGTGAAGCAAATAAACCAGCAGAGGAATCTCTGGTTGAATATTATACAACAGCTCTTGAAGAACCCATAGCAATGTTCGTTAAAAGATCTAAGAAAACCACCCTGATAGAGAATTTCGAAGAATCTAGAAAGGTGGAAGAAGAAGCGGATAGCATTGCTAAACATGCCTTAGATGCAAAAACAAAACCAGCAGTCAGTAAAAAAACTTTGCTGCTCACCAGAGGTAAAGAAGAATCATCAACAGACATGGAGAATGTAGTTAAGATGATGCAGAAGTTGTCCAATAAAATTGTAGATCTCGGGAAAGATAAAGCTACTAGTACATCTAGGAAACCTTTCAATCCATTTTACAAGAAGAGGAAAGACAACGATCAACCTCATCCACCCATGAATACTTCCCCTATTTTAAACCTCAATGAAATAGGGATGGAAAAATTCTACACCTTTCATCAAGAACCGCATTCGGAAATAAGCTTCCCACAATGGATTAACTCTATGAGTTTAGTCATGAACCAAATGTTGGATTCACAGATTCTAGATCAAGATGATCCTCTAGAGGAATCGAGCCCTGAATTAGAAGAACCACCTCCAGACACCACTATGGTATGATGGGATTGGGTAACTTTAACTGAATTAGTAGAAGAAGATCCCATAGAAAGCTCTCTCTCTGCTGTGAACATTAATACTCACAGTAAAGGTCCTATTACGGATCCTGTGCCAAACTCGACTCCTCCCAAGCCTAAAGTTTCAAAAGAACTACCAAGAAGACATATAGCAATCATTCCACTGCAACCTAAAGCTAACCAAACAGCGGTCAAACAGCCAAACATTGACACCATAGTTCAACAACCAAAGGTCACAATGAATAAAACAGACCATCCGGCCCGAATTGGGAGCGAATCTGATATAGGATATGACATTATTGATGATATAAAGAAATTCAAAGCAAATGTATCAATATTCGATATGTGCAGTTTGCCTCAGCAATGAGATAAGCTGCTGCATGCTTTGCAATCCCATCCCAGCACTCCATTAACAGATACTCAAGAAGAGCCCGAAATTAATAAGGCTAGTATCAGCGGGAAATCTAAATTCCAGACATTTCCATTCCTGTTGACCTTTGAAATTTTCAATCATAATGTTCACAATTGTCTGGTAGATTCTGGAGCATCTTCAAATGTCATGCCACTGTCAATTTGTAAAAAAATTAACGGGCAACCTATTCCATCTCCGGCCCAAATTATTCAGTTAGATAGAACTGTTGTCAAAGTTATTGGGGAAATGAAAGATGTCCTCATTAGATTATCAGCCGACTCTAGAGTCTGTCAGTTTATTGAAATAATGGTAGTTGATATTCCTAAGGCCTATGGTTTGATCTTAAGTAGGGACTGGTCCACAAAGCTGAATGGTTACTTTGCAATTGATTGGTCTCATCTGTGGTTGCCTTATCAAAATAGACAGAATCAGATCAAAGTCCTGAGAGAACCGCACATGAAACAAAATGTAACTCAACTAGAGGGAAAGAATGAGGCTATAACCTTCTCATCCTCGGTTCTGGGGAATTATTTCTTAGAAATTGATCCGGGTAATTATCAGTCTGAAACTATCAGCCATGAATAAGATGAACAGTCCGATCTCCTTCATTTTTCTCGGACTGATGATGTTGACTGTAATATAGTTAGTTTAGTCACTGAATTAGACCATATAGATACTAACTTAGCTGAATCAAAAGATCTGTTTTGGACATTATACTTTGACGGTTCTAAAACTCTGGAAGGATTCTGAGCCGGTTGTGTTCTGATGGATTCGAAAAGAAATAATTTTTTTTTGTCCTGTAGGTTAGAATTTGAATGTACTAACAACACTGTGGAATATGAAGCTTTGGTACATGGATTAAAGAAGGCCATCGATTTAAATGTTAAATACCTAAAGGTTTTTGGTGACTCAGAAATAGTTGTGAGACAGGTAAGAGATACCATTCACCATCTCTCACCTCATTTGAAGGGTTATCAGGCTGAGGTATGGGATTTAATTATGCATTTTGATGCTTTCAATATAAAGTCTATTCCTATATTGCAAAATTCTGCAGCTGATTTGTTAGCAACATCCACTTCTAGATTGGTTCCATCTAATAAAAAATGCTCAATTAAATTAATTTTCAGGCCCTCCATCCCTGACAACGTCACAAACTTCAGGGTTTTCGATGATGACGAACAGATTATCAGTTTTCTAACGAACGAAGACATTTTCCAAGGAGCCATGATAGATGAAGAAGAACACGATTCTGATTTGCTAAAGAAGGATGCAAGTAAAGGAAATTTCATCCCCAAAGGGGTAAGGTCACTCGAAATGCTGTTTGATCTTCAAAGTAAGTTCAAAAGGCCAATGAATACCAAAACTAACAGTTCATCAATGCAGCATGAGTTAGTTAATTTAGGTACCGAGGCTGAACCAAAATTTGTCAACCTTGGCAAATGTTGTTCACCGGGAGAAAGAGATAGGTTCATCAAACTGTTTAGACAATATAAGGATGTTTTTGCATGGACCTATGAGGATCTGAAAACATATGGCATCCGCATTATTCAACATGTTATACCAATGAAAGCGGGTGTCAAGCCATTTCAACAGCAATTAAGAAGGATGCATCCTACTTTGGAACCTCTGATTCAAAAGGAATTGAAGAAACTCCTGGACGCTAAAATAATCTTTAAGGTCTGCTATTCTGAGTGGGTTGCTAACTTAGTTCCCGTAAGAAAGAAGTCAGGAGAGATAAGACTATGTGTGGACTTCAGAAATTTAAACAGAGCTTCAGATAAAGACAACTATCCCGTCCCTTCAATGGAACAAATTCTTCAAATGGTGTCGAGATCTGAGCTATTTTCTCTTCTTGATGGTTTCTCTGGCTAAAATCAAGTATTAGTAGCTGAAGAAGATCGTCGTAAGACTACTTTCCGCACTAAGTGGGGAACTTTCGCATATAGAAGGATGCTATTCGGCTTGATAAACGCAGGAGCTACATTCCAGTGAGCAATGGATATCGCCTTCCGAGGATTAGGTGGGCAGTGTGTTGTTGTCTATCTAGATAATGTGACAGTTTTTTCAAAAAAAAGGGAAGATCATGTTGTCCATTTGAAGCATATTTTTTATCGTTGTCGAAAATATGGTATTTCATTGAATCCCAAGAAGAGTGTGTTCGCTGTTCCTGAAGGTAAACTCTTGGGCCATATCATTTCCAAAAGAGGAGTGTCAATAGATCAGGAAAGAGTACAAGCTATCAATAGAATTCCAATGCCTCATAACAAAAAATCTATGCAGTACTTTATGGGCACTATCAATTTCGTCCGAAGATTTGTTCCAGATTCGCACAAATTGTTAAACCTTTACAACAAATGGTTAAACAAAGCATACAGTTCAAGTGGACAGATTTAGAAAAAGATGCGTTTAGAGACATTAAGGCAGCCATAGCTAAAGCTCCTTCCTTAAGAAGCCCAGATTTTGATAAGGATTTTATCCTGTATGCCTTTGCTTCAGATGACTCCCTCACGGCTGTACTCACGCAAAAGGTGGAGCTAGGGGACAAATACCCAATCTCGTTTATGAGCACTAGTCTGCAAGGGGCTGAGTTAAACTATCCCATGGTTGACAAGCATGCATATGCTATCTTCAAAGCAGTCAAACAGTTCAGACCATATATTCTTAAGAAACAGCGAAAACACTTAGCATGTTTTTTTGGAAAAACTTAAAATTCTCTTCCGAAACTGCGGAAGAACTCAACGAACTCGCTCGAAACTGCGGAGGAACTTGAGATTCTCTACCGAAACTGCGGAGGAACTTGAGATTATCTCCCGAAATTGCAGAATCTTTCGACAAATGTTGCCGTAGTAAATTGTCGATAAAAAACTTGAACAAAGTTATTTCGTAAATTGCGGAAGTACTTTCTGAGTCTTTCCGAAACTTCGGGATGAATCGACAAAGCCGACCGTGATAAGCTTCCGAGAGAGTGTATTTCGGAAGAACTCACAAAGTGCTCCCGAAACGCCAAAACGATTCGCCATCTTGTTCCGCCACTGCGAAGTGTTGTTTTTTGTCTCTTTTCTGAAATAAAGTTTCCTGCCTTTCAGGAGGAACTCCTGAGTTCTGGCCACAACTACGGACGAAATTTGTGTGTCCGCCCTGCAACTGATGGCCACACTTAAATGCCAAGTCGGCTTGAAAAGACTGCACCGTATGAGCATTAAAACCCCGTTTTAAAAATGCCACCTACCCATTTAAATGCCGCACGTGTCTAACTTTATATAAGGGCGGTGGGTTTCGTTGATCCTATTATTAGTTTTTTGTTCAAAGAACGCCGTACCGCGTCGGCTCGCTCCAGCTCAGCACATCCACCATCGTGTCCACCTCACTTCACCACTGTCTCGTCTCCAGGTAGGCTTTTAACCGTCATCTTTGTCTCATCTTCACGTCGAGTTACTTTATGGGTTTTCATGTTTCATAACGTGGCCGATAGACATTGGTAGCATAGATTTTTTTTTTTTACGGCCGCTGTGGCCCCATAGGTTTCTCATTCCTACCAACTGAAAGTCGTAGCCATGACCAACCGAGTTTTTTACTGGTCGTGTTCCGATCGTTTTCCTACCTGGATTCAAACTTCATATCGGCTGCACGACGTTTCGCAAGTATTATTAATGACAGTAGTGGTCGGTTGAGATACTCAATCACTCACCTACTCGGCTCAGTTAATGACTGTGGAAAATAGTTCCTTGTTTTCATTGTTTATTCATAGGATTTTTCCACTCCAGGCCAACCCACCATTGACCATTATAAGTGCTACGATGAAGGGCATTCTGTCTCCAAGGACTAGGAAGGAAGTAGGTTTTTTCCACGACATATGCTTACCTTTTCAGAAGCATTCCAAAATTTCCTAACTAGGCATTGTCTCCCTAGAATAATCAAGTCTGAGGACCATATTTCGTTTTCTAAAATGATCTATTTTTGCTTCCCCAGCATGCAACTTTATAATTTTGTCTATATTTCTCATTAGCATGTTAAAATTGTCTTTCTCTATGTTACACTCTCATAACATGTTGCAAATTTTATAATGATTCACATTTGGTTGCTAGCAGGGATAAGCCACGATGCCAAAAGGTGGTAGAAAGAAATATAAAGTGATGGAACCAGAGCCAGTGCAACTAAGGACTGAAACTATTTTCCAAGACACTAAGTGTACCACCGATGTTCCTCCCGAGGTCCGTTGGGGAGATGTTTACCAGATCATCAAGGACCAGGATATCCCAGATGTATTATTGGAAGAAGAACAAATCTACCTCAACATCAGGACTTCCGGCATAGCTAGGGCTTCTAACCACCCTGAATTGTTCCCATGCTCTGAAGTGATCGGGTGAATACTGGAACATGCCAACCTAGACACAAGAGTGTTGCATAACAGCAAGGGAGAGCCTTTCGCTTCATTCCATCCAGCGTATATTGCAGCAGCTTACAAATTCTCACGTCCCCAACAAGCTCTAAGTGATGAATGGTTGGGTAAGATGAATAATACTGAGATGGCCAAAAAATTATTGGTCACAGGCAAACAACCGAGGAAGAGAGATAATGATGAATATGATGTTTAGATCCTAAGACCTCCTTTTAGGTTAATCGCCCTGATGTTTTGCAGAATTTTCGGCATGCCCGATGGCACTGTATATAGGATACAGTGGGCCCCCATCATCCACTTCATAGCATTCAAAGGAACTGTGTTTTATTGGGCTACTATCCTTTCGGACAGTTTGTCATCCACAGTGGCCGCTGCAAGAGAAGGCCTGGCCTTAAAAAAGTCAGAATTTTACATGTCTTCCTATCTCATTGACTGCATCTTGGCCAAGCTCTCTTTCCCTAGGCTAGGTTGCACATGGGATAAATCCAACACCCCGGTCTACACTGCTTATAAAATAATGTGGGCTCAAAATTACAGAGCAAACTATAAACTCATCTGCGAAGAGTTCATCATGCCTCTATATGAGCAGATGTTCAAGGAAGAGCCCAATTTTCTATCAGAAAATGCCATGGAGGTCCTGGAAAACTATGGTGATTTTTATTTCTCAGATCAGGGCACCTACATCAGGATGTTTGGAGGTACCAAAGTGCCATACATTTTTCCAAAATACGCTACTGATTATGTAGTCCTCAAGGAAGCAGTCAGGCAAATTTTCCTTGATGGAATAGGAGGGTGTTGGCTGCTTTTCGGACAGACCTAGGTTTTCAGGATGCGCAGCAACAAACACCCCTTGGCGCACTGGCCCTCTCGGCAACGAGCTGCGTAGCAGCTTGAAGTCTCACCCGAAGTGGCTATGGGGGGGCTAAGGAATCAGGCTTCCTTAACCTTGATGACGCGGAGACTGCGATCTTCTCCCTCTCCCTCTCCCCAGAGGATTCCTCAAAGCGGGACGTCTTACCCTTCTGCAGACCTTAGTGCAACAGCGCTGAAAATCTCTCTTACCAGCTTAGCTGCGCGGTATCTCCACTCCTGCGCACGAGGCAATTACCCACTGCGTCCGATACACTATGTATCGTCTTTGCTTGCGTGCCCAGCGCAGTGACGCATTCCCTAAGCGTTGCGGCGATAGTGCTCTTATCGACTCCTTCGATAGCACGCGAGAATAAATTCCGAGGGAGCTTCAAGGACTTGCTTTATATACTCATTCATAAGGACAATGAAACATTCATGTAAACACAGATAGTAAACTAAAACATGCATTCACACAACACAGCATCATAACAACGAGAATTATATAGTTCACTTCCACGGGGAAATCACATTCACTGGAACTGTTATCTTATATTATCTCAGAACAGGAATTACACAGTCCTGCTGCGCACACAGCTGCAGCCTTATATCTTTCCAGGAAACTCCACGCACACAGCTGGGAGCCCTTCTCCTAGATCTACTCTCTTCTTCTACAGAGATTACAATGACTCAGACTTCGACTGAGACTTTTTGCAACTCAGTGACTAGCTCTACAACTATCACTCCTCTTAACATCTAACCTTCTTACGTCTAAACATCTAATGGCTAGCTAACCAACTAACGTCTAACCTTTACAATTACACATATATATAGGTGGCCCTGAGGGTCGCACCTTTACAAAACTGTGGGCCTTTCCTAGCAGTAATCCCCAAAAACCCTAACCACGGACATGGCTAGGTGTACTGTAGGCGCCGCTTGCAGTCATGTCGCCGTTTCCTGCAGGTTCCGTGACTTTTGGCTCAGATTGTGGGTATGGGCGCCGCTTCATCATTCTCTGCTCCTTGTCCTTCGCCTTCAATGCTTTGGTCCGTTGCTCTTCCTTGGTCAGAGCAACCCTAACTTCTGTACTTAGCCTTAATGAGGGTAGCTGAGCCCTCTATTCCGTCGCTTCATTTATTGTGGTAGCTGAGCTTTCTACTCGGCCACATTCATTCTCCTTTGACGTGTACGCGCGAGCTCCGTGATTTTCGGTCCATAATCTGCGCTGAGCTCGTCCATCTGGTGCCGTACTGCGCACTTGTTCGCTTCTGCCCAAAATTGGTGCTTTCTCAAAATTAGCACTTTCCCTTCAACACTTGTGCTTTTTCCTCAAAATTCACAGCTTTACCATAGCTGCGGCCTATGCCTCAAGCAAATAAGCAAGCAATGGTTGATCAATTAGAGCAGGCAGAAAGCAGAGCAATAGATATGTCTCCCTTTCATGAGCTGTCCTATGACATTCTGAGACAAATGCACGCCACACAAGAGTTGATTACTGAGGAAGTGTGCGGGCTCAAAGCCATGATGGTTAGATTGAAAGAAGTCAATGCAGAGGCCAATAGGCTTAAGGGAAAATATACTCAGGTTAAAGTAAACATCCTGAGCCAGATGGAATGGAGAGAAGGGAAGGTTGATTTCCCCAAGCATCTCCCATTCAAGTCGGTAGATGATTTTAAAGAAGATGTCGCCCTTATGAAATTTTGCAGGAACTGTGGCGTTAAGCTAGTGGTTAATATCCAGGGAACAATAGATAAAAGTAACAGCCTGTATCAAAAGATCCATGAAGTACATGATAAGTGAAAGATGAGTTTTCCTTAGTCCCTCGATGAGTTTCCAAGCAAAGAGCAACGTTTATTAGAATTGAAGAAAGAGCTAGACATTCAAATAGAATATGTAAAGAAGATTGATGTCCTAGCCACTGATGATCTCCATCACTATATTGGGCTGTCATCAATATACAGTCATTTGCTTAAAGAAATCCACCAAGCAGTAGTTGCAGAAATTCATGGTGTTGAAGCAAAACTTGGTAAACATGTCACTTCCCAGAAGATCTTGCTCCCTTCCCCAGTAAATGTGGTTATCAGAGACATTGGTATCTGGTTCAGTTACATAGCAGAGGAGGAAAAGAAAGCAGCAGCAGCAGTAGCAGCTAGTCCAAGAACCTCTCTCCCAGTAGGAGCGCCTTCCCAAGGGTGAACACGCTGATCCTAAGGCGTTGTTCCTATTTTTCATTTGGTCTCCCTATGTTAAAAGTGTAGAATCACTAGACAGCTGTCCTTTTCTATTTTTGAGAAATTTTCTGTTTTAAGAAAAGGGCCACGATTTGTTTATTAAGAGGAAAAGTCTGTAGAGTACATGTGTAAAGAGCTAGGTGGCAGTCCAAGAGGCATTTTGTAAAGATATAAATAGAAGCTTAGGGAATAGTGTAAGAGGACTTTTTGTAGGGAAAATAATTTTCTTAACTTGTACGAGCTATCTTGCACTTGCTTCAAGAAAATGAAATTTGCCTAATAAGAGCCTGGAGAGGACGTCTTTTGCATGGAAATGGATGTTGGATGCATGCTGGATTATTCTTGTGACTTTCATATTCTACAGTGAGATCTTTCTTTGCTGTCTTGAATTATATCTCTGTATTGAATGATCTTACTGTTTCTTGTGCAAATGATTTTTTCTCCTACGTGAGCAATGGAATGCGTTATATGTGAATTGGAAGCTATATTCTAATATCTTTTGCCTTCTTGCTGTAGATATATATTTATGATTTAATGGTTGTCTGTTGATCTTTAGACACTTTTTCCAGCACATTACTCATACTTATAATTTTGCTCCTTGCAGGGATAGTTTAGGTTTATTTCATTTTTAAATACAGATTTGTTTCCAGTTCTGCATTTAGATTAAGTTAGCTTAGGCACTTGCATATAATTTTAAACCATAAAATAAAAAAGAACGATGGATCAGGCCATAACCGGTGTAATTGAAGCAAATCTCCAAACCCAACGATTGCCGGAACCACTAACCGGACGGATTCCCCATACCAAATGCTGGACAATCTAATTGGGATAGTCTACTGGGGAGAATCCCTTTCTGCTTGATGCTGCGATCTTCGGGGCATCAACACTTCGTTCTGGGAGCAACCAGATTCTTTCCCTTATCTTGCATCATCGGAGTGGCATGCCTTGGAGATCTTCTTGATGCTTGACCTAGTTCTAAGATGCACTTCTTGGATGGGGTTCTCATTAACCCTTCAATCCCTCCGAATTGAAAAATATTCACAGCCTTTGGGATGGTAAATTCTTCTTCTATGGAAGTCCACTCAAAAATTCACTGGCTAAAACTCTCAATGCTTCAGCTAGCTTACCAATAATAAATTGCAAGGCAGTATGCATAGGAAAATTTAAAGTGCTCGGTAACGCCTGCGAGTCTGAATGCAACATTACTTATAGGTGCAACAGGCCCTTCTTCGTGGCCCTCAATGGCTATATGAGCATTAAATGTGGTATCCGTTGGCCAAATCCAGCGGATCCTTTAGTCCTTTCCTTCAAAAATCTGCTCAGAACGACTATCTATGTGTTAAATGCCCAAGCGATAGCTGGCAACGGCTATATAACGGCTATTTTCTGACCGACATTGTTGTTGCTTAGTTTTTCAACCAAGCATGTGCAAGGATGCACCTATTAACTTGTAATAGCAGTCTTCGAATAAAAGAAAAAACAATTATAAATCTAATCTAACATTAACATAAGCATGTGTAAATAAACAAGAATTAAATCAGTAACAAGAGATCTATGGAAGAACAAGAGTAAAAAATGACTTTTGTATTATAATATCTCAAATGGTGAGGATGTTTGGTGTTGAGCAGCTCCAAGGTTGAGGTGCTCCAGACTCCAATGGTCTCTTCTCCAAGTTTGCTAAAATTGTCAAAGAACTCAAGAGAGATTTTGACAACATGAGGATAGGATGGATGATGGATGGAAAGTGAGGAGCCCCTATCACCTTTTTATAGTTTTTGGTGATGGGGAATACCATTATGGTTTTGAGGAAACCAATGGTATTAACCAACATGGTTTAGGTACCTTTTTCCCTCTTTTTCCTTTTTTTGAATATTTTGAATATTTTTATTCCCTTTTAATATTTTTTAGGAATTTTAGACCCTTTTTTAGGGTTTTTGTGTATTTTGAGGGGAAAAAAGTGTATTGTGGTCTTTCTTGTGACCTTTTGATGGTTTTAGAGGCTCAAATGGTGGAAAAGTGGACAAATGGGTCATGTGAATCAGGGAATGAGCTAGTGAGCACTTTTTGGGTGTTAAGAAATTGCCCCCTGATGTGTGAGGGCAGGAGCTCATCGTATGGATGATAGACATCATAGTTCTTTTGTGCTTTTCCTGGGGTTTGGAGAAGAAGAGACCGATTGGAGATTGGAACAATGGCCCCTTGGAAGCTGCAAAAAGAAAAAAATATTACATGGCCTAAAAATGAATGAGGAATAATCAATGAATATGGATGAGGCAGGCATACCCATGCTCGTATCAAGACATATACATAACAATTAGGCCCACGAAGGGGGGCCTAAATAAATACATAAAAATCTGCTAGTACATGATAATGGTCTAGAGGGGACACAATGCTGGGACGTACTCATGGTCATACCATGACTAATCTGAGAAACTGATACACTAGGAAAAGGCAACAACCGTTCCGAAAAAAGGTACCAGAAGGGTTGATGACTTGTTGAAACTGAAGGTGTCCAACATCTGTAGGGACTCATTAATTGTGAGTTAACTCTAAGGAGTTATATGTAACTGTATACTCAAGGGAGTTCAAAAGAGGGGTACATCTGAAAAATGTCGGTAAACGCAACCCGAATATCTATAAGAAAAGGTAACTGATTGTATCCTTAATTAGACTCACATATGTTGTAGAGTCAGATGATATCCGGGGTCTTCAACAAATAATTGAGAGAACCGATACCCTGTACAAGTCTCAACGATGCGATCAAGGTGTTGAAGTCGAGCATGTGAGAAACAATCATTTGGAGAGGCACTGAGGACTCCTTTCAAAATGATCTATAGGCACTCATCATAAATGGTGATGAGTCCAAGGCACAAGGACCTCTGGTTCTATCCTCTGGAATATATTTGGTTGGTGTCGACAGAGGGAGACCAACAACTACCAAGGCAATGATGTTTCCTTGGTAGGAGCGCGAGGTGCACATCTGATATGTGATAGTACTGATGGTAGGACTGTCATATTGTGGGGATGGGAAATAACTAGGGTTATAGAGTGGGTGGACTCAAACTTCCTTTGTTTAGAGCATGATGACATGGTTGACCTCGCAGCATACGAAACTAACTTTTAGGTGTGAGGACCATATCTTTAAGTGATCAGGTATATGCAATGCTGACTGGAGTGACTCTGGGGGGAGAAGCTGATGGATGCTATTGGGAGACTCTCAGGGTGACATACTGCAGAATACTTTGAACAAAGGTGACCAGAATGGGGAAGCTACCATATGAGTAGACATGATCTATTGTGGCACCGAAAAGCACCATTGGGCCCTTCTTCATGGTTTTAATGAGCTCCAAGAAGGGATAAAAGTGTGCTATGAAATGGTACTATCCTGTGGATTTATGCAAGCCCAAGACTAGTTATGCTCGTGAGTGCTTTCATTTTTGAGGAGTTTGAAAATGATAAGAAGACTCTGAATTTGTGGATGAGTACCGTCCTGTGGATTTGTACGAGCCTAAGACGGTGATTGCTCGTGGTTGCTTTCAATTTTAGGGAGTCTGGAAGCGGTAAGTAGACTCCATTGGTGTTCTTTTTCGTATGTTAGTCTCCAAGGCCCGAAAAAGTATAAAATGATGCAAATGGAGAACTCTTTTAGCCAATGTGACTAGAGTATTCCTTTTTCATAATTAGTCTACAAGGTCTAGAAAAGGGGTAAACTTATACCAGGTAGACGCCCTTTCAGATACCTTTAGCGAGCATGAAAGGAAGCAAGATTGCTTGGCGATCTTTTCATTGTTTTAGGAGTCAGAAAAGAGCTTAACAGAAACTCCCTAAGTGCCTTTTTCGTAAAGGAATTGCTCTGCCCGAAAAATGGATAAAATTATACCGAACAAAAGTAATGGAGAGGCAAGGAGGAAGTGTTCAATCAAAGGGCGAGTATGGGGATCAAGCATGGTGATAGGGGGGAACACTAATGGGGCCTCCTTGTGGGTTGATGAATGGTAGAAAAACAATGCCATAATTTGGGTATGGATGGAGTGGATGGCTCATGTATAAGTTGTGATGCACAAAATTGTAAAACTCGACAGCGGTCGATGTGGCTTGCAAATCAAGGTAACAAGGTGTAGGGACACAATGTCAAAAAGGGTTTCTGGTGAGAGAGAGAAATGATCTCAAGCATCATCACGAGCACATAAAACTGAATTCGGCGATATAAAGAACTTCAAAAATGGACAACGGACGATGTGGCACACAAACCGAGGCGACGAGGGGCAGGTGAAAAAATGCCCAAAAAATATGGTGGTGAGAACGAGAAATGATATCAAGCATCATCACAAGTTCGGAAAACTGAATCCAACGGTATCAAAATCGCCAATAAATTGACAACAGCCGATGTGGCACACAATTCGAGGTGGCGTGGGGCATGAAAAAAATGCCCGAAAGTGTTTAGTGAGAGCGAGAAAGGATCTCGAGCATCATCACGGGCATGGAAATATGAATCCTGCGGTGCAAATGGTGTGAAAAATGGAGGTCATAAGGACTCTGGAATGGTCAAAGGATATAACTAGGTTAAAAAATGGCTACAAATAAAGGTGACCCCACCAAGCCAAGGATGTAGTGGTGGGGAGAAATGATGACCTGCGGGGGAAGAATACTAGGTGTATCGAATGAAATAAAAAATACAAGTGATATGTGACCTCAAAAATGGTTCAGATCACGCATGTGAAAAAGGGAGCAGGGTTAATGACCTGCCTCCATGCTATGTGCATGGGGTTTATGATTGTGGATCACAGATGTGTTAGTTTGAACAATGGGATCATTGAAATACTGAGATAGGTGTGACAGGGAAGGTTCAAAATGATTTATCATGCCCCTTATCCCCAGGTCAAGGAATCTATTATGCACCCTAACTCAGAGGTGTCAATGCGGTGTAGATGTTGTCTTAGAGAGGGATCAACAGGGCATTGACCAACTGCTGGTGGGGGGGGGTGTACCATGAGGTTGTGGGTTGTGGTGGCATACTGAAGTGATGATATGATGATGGGGGATTCCCCTTGTGGGGTGGATGCCCCCAGTATCTCTGACGAGAATCACGATGATGATGAGTAGGAAAGGTTTTGGGCCTGCCCCCATGTTTTGGACATGTGGTTTCCTCATCGATTTGAAAGGGTTGAACATGTTTTTCAATGGGATCAGTGGAAGGGTCCAACCGGACAAAGGGGTCTCCAGTGGAAACCGTGTAAATGGTGTTAATTTCTTCCGAGGAGGAAGATTTTGGGGGATATATTTCCTCAATGAGAAGAGGGGATATCTCTAGGCCGTCGGCATTATTCAATTCATATAGTGCTGCTCTATAATCTGGGAGATCAGGGCAGTAATGTGAATAATGGTCGTAGATGCCGCATATCGCACAAGGGTGGTTGGTACGCAAATATTTATCATGAGGATGAGGGGGAAGCTCGAGTTTGACAATTGGAATGTTATTGTCATCATCCAACATTTGCATATGCTCTTGAAGTGTCGGTAATTGTGGACATTGATGGGTAGCATGGCCTATATCGTCGCACAAAGAGCACTTGCGGGGGAGCACGGATTGTTGGGGGATTCTTCGCCAACTTGGGAGTCGGTGGGGGGGTGCGTGTTAAATTTTGAGCATTAATTCACAATACTCTAGGATCTTCACTAAGAGAATAACATATACAGTATATCAATGCATAACAATCACAATAAGCATGACAAGCATGACAAGCATGACAAGAATCAAAAGCATGAGAGACAAGAGACACAGAGTTTTCGTGGGGAAAACCCTGAGGTGAAAAACCCCACAACTTCCTCATAGATAGAGAGAGAAATGGCTCAACCAAAGTACAACCAAAATACACTGAGATAGTCTCCTAGTAGCAGATGATCCTCCTCCTCACTAGTGCGCCACTTTCTGAGTGAGAGAGATATGACTTTCCGAATGATCTAAATAGAGATCACCTGATCTCTATTTATACTAACCTATTTTCCCAGTGACCTTATGGGGCCGACTTGTCTAGCTAGGTACATCCACATTATAATATATATATTTCAGGGCCGACCCCACACATGGTGGTCTAATAAGCCATCGACAAGTACACACACTTGTGACACTTGTCAATCCACATGACGACACTTCCTTAGAGAGGAATAACACATCTCTAATAAGGGTACAATAAATATATATGAAATACATAGATGAAATACATTCCGAAGTTACATATACATCAACACTCCCTCTTAACTAGGAAGGTATTTCTCGACACAGATATGTTAGACAAGTCTTCTTCTCGGGATCATCGTCATCGATGCATCATCATCGTCATCGTCACTGCTGCTGCTATCTCAACCAATCTCTGACTCTACTTGTCATAGGAAGTTCTACAGAGCTAGTCCTTTTTCATACTGGATGTAGGTCCACCATCTGCAGGTCTTCATCATCACTGGCTATACTATGGAATCATCAGGACTTATTACGTGCGTCACAAAACCTCAAAAGAACATCCCGGGCTATTACGAGCACACGGCTCTACCTATAGGATCTCCCAGGGCCATATTATATGTGACCTCACCACAAAACCTCACAAGAGAATCCCAGGCTATTATGAGCACACAGCTCTACCTATAGGATCTCCCAGGGATAGATTATATGTGGTCACCACAAAACCTCGCAAGAGCATCCCAGGCTGTTACGAGCACACAGTTCCACCTATAGGATCTCCCAGGGACATATTATATGTGGTCATGGAAAAACCTCGCAAGAGCATCCTAGGACTTATTACGGGCACACAGCCCAACCTATCGGATCTCCCAGGGACATATTATATGCCATAGGACAAAACCTCGAAAGAGCATCTGCCAGATATCCCAGGGAAAGATTATATGCCATAGGAAAAACCTCAAAAGACTATCTGCAGATATCCCAGGGCCAAATTATATGTCCTCCCAGAGCAAAACCTCGAAAGAGCATTTGCTAGATATCCCAGGGCCAAATTATATGCCATAGGCAAAACCTCGAAAGACTATTTGCAAATCTCCTAGGGCCAAATTATATGCTCATCTGCACAACCTGATCCACGGCCATAGAGTATCAACTTGATACTCACCATACATCATCCTGATGTACACATGATCATCCTAATCATCATCACTGCAACATCCTGCTGCATGTCATATGGAGTAACATCCTGAAGCTCGCCATCCATGATCATCCTGATCATACAATGCATCCACCTGATGTATACCAAGTATCTACCTGATACATATCATCATACATGATCCACCTGATCATACAGTGTATCCACCTGATACAAATACAAATACATGATACATATACAGATACATGGTCCAAGCATCCAACATGATGCGTACATACATATAAATGATCCAACTGATCATATCCAACATCCAACATGATGCGTACATACATATATAAATGATCCAACTGATCATATCCATCATCCAACATGATGCATACATACATACATAAAAATGATCCAACTGATCATACAAAGCAGAAACCAGAACATCATCCTGATGCTCATCATCCAGCACTTACATCCACAGCCATGTGAAGGAGCCTCCTTCCAACATGCTTGGAATGGCTTCAGCAAATGTGTCCATCACTTCTTCCTCGAAGTGTCATCAATCTGAAGAACACCAAGCCTCTCTCTGAAGTACTCGAACTTCACCCTGGCTAGTGGCTTCGTCAGCACATCTGCAATCTGCTCGTCCGTCGCAACATACAGGAGCTTCACAGCTCCTCTCTGCACCATATCCCTGATATAGTGATATTTGATCTCTATGTGTTTTGACCTGTCATGAAACATTGGGTTCTCAGATAGCTTCACACAACTCTGGTTATCATAGAAGATACCAGTAGCATCCAACGGGATATCAAATAACTCAGACAGTAGCTTCTGTAGCCATACTGCCTCACAAGTAGCTGAATAGGCTGCAACATACTCTGCTTCATCTATACTCAGTGCTACGCAGGACTGCTTCCTGCTAAACCAAGATATCACACCTGATCCCATACTGAAGCAGCACCCAGATGTGCTCTTCCTATCTGCAGCACTGCCAGCCCAGTATGAATCAACATAACCCTACAAGTTAAACTTTTGATTCGCTTCATACTTGAGCCCATAATCCACTGTACCCTTCAGGTACCTCAGAACATGCTTTACAGCAACCAGGTGAACACTCCTCGTATCTGTCAGGAACTGGCTTAATGTGTTCACTGCAAAGAAAATATCTGGTCTCATGTTCGTCAGGTACATCAAGGACCCAATCATCTGACGATACATAGAGACATCAACTAGCTCATATGAAGCATCACATAGAAGCTTCAGGTTCGATGCCATAGGTGTGACCATGGCTTTGCAATCCATCATCCTGAACCTCTTTAGGATATCTGCAGTATACTTTCCTTGTCAAAGGAAGATCCCATTTGAACTCTGCCACACCTCCATACCTAGGAAATAATGCATCATTCCCAAATATTTCATATCGAACTCAGCAGCAAGCTGTCTCTTTGTATCACACCAAGTTCTGGGAGTTTGCCTCAAGCCATACAAGGATTTCTTCAATCTGCACACATGTGACTCCCTGTCAGGTCTTGGGACTGCATCCCAAACATCTTCTTCATGATCAACGGATCATGGCATTCCATTTCTTCATCCTAGATCCTAGGAACTTCAATATCTTCAATATCTTCAATAGATATCTTTGTTGCTGGAACAAATGTTGTAGTCCTTTTGTAGGTGAAGATATACGGTCTTTCCTACAAAACAAGTTAAATTGCATGATTAGAAACATCTCATAATTTTCAGAACAAATTCTTTACACATAAAGAAATATGTCATGCATTCATGCAGTTATCTTAGCCAATGCTTCAATACAACATTTATCCACGTTCCACAACTTTCTAGATGCCTTCCAGTCTCTACCAGAACATTGTTAAGAGTTTGCACTACTCCCAACATGTCAGCAAAGAGGTTTCATTCTAGATAAATAGCACTGGAATGTTGTACAGTTCCATAGGCCACTTACCCATCACATGCATATTAGTAGTATACTGTTCATTAATGCAATCATTCTAATATGCACAATACATCTCCTAAGTCTAGGAACATAAGCATAATATTATTTAAACAAACAAAATAGGCAAGAAAAGATAATTGAAATACTTATCTTTGTTTGTTTGTTGGGTGGACTCCCTCTGAGTCTTTGCTTCCTGGCAGGAGCTGCTGAAGTAGCTTCTTCTACACCTTTCTGTTGTGGAATGTCGGAAGATGGTCAACTCCCTCTGAAAATATGCATCCTTGCAGGAGTTGCTGGAGTGTGCTCCCTCTTGATCTTTGCTTCTTGGATTACCTATCCTTGAACTTATATTCATCCTTACTGACATCAATCTTCTTGAACCCTGGAAAGTATATTCTGTAATCCTTCGAGATTTCACTGTAACCCACAAAGATACCCTTCTTTCCTGAAGGATATAGTTTAGTCCTCTTTTCCTTTGGGACATGAGTGTATACTGGACAACCAAATATTCTGAGATGGCTGACTTCAGGTTTCTTACCAGAAAAGACCTCTTCTGGTGTCTTGTTGTCCAATATCTTGTGGGGTGTTCTGTTCTGCACATATACGGTTGTTCTAGCTGCTTCTGCCCATAGATGCATAGGTAGATCCTGGTCATGCAGCATTGCCCTTGCTATTTCCATGATAGTTATGTTCTTCCTTTCTGCAACTCCATTTTGTTGAGGATTATAAGGAGCAGTCAACTCCCTCTTAATCCCTGAATCACTACAAAGCTTCTTGAAGTCACCTAAGGTGAATTCTCCACCATTGTCAGATCTGAATGTTTTGATCTTCTTGTCAGTTTGATTCTCCATCAATGTTTTGAATTCCTTGAACTTATCAAACACCTCATATTTGTTCTTCAAGAAGTATACCCAAGTCTTCCTGGAGAAGTCATCAATAAATGAGACATAGTAAACATACCCACTAAGAGAACTGGGTGACATAGGACCACATACATCTGAGTGGATGATTTCCAGGATATCTTTGGCCTTGCTTTCACTGCTTGGGAAAGCCTTCTTAATGTTCTTACCTTTTTGCACATCCTTTACAAACACCTTCATGTTTGGTCTTGATTTCAAGAAGACCTTCTACATCCTTGCTTGCAATTGGAAGTGCCCTATAGTGCATATGAGCAAGTCTTCTATGCCAAAGTTCACTTGGCTCCATGGATTCATGCACCATGGCATGTTCAGGTTGTCCCTTCAATTTATACAATCCTCCCTCTTGATCTCCAATCACTACTGCATCATCTATGGTCTTTCCCTTTGGCCACATTAGGACTTGGCCATCCACAAATGAAACCCTCATACCTTTTGCATCCAATGCAGAGATGGAGAGTAAGTTCTTCTTGAGCCCAGGTACATAAAGGACTTCTTTCATCTTCAAAGATTTTCCAGAATCTAGGTTGTAGGAGGCTTCACCACTTCCTTTGATTGGGTATTGATAATCATCCCCAAGTTTCACCTTATGGGGTGATTCATGTTCAAATAGATTCACAAAATATTCCTTAAACCCAGTCATGTGTTTGGAAGCGCCACTATCAATCAACCAATCATTACAACCATGGGGGTTAGTACCTGTGAGATTAGAGATTAGAACATACTCTTCTTCACTTGATGAGTCATCATCACTTTCTTCCCTAGCCTTCTTCTTTGGAGGTTCATCATCTTCAGCAACATGAGCATGGAACTTTCTTTTGCTGCCCTTCTTCTTCTTGCTGAAGTTGTTTTTATTATCCCTTTTGTTCTTGGGACAATCTGAAGCAAAGTGACCCTTCTCATTGCATGTGAAGCATCTTAGATCCTTCTTATTCTTTTGATAGGATATTTTGTAGCGAGAGTGCTCCTTCTTGCGCTTGCTTATTTTGGTGTGAGTTGCGAGAGCTTGATCTTCACCTCCCATATTTTCCTCACGAGCTACAAGTCTAGCTTCTTCTTGAGAGCATTCCTCCATAGTTTATTGAAATAGATCAATTTCTTTCTTGCACAGATTCCTTGAATAAAGGAGTCCCATGACCTAGGTAGGCCATTTAGAGTGGTCATAACAACTTCACCATTGTCCACTACTTCATCCACAGCTTCAAGTTGCTCCTTGATCTGAGAGACCTTGGAGAAGTAAGATTGAATGGTTTCTCCATTCAACATCTTGACCCCTTTCAATTGATTCCACAGAGTCATCTTCCGATTTATGTTCTTCCCTTCAAATAGCTTGGTCAAAGAGTAAAACATCTCCTTGGGTGTCTTTAGAGAAGACAGATGGGGTATGAGATGATCTTTGATAGAATCAACAATGATTCTCTTTGCCTTGACCAAGTTCTTCTTATGCAATACCTTGGCCTCTTCATCCTCTGGGATAGGGATGTCTTCTTTTATATATGAGTCCAACTCATTTTCTTCCAGGATTAACCCAATCCTATACTTCCAAGCTCGGAAGTTATCAGCCCCTTCAAGCTTATCCTCAAGCTTGGTGTGGTGAGACATCTTAAAGATTACTTCAAATGGAAATAGAAAAGATTTAGGTCTTACCACTTGAAATGCTGAAAACTGGATCTGGTCCCGGATTAGGGTTTGTCGAAAAAACCCTATAAATTCAAAATGTGAATTTCAATTTTCTGAAAGGATAGAAAGATGCGCTTTGATGAGCTGATCAGCCTGGTGCATTTAGAATTTGATATCAACAAAGTTTTACCCTTCAGATTTACCTTTTTGTCCTCTCGGGTTCACTGGGGAGAGCCCTGAATTAGGGTTTGAGTTTGCCAGAGATCTACCCAGCCAAAAAATTGATTTTTGCAAGGAGCTTCCAGCTATGTCTTCAGATTTTAGAAATTCCTGTTTTTGTGGAAACCCTAATTTTTAGGGCCAAATCTGAAAAATGCTCAGAATTGAATTCTGATTGGACAGATAGATTCTCCTTGATGAGTAGAGTCAATCTTCTATACTGCTTTTCCAAAATCTATGGAGAGAAACCCAATAAACAAGAAACTCAAGTTTTCGTCACTGCAAAATGTCTTCTTCTCAGGTTAGCTCTGATCCCATGTTAAATTTTGAGCATTAATTCACAATACTCTAGGATCTTCACTGAGAGAATAACATATACAGTATATCAATGCATAACAATCACAATAAGCATGACAAGCATCACAAGAATCAAAAGCATGAGAGACAAGAGACACAGAGTTTCCGTGGGGAAAAACCTAAGGTGAAAAACCCCACAACTTCCTCAGAGATAGAGAGAGCAATGGCTCAACCAAAGTATAACCAAAATACACTGAGATAGTCTCCTAGTAGCAGATGATCCTCCTCCTCACTAGTGCGCCACTTTCCGAGTGAGAGAGATATGACTTTCCGAATGATCTAAATAGAGATCACCTGATCTCTATTTATACCAACCTGTTTACCCAGTGACCTTATGGGGCCGACTTGTCTAGCTAGGTACATCCACATTATAATATATATATTTCAGGACCGACCCCACACATGGTGGTCTAATAACCCATCGGCAAGTACGCACACTTGTGACACTTGTCAATCCACATGACGACACTTCCTTAGAGAGGAATAACACATCTCTAATAAGGGTACAATAAATATATATGAAATACATAGATGAAATACATTCCGAAGTTACATATACATCAACAGTGCGGGTTGTGGGTCCAGTGGTGTAGGTTGTGGGTCCAGTGGTGTAGGGTTGTGGGCCTATGCCCCCATTGTAGTGGAGTTTAGGGGGAGCATTACTAGATGTTGATGCAGTGGCCCTTGTTGGAGGTGGTCGATTTTGGATGTTTGCTACACCAGGGGGTGGACAGTTAGAAGTATTGATGGGTTGCACTGGTTGTAAAATGACGTTCGATGTCGGGGGAGGTGTTGGGGAGGGTAGGTACCACACAGGTAGTCGTAATGTTAATCCTAGGAGATTAAGTGTAGCCATGACTGGTGTGTTGAAGGCGCCTGAAGGGGAAAATAAAAATGGGATAGTATGAATTGGTGTGGCTCCTACATGAGTTGGCACTGAGGGTGGTTGCGGGAGTAAAGGGGGTTGTTGGTTTGGTACCTATGTGTTATGCAAGAGGGTGCACAAATCAAATATCTCGGTTATCTTCAAAGGGGGTGGGATAGATTGGAATGTGGAAGTCATAGGTGATTTCGAGTATAATCCGGGTCTGACTGTGGAGATGAACGATGTACGTGCATTCTGAACTGGTTGTTCAATCATAGGGAGAACATTTTTAGGTGTAGTGGGGGCGTATTGGTTTCGACGCGTTTGGAGATTCATGTCAGGCGATGACATCATAAGGAGATGATGAGTACTTGAATCCATCGGTTGGTTTTTGTGTGCAGCATATGTGATTTTCTATTGTGGTGTTGTGGTTCCTTGAGGAGGATCCAATGGACGAGTGTTCACCACTCCTTGTGTGGGTAAAGGATTCTGCAGCACCATGGGTTGTGGTTAAGTAGGTGGTGCTGGTTGTCCAGCATGTCCTTGTCATTGGGTGTCGTCGGTCCAAAGTTGATGCGCTCGATCTAAATGGGGACAATTATGTGTGTAATGGCCGTAGACTCCACATATGGAACAAGGATGGTTTGTTCTCAAGTTATTATTTTTAGCCTGTTTCGGTGGACGATGAGGGTTTTGGTTGGGGGGAGCAGCATTATTATTGTTTGGAGGATTGAGTGGTGGTGCACCTTGGTTGTGTTGTTGGTTGTTTCTGCGGTTACGCCCTCTTCCACGATTTTGTTGACCTCCTTGGTTACGCTGGTTGTTTTGGTTTAGAGGTTGGTTTTGTTGTGTGTACACATGCCCTTGGGCAATAGGTGGGTTTTGAGGTCATGGGGGATCTGGAGCAAGTTGCGGTGGGTAGTAAGCAGGAGGGTTATGAGGTGGACCTATTGTATGTTGTGGTTGTGGGAAACCTTGAGCTGCTAGAAGTGTTGGAGCAAGAGGTGTTTCCTGTTGAGGGTAATAAGCCACTTGGGCTTGTTGCTGAACTGGAGTTTGGTGGGCCTGCTGGTTATAGTGTGGATGTGGTGCATAAGTTGATGGTGCTTTCCCATAACACTGTGGTGGACATGAGGGTCCATGAGTGTGGTGGGTGTGTACTACTGGAGTGTACGAAGTTGTAGCTCCAGAATGAGAAGTAGCCCTAGAAAGGTCTGGAGAATTATTTGTATTCATCATGGTAAAAGGTTTGTCTTGCACCATAACTTGGCCAATAATACTGTCGGCGGCATGGGATGCCCCCGGCGCGTCATGGCGGAATGGATCACTGCGTGGGGCATCAGGTAAAATAGTGTATAGATATCCTAACTGGGCATATATGAGGTCGAATTGTTGGGCTTTTAAGATAGCTTCTTCTTCTAACTGGGGTCGTTCGGAAGCTACATCTTTGGCTATGAGGGGTAGGAGTGATTTGAGGAACCAATCCAAAAAGATACAGTCATCAAGCTTTATCTTGCAGAGGCTTCGGTGCTTACGCCACTCATGGATATGATCGGTGATGTGTGTAGCGGTGTTCTATCTACAAGACAAAAGTATTTCCACTCCTGCATCATAGCATACAGGGAGTTGAAAGAATTGAAGGAAAGTTGAGGCGATGGACGTAAATGTGTTGTGAGTCCCATGTGGCTGCTCAATGTACCATTTGGCTGTAGAGCCGGTGAAATTTCTTTGTAAAAGCCTCATTCTAATGGAATCATCTACTATGGAGTTAGAGGAACACCATAGGTGAAATGACATGATGTGGTTTTAGGGATCTTCCCCAACTTTTCCTTCAAATTTTGGGATATCTGAGGGGAGCTTTGTGGGCATGGGTGGCCACGTAGGGTTGTGTCTAATAGGGTCGTTGGTTAACCTTTCCAGGTCTGGTAAGTTTAGACTAGCCATGTATGGCAGACTAGCAGATGGGTGTGGCATGGTCACCGGGGCATAACTGTTAATGGTAGCATTATGGAGTGGTCCAGTGCCCCCTAAGGGTATGCTGGGCATGAAAGGAATGTTGCCTCCAGCCGATGTGGTGTGGGAGGGGCCTGCGCTTCCAAGTGCAACATGGGTTGCAGATGGGTTGGGAATGGTTCCGATAATCACTGGGATCTGGGTAGTGGCGATGAGGGAGGGGGTAATGCCCAGGTTAGTCATACCTAAGGTAGGTGTTGGTCCTATGTTGGGCATACTTAAAGGGGGGGTGGCCCCTATTTTAGGCACGACTAAGGGGGTTGTGACTACCGTGGTTGGCACAGTAGTAGTGGGGTTTGTTGATGTAGCTCCTGTAGCATTGTGAAAAGGGGGTCATATTGTGATCCAGCCATGGGGTTGGTTTGTGATGTCTCGATAGGGTGTTCGGATTCAGCCTCAGAATCAGATGTAAAATGAGGCATGTCAGAATCAGATGACTGGGTTCTATGCCGATGACGTGTGGAGTCAAGGGATAACGCTCTACGTCTATGACGTGTAGAGTCAAGTGTACCGAACTGAGGGGGTTCACCCTGAAAACGGCGGGATCGTCTTAAGTTCTCAATGGTGAGAGATGTCTAGAAATACCAATGGATGGTGGTGAGATAAAAAAACTCAAGACCCTAATTCCACAATGTGTGCAGAAGGGGAATGAAACAATAATGGCTCTCAGGCCAGCAACCAACCTCAAGAGCGCTTATTATAACAGTTGTGTTATAATAAGTGGAGGAATCAAGAAAAGTGATCAGAATACCAAAAATCAAACGGTTCCTAGAAAAACGTGGTGCTTACTAGACCAAGGGGGGTAGCAGAGCATGCAAACGCCTAACTAAAAGTGGTATTATGACTCAACTAAACATATCCTCTGCAAGGTGATGAAATCCAAGTCAGACAATATGGGTAGTGGAATCAAAGGCTAGATATCCCCCTGCCAGGAGGGACACCGGGTAGACAATCCTAAAAATTGGTCACTAAGATACCCCGTTCATGACACGTTCTGTTGGGTGAATCTACATTTTGGTTCTATCGCAGCTGTACTCCCATACGGGTGGTACATCAAGAACTGCGAAAGGTATCCTTCAGTTACTGAATGGATAACGGTATTCCACTCAAGCTTCCGGAACCAGTCTGGCTACTTCAACCCTCCTAAGGGAGAGGCCTTCCCGATAAATTGGTGTATAACTGTGCCAACAAATAATAATGGATTTTTGGGACCCTAGAAGTCAAAACACTATGTCTCAGATGTAAATAATTGAGGGGTGTTATTGGAACACCTATCCCCCCAATCCTACCTAGCTACAAAATTCTTTAAGTGTTCCCCAAGTGGGGTTAAAGTGTTGGTTGAGTTTAGGTAGATTTTAAGGCTCAGTTAATTAAAAATGTGGCAGATTGGGTGCAAGTGTGATTATTTAACTGAAAACGAATTTGCCTCGCTTGGGCGATTGATTACAAATTAAGAACAAGACAATTCCAATTTGCAAAAAATAAAAGGCTTTTTTTCTGAAATGTAAATGCTTTAACAAAAATACTTCAAAAACTATGGATTTTCGAAATAATTTTTAAAGGAAAGAAAATATTGTAAATGCTTGGCCAAAACTATTGAGCATATCAAAAAAATGGTTCGAAAATTTGCAAAGAGATGAAATCTATGATCTAAACAAAGTGCTAAAAACCTTTCTTTCACTTGTTGAAAATTTTTAAAAATATTTTAATTTGAGCATATGTAATAGAAAAAAGATTCACTATTGCTGCAATAATGCTAGAAAATAGGCTAAATGGGAAAAAAAATCAGCAAAATTTTTTCTAAAAATTGGGTCGAGCGAAAAATAACAACATCGCGGGTTTTAGGGAAAAAGCCGCGATGTGCATCGCGGGTTTGGGCCGCGAAGCCGCGATGTGCAGCGCGGAAAAAGGCCGCGAAGCCGTGGCATTCCGTGCGGAAAAAGGCGGCGAGGTCGCGATGAGACACGCGACTGTCGGGAGAAAAATTGCGATGCGAAAACAGAAAAAAGGTCGCCGAAAACGAAACCGAAAAGTGAAATTTCGGTCTGTTAAAGGCTACAGAAAGGGACAACAGCTAGGGCAACAATGAATATGTTGTCTAGTATGGCAGATCTGCTAATTGGAATCGTAAAAACAAGTAAAAAACTAAGATCTAAAGCAAAAAATTTAAAGTTCGAAACAAAGCAGAGTCGCCAAAAACTGTTGCTTGGTTTTTCAACCAAGCATGTGCAAGGATGCACCTATTAACTTGTAATAGCAGTCTTCGAATAAAAGCAAAAACAATTATAAATCTAATATAACATTAACATAAGCATGTGTAAATAAACAAGAATTAAATCAGTAACAAGAGATCTATGGAAGAACAAGAGTAAAAAATGACTTTTGTATTATAATACCTCAAATGGTGAGTATGTTTGGTGTTGAGCAGCTCCGAGGTTGAGGTGCTCCAGGCTCCAATGGTCTCTTCTCCAAGTTTGCTAAAATGGTCAAAGAACTCAAGAGAGATTTTGATAGCATGAGGATAGGATCAATGATGGATGGAAAGTGAGGAGCCCCTATTACCTTTTTATAGTTTTTGGTGATGGGGAATACCATTATGGTTTTGAGGAAACCAATGGTATTAACCAACATGGTTTAGGTACCTTTTTCCCTTTTTTTCCTTTTTTGGAATATTTGGAATATTTTTATTCCCTTTTAATATTTTGGGGGAATTTTAGACTCTTTTTGAGGGTTTTTGTGTATTTTGAGGGGAAAAAATGTGTATTGTGGTCTTTTTGGTGACCTTTTGATGGTTTTAGAGGCTCAAATGGTGGAAAAGTGGACAAATGGGTTATGTGAATAAGGGAATGAGCTAGTGAGAACTGTTTGGGTGTTAACAACTGTAACGACTATTTTTCTGGAATGTTGCGTCGAGCTGCGTGACAGGTCATTCTGGCTTTTTTGCATATTCTTCGCAATGCCTGATCTCTAACTTCTAAACCAAGTCTCTGCCTTATCTAAATTGTCACAGTCGCCCTTTTGGACTTCGCAACTGCGCTGTACCTCTTTTTTTCCTTTTTTTTTTCTTCTTAGCAGCACATTTCAACAATGTTGCGCGGTATATACACTTCTCTATCATACATTGCGTACAAATTCTTCAGCTTTCCAGTGCCCAATTTCAACTGTATTTGGCACCTAGAAATTTTCTTCGTTCTGAACCTCAGAGAGTCTGTGAAGCAGGACTATCCCGATAGGGTTTTAGTCTGCTTCCATTGATTAAACCAGGCAAGTTATCTCCTGCTAATGTGGCTAACTGGACTGCACCACCATTAGTAACATGTATAACAGTATGTGGACCAAGCCAATGCATCTTAAACTTTCCAGGAAATTTCATGAACTTGCTATCATATAGGAGGACTAGATCACCTACCCGAAAGGACTTGTTCTTGATGTGGTGATCGTGCCATGATTTTTCTCTATCTTTCTGCACTTGTTGGTGAAATCCTGCGATGAAGCGATCTTCTTCCAGACCAACCAAGTGTAGAAGCCTTTCTTTTAACGCGTCGTGATCTTCCATTCCTGTAAATGTAGTGATTCTCAAACTGGGAACAATGTATTCCATCAGCATTATTGCTTCTTGTCCATAAGCCAACCTAAATTATGTGTGGCCTGTCAACTTCTTCCATGTAGTCCTATATGCCCATAAGACTGCAGGAATGCGCAGGTCCCATTCATCCCTGTTCACATTGCATACCTTAGTGAGCGCATTCTCCAGTACTTTATTGAATGCTTCAACAGTCCCATTCGCCTGTGGGTGATAAGGCATACTGCGCTGATGATGAACGTGGAACTCTTCAGTCAAAGCTTCAATGGTTATGTTCAGAAAATGAGTACCCTGGTCACTCATCAAAATATTCGGACATCCAAACCTTGTCAGGATATTTAAAAAAATGACCTTCGTTGCTGTAGCTGCGCTACAATATTTCACCAGCTTCGCTTCTTCCCATCTGGTGAGGTAATCGGTACCAGTAATGATGTACCGCACACCAGTTCTTTTCCCTGGTGGTTTAATAGGACCCACAAAATCAATGGCCCATTTCTCAAAGGCCTGCAATGTCAGTTGTGGATGTAATGGCATTTCATCTCTTCAGGACGGTCTTCCAGTCCTCTGACAGACATCACAGCTTTGGCAATGTTCTTCGCATCTTTATGGATAGTAGTCCACCATAGACCTGTGCGCAATATCTTCTGCGCAGTACTTCATCGGATCCCAACTTGTATAGCTGGCCTGCAATAATGGTGAAGTCTACCACTCGCACTACTAGTTGCTTCTTCTGCTGGGTAGTGAAATCCTGAGGTGCCAATCCTGTAGTTAAAAAGTCAATGATGTCCTTATAATAATCATCGGCAACTGTATAGCGAACAACTGCGCATCAGACAGATGGTCTTCCAGGTTCATAGGTTCCTCTCCTGACTTAATCCTTAACAGATGATCAGGCCCTAAATTCAACCTGCCTGGCTTAACAATGATCTCAAAATCATATTCTTGAAACAGTAATAGCCATCTGCATATTCACCCCCCTAACACTGGCTTATTGACCAGGTATTTCAAAGCAGAATGGTTAGTGAACATAGAGAAGTGCGCACCAAGTAGGTAATGCCTGAACTTCTATAGCGCGTACACCATTGCAAGGCCTTCTCTCTTCGTAGTAGTGTAATTCTTTTTTGCAGATGAGAGCTTCCTGCTCGAAAAAGAAATTGGATGGTCAATACCTCCCTCTCCTAGCTGTGCTAAAACAACTCCCAATGTGATGCATGATTCATCAACATGGACATGAAATGGCTTCTCCCAGTCTAGAAAAACTAGGATCGGCACAGTGACCATCTTCTCTTTCAGGGTGTTGAAACCTTGTTTGCACTCTGCGTTCCAAATGAACGACACATCTTTCTTTAGCAGCTTCTCCATAGTTGCAGTTATCTGCGCATACCCCTTATGAACTTCCTGTAATAACCAGTATGACCCAATGTAGTGTGCAACTGCTTGACTGAATTTGGTGTAGGCAAGTTTACAATGACTGTGATCTTCGCAGGATCAACCATCAAGCCCTGTTTGCACACAATGTGTCCCAACAGAATTCCATAGGGAACACAAAAAACACATTTCTTCATATTTAATGAAATCTGATGCTGTCTGCACTTTTCCAGCATCATCCTGAGGTTCGCGGCATGGTTCTTCAGTAACCCAAAAATAGTCCAATCATCAAAATAAACCTCTAAAAACTTGTGTGTGAAATATATAAATGCTACGACTACCATTCTTGAGAATATGGCAGGTGCGTTCTTCAGACCAAAAGGCATCACTGTGTACTGGAACGAACCCCATTATGTAGCAAAAGTAGTCTTGTGCCTGTCTACATGATCAATCTTGATTTGATGGTATCCAGAGAATCCATCAATAAAAGAATACGCCTCATTCCCTCCAACGTTATCAAGCACTTCATCTGTGAAAGGGGTGGGAAATAGGTCATGCATCGAAGCGTCATTGAGCTTTCTGAGATCCACACAGATCTTGATCTCACCCTTTGTTTTCTTATACTGGATAACCATCAGGATTATCCATTCAGATTCTTCAAACGGCTCAATGGTTCCTGCATCAAGCATCTTATCAAGTTCTTCCTTAACTCGTTCTTTGTAGCACGGGTTGAGTCTATACTGTCTTTGTTTCACAGGCTTCATGCCAAGCTTAAGAGGAATTTTCATCACTCCTAAGTCTCCCAGAATACCTTTCATATCTGTGAACTTCGTCGAGAATAATTCGCGATACTCCTGTAGTATGCCCGCGACCTCTTCAACTGTGTCTTCATCACAATAGTCTCCGATAGCTGCGAACTTTGGCTCTTCGCTGGTGCCAATGTTCACTTTTCTTGTTTTCACAGGTCCACTCATATCTGGAATTTTCAGTGGAGGTCCTTCTACCTCGTGCGCTCCCTTTGATTCAGGTATCTTTATGTTGCGCGGGTCTTGCTCATCATTGTCTTCTTTATCCTCGGATTCTTCAGTGAGGTTGTAACAATCAAGAGCATGCTCTAGTTGCTCTTCCCATTCTGGCTCTCTGCGCGCAGGTACATTTTCTGGTCCAAAGAATTCTTTTAGTGTCATGTTTCCTTGTGTACAATCTGGTCTGAATATTATTTCCTGAATGACCTGTAACATGTCATTGATACTCGTATGTTCATCTTCGAAACTGAAATTTATCTGGAAACTCTTTGTTAGGGCAGACCAATCTGTTGTGCCCCTGTGCAACTTTGTGTCCAGGTACCATTTCTTTGGAATTGGTTCTTCCAGCGTGTGCACAAACAGATGCACCCATTCTGTCTGTGGCATTTCCACCCAAGCTTGTGAACAGGCTTCAATATGGTCCTTTGGATCCGTCCATCCATTATACTTTTCAAAAGGCAGCATAACCTTCTCAACAAACCTGATTTGCATCTTAATTCTGCACTGATCCCATGTAGCCAGTGTCTGCTTATGCACGAACCACCATCTGGCAGGTGTCTCATGGAGTGCCATGTCTAATGTTGATACACGGTATTCAGCTGCAACTACCGCAACATATTCTTTGATAAAAAAATAAACATTAGAGGAACCATCATATGTGGGGATTGGGATTACCTTCGTTCCAATCTAGCGCAGTGATTTCGTCACCTGCGCGCATCTTCTTGTGGATACTTCATGCATGCAACTCTGCCAGTTCTCCAATCCTGCATCTGAGTCTAAAATGCAAGAAATGTCGCATCGCTAGCTGAGTGTACCATCCGCAATAGGATTAATGTAATCCTCCTGGTTCACAGTCATCTTGTACAGGCGGTCCAAATCTTGAGCTCGGGATTCCTCCTGAATCGGCTCGCTGTATCTGTCTCCATCCGCAGGGTCCAGTGGTGCAATGACCCTAAGATGCTTTCCTTCGAAGATCATCTTCCTTATATTCAATTTTATGATTGCGAGGTTGTCGATAGCCCAGTCAATTCCTAATAGCATAGGGAAAGGCTGACTATCATCCACAATCTCAATAACCTTGAAATCTGCATGACTCTATATTCCATCAATGTCAACAACCACATTCGCCAACCTCCCAAAAGGTATAAATTTCTCATGATCAACCATTCTTAACTGTATACGTGACCACTATAAATTTGGTCGCCCCATCTGCTACCATGTCTGCTTCATTAAGACATTTACCTCTGATCCCAGTTCAAGAATGATCTCATCCATTTCGTAATCTCCTATCTGCATACAAAGTCTCATTTCTAGGCCTGTTCTCTTATGTTTCTTGATGTGATGAACTGCGCTATCAGTAGTGGAATCGTCACTATGTGGCTCATACTGGTCTATCACCTTCTGCAATTCTTCTATAGCATTTGGGCTCTTCAATAACTTCTTGCAGCTCCTGAGGAACTGCACTACAGAGGTACATGTCTTTGTTGCGGCATTGGTTCTATCATAAGCAGTTGGCATGTCTTCTACATGTGGTATTTCACTGTGCAGCAGGATCCTCGGTGACCTAGGTGCCGATTCTTTGAGGATATCCCGCGCTTCTGTAAATGCTTCTTTGTTTTTCTTTAGGTCGAAAGCAGGTGTTTTCCCTACAGCTTTTCTTATCCATCTTGTCTCAAGGGGTGTTTGCTTAGTCTCAAAAACCCCAGAAGTCGAGGCTTCTGCTCCTCCATCGCGCCCTATCATAGCACTGCTGCGTGTTACTACATTGATACTGGGATCCGCAGGTCTTCTCTCTGCTACAATCAATTGAATGTTGGGGTTCGGCGGTTATGTCCTTCTATGTTTCTGCATTTCTACCTCTAGCACAGGGCAGTCTTCAATAACATGCTCAAATGATTTACAATAGTTGCACATAGTGCATGGATTTGTACAATCTCTGGATACATGACCTGGCTGGCCACAGTTATAGCAGATTACTTGGCCTTGGCCTCTCCCTTGCACCAGGCCTCTTCCTCTACCACGGTATCCACCACCACGGCCTCTATATCCTCCTTGATCATAGTGGGGGTTTTCTTGTTTTGGCTGATTTTCTTCTTGGACGCGGTACATTCTAGTACCTCGCATTGCTTCCATATCGCACTTTCTTTCATTCATGAGCTCATATGCATGACAATTGGATTCATCATGTCCAACTGATTTACATAAATTGCAATATAAGTTTTTTGGTGTTTTTATGTATTTCTGTATTAGATAGTAGTCCTCAGATCAGTGTCCTTTGCTTCTGCAGATTTCACACCATGGCACCTAGTTCTAATTAATGGGTTTGGCGCGCCACTGTTGAGATAATATTGAAATAAGGGGCAATGTTCTCTGGTGTGGCCTTCTCCCTTACATCCTATAAACTAGACCTCATGCCTCGGTTTGTATCTTTTTTCCTTTCCATTCTTCATGCTTTTCAATTCTAATGTCAAGGTGGTCAACTAGTTCTGGATATGAGACATCCCAGAGCTAGTCTCACTGATCGATGAAGCCTCTAGCTCATCGTGATCTCTATGGCCTCTGCCTGCGATGCAACCTTCTGCTGCATCAATGGTTGTTTGATGTGGGGCAATAGTGCAGCGATGAACCATTCCTTATGTTGTTGCAGAGCTATAACAAATGTTCCTTTGTCCAGCAGCGTCTTAAACTTCTGGTCAAATTCCCAGAAACTCTCATTAGGTTTTTGCTTAATTTCTTTCAGCTATGTTATACACTAGGATTCGGATTTTGGTTCTCTTAAACTCTGTTGCAAGCACAGCCTTAATTTCTGGTAGAGTTCTCGGTTGTATCTGTGAAAATTTCATAAACCAATGCAAAGCTCTGTCTCTGAAAGGAGTGACGAGCTATGCTCTCTTCATAGCATCATCATGAATTTTCTTTACAATTCATACAGCTTCACATAGAAACCAATGTTGATCAGGGTCTTCTAGACCCGTTCCTCTGAATATCAGCAGTTTTATATCGTTATTTGTCATCCTCCTTCAAGGTTGTATAGCACACTGAGTAGTGCTAGGATTCTACGCGGGGTTCTTAGCAACAAAAGTGAAGGTGGTACTTGGAATAGTGCTAGGGATACTACTCTGCGGAATATTCTGTGACTGGGTATTCTGAACTGGAATGGTCTGAATTGGAATGGTCTGAGCACCCGCTCCTGCGGTGCTACCAGTATTGCTATTATGCGGGGTGGGCTGCGTGACGCTCGCAGCAGGTGGGTGAGATAAGGAAGGCGCGGTATCTGCAACCAGCGGGTTATGAGGTGTAATGGGTTGGATGGTGGCTGACGACGGTGCGGTTTGATTTGTCAGATCACATGGGATTTCGCTATTCACACAGAGTCCAGGTCCTCCAGGATTCTTTTCTTTATTAAACTTATATCTCTTTCCACTTCTCATATTATGAGTTTCTTCGTCAGAGTCACTATATATACTTTCTACCATGACATATTCAAAAATATTACTGCATTCTTAAAATGCCTTTCTCAACTAAGAGCATTTTAATGTATAGACTAAGATTGTTCAGGTACTTACCTTTGAATCCTTCAAAAAAGTATGCTTCAGCTTCACTATAGGATTTCAACGTGTCTACAGCAAATTCTGTTACAAATCCTTCAAGTATGCTATCGACCCAGAAGTCGAATGCTCGTGACAGTGGGTTGTCTATTGATTTGAGTTGCGCCGTGAGCTCTAGAGTCCACTCTGTAGGTACTCCTCCTTGAAAACAGGTTTTCTTCTATGCGAGTCGCGATATCCACTCGTGCATCTCGTTTCCAAATGAAGCCCATAATATTTTTTGAATATATTTCCACAAATATCTGTTCAACCACTCTACGTTAGATAGACGTGGGTGTTTGTTCTCTTTCTTTGCAAAATCTCCTGCGATCTTATCACGCCAGTCCCAGATCTCTTTCTTTTTGGGATGCCAATTGTGTGAACCCAATGGGAGCTGATCTTCTTCTTCGCACATTACTTTCCAAATACACTATCGCATTACTGAGTCTTAGCGCGGCAATAGAACTATTTGTTGGTGTATATAACTGAGCTAAAGGTTTTCCAATGTAGACCCAGGTACTTTGCAGTTCAAGGAACCAACAAAACCCTTATTCACCGGCCCTTTTGAAAACAGGCTGCAAACAACCTGAGGTCTCACCTGAGGCAAAGCTGAGGGGGGTGGTTGCATAATCATGTTTCCACAACCTTGTGATGCGACTGATTTGACAAGACTATTGCGCAACACAATATCAGACCTGCGCTGCGAGCCAAGGACTGCGCGACGATAGACTACGTCGCGATCTGCACTTCTACAAGCTATCTACTTCGCAACAAGCGAATCCATTGACTGTGCGGTGCGGGTGAAATGAAAATAAAAGGACAATGCAATTGACTTATACGCTTCCTCTTCAAGACTTAACAAATAAAGAATACTTCGCCAATTATTAACCATTCATCTACTGCCTTAGATCTTTAACCTTATAATAGTTGCAAGTAAATGAAATATACGATGTTGCACACCTCCAATGAGGTAGATATGAATAATTACTTGACCCAAATCTACATACACTTGCGATTACTCCATAACCGACACATCCACATACTTAGAATACGGGACATTCACCATTTATCCATTCACACAATACTTAACATATTATTCCCATCTTTCTCTTATGGCGAATACATACAAAAACATTAACATAACAGCTGATAAATGAGGAGTCAGACATTCAGTCGCAAGTAAGCAAACATGTACAAAATATAAGCAATCAAACAACACAAGATGTAACATGGTTCACCCCCAGGATGGAGGCTATATCCACAAGAACTATTGTCAAATTGATCTTTTGGGAAGGGTACAACAGTTCTTAGTTTGCGCACTCAGCTGTAGACTCTCTTCTCTCTCAGATAGTTCTCTATGCATACAATTGCAGAGACTTTACAATCGCTTTCAAGCTTAAATATTCTACAATATTCAATGAATGAACAAAATGAAGAGTAACCCTTCCCTTACAAAATCGTGCCTTATTTATAGATCATGCCCGTAGGTCATGTCTTTACAATACGTATGCCAAAAACCCTTAGGTTTACCAAAATGGTTACAGTTTTCCAGCTCATCGAGCCTGCTGGCAGCTGGTAGCGAGTATTCCGTCATGGCTTGCCCAAACTGCATGCCCACGTCGCTATCGGCCTTCCTGTCGCATCTGTGCCAACAGGTCGCTTTCACCGAGCGGTTCTTCTTCCAACGGTCTCGTGCGACTGCCTCAAGTAGTGGTTCTTTCGCATGTGTGGCTAGTCGCTTTCCTTCTGCATTTCTCCTGCCCACTGCTTAGCACTCCTGGAGCATATTTACCCAAAACTAGACCTCCGACGGTCTAACTGGAACACGTGCCAATCTCCCGTCCAACACTCTACTCTACTGGATCTCGTAGACTGGACACCTAGCAGCATTGCCTCCTCACAGTACTCATATTCGCAGTGCATCCAACACTGCGCTGCGCACAACTTTGCAGCATATCAAAACTTACACAAAAAAGTACTTTTAGCTTGACTGCGCTTATCTCTGCAGCTCCAAAAGTCCTTACTCAAAATGCCCCACTTGGGCCAGGCCCAACACAATCTTCTCTAGAAATCCCTTAGGGTCTTTTCTCCTCACAGTGTGCTCTCCACATCCAACTCTTTCATATCACGACAACCCCCTAAAGAGACAGAACTTGCCGAAAGAGAATGTGGGTGCTCTGGAAATGCCTCAGGGTCTACTCTTCATGGCACTATGCTTTCGTTATACCAGAGAATGTGGGTTCTCTAGAAAAACCTCCAAGTATACTCCTCATGGAACTATTCTCTCCGTATACCAAAGAATGTGGATGCTTTGGAAAAACCTCAAGGTCTACTCCTCGTGACACTGCACACTCTGTATACCAAAGAATGAGTGTGCTCTGGAAAAACCTCAAGGTCTACTCCTAGCGACACTGTGCTCTTCGTATGAATCAAAGGAATCATAAAACTCATTTTTATTTATGCATTTAGAATGAAATATTTAGGGTATGAATGAATGGAATCATATCAGTTATGGAGATAAGATTAAGGATATGCAAGGATTTGGAGAAAGGGTTGATAGATGTTTGAAGGTTAAATGGATTAGGATTTATATATATGGTATGGATAATGGACTAATTAAGGATGCATAACTTTAGGGATTAGAATTTTATGGTTAGGGGTTGGAGTAATAGTGTTTATAGAGGTTAGGTGTTAATATTGCTAAGGTTAGGGGCAATGATTTATTAGAAATAGGGTTTTATTATGTGTCATTAAACTCAAGGATTTAGATGGGTTATTGATTAAGGGTAATGGGGTTAGGTCGAAAGGGGTTTATAATTTATTCTCATTTGGTTTATATGTTATATGATTATAGATTAAGAGTTGGAAGAGCTGAAAATTAAGTGTTATATGTAGTGGTGTTAATAAAGGTTAGGTTTTAAAAGTTGTAAGAGTTGGGGAATATGTGTTATCAATTAGGGGTTTTAGGGCTTAGTTATTCAGAGCTATATGGGATAGAGGTGTTATAGGTTAATTTTTATAAGGTTTAGGAGTTAAATAAGTTTAGGGGTTGTAGATATTTCATGATATATTATGAATTATATATCTTCGGAGTTAGATGTAATCATAGTTTTAAGTTAAATGTTATAGGGATTAAAGATTTAAGGTTATATTGTTTAGGTGTTAACGGGGTTATAAGAGGAAATAAGTTAGCATTTATAGAGGTTATAGGGATTTATATTTAGTGATAGAGGTTGTAGGTGTAGTGTTTTAAAGGGTTTATAAATATAAGGGGTTGTATGCATATAAGTTGATATTAGGGATTATAAATCTCAAGTGTTATAATGGTTAGTGGTTGCAATTTATAAGTGTTAGATGTTAATTAGGATTATATGGCTTAAATATCAAAGGGTTAATACATAATAGGTATTAGGGGTGAAAAATTATAGGGATTTCAATTGGTTGTAGGTTATAGGAATAAAGGGGTTATATGGATTAAAATAGTTATAGGGTTTAGTGGTTGTAAGTTTAGGGCTTGTCTATCACTAGGGGTTATAAACCATGTGGATTAGGATATACAAATATTTATGATGATGATGATGATGATGATGAAGATGACGATGATGGTGGCGATGATGATGATGATTGAGACAATGATGATGATGATGATGATGATGGAAATGAAGATGACAGTGATGATGATGATGATGATGATGATGATGATGATGATGATGATGATGATGATGATGATGATGATGACGACGATAATGACGATGACGATGACGATGATGGTGATGACGATGATGGTGATCGTGACAATGAAGATGATGATGATGATGTCAATGAAAATGACAATGATGATGATGTTGATGTTGTTGTTGTTGTTGTTGATGATGATGATGATGATGATGATGATGATGATGATGATGATGATGATGATGATGATGATGACGATGATTATGATGACAATGTTGATAACGATGATGATGGTGATGATGATGAAGATAATGGTGTTGTTGATGATGATGGTGATGATGATGATGATGATGATGACGACGACGGTGACGGTGATGACAATGATGACGACGACGATGATGATTATGATGACGAAGAATATGTCATGTCCCCTCAATAGTGAACATTGGATCAAGGTCCTAACCCAACAAATCCATTGGGTTGAGGAGACAAATTCAGTATCATGGGCTTAAATTTTGTATTCCAGGAATTTTTAATTAGGAGTGTGCATTTAATTTTATCCAAAGTTTGTTATGCACTTGGAATATTTATTTATGATGTATTTAATATTTTTATGTTGAATAAATGAAGATAATGCTCCAATAGGGCACATTAGTGGATAAGGTTGACTGAGAAGAGACTTGAGGACGAAGTTAAGGAGAAAGCACATTATAAATCTAGAAAATCAGGAAAATCAACATAAAGCATAAAGCAGCACAAAGGTAGAAAGCAGGAAAGTCAGAAAAGAAGGAATGTTCAGAAAAGACAGAAAAAGAAGAAAAATCTAAAGTAGGAAGTGGGAAAGCAAACAGAAAAGGAAAAAGGAGGAAAGCAAATAAAAAAGGAAAATGTAGGAAATCTATCTTTCCTTATCCACTCAAGGAGGGCGCATTAGCTTAGGGGAATTTCTCTCAAGTCACCAAGTCTCTATAAATGAACCAGTGCATACCACATTCACATATTTTATCAGTTTGATGTTTTGATTGATATCAATTTTGCCTCAGAGACTTGGGATATGTGCCCCTAGTTCAAGTTGGGAGATGTGCCCCTGATTCCTGTGAGAGGATGATGGTATTCAACCATTATCACTGAGTTTATTGCAGTTCCTATAGCTGATCAAGTAGAATTTGAAGTTCATAAGAAAAATTTGATGTGTTAAACTAGTACCCGGACTCTTGAAATCACAGATTGAACAATCAATAGAAAAATTGTTGCAACTATAGAAAATAATTTGTGGAAATCTGTCTTAAGAACATGTATTTATAGATCAATGATTGTGGTGGTTCCAGCGAAAATGCACAACGATCAAATTTCAACAATAAAAAAAGTCAATGACCATTACTGTGATAACCATTGGCATTGCACTTGTTAAGTTTACCGTTGCTATAGCGACGAAAATTGTCTTTTCGTTGCTACAACAACAAAGAACTCATATTTGTCGCTATAGCAACGAACAGTCATCGCTATAGAGAAAAACCATTATTGTTGTCGCTATAGTGATGACTATCGGAGGCCAGAACATTTTATTTTCGAAAAATTTATCTGTTTATCCATGAAAATTTCAATTTTAACTTATTCGTGGAAGTTTTGAGCCATATGTACTAGTGTTTTATCATTGATGAAGGTGCATCCACTTGCATTATGTCTGCCAAATTCTGTAAAATATTAGAGTCTCTTGAGTTGGTCCCCTCATCTATCGCTCTTTGTGCATATGATGGGAGACCATCCCAACCAAGAGGATTGTACCAAAATGTCCCCATAGAGCTGGGGGGAAATATGGTTATGATCGATATCGAAGTAGTCAACATAGAACTCGATTACAACATCCTCTTGGGGCATAGTTATATGTACGCCATGAAGGCAATCGCCTCCTCATTCTTCTATATCATGATATCTCCCTTAAATGGGAAGGTAGTTACCCTAGAACAACTTCACTACTATGACCCTAATACCATAAGCAACCCCGACAATGTTCTACCGACTATATTGGGCGATGATCAACTGTATGTTGACATTTCCCCCGGTATGTAGAAGGACTCCAACTTGTTCGTATTATATTCGGGACCACCACCAAATATACCTACATTGATCGATAGTCTAATGTGCACAATTTTCACCGTTTAAAATGGAGCCGAATCCACCTCAACACCATCATCATCACCACCACGGAGTCATGGCATTGAACAAACGTCGATACCACCGATTTTTCAAATCCCATTCTTGTATCCTCTCACAGGTGTACAAGTGACATCCGTTATGGCTCAATTAACTCTACTTGGGCTAAATTTGGGAATACCAGTATGGTACCTCACACCACCCTACCCAGATATGAATTACAAACCAGTCGCCCATTATGAGTTTTTCCATGTTTCGGTTAGTACGGTTGCAAGGCCCATAACACATTTAGTTACGACAACCTAACCTATGACATCCACAACTACACCACAATCGATTGTCGCTAAGACCTACAATGGGGGCACCAAACAACCAAAGTTGAAAGGTTCCCTATTACCTAAGGTGACATCTAATTTAGTAGAAACTGTGAATCCTAAAATAGGGGGCATCAACCATCAGGAGTTAAAATCCCTAGTTATGATCAATACTCCTACTCAAAGGGTCACACCACCATGTTCCCTTTGTGGGAAGCAAGGCCACGCAACCAATCTATGCTCGACTCTACTGGAGATAAGTAATTTTCTTAACACTCTTGTTAGCATCACCCACACTCCACCAATAGTGAAAGGGGGCACACCTCCCTCACCCACATTTAATTCCAAAACATTGTATATGAATCACACATGTTCCATATGCGCTTAGTATGGGCACTGTACGCAACATTTCCTTGAACTCCCTCGATGCCGAGAGGCATTGGAAACTGTTAGTCTCACTCAAATCATGATTGAGAAACCCCCCTTCTTAAATCAGGAAGTAGCATCCATTAATGTGATCACCACATCAGTGACACCGTTACTCACACCTCCCACAGAAGTTGCGCTAGATACAAAAAACGTGGTAGAGCCTATAACATCACAAGACCCACCTAAACTTATGATGACGCCATCAGAAAAAGAGTGTTCATCATGTGGGAACAACACCCATATGCTCCCTCCTAGCACCATCGCGTGCATAATGGAGAAAATCAATACTCAGGAAGACCAAGAATGCTTCCGTCCACGTGTACCAAGACCTTGCCGATCTTGTGGAGAGACCACCCACTTCTCCTTTCAATGCCCCATTTTGCGCGTTGAACACCAAGCTCATATCGAACTAATGAGAATGAAAGGACAATTACAAACCCTCCATATAAGCCTGCAAAGGTCTCTAACCTAGGAAGTAATACCAGCCTTACCAGATACCATCGATGTTGAATCTCCTTTAGCTGGTGTCCTCACTTGCAGTGATTCCTCGTCTTCCGAAGAAGACACAGACCACCTGCAAGCATTCTCAAAAAATTAACAAAACAACAGGGGGTTTTACCCCTGCAGCACAAACAATACATCCAATACCAACCATTCATATTCTTATTTGTGTCAAAAATTTACTTTCATTTCACGTTATCTCAAATTAGAAAGTAAACTACCTCTCTTCTTAAATGCATATGGCCTCCTAGTCAAACATTACATAGGATATGCAGACGGTGCCAGTCAATGGTCCAAACACCTATAATCTAATGCCTAGGTTATATATTCCCCCTCCCATACACTCCACCACACTAGCGGGGTTTACTTGGGGGAACTTACTAACAACCAAGCAGAATATGATGTCGTAATAGGTCTATTAAGTGATGCCCTGCACCGGGGCATTCACCATCTACAAGTGCACCTCGACTCACAACTTCTCACATCGTAGTTGAATAATGTATTTCGCATCTGTAACTCGCTCTTCTTCTGAAATTTCCTATGTGTGTGCCTTCTCATTAGACTGTTTGAAACCATAACTTTCACACATATACCAAGAAACTCCAATGCATTTTCTGACTCTGTCGCCAATGACGTATTAAATTTGCACCTGATACATAATCTGGCTGCATAACCCTGCATATCAAGCATACATAAATATGTCTATATGTTTCACCTACGACTACACATACATGTATATCATCATTATAAGTCTTAATTTGATAAAACATGCCCAAAACAAATATGTCAGTATCAACTACTACATAGGCATAACATCAACACATAGGCAACATAAAGCAAAATACTCATACATCACATACATAAAGAGACACATACATCATGTGCTGCAAAAATGGTATATATATGTCACAAAAAAATGTGTGTCATGTACAAAAATGGCCCTCCAGGGGCATATACATAGTAGCCTTATGGGAGATACATAAAAAATAACCCGCCTCCCATAGGCTCATAAAAAAATGTATACATACAAAACAGGGGCTCATAGCCCTATACAAAAGAATCAAGCTAGCCTGCCAACTGGTGGATCCCAAGGTCCCAAAATAACCAAAGGTCGCACAGCCTCCCCTCATGTTGTCTCTAGTCCCTATCAAGGCCTCTGTCGTGGAGGAGGGGGTGCTCCTCCCTAAACCTCTCGTGCCATGTGGCACGCTACCGCAACCCGCCCCATGATATAATTCCAATATAGCCCACAATAACCTAGTATGTGAAGTGTCAAGTCCACCTTATCATCCTCGAGGTTGTCCCAAACCCGCTCATCAACCCTAACCGACAACCCACTGAAATGTCGCTCCAAGTCTGCTATCACAATGTCCATCTGGTCCACGAAAACTTCCCCCCTGTCGTAGCTCCTCCAGCACTAGATCCTCCTACTCCGAAAGCACCACCCTCAGCCGCACCTGCTCCTCCAATGGCCTGCCCAGCCCTAGCGGCTGGATGATCTCTCCTCATTCTCTTCCTCCAAGGTGGTCTCACAGGACCTACATTTGCATCACAGAGGAGGAAACCATCATCATTACTTGATAAACATGTATATCATAAATGTACATAAATAAAAGTATGTACAAATATGTATGCAAAAAGGATAAATCGTAACTCCATTTTCAAAACCATTCACACCACCACGACCAGTGCTTCTAGCTCTTCAACATGGAGCCAAAAAATATGGATTCCCAAAAATGTCACTGCGATACTCTTTTTCTAGCCATTACCCCACAGGTATGAGATGTTTTGGTTATATGATTTCTACATTGTCAATACCTTGGTCACGTTCTTTACTACACTTGGGTATGTGTGTCGTGTTTGCAGGATCCCGACCAAGACAATCTCATATACTATTTCTTTTCCACTATAATAACAAGACTCCATCCTATAGCAACAAGGGTCACACACCCTACCATAGGTATCATTCTGCAACTGGCATATGGACACTAATTACCCTCCGTTTATAATGCATTTCCCAGTATTCCCACTAATAACCATGGCCTTGATGTGCCATCAACATCATGATCATGAATTGACACCCATGATTTCAATGCCCCACAAGTCAGAGGAATCTAACCCAGCGTCAAAAGACCCTCCCTTAGAGTATCATTTTGCAATTGGGAATTTACTCCACCAAGTACACACTCATCAGATTCTTTGGCACATGTTACGAGAATGATTCACAAAGACCCCTCATACCTCCATGAGCACTTTACCTTTTGAAATCTCCCTCATATCATCACCCCCGCAAAGACACTATGGGACCCCCACCCTCAAAAGAAACTAGTTATGTTCAATCTTCCCGTAGGAATACACTACATGGCATTGTTTCATGGGGAACCCTTCTTTGCGTATGTAATTTATCCCTCTCTTCATCATTGGAAAGTGTCCCTCGATCCACTCATAACCGTGGGGACTCTTCCCATCATCAAATCGGTCCCCCCGACACACCCAAAACTGTAGGGACCCCAACCAACATTCTTTACGCAAAAACATCTCCCCCATCACCTCACATAGCGGGAACACCATATTATTTGGTAGCAACCCGTGGTCGCCTTTGATCGATGTATTTGAGTCTCCATATGTTACAGTATTTATTTTTTCGGTCACCATTACCCTTCATTTTTTGTTTCCAACAAATCCCTTTCACTTGTAGTTTGTCTCCACCTCACGCTTACCAACCAATCTTGTGTCAGGTCTATCCATCCACTAGTCGGTTACAATATGATCTCAGTTCTCAATATCACACTCTCGTATTATCATGTACTTCAACTCTTATCGATGTCAAATCACTATATTTCCAAGAGTTGTAGTAGTTGCAGTTGTACCTTGGATTCCCTTCCAAACACTATAATGGATCACCTTGAACTTAGTAGGGAGAGTCATTAGTGCTCCCTAACTTAGTGGTTTCCCCTATGCTCGACGTCAACACATCATCGCATCAGGGGGAAACGTAATTTTGAAGGTAGCAGTGTTCACATTGGAAATCATTGTAGCAGTATATTCAGTATAGTGAATCTCTCAAGCATATTTACATATTGGTTTGGTCCCCCACCCCAGTGGGATTATCATGGTCACTAGAAGTTCCACTTCCTCAAACATTCCGCAGCAGTTCTTGAGTCATTTACTCAAACATGGATTGAATTTGTCTTAATCCATATCCCAACAGTATAGTAGAGTCGACACCTTGGTCCTCTCTCATTGTAATTACTCTGATAGCATTTCACGAGCATGGGTATGCCCACCTCGTTTGTATAAAAACTATTCTTTACTACATCTCCAATGGTTGTCACCGAAAATATTCCCCCATGAGAGAACCTTATTTGTCCACATATTCTTCGTCCTACACAACAAGAGATAAACAAAACAAACAATAATGCATTATTGTCTCTATAGTACCCTCTGAACCTCATACATCACGGGGCATCTGTTAACACCTAAAAATTGCTCACATGCGACATTTCGGTGATTCATCCAGTAAGGCGTCATCAACATAAAGAATGCATCTCACCACAGGAATCCTCAACAGATCCAAAACACATCATGAGTCCATAAGTTCCAAGGAACATTCAAAACAAAGTGTAGCGTGGGTAATACACAGTCACTTTCCCACGTTATAGCTCAGGTTATCTTAACAATGCTCATGCTACGCCCACGCGGATTTTCCTTTGATAGTCATGCTACTGTCAAAACAATGGGACCACTCACTCCTAACGATGCATTGAAGACTCGGTCCTCCCCAAAGATATGAATTCGGCTCCTCACACACTTGGTGGCATTAATCAACCCCCCTTTTGTACCTTGGAACTAGTTCATGAAGGAGGAGAGTTCACATTTGGATCTAGTTGTTTGTTGCCCACATCTTGGCCTATAAAAGGAATCCATTGGCATGCATTTTGTAGGGAGAAATCAGAGTAAGGTTATGATGTTGGATCTTCCTCATATCCCACCATTTCCTACCATTGTAAGCATTCCCAAGCTCCCTCGCCACCTTCCATCTAGGGGCAAGTGTTTCTCTCCATTGTTTTACCATCTACTTAGCATTTAGTATGGACAATAAAGGCATCCCTTTAATACCACACCTCCTAGGTGTTGTACAGTGATTCCATTGGGCAATACAAGAGTGGTTTAGCATATCTTTGGTTGTTGTTGGAGTGCATTCTCCCCCCATCTTTCATTTTTTTAATCAATATTTCTATGTTTGAAAGTGAATCACACTAATAATATCTTGCAGGATCACTTGGATGAATACCAACCACACACAAAAGGGGCTCCAAGGACTGAGGCCTTGTTGCAACCTACAAGGCTTAGCCCCTTACCAAATGGAAGAGTGCACTTGTGCAATTTTTTCCACAACACCTACACATCATGAGTTTTACAAGTTGCATGATACCATGACTAACATTTTTAACTTTTAATTTTGTTTATATTTAATGGGTATGTAAATTGCATTAGACCATGCCTATCATTTATCTTAATAGTAATTAAGCTATTGATGAGTAGTGATTTGAAAACTTTACAATGTTTACATATTGTTAAGGTCCATAAGATTTTTCAAATTAAGGAGTAAAGATAAGTCATGGAGAAGTGATGCCACTTCTTAGGCATAACTCCACTGCCATCTCATGGAGTTGAACAAAGCCAGTTTCCTGCATTAACTTTATTCATCTACAATTAATAGGCATAGTATACGCGACAACCAAATTGCCCCCAACCCACTAGAATTCGGCATAGGAAGAATTTCTGAAATTGCAATTTAGAGCGCTCAAATCACTATTTCGATGATGTGGGTAGTTCTAAAATTCGGCATTTAGTCTAGGATAGGTAATTGTGATTGTTGAAATTGCATACTTTCCCAAATAGCAATTTTCAGGGGCAACTTTGACCGCTTTTAATAAAAAAATACATAGGAGAAATAGGGCGTTTTAGCTTCTTCTTTTATCCTACGTGCAATTTTATATCAATATTTTTTTTTAAATTGAAATATTTTATAATATTAAATTAACTAATATTTGAAAATATAATTAAAATACATATTTTAACATAAAATAAAAGTATTAAAGTATATCCTTGATTAAATTATTATTTTAATTAGTATATATTTTATTTTAATTATTATTTATTATAAAACTATTTAGAACTAACAACATTATATCTTTAAACTAAATTTATTATTTTTTAAGAAACACAAATGATGTTAACACACAGAATAATAGTAGTGTTGAACAAATCCAACTTGGGTTTTTTGGTATTGATGGCGCTTTATAAATCTGTTATGGTGTGAAGTTATATATTGGCATTGAGCTTGCATAGTCTTGTGCTCTAACACCTCCATCTCTCAAGCACATTATTTGAGATTAAGAGAATCAAACATGAGCGTCCTGGCTATGAACAATGAAAACGGATTCTGGACTGATGAATTCTTCGACAACGAGGAAGAGGTAGGAAAAACATAGCTTGGCTTTAAGGGTGGGGAAAAAGTCAAAGTAAGGTTGGGATGTTGTTGTTAAGGAAGGAAGGTGCAAGGAAGCATTCGAGCCCATACCATTATCTTTTTCCCGGTCAAGCTCCCATACCTGCATATTGTTTACTTCCATCCTCCCCTTCGAATTCCAGTATGTTACAGGTAGTGTTAACGTGGCATAAAATGAAACCGTGACACTATTGAAGACATCACTTCACTATATTGGGTGGAGCAAAGCAAATCGTAATTTTAAAAAAATAAATTAATCCTCCATCGCCGAGAATAACATGAAAAATCGTCACATCAAGGCTTATCACACCTACAACCAAATAGATAACAAATAATTGGTATTTTATGTAATTATTTTTTATTTTTTTTTAATCCTAAGGTTTTTTCTAATTTTATTAAATATAGATCTTTTCCAAAACATCACATCACATGAGTGTAGTTTAATGTGGTTACAAGTTTTTTTTTTTTAAATCCAGGAATTCCCTTACACCCAAAGAATGGGTATATATCCTGGGCCCTAGCCAACCTAAATTTGGCCCGTAGGAAAATAGAAGCATCCATCTTCAACCCTTACCATGAGGTTTGAGCTAGTGACATGATGGTGACTAAACCCCACACAGACCAACTTCCCTACACCTCACAAGGTTTACAAGTTGCATGATACCATGAGTAACATTTTTAACTTTTAATTTATATTTATATTTATATTTAATGGGTATGTAAATTGCATGAGACCATGCCTATCATTTAGATTAATATTGATTAAGCTATCGATGAGTAGTGATTTGAAAACTTTACAATGTTTGCATATTGTTAATGTCCATAAGATTTTTCAAATTGAGTAAAGATAAGTCATGGAGATGTGACACCACTTCTTAGGCTTAACTCCACTGCCATCTCACAGCATTGACAAAAGCCAGTTTCCTCCATTAATTTTATTCATCTACAATTATTAGGTGCAGTAAATGCAACAACCAAATCACCCCCAACCCGCCAGAATCTGACAAAGGAAGGATTGCTAAAATTGCAATATGGAGTGCTCAAATCACAATTTCGATGATTTGGGTAGTTTTAAAATTTGGCATTTAGTCTAGGACAAGTAATTGTGATTGTTGAAATTGCATAATGGCCCAAATAGCAATTTTCAGGGGCATCTTTGACTGGTTTTAATAAAAACCGTTGGAGAAACGAGGCGTTTTAGTTGTTTTTTATCCTACACAAAATTATTATATCAATTTTTTTAAATTGAAATATTTTAAAATATTAAATTAACTAATATTTGAAAATATAATTAAAATACATATTTTAACATGAAATAAAAGTATTAAAGTATATCCTTAATTAGATTATTATTTAATTAGTATATATTTAAATTTAATTATTATTTATTATAAAACTATTTGGAACTAACAACATTATATCTTTAAATTAAATTTATTATTTTTTAAGAAACACAAACGATGTTAACATGTGGAATAATAGTAGTGTTGAAAAAATCCAACTCAGGTTTTATCGGTATTGTTGGCGCTTTATAAATCAGTTATGGCTGTGAATTTATATATTGGTGTTGAGCTTGCATAAGTCCTCTGCTCTGATACCTCCATCTCTCAAGCACATTCTTTGAGATTAATAGAATCGAACATGAGAAGCCCGACTTTGAACAACAACGGTGGATTTTGGACTTATGGATTCTTCTGGCTATGAGAGTGGGAAAAATTCAAAGTAAGGTGGGGACGCTACTATTAAGGAAGGAAGGTGCAAGGTGGCACTCGAGCCCAAATATTTATCTTTTTCCCGGTCAAGCTCTTGTACCCACATATTCTTTACTTCCATCCTCCCCATTGAATTCCAATACATTAGGATCAGCGTTAACATGGCATAAAATGAAACGGTGAAACTATTGAAGACGTCACCTCTTCACTGGGCAAAGCAAAGCCAATTGTTTTCTTTTAATCCTTCGTCACCAATAATAACATGAAAAAACGTCACATGAAGGCTTATGACACCTACAACGAATTAGAAACAAATAATTGGTTTTTTATGTAATCAAAAAATATTTATTTTGTATACCCTAAGTTTTTTTTCTAATTTTATTAAATATAGATATTTTCCAAAACATCACATCACATGAGTGTAGTTTAATGTGTTTACAAGGTTTTTTCTTTAAATCTAGGAATGCCCCCACACATGAGGGATGGGTATATAACCTCGGCCCAGGAAAGCCTAAATTTGGATGGATCACCTGATGGGAAAGTGGCAACACCCATCGTCAACCATCACCATGAGGTTTGAATCAGTAATCCGATGAGCACTAAACCCCACACAAACCAACTTCCCTACACCTCATGAGTCTTACAAGTTGCATGATACCATGACTAACGTTTTTAAATTTTAATTTTATTTATATTTAATGGGTATGTAAATTGAATGATACCATGCCTATCATTCATCTTAATAGTAATTAAGTTATTGATGAATAGTGATTTGAAAACTTTACAATGTTTCCATATTGTTAATGTCTATAAGATTTTTAAACTTAAGGAGTAAAGATAAGTCGTGGAGATGTGACGCCACTCCTTAGGCGTAACTCCATTGCCATGCCATGGTGCTGACCAAAGCCAGTTTCCTCCATTAATTTTAGTCATCTACAATTATTAGGCAAAGTATACGCGACAACCAAATCATCCCCAACCCACCAGAATCCGACAGAGGAAGAATTGTTGAAATTGCAATTTGGAGTGCTCAAATCATGATTTGAACGATTTGAGTAGTTTTAAAATCCAACATTTAGTCTAGGACAGGTAATTGTGATTATTGAAATTGCATATTTTCCCAAATAACAATTTCCACCGATTTTAATAAAAAAAACGTTGGAGAAATACGGCATTTAGTTGTTTTTTATCCTATGTGCAATTATTACATCATTGATTTTTTTTAAATGAAATATTTGAAAATATTAAATTAACTAATATTTGAAAATATAATTAAAATTCATATTTTAACATAAAATAAAAGTATTAAAATATATCCTTAATTAAATTATTATTTTAGTATATATTTTAATTTAATTATTATTTATTATAAAACTATTTAGAACTGGCAACATTATATTTTTAAATTAAATTTGTTATTTTTTAAGAAACACCGAAGATGTTAACATGTAAAATAATAGTAATGTAGAATAATAGTAGTGTTGAACAAATCCAACTCAGGTTTTATGTGTGATGTATCCTTACATTATTGGACACAAAAATACAATTGGATATATATATATATATATAGCATAACTGCATAAATATAATTATAGCATCATACATATATGAAAATATGCACAACAACATAAACATTAATTTTAAATAAAATTGTTTACAGAATCCACAAGACTATTAACACATGGCTTACATTAATTACCTAGCCATAACACAATCTGGACTCCCCATTATAGTACTTAATGATTCAAATACATATGCATGATCATGTATTATAGGCTTATAAGTATTCAATATCTACTTCTACCGGGTAGTAGAATCATTTTCTCTTTTTCTAAAGTCTTAAAGTCTTACAATGGGTTCAATTTCAAATAGAAAACACCAATCCAATTAGCAACATTGATAATATCTTTGCATGCATGTTATAGATTTTTCATATTTTTCATATACTTTTGGGGAAATATTTTTCATATTCCTTTGGAGAATTTTAACCAACATTTTGTATACAAAATTTGTAAATTTCATTGACGCCTTTTTACAAACACTTCATGTGATAAATGCTCAATGTTATTTGAGACATTTTGTCAAGAACTCCATGTACAAAGTTTGAAATGCAAATTAAAACAGAAAGCCATGCCTTCCTAGCATTTCTAACAGCATATATTTAAAACACAAATGATAAATTATAGCCATGCAATCTTTAGCTAATAAACTGAATTTAAATTGCAGAATGTAATTTTCCAATTGCAATTTGAGAAGAATAATGGCATGCTATAGCGATTAACTTATTATTAACTGCATAATAGCAACATAGCTTCTCAAAAATGATCTCAACCCTAGTTGAACAAAAAAAATTGGTCTTAAATAAGTTATATAAATATATATTTTCGTTTTAACATGGAAAAAGGTGCCCAAAAAGGAGACAGCTACACAAATCTTAAATTTATCTAGCTTGCACCCATAAAAACTCCAGAAATATAATTCCCATGAGTTTGCTTTGACATCTTTTGTCATGCAATTTGCATGTAAAGTTGATATTTAAACTCTAATAAAGAAAATGCTTTTCCAGCTAGCAATATATCGTTGACACAATTTTTCTAGCTTGCACCCATAAAAACTCCAGAAATATAATTTCCATGAGTTTGCTTTGACATCTTTTGTCATGCAATTTGCATGTAAGGTTGATATTTAAACTCTAATAAAGAAAATGCTTTTCCCGCTAGCAATATATCGTTGACACAATTTGTCAAACATATCATGTGCAAGGTTTTAAGTTTCATTAAAACATTTATACAAACACATTGTGTGATTCTTATCATTGGCTCAAACCTTTTATCAAACATAATGTAGGCATAGTTTTTGCAATAAAATTCAATAGGAAATGGGCATTTCCAACCACATATAAATTTCCCCAAAATCTCTTACCGTAAAAGTATGGTTTCATAAATGGAGGATGGTTGCGTTGTCAAAGGAGTAGTCTCTCGACGTTTCGAGCCTCTAAGTCTGGGTCATCATCAAGAGAAGAAGTGTCTCAAGAGATTGGCCAAAGAATAGCTGATCATAAATACGTTTTGGAACCCTAATTTGTTTATAAGTTGACATTGGACTAGAGAAAGGTTTTTTTATTATTTTAATGATTTTGAAATTCAATGTGAGGTTTATTATTCGAGTTCTAAGGGAGTCTTGATGAAAAAATGCTCTAAATTAGTGAGTGAGAGTTTAATGGGGAGGGTTGAAAAATCCTAAAAATTCTTTATTTTAAAGAAATTATTAACAAAGTTACTAAGGAAGAAATCTTAATGTTTTTAGGGTCCTACTATAATATGTTATAAATAAACTTTAAAAAGAAGAATAAAGTCTTATAAACTAATCGATCAATCTTGTAAATAAGACTTAGGGAAAAAACTTGGGGCAAGAACTAAGAATGAGAAGTGTCTTAAGGGAAGGGACATTTGTAAGACATTATTATTAGGAGATGACACCAACACTAATTGGCCACATGGAAGGAAAATCCTAAATGGTTTTTTGTATCACTTAAATAGTAGATCCGACCATATAAAATCCACCCTGAAGGTTGAAAATAATAACCAAATCCCTTTCCTAGAGGTCCTCATTTCAAAGAAAGATGATGGTACCTTAGTTCACCAAGTCTATATGAAGAAAACTCATACGGACAGGTGCCTGCACGCAGACTCACACCACTACCCAACACAAAAAACCAGTGTCATAAATACTCTTGTAACACGAGCCATCAAGGTCTAAGATGTTGAACACCTTGAAAAGGAAATAGAACACATGTCTATCATCTTTAAGAAGAACAAGTATAATATAGGGCACATTAATAGAATAATTAATAAATCTTGTAGAATACATCAGGGTTAAAAAGAGGACATTAGTGGAACTAAGATAACACTTCCATATATCAGGAACAATGGACGTTTCAGATAGTATTTTAAGAAAGAAGAATATTAGGGTCACCTTCACTCCTCCAAACTCAATTGGAAGAATGTTAGACTCCTCAAAATACCCCACTAACCCAAGAAAACATAAGGGGGTTTACAGATTCCCTTGCTCTTGTGGAATACCTTACATTGGGGAAATTAGAAGTTCATTCCAAGTGAGACTTGGTGAGCACAATGCAAACCTAATTCATGATTGTTGTAAGAAGTCTGCACTAGCTTAACATGCACACACCACTAACCACCACATTTGTATAGAAGATTCCAAGCTAGTTGTAAAAGAATACCACTACAAAAGGAGGAAGATCCGCGAGGCTATTAAAATTGAGAAGGCCTATTTGAACCTAAATAGGGATGACGACTTGAAGCTTAGTAATTGTTGGCAACCTACCATTCATCTCCTTAGAAATAAATACAACATTATGAGTATAAATGATATTAATGTAAGTAACCCTAATAACATAGATAATGGGAATAGTACTAATAATCCTCAAACATGATTGTTAGGGTTTATATGGTTAGATTTATCCTAATAATAATCTCTTACAAATATCCCTTCCGTTAAGGAACTTCTCATTCTTAGCTCTTGCCTCGGGTTTTTTTCCCTATGTCTTATTTACAAGATTAGTCTATTACTTTATAAGACATAGTTCTTTTTTTAAAGTTTATTTATAACATATTATATTAGGACCCTTATGATATTAAGATTTATTCCTAGTAACTTTATTAAATAATTTCTTTAAAATAAAGAATTTTTAGGATTTTTCAACCCTACCCGCAAAACTCTCACTCACTAATTTAGAGAATTGTTTCATCAAGACTCCCTTAGAACTCGAATAATAAACCTCACATTAAATATCAAACTCATTAAAATAATGAAAAAACCTTTCTCTAGTCCAATGTTGACTTATAAACAAATTAGGGTTCAAAAACGTATTTACGATTATCTATTCTTTAGCCAATCTCTTGAGACACTTCTTCTCCTGATGTTGAGCCTGACTTAGAGGCTCAAAACCTCGAGAGACTACTCCTTTGACAATGCAACCATACTCCATTTATGAAATCATACTTTTATTGTAAGACATTTTTGGGAAATTTATATGTGGTTGGAAATTCCCATTTCCTGTTGAATTTTATTCCAAAAACTATGCCTACATTCTGTTTGATAAAAGGTTTTAATGAGCCAGTGATAATAATCACACAATGTGTTTGTTTAAATGTTTAAATGAAGCTTAAAAACTTTCACATGATATGTTTGACAAATTGTGTCAACAAGATATTGCTAGTTGGAAAAGCATTTTCTGTATTAAATTTTAATTATCAACTTTACATACAAATTGCTTGACAAAATATGTCAAAGAAAAATCATGGAAATTATATTTACTTTTCTTCAAAATGCAAGCTCAAAAATGCCCCACCCACTAACTAGAATGCATTCACTTTTATTTTTCAATGTTTTCAACCACACCAAAACTGAACTAAAAAAGTAGAATGCAAACCTTTTTTGTTCTCTTCTTTTTCCAATAAATTTGAATTGCACAAAAGATTCTACACAATTCTTTGTTTTTATTTCAATTAAAATTAGAGGACTAAATGACACTTATAAGAGGTCCAAAAGCAAAGAAGATGAAGAAAACAAGCACTCAAACAATCAAGCAAGAGCTAAAAAGAAGCCAATCAATGAAAAGAGGTATTTTTGAAACCTTTAGTGTTCAATCCAAATGATATTAGATGGTTGGGAAGTGTTAGAACAAGGGTACAAACTCTTGGGCTTGTAATGGATTGGTGATTTCACCCAAAACAAAAGCAATCAGAAAATTTGATGTAAAAAGGCCCAAACACGACTTCACTTTCCAAATCACTTAAGAAGGTCCCAAACAGAGCCAAACATGCTTTGGGGATGTTGGACTCAATGTAATAGGGGATTAAATTCCACTAAACAAGAGGAATCAAGTAAGTTAAGTGAGGTAATTCAACCAGGGATCAAGTTAACCCAAGTTGGTTTCAAAATTCCAAAGATTGACAAAAAAACAAAATGGGTCTAAAAAAGACTAAAAAAGCAATCAAATGCCTAGGTAAAGAGCACACACAACCTTTATTAGGAAGTAAAAGGTCACACAAAATATCTGGAAACAAAATCCAAGAAAAATCAAGCCAATTGGACTAAAGAATGCCCCAAATAGGATATTTCACTCATGTAACCACTCCAACGGAGCAACAAAATGAAATTTTCGCTCCCTAAAACACTATAGAGGAGCGATAAAATGGTAATTTTTTCTTTGTGAGCTCCTTGGGGGGGGAGTCCTGTAGGTTGACAAAAATGGAGGATTTTTCCTAGATCCCAAAATGGATCAGTTCTTGGGCTGGAGATGCTTCTCAGAAATGACCAAAGAAGACAAAAACTTAAACAAAAAACACACTTAAAGATTTTTTGATGATCCAAACAAACACTCAAAGGTTTGAAAAACTAGGGAAAGATCCCCATTGGAGTCACCAATTTCTATTGCAAGAAATCCCCCCTACTGATAGGTCGATTCCCTCGTGGACACAAGTAGGTTCCCTAGATCCTTAATCCAAGACAGAAAGGAATAAAATGGTACCTAAAATCTCCTAGACGTCATTCATACACAAAAAAAGAAAAATCATGAAAACGAAGGAAGAGGGTAGATGTCCTACCTCGATCCAGATGGTTGTCCTAGCCGCTCCTTGTTTATCCATCTCCTAGCTTGCAAATCCAAACTTGTGAGCATTCATACAAATACAAATAACAACTTCCAATGCACCAAGTGTGTCAAACAAGATCTAACTACCAATTAGTAAACAAGTTCACATATCCATAAAAGAGACATGAAATGGGAGAACAAACCAAGTTATATTAATGGAAAGCCGTGAACAACATATAAAAAATTCTATACTTGACTATGCGACAGCATGTCCTTCAAGCTTCCCTTCCAAATCCCTTTGAGCACACAAGATCATAAGGATCATCTCTCTAAGCTTCTTTCCCTCTAATCCCCTTGAGCCAAGGTATGAGGCTCTCTTTATAGGATGGAGAAGATAAACTACTTGGGAGAAATATTTGGATCAAGCAAGTATAAGGTGGATCAAAGGATATTCAGGTTACCTTGAATGGAAATTGATGAGATATTCAAAAGATAGGGTGATCCATCCAAGAATCAAGCTCAGATATTGATCCTAGAATCAAGGAAAAGTAGCTCAATAGGATTGTTGCTCCCCTAATGCAGAGCACCAAGTGAAAATGTTGTGATTTTATCTCCCCTGAAGGCATGCAAGGAGCAACAATGTTTCCTTTTTTTTCTCCCTAGACTAGGGATGGGGAGCAAAAATCCCTTTCCAAGGCTCAAAATGAGGTTGGGTGAGGTGGCTTTCGACCCCCAAAATATAAGAAACTCTCCTAAACATGGCTAGGGAGTGAGTGAACCATAGAACAATGGATCCTAACACACTTAGGGAACATCAAAACCTTATGCTCCCGATAGTGATGAATCATTCCAAGCTGAAGGTGACAATTTTAGGTGTAACAGTCTCCCATCTTATCCGAATGAAGGCATTCCCCAAGAGAAATGTGTTTGTCTTTGTCTTTGGCTTGCATAATCTTCAACATGCAAGTCCTCGTATTGCATCGCCTTGGTCTTCAACATGCAAGAGTTTGTCTTGTATCTCCTTTGTCTTCAATCATAGGAAAACACATCCTCAAAGCAAGTTGGGGAAAAAACCCATACCCGACCTTGCAAGCTGAGGAAGACCCATCCTCAGTCTTGCATAAGTTTATACAGAGGAAATCACATCATCAATGCAAGTTCTTAAATTTCATATTCTTTGTCTTCAATATGCAATCACCAACTTGTATATGTATACCTGATGATCACACAATAGCTAGCAGAGCTCATCGGTATCATGATTACAAATCATAACATACAATGCATTATCATGACACTAAACCATCTTACTTCTTAATGCTTGGTAAAATATCTGATTTCCCTGCTCTCCGCGTGGACACAACACTAGGAATTTGTCCATTCTCTTTGTGGTGCCATTATTGTTGGAAGAAAGGTTGCACTCGGATGCCTTCTAGGTTAAGTGAGTTAAAAATGCTCCACGTTCTAAAATTTCTCTGAACATAAATGCTCTTATGAAATTCTTTCCAAAATTAAAAATTTGGAGTTTGAGTAAAGAGATTTCCCTTTGCCCGGAATCAGAACCAATTTTCAGTTCCTTGATTTACACTACATTCTTTGATCGAACACCATGATTTACTCATGGTTTTTATTGATATTTTCAAGAGCATTGAAATATTGCATTCTGATTCTATGCAAAATATTTTTAGTATTGCGGTCTCATTCTCTGCCTCAATTGCAAATCATAGCATTAGATAAATAAACATATTTTATATTAGATAACATAATTTAACAATCGTTAACAAGTTATAATCAAATAATATCAATTAGCATATTTATAGTCAACTATCCATTTTACAAAACAACCACCATTAGCAATTTAATACTCAGCTAACAATTCAACTCAATTAGCAACATATTCATAGCTTTAACTTTTCATAAGTTAGCATAATCCTGGAAATATTAACAATTCATTTTTAGCTCACAAAAAGCATGGTGAACAAGAACCTAAGTATCCATACCCGCACTGAAACATGTGGGTGCACCAAAAAGAAAACATTTAACTAATATCAAATACTTTCTACTCTTCTGGAACCCCTTGTATCTTTAATGTTGCACTAATAATTTCAGATATATATACAACTTTGTAATTACAATGCTTACCATTAACTAACAATATTTATTTATTGCATCAACATAGAATGTTCTTCCACGGATGGACTTAAGCATATGCCCATATAAAGAATTTAACTAGTTGTCCATTATGGCTAACTACCATCTGACTCAAACATAAGCCAAGCACAAGCTACCAACAATCATTAAGGACTCGAACATAGGACAAACCAATACTCCACTGGGATTTACAAGCCACAACACTGAGTAAAGGAAAAAAGAATTGCCCAATTAGTGAGCTCAACCATAGAGATGTAGGCACCTCATGGTCTCAGCCGATTTGACTTTGCTCAATACCTACTTCATACAACACCAAGGAGGTACCCTTTCTCTGTACACTCAGTCCCTCGGGTGTTTCCTCCTTGCAGGTGTTTTCGGTATGAGCGGAACAAGAGTAGACCAGAACTTGTTATCCTCTCAAGAGGTCTCATCCTGCACTAGAATGATTACAGGTTCAATCCTAACCCTTCCTCTACTTTTTCTAATTAACACAACTTCATTGTTACAGTAGTCATGAATAATTTAAAATGACAGCGACCACTTTGTCATATGGATGGGAATACACCATCCTACAATAAACATACCATTTGATAATCCATACATAGAAAAGCTGGGAAACTTGTCTAGAGATACTACTTTGAGCACAATATAATTCTCTTCAATGTATACTCAGCAAATCTAGGATAGATACCATTCTGGTATTAATACAAACTAGCAAAGCTAATCTAGAAACTCTATTAAAAAATAAACACATCACTCAACAATCCATGTTGATCCTAAGAACATTAAGATATTTATCAACACAAATTAAATGACATGCAGTGCATGCTTAAGCAACTTTTGATTTTCCAACACCTGTTGGACCCGTTGCACAACTCTGACATAGCTCTAACTAGAGCATAAGAGAAACTACTAAAGAATAACCAAACTATTGAATCTATTCATTTATGGTAGTGAACAATATGATTCAAAATCAAAAGCAATCAATTAAGTACCAGGTCTGCATAGCATAGAAATATGGTCAACAATTGATTATAATACATTTCCATGATTTCCAGCTGAGGTTTCCATCTGGATGCAACATGGTATGATAGGAATCAAACATCCATACAAATTAATTTACTCAGCGCATAGAGCATCCCACCTACTCTACAAACTCAATGAGCAACATGCTCGACAACTTCCAACATAATAAACCACCGGCTACCAAGCATTCCATATTCATTCACTACCTAGCATTAATAATTATCACATAATGAACAAAATTACAAACAAGGGTTCAACCTTTATTAATGGCTTATCGGATTAGCTTTATAATCATTCAAACATTTCTAATTTCATGTATATCTCATTCTTCATTAGAGATGCATAATAAGTTAAACACATTCACTTAGCATCCCATACATAATACTAGCATAAATCCCAAATGTCACGTCCCCATCTTGACCCCATTACATTCGAATGTAAATGATGTAATATTGTTGTAAAATCATGGTGAGGAGATCAAGGCCAAGGCCCCACCATCAATTTATTGATGCATATGGTTCGCGTGCTAGCCAGGAACGATGGAATTGTGAATATCATCTAAATATGCATTTTAATAAAATTACCCACAACTAGCTATGTAATGCAACAAGAGATGGGGGCATGATTTTACAAGGAATTGGGAGGGAAAACATTCAAACCCTTGGATCCAATCAAGTCAATCCAAGTGTCAATGAGAGAACCCATCAAACCCTCAACTACCCATGTTGACTTTTGTACCCAATCATTGATTTCTCCCAAGAGTTGGTTGAGGTAGTTAATTCCTTGGGGAATGAGATGTATGGTTGTCCAAATTCGGGTATGGGCAAGCCACCTTGCATGGGAAACCGTGTTTTGCTTCTTGGGCAAGAAAAGAGCCATGAATTGCTCCCCAAGCCATTATCCATCAACTAGTTTTTCTCCCTCACGAGTTTGGAGCTACCTGGGTGTTTTCCAGCCATGTTTGTTGTGTTTTCCTTCATTCTCCCAACTGAGAAGGGCATTTTTGTGTTATATACCAGTGGGAAAGAAAGGGAATGGAATTGGGGTTCCATAGGGACAGTTCTGGCTGTTGAAAGACCAGTGAGTTGGGAGAGAATTCGTTTTCTTCCCTGTGAATGTTTTCCCCCATCCCACAACTCGTTTTTGGTTGGAAACGATTTGGGGGAAACCCATGACCATCCTGTTGGTAAATCCATTATTTTGGCTTGAGCTTGAGAAAGCATCCAAGGTTCAAATGTAGCCTGATAAACTCAGCTCTGGACTGGCTTGGCTCAGATGAAATGGTTAATTGAGTTGTGCGTGAGCTTGAATGTCCCCTTTTCCTTGTAAGAATCATGCCCAGCTCGGGGGGTGGCAGTTGTGTTGAGATATTGATGAACACAACTGGCCTATGGTTGGGTGGAACGTTGCAGCGACATAGCTAGTTGTTTGGGACAATTGCCCAATGAAGATAAGTGTTTTTCTGTCTATGTATTTACTTCTGCAATGTTTAATTAATGATTATTTTGATATGCTGGATGAGCATGAATTGTGTGTGGATGTTGTTTTAATTCCGTTGTGCATAATTGATTTATTCTACATCTGCACACTCTTATTTCAATTGTATGAATCTAACGAATTGGCTGAGATCATGTGAAAGCCTAGAATTTGGCATCATGTTCCCTGCCTTGCATTGGATAAATGGGTGGGTACGTGACAGATGGTATCAGAGCTGCTGATTGCAGCATTGGGCCTTCATGGGCTACCTATCACAGTTATAGAGGTAAGTATGCTTCCTGCTCAGCACTGATAATTAAGAAAATTTTCAAATTTTCTAAATGTTTCTAAGTGTCTATGAGTTTTCTGCCAAAAATTGTGCTGACGAATCTCAGCAAGATTGGCCCGAAACGGTGGCAGAGCTCGCTGAGTGGAGCCGACACGTTCGGTGAAATTGGTTGAGTTGCACCGATGGAGTTGCGGAATGACCGGGGAAAGGAAGAAAAAATTCAAAATTTTTCTAAGTGTCTTTCAGTGGAAGAACTCGGCGAGTTGGTCCGCAACGACGGAAGGACTCGACGAGTTGGTCCAAAAAAATTTCTAAGTGTCTTTTGGTGGAAGAACTCGACAAGTTAGTCCGCAACGGCGGAAGAAATCGACAAGTTGGTCCGCAATGGTGGAAGAACTCGGCGAGTTGTTCCAAAACGGTGGAAGGACTTGCTGAGTTGGTCCAAAAAAATTTCTAAGTGTTTTCGGCGGCAGAACTCGGCAAGTTGGCTCGAAGCTGCGGAAAAACTCAACGAGTTGGCCCGAAACAAGTCGGAAGAACTCAGTGAGTTGCTCTGAAACAAGGAATTTCAGCCGTTTTCTAGGGAGATTCTTCAGGTGCCGAAAGTTAAAAAATTCCATGGAACTTATGCTCCAGAGTGCGCAAAATTGAAGGAGCCACAAGGGGGAAAGCCCCCTTGACCCTCGTCGTCCCCCGGAGACAGTCGTTGAAAGTGTGAAATGCATTCTCTATGCTTGGGATGAGAAGCAAGAATTACACAGAAGGTTGTGGAAGCCTTATTAAGAGTAATTGGTTGTAATATGCATTGTGGAAGAGCAATAGGAGCAGCAAGGAAACGTTGATAAGAGGGAAATTCCTCACCTTAAGCTATTTTTGTTTATAGCATAAGAATTGCATGTTTGGAAAATAGCAAGAATGAATGTTATACACTTATGTATATACTGAATAGCTAATTCGTGAGAAGATCATAACTAATGAATCCTTGTGTGCTTGGTAGGGAAGCCAAGAAAAGGATCAGCTATGATGTGGAGGAGGAACTCCATGTCATGATGAGGAATTGGAAAGGGAGAATTCCTTAACTCCTCTCTTGCTATTGTGTTTTTACTTCCTGAGTTTTATATACTGGAAATGCAAGAGAATAATGCATATGAATTAGTGGGCATGATTAGAGAGTCATTGCATAATGCGTGTGAATTGCTTATGCATGAGCATGATGTTGCATATTGGTAAAAAAAAATATAGTGAAGTTACACATGCAATATCCCATTAATGGTATTCCCTATGGTTGATGACAATTAATGTTGTTGATATTGATTGTAGTAATTAGGCCATAGAAGCATGCCTGAAGATGCAAAAGATTAAATAGATGAAATGAATATGCACTAGATGGCACATTAATAAACATTGCACAGTGCATGTGAAAATGTTTTTGAATGTATATGATATTGCATATTGGTAAAAAAAAAAAATAGTGAGGTTTTACATATGCAATGAGACATTTAAGATAATTATTGTGGTTGCTAATAATTAGTTGTGTTCGCATTGGTTATAGGACCAACGACAATTGAGGCATGGCTAAAATATAAGGATGATGTTGTTGCATAAGACCGGCAACCTTATGAGGAAATGATGGTGCAACAAATCTATGATCATGAGGTTGGAAAAAGGACTGTGTAGCATTGGTAAGAGGCCAACTGATCAGGTAACATCAAGCGATGTTAATAATAGCCATGCAGGTAATGGTTATTTATGCGCAAATTGCATGAATGTTGAAAGAGGATTTGGTGAGATCCCTTCAACTATGTTCAAACTATGATTGATTGGTTTGCATGTGGTATTGAGTGCCTAAATGTGAATGTTGACCCACCGAGTATGGTGAGGTGCGGGTAAGTAAAGGCAAGGAGCCTTGCACCCTATAATTTCTTAGAAACCTCAATGCATTCATATGAAAATTATATCATACCATTTGTGTATGTTGGTTGTGAGTTTAACAACCAAAGCAAGTGATGACTTATGGTCCTGTTGTAGTGTATGCCATATGGGATAGGCATGGTTAGGACATAATATGTTGGAATGCATAGTAATCATGGATTAATGCAAGGTTGTATTGAAATATTATGTGAGTGATGTAAATGTTGCGAATATGCATTGTGTGAATGCATGGGTGTGACATATATATTTTTCAATGCAGTTAGATAATAGATGAAATGGTGGACTATCGTTAATCCTGAGACCATTTCATGAGCTTCTATGAATGCAGGAGGAAGACTACATGAAGAAGGTAGACAGGTGATGGGCTACCAGAGCACCTTGCTAGAAGGACAAAATTGCATGGAATGTGAAGTAATGAGTATTTACAGTTATTTAAATTGCATGGATAGTGTGAATGTGTCTTGCAATTTTATTGTCATAATGATGCATATATAGAAATGTATATATTTCATTGCATTTCAAATGTTAACAACTGAAGGTGTTTGAATTATTGAGTGTTATAATTCTGAGATCACTTCAGTGACTGTTGTGGCAATGAAAGGATTATATGCATAGATACTCACAACATGTTTGGCTGATTGAAGTTTCAGTTCTTAGGTAGAAAATTCCCGCGTATGGCAATGAGGATAAGTCCATAGTAAAGACCGAGATCTACCATGTGTAGAAGCCAAAGGTTATGAGAAGGTTCTCATGGTTGTAATTTATGCATGAAACAAATCTGAAAATTGTCTGGTTTAAGTTTATGAGAATAGTCTCATGGTTGCAAATCTAATTTCTGTAGGAAAAAAAATTTACAAATTTGAGATTTGAGAATTTGCTTATAATTGCTAATGACTATTTGGCTTATATAGAATTGTGTCAGGACATGTTGTAGGTGGATGTTCATGTATGGTAGCAAGGGTGAAACCATAATGGATAGAGTGATATCACTTACGAGAGCCAAACAATATGAGGATAGCCTCATTTCTAAGCAAATCAATTTCTGTAGGAGACAGAATTGTAAATTCATGTTGAATTTAATTATTAATGCCATTGATTGGTTATGAAGCAGTTAGATTTGAAGTTATTGTTAAATGTTGCTGACTGTTTGGCTATTTGATAAGTGTGCCAGGATGACACATTGCAGGAAGACCATGTGTGATGGCCTGCAGAAGACAAACTAGATGGGAAGGATCCCATGCCTTGGAAATGGGTTTTGGGTGAAACGCCATTATAAGTTTTGATAACACCTCAGCTGCACTACATGTGAGTGAGAGGGTGAAATTATGCCAAGAAGGCATGTGTGAGTTATGAAACGTGGAAATAATGGGGTGGAAAACCGAAGTACTGTTGACTCAGAGAAGGGATCCCCATTCTTCACCAATCAAGGAAAGATACATATGTGAAACGAATGAGTATTCGGTAACCCTAACTGAGGATATACATGTTTGGTTATTAGATTTAATATGCAGAGCATGTTTTATTTCTCATTATTATTTCAGACTGCTTGAGTGGGACTAAGGCCTACATGGCTCACATCGAAAAGGGATGCATACCTTTCAGGTGATGGGTTATGTTAGGGTTTTCAATATTGACTACACCCTAAGGGAATGGACGCATTCCTGGTGTTTCAATACTTGATAGTGAATGCTATGAAATATGGTTACAATTTTAGAGTAGCAATACTAATGAGTCTACTTATCCTTCTTATGCTATCAGTTTACACAGATGCAATTTGGTGTTGCACGTAAAAGACAAAGTGAAGAAAGGGTGCTCAAGAGGACTGTATGGGCAGTGGTAACCTTTCTACGCTCACACTGAAGGACACTAGAAGAGATGGATAGGCTCGAGGAGCTGTGTTGCAGAAAATGGGTATCATCCTTGTGTAGTGTGAGTGGGTATTGTGGGGCCATGCTGGCCTGTAGTTAAGTGAGTCACCCTATGGAGTTCCTGGAGGGAACCACTGGTTGCATAAGAGAAGGAGCTACGTAATCATATTATGTTATTAATATTGCTTGATAAACCCAGTTGATGTACTGGCTTGGAAATGGTTGTTGTATGCCTGATAAACCCAGTCGGTGTACTAGCTTGGCATTGGTTATTTGGGTGTTGTGCGAAGGGTTGCTAGATTCCTGATAAACCCAGTCAGTGTACTGGCTTGGCATTGGTTATTTGCATGTTGTGGAGGTATTGGTGAAGGGTGTTATTTCTTGACAAACCCAATCGGATAACTAGCTTGGAAATGGTTATTGTATGCTTGATAAACCTAGTCGGCGTACTGGCTTAGCATACTGACTTTTGAAATGCTTTATAAACCCAGTCTGCGTACTAGCTTAGCATACTGATTTTAGGGATGCCTGATAAACCTAGTCGGCATACTGGCTTGGCACTGCCTATTCGGATGATGTTGTGGAGCAGCAGGTGTGTTAGCCAAGCATCCACCCCACAGGTGATCCAAGGCTTGTAAAGCAGAGAAGGAAACCTGTGGAGTAGCGAGGAAACGCACAATACAAATAAGTATTCATTTCCATTTATTTCTTGTTTGGAATAATGAATATTTCAGGTATACGTCTTCTAACAGCTAAGCTGATACACTATTGTTTCCTTGTTGGAAACCTTGGCCATTGCAGGAAGCAAGGAACCTGAAAGAATTATAAATTCTTGGTAAACCCAGAGAGTAGTTGGTTGGAGCTATAAATGCTTGGTAAAGCCAGAGAGTAACTGGTTGGGCGCTATAAAATTCTTGGTAAATTTAGAGAATAGTTGGTAGGAACATTAACCACTTGATGTTGTGGAGTAGTCGGCATGCTGGCCAAACATTCCTTAATTAATTGATAAAAACCATTTGGTGTACTGGCTTAGCATTGCCTATTCGAATGGTTGTGGAGTAGCCTGCGTGTTGTCCCAACATTCATTATTGTATCCACGGGAAATCCAATGCTTGAAAAGCAAAGAAGGATCATGTGGAATAAAGTGAAGACATCTGATACAGATAAGTATTTGGTTATCTTGCAACTTCTTGCTTATGAATATACGTGTGTATATGATTTGATTATGATTTCTCAAACTCTTGTCTAGAGATAAACCCTATGAAAATACACTAAACATGTGAATTGATTCAATGTTTGAGTGTAGGTATTGCTGGAAGCAAGGACTATGAAAGCATCTGGAGGATGCATGTGGACATGTGACCGTCCTAAAGAGAGCTCAGTATGAACGGTAATGAAAGATGGTGCTAGTGGACATCTGTGGGTCCTAGCAACCAAAGGTTCTGTAAGCAACAATGGGGAAGGGTTCCCTAGCTGAAAAGCAGTAGACAGACCTTAGACACTAAGTCTCATAGCCAAAAAATGGCACGCCAAGCATTCACATTGAAGTGAAAGAGGCTAAGGAGCATGAAACCACAGTGATGGTGTGGCTCCGGATTGGAACAAGACTAAGAGGGGGAAACTCTTACTCTTCTCTTTCCTTTTGACTAATGCATCTTAGAAACAAAATGTTGTTGAGTGCATGTCATAGATGAAGGTGATTGTGTTTATTGCTTGAAATGAATTGTGAATTAGTTATTTTCATGTGAAAGGATGAACATGAATGAGTTCATGTGTATGTGGTGAAAGCATGAAATGTGTGGAAGTCTCATGAGTAAAGCATGGACGTTCCATGTAAATTGGGCAAATAATTGACTAATTTTAACATTGTGTTATGCTTTCCCTAACAGGAATTGGCATGATGAGTCTCGCAGGTGAGAAATTGAAAGCCATTGATTGCAGCTATTACTAGCCAAGTGTTGCTAGTGAGAAATGAGAGAGTCATTTGTGCACTGTGATCATGGCAGTAGACCAGAGGCTATTTGTTTTGGGCTGGAAATATTCCTCAACAAGTTGATAGGATGGTAAGAAAGATGGAATCCATGAAAATTCCAGACTTGTATATCAGCTGGAAGGTGAATAAAAGGAAGGGATTGTTGTGGAGCAATGCCCACTTGCAGAGATGGAAGATAAAATCCAGCAAGAGCAGCTTGAGGAAGCCAAAGGACTTGATCCTGAAAGTTCAAATTCAAGAGATGAAATGCAGGACAAACCTGCCACCAACTGTGAATTTTGAAGCATGTGTAAAGTGGGTATATACTCTGAAGTATTGGAACACCGAGGACGGTGTTATTCCAAGGGGAGGGGAATGTCACGTCCCCATCTTGACCCCATTACATTCGAATGTAAATGATGTAATATTGTTGTAAAATCATGGTGAGGAGATCAAGGCCAAGGCCCCGCCATTGATTTATTGATGCATATGGTTCGCGTGCTAGCCAGGAACGGTGGAATTGTGAATATCATATAAATATGCATTTTAATAAAATTACCCACAACTAGCTATGTAATGCAACAAGAGATGGGGGCATGATTTTACAAGGAATTGGGAGGGAAAACATTCAAACCCTTGGATCCAATCAATTCAAGCCAAGTGTCAATGAGAGAACCCATCAAACCCTCAACTACCCATGTTGACTTTTGTACCCAATCATTGATTTCTCCCAAGAGTTGGTTGAGGTAGTTAATGCCTTGGGGAATGAGAGGTGTGGCTGTCCAAATTCGGGTATGGGAAAGCCACCATGCATGGGAAATCGCATTTTGCTTCTTGGGCAAGAAAAGAGCCATGAATTGCTCCCCAAGCCATTATCCATCAACTAGTTTTTCTCCCTCACGAGTTTGGAGCTACCTAGGCGTTTTTCAGCCATGTTTGCTTTGTTTTCCTTCATTCTCCCAGTTGAGAAGGGCGTTTTTGTGTTATATACCAATGGGCAAGAAAGGGAATGGAATTGGGGTTCCATAGGGACAATTTTTGTTGTTGAATGACCAGTGAGTTGGGAGAGAATTCATTTTCCTCCCTGTGAATGTTTTTCCCCATCGCACAACTTGTTTTTGGCTGGAAACGATTTGGGGGAAACCCATGACCATCCTATCGGTAAATCCATTGTTTTGGCTTGAGCTTGAGAAAGCATCCAGGGTTCAAATGTAGCCTGATAAACCCAGCTCTGGACTGGCTTGGCTCAGATGAAATGGTTAATTGGGCTGTGCATGAGCTTGAATGTTGTTGAGATATTGTAACTTCAAAGAATATTATATTTTTACTTTATTATTCTGGAGATGATTCATTCCTCCGTGAAGATCTTATTGTATATTCGGAGATGTTTATTCCTCCGTCAGAATGTGGTAACTTGGGTTATTAGACTTCCCTAGTGGGGAGTTGGCCCTGTATGTGTTATGTGGGTCAAAGGGTTATTAGACCACCCTAGAGGGGTCGTCCCAGTCAGTTGTAGTGGGGTATTTAACCCATTGGTTAAATACGATCCTACGTGTAAAAGATATGTCAGAGTAGTGTATAAATAGAGGAGGTGTGTTCCTCATTTGATACACACACTCACTTGAGAGAGAGGCGCACTTGTGGAGGAGAGGTCTGATATGATAGAGGAGGAGATCATATCTTTGGTTTGCATCTTTGTATATTGCTTGTCATCTATATTGAGGAAGCTTTACTGGGTTTTCTACCCCATGAGGGTTTCCCAGGATAAATCTGTGTCTCTTGTGTTTATGCTATGCTTGTTGTTTCTTCAGTGATCCTGTATATGCTATTATTGTGAAATGGAATGTAATGCTACTATTTTCTGTCTTATCATATTGAATTTTAACATGGTATCAGAGCTAACCTGAAGGAAGGCAATGTATGGCACTTACGACACTTGCTTCTCTTGCGACAATTTGAAGGTTAGGGTTTTATATAGTAAAAACCAGTCATCGTGGAACTTTCGCTATAAATCCATTTATGCGAAGTTTCAGGATCTGAAAAGTTTAAAGGTCGTAGATAACATCCCCAAGTACCTTGTGTCCAAAGGGTACCCTCAAATTCGTTGTACTTTGTGAGTTATGATCAGTACAAGTTAGGGTTTCCGCCTCTTCTAGATCTCAGTCAAAATCAGGTGACCTAGGAAAAAAGGTCATAACTTGGGCTAGGAAGCTCCAAATGTAATTTCGTAAAAAGTGACAGGTAGTACACAGACTGTACTATCTTAGGAAAAATTTTCAGAGGCCGAAACTGAACCAGTGACACGTGGCACGCCATACAAGTTCGCTCTCCTATTTTATCCCATAAACAGGTCACGTTGCGGCACTTGGCATAAATCTCTCTCAGAGAGTCCAATTGAGTTCAAACCTATCAGGATGGAAAGCTAACAGGGAGAGTTATCTTAGGAAAAAATTTCAGAGTCCTAAGTTCAAACAGTGACACGTGGCATGCCGTACAAGTTTGCTCCCCTGTTTTATCCCATAAACAAATCACGTTGCGACACTTGGCATAACGCTCTCTCAGAGAGTTCAATTGAGGTCAGACCTGTCAGGATGGAAAGATAACAGGTCAGGCTATCTCAAGAAACGGTTTCAGACCCTGTGGATCAAAAAATTTAGAGTTACAGCAGAAACAATTAGGTACATATTTCTGTCAAAACAGAATTATTTTTTGAGCACATTCATTCATGGCTTCCGGAATTTAGGGTTTCGGAGAAAGTCGGAATTTTTGGAATCGGAGTCCACGGCTGAATGATACTCAGGAAAATAGAAATTTAGAGACCAAGATCAAATTTTTTGGTTGGGTAGAAGACCGGGCTTGATCAAACCCTAGTTCGGGATTTTGATTAGAAAGATGGAAAATTAGGGCTTCAGCAAAAGTTGGAATTTTTGAAGTCTGTAACCACGGCTAGAAACTCCTCAGAAAAATAAGAGTTTAGAGCCTTGGATCCAACCTTTTTATTGGACAGAAGGTTGGGCTTCATCAAACCCTATTTTGGGTTCCTGTCTAGAAGATCCAGAAGTTTTGAAGGCAATTTTGAGGAGTCAAATTTTGGAGATTTCAAAATTGAAGTATGCTAGTTTGATCAGCTCAGCAAGACACATCCTTCCATCCATTCAGAAGTGTGAAAGTCAAAGATTGAATTTTTAGGGTTTCTCTAGCAAACCCTAATCAAGCTCCAGATCAAGTTTCAGGGGGAGTTGAGGCTAATGCCTTACATAAGAAGACTACAAGAAGTCTCGATAGGTATGACTTAAATAGGTTCAGGTATGTCTTGAACTCTGATTCTTGATTAAGTTCATAATGTGTTTGTCTTCATATTATTTATTAGTACAATCTTGATTAATGTTAGAATTGTCTTATCACCCTAGTAACAATATGAATGCATGTGAATGATTGAAGACATTCATTAATTAGGGCTATATGATTGTACTAATGCATTATGGTGTTGTGTGAGGTTGATGTTGTCTGCTAACAAGATATAGGTACATCACAAAAGACAAATCAAATTCCATGACCATGACAACATGAAGACAAAGACTCATCCATAATTTTTGTTCTACTTACAAGGTATGTATGACTTTGTTATATTATGCTTAACCTATGATACATGCAGGTTCTATCTCAGGATCTCTAAATCAATGAAGAGATTGTTTAGGTATGTTGTACATAACTAAGCAGGTATACTAATCCAGGTATGTTTTCCTATGTCAAGTTAGAATCTTACCTTGTGTTAGGATCCCTTATATAAGTATACTTGGTATGATTGGTTATGCTTATTCATAAAGTTAGTAATCAAGGGTTTATGCATATTATATCTCTTATCTTGGTTGATGATTTAACTAACTAGATCAAACAAGAATATGCATGAGTAAAAGAAGACTTCCCTGATACCTTGAATATTATCTATAATCATGACTATACATTTTCAAGATTATTTAGAACTATAATGTTTTGATAACATTGAGAATATACTAATGAATGTATGTTTGTGTATGAGATCATGAGAATGACACTAGTGCACACTTGAGCATGCACAGTGGTACAGAATGAATAGAAGTTCAGAAGACATACAGAAGATCACGCGGGAGGCAACCACACAAACATAAAAGATAAGTATTTGAGTTATTAGTAAATGATATTGCTTGTATGCATATTTGTATTCCTAGAATATATCATGCTACTAATATGCATATGATTGGTAAGTTGGACAAACATTCCATTATTGCTTGTCTAGAATGAAACCTCTTTGCTGACATGCTGAGAGCTATGCACACTCTCGATAGTATGTTCTGGTAGAGATGGAAGGCATCTAGATAGCCACTGTATGCATACAAGATATGGGAAAGTGTTGTGCCAAAGTATTGGTCAAAATAGTTGCATAACTATGTAAATGATAGTTGTATGCATAATAGGTTATCATGTCAATATGATTTAATGATTATGAAGTATTACTAATCATGTACTTAATTTTGATTTGTAGGAAAGATCATGATGAATGATGAACACTGAACAAGCGATGGATGTTCAACAAAAGATTTACAAATCAAACACACTATAGAAGGCTTGTGGCTAGAAGAGAATCATGATGAGATGTTTTGCTCCAAGTGGCTAGATAAGACCATTCTCTTAATGGTGTAATTAAAGAAGAAGTGTGAATCAGGTTCTGTATGGGTACCCAGGATTGGTAGTCAATTGATGAGCTTAATGATCATCATGGGTGATGTGGATCTCAACCTTTGCTACAAGGTTGAATATGGCTTCTATACACATATGACATGGATGCAAGAAGGAACTCACCACAGAGTTCGAATGATTTTGAGGCTCATATTAGTAGACCCATCTGATGAGAGATGGCACAAATAGATATGCAGAAGATCACTCAATGCAGAGTGTGAATAATGGACAATTGACAGCTTCATGACAAAGCTTGGGATTTACCAGAAGTAAAGCTAATCCTAACCTTTACCTTAAGGTTGTAGATGATGAACCTATCATACCATTATTGTATGACGATGATCTCTTTCTGACAAGGAATGAGAAACAGATCATGAAAATGGCTGCAGAAATGAAAATGAAAGATCTCGGATTAATGCACTACTTCTTAGGTCTAGAAGTATGGCAAGATCCAAAAGGAATCTTTTAAATCAAGGTAAGTATGCTGTGAAGTTTCTAAAAAGATTTGATATGTTGGAGTATAAAGCCATGGCCACTCCCATGGACTCCAACTTGAAGTTATTAGTTAATGACTCATTGGATTTAGTGGACCTAACCCTATATAGACAAATCATTGGGTCATTGATGTACTTAACAAATACTAGGCCAGATATATGCTTTGCTGCAAATACCCTAAGTCAGTATCTAGTAGAACCTAGAAAGATTCACTTAATAACTACAAAGCATGTAGTGAGGTACCTAAAAGGTACATTAGATTTTGGTCTATATTATCTTGGAGGTCATGAACTCCGTTTACATGGTTACTCAGATTCTGATTGGGCAGGAAGTGCCTCAGTCAGAAAGAGTACTTCAAGTGGATGTTATAGTCTTGAATCTGCCATGATCTCATGGTTCAACAAGAAACAATCTAGTGTGGCTCTCAGTACTGCTAAAGCAGAATATATAGTTGTCTGCTCTGCCAGCTGTGAAGCAGTGTGGCTTCAGAAGCTATTATATGGAGTGTTTGACTTAGAAATGGATTCCACTGTGATTATGTGTGACATTCAAAATTGCATCAAGATAGAAAATATTGTATTCCACGATAAGTCAAAACACATAGAGATTTGATACTTCTATATACGAGATATGGTGCAGAGAGGAGCTATCAAGCTCGAGTATAAAAGAACTGAGGATCAAATTGCTGATATCTTGACTAAACCTCTATCTCGAGTAAAGTTTGAATACTTCCGAGACAAGCTTGGTATAGTCCAGAAGGACCCTCCTCGAAAGGGGGAGTAGTATAGTATCTGATAACAATTCTATCCCATCAATTTGCTGCACTTAGTTACTTAGAATTATTTAGATTTAGGAATCTTATATTTTTTCTTTTGATGATAGATGTATACATGCTTTTGATGATAGATGTTATGCATGTTTTGATGATGAGGATACATGTTTTGATGATGAGGATACATGTTTTGTTATACATGTTTTGATGATGAGGATACATGTTTTGTTATACATGTTTTGATGATGAGGATACATGATTGACACATGTTTTGATGAAGTTCTTGGTAAACATGTGAGGGGATTGGATCATCCCTGGACTTTAGTCCGAAAGAAGAGCCGTAGACGTATGTCTTCGAGAATGAAGTTCTTGGTGAACATGTGAGGGGATTGGATCATCCTTGGACTTCAGTCCGAAAGAAGAGCCGTAGATGTATGTCTTCGAGAATGAAGTTCTTGGTGAACATGTGAGGGGATTGGATCATCCCTGGAATTCAGTCCGAAAGAAGAGCCGTAGATGTATGTCTTCGAGAATGAATTTCTTGGTGAACATGTGAGGGTATTGGATCATCCTTGGACTTCAGTCTGAAAGAAGAGCCGTAGACGTATGTCTTCGAGAATGAAGTTCTTGGTGAACATGTGAGGGGATTGGATCATCCCTGGACTTCAGTCCTAAAGAAGAGCCGTAGACGTATGTCTTCGAGAATGAAGTCCTTGGTGGACGGTTGAGGATTAAGTCATCCTTGGACGTGGTCCTAAATGTACGGTGGAGGATTAAGTCATCCTTGGACGTGGTCCTAAATGTACGGTGGAGGATTAAGTAATCCTTGGACGTGGTCCTAAATGTACGGTGAAGGATTAAGTCATCCTTGGACGTGGTCCTAAATGTACGGTGGAGGATTAAGTCATCCTTGGACGTGGTCCTAAATGTACGGTGGAGGATTAAGTCATCCTTGGACGTGGTCCTAAATGTACGGTGGAGGATTAAGTCATCCTTGGACGTGGTCCTAAATGTACGGTGGAGGATTAAGTCATCCTTGGACGTGGTCCTAAATGTACGGTGGAGGATTAAGTCATCCTTGGAGATAGTCCTAAATGTACGGTGGAGGATTAAGTCATCCTTGGACGTAGTCCTAAATGTACGGTTGAGGATTAAGTCATCCTTGGACATGGTCCTAAATGTACGGTAAGGATTGGATCATCCTTGGACTTTGGTCCTGTGAATTGAGCCGTAGACATGAGGTCTCCGAAAATTGATAGGACTGGATCGTCCCTGGACTTCGGTTCAAAAGGTACATGATAGGACTGGATCGTCCCTGGACTTCGGTTCAAAAGGTACATGATAGGATTGCATCATCCATGGACATAGGTCCTAAAGAGAACAGGATTGATCGTATGATGACGATGCTGATAATCGTGTAATGACGATGTGGATGATCGTATGATGACGATGCTATTGATCATGTGATGACGATGCTGATGATCGTATGATGACGATGCGGATGATTGTGTGATGTCGATGCTGATGATCGTGTGATGATGATGCTGATGACGATGTTGATGATCGCGTGATGACGATGCTGATGATTGAGTACTATCAACTCTGATGATGTTGATGTTCTAGTAACTAGTCAAGTTACTGATGATGATAAATTGAAGAAAGATTCCGATGATTTATAGATGTATCATATATGATGTTGATGACTCCTTGCTCGTGCAGATGCTATTATAATATCCTTCTCGTTAAGGGGGAGTGTTGAGATATTGTAACTTCAAAGAATATTATATTTGTACTTTATTATTCTAGAGATGATTCATTCCTCCGTGAAGATCTTATTGTATATTCGGAGATGTTTATTCCTCCGTCAGAATGTGGTAGCTTGGGTTATTAGACTTCCCTAGTGGGGGGTTGGCCATGTATGTGTTATGTGGGTCAAAGGGTTATTAGACCACCCTAGAGGGGTCGGCCCAGTCAGTTGTAGTGGGGTATTTAACCCATTGGTTAAATACGAGCCTACGTGTAAAAGATATGTCAGAGTAGTGTATAAATAGAGGAGGTGTGTTCCTCATTTGATACACACACTCACTTGAGAGAGAGGCGCACTTGTGGAGGAGAGGTATGCTATGATAGAGGAGGAGATCATATCTTTGGTTTGCATCTTTGTATATTGCTGGTCATCTATATTGAGGAAGCTTTACTGGGTTTTCTACCCCATGAGGGTTTCCTAGGATAAATCTGTGTCTCTTGTGTTTATGCTATGCTTGTTGTTTCTTCAGTGATCCTGTATATGCTATTATTGTGAAATGGAATGTAATGCTGTTATTTTCTGTCTTATCATATTGAATTTTAACAAATGTCCCCTTTTCCTTGTAAGAATCATGCCCAGCTCGGGGGGTGGCAGTTGTGTTGAGAGATTGATGAACACAACTGGCCTATGGTTGGGTGGAACGTTGCAACGACATAGCTAGTTGTTTGGGACAATTTCCCAATGAAGATAAGTGTTTTTCTGTCTATGTATTTACTTTTGCAATGTTTAATTAATGATTATTTTGATATGTTGGATGAGGATGAATTGTGTGTGGATGTTGTTTTAATTCCGCTGTGCATAATTGATTTGTTCTACATCTGCACACTCTTATTTTAATTGTATGAATCTAACGAATTGGCTGAGATCATGTGAAAGCCCAGAATTTGGCATCATGTTTCTTGTCTTGCATTGGATAAATGGTTGGGTACGTGACACCAAAAGGGAGGACAACAATATTGCAATTGCTCTCTTTAAACAAAGATACAACATGCTACTCATGAGAACAACATCATTTATTCATACAAAAATTATAAGCTCTATCACACAACTTGGATCGATAAGATCACAAGTATCATGCAGAAATTTATTTTATCTATCACAAAACAACCTCTAGAGTTTCACCTTGAAGAAAGCAAATATTAAGCTCCCCAAATTATTGAACACATATGAAAACCAAATTCTTGCTCTCAAGAATCCATTGGTTAGTAATAAATGAATCCAGATATGTGCACTCTCTGGAAACAACAATTATACAATTGTGGAGCTACATCAACAGTTACATACACCATCCCACATGGCCATACTATTGATGTAACAACACATGAGCTAAACAATAACTCATCGATGAAAGATGCTCGTAGCATTCCATAGGAGGTCAATCACTTGCTTGATTTCCAAGCACAAGGGTTTCTATTTACAAACTAAAATTTATGAGAATTAAAATGTAATTAATTCAAGCAATCTCATGCTCGAACAAGGACAAACTCGGTGACATTCGTCACCAAATGTTTTCCAGAAGCATACCCATGCTTTACATTTTAAACTTAAGTTTGCACAACTTAAATTCAAAACTCAAGAGGCTTGACATATGTAGCCTGGCTCTAATACCACTTTGTGACATATCCTTATGTTACTGGACACATAAATACACCTGAATATGTGTGTGTGTGTGTACAAGGAATAATTGCATATATATAATCATAGTAGTATACTTATATGAAAATATGCACAACAACAGAAACATTAATATCAAATAAAAACCTTTACATGTAAACACATGCAGAATCCACAAGACTATTAACACGTGGATACATTAATTACCTAGCCATAACACTATCTGGATTCCCAATTCTGATGCTTAATGATTCAAATACATATGCATGATCGTGCATTGCAAGAGTATAAGGATTTAATATCTACATATACCAAGCAGTGGAATCATTTTCTCTTTTTTTAAATCTTGCCCGGCACATAGTTCACACAAATCACCATTTGCTGCCAGAAGTACGCTATAAGAATTTCTAGAAGTGTAGAAAATAGAAGCACTACTGAAAGTGCTAGGTTTTAGTAGCAACCCTCAAACAATAATGAAACAAGGGTGCTACCGAATATCAAAGGTTTCTACAGCGACCCCATACTGAACATTGCGTTCAATTTCAAATAGAAAACACCAATCCAATTAGCAACATGGATAATCTCTTATCAAAAATATAGTTAATAAGTCATAACTTCTAGGCATCCATTTATGTACAGGATTGAATCTTAAGTAAAATCTCGTCGCTATAGGAAGTTTCGACATTCAGTAGTGAAATGGTTCATTTTCTCAATAGGGTGCAGTATAGAATGTTACAAGTTGTTGTAGCAACTTAAACTGAACAAAAAACAGGGCCATAAAGGAAATTCTCATCTCACAAGAGTCAATATTCACTCTTGAACTCGACTAACACACGGAATTGCATCCAATACCACTAATGTTGACACTTTATGTACACCATAATCTTGAGATATCGTTCAAGTTACAAAAATAATAACACCAAAGGGATAATCCTCTTAGCACTAGTTATCAACAATCATTAAATAATATGTTTACCTCAAGCCATACCTTCATTGTCCATAATAGTGATTATCTTTATATACATTATGCAATCCAAATTATATTATGCAATTAACATGCAATTAGTGATAAAGGTTGTTCCCTCATATACATACACTTGCAATTACAATTATATACAATTAGAACAATCAATTAATGTAACCAAAATAGGGTTGTGTCCTTCCTCCACTAAGCATGTACATAATACATATAGGTATTCTCAAATTCCAATCAAAACAAGACTTAAGGGATGCACCCTTCAAGTGCTCACCAAGCAATATATATACATGAAATCCAAAATGCAAGCCACTAAAGGGATACATCCTCACCAATTGCAAAACAAGCAATACCTGAGTATATTTACCAACATTCTAGTGGTTTCACCCTTTCAACTGCAAGGAAATCATTACAACATAATAATGCAACATTTACGGGTTAAAGAGCCCACATAGGGGACACACCCTTTTTTTTCCAAACAAGACAAACTAAAAATGCATCCTTTAAACACTTTAATAACCAAAAGCCACAGGGTAGTAACCCCCAGGGAAAAATGCCTTCTATCCAAAACACATCCAAGCATAAAAATGCAGCTACAGGAAAGTCTAATTCTTACAAGAATTTGGTCGATAACCATATCTGCATGCTACAGATTTCTCATATTCCTTTGGGTAATTTTAACAAACATTTTGCATGCAAAATTTGTAAACACCCTTTTACAAACACTTCATGTGCTACATGTTCAAAGTTCTTTGAGACATTTTGTCAAGTACTTTGTGTGCAAAGTTTTAAATGAAGATTAAAACAGAAAGCCATGCCTTCCTAGAATTTCTAACAACATATATTTAAAACACAAATGATAAACTACAACCATGCAATATTTAGCTAATAAACAAAATTTAAATTGCAGAATTTAATTTTCCAATCTACAATTGAGAATAACAATGACATGGCTGCAGCCATTAACTTGTTGTTACTGCATAAAAACAACGTAACTTCTCAAAACTTATCTCAACCATAGATGAGTATAAAATTTAGTCTTAAATAATTTATATAAATATATATTTTATTTTTAACATGGAAAAATATGCCCAAAAAAGAGCTAGCTACAGAAATCTTAAATTTATCTAGTTTGTACCCATACAAACTTCAAAAATATAATTTCCAAGAGTTATATTAGATTATACACTGAAAACCATTAACTACATTTTAGATTAAAATTATTTATATTGACAGTTGAAGCTGCACAACAAAATGGATGTGTTAAGCCCTAAATGTGGGAACATTTCCCCCTATATGTATGGTTATATTAGTTATGTTGGTTTGGGTTAATGAGTTGTAATTGTACCTCTTGATCTCCTATATAGAAAGGAAATATTTTCATTTAATCATCTTGTCGTGTCTTGTCTTGTGTACTTAGTACATTGTATAAGGATATTTCCCTCTCGAAGAGGCTTTATATTCATCTATTTTCTTCATTAAAGGTGTGGAGTACTCTTTCTAGTCTATTTCTTCTATTTTCATGGTCTTTTCGGAAATTTGTTGCTTAACATTTGGTATCAGAGCTTGGATGCTTCCAAAACAAGTCATCTTGGTATTTGCTCTATATCGTTTTTTCTACAGGGTTTTAGATAGAAAAACTTGGAACCCATCTAGAAAACAGGCCTAAATATCAGTGATAAAATTTTCAAATCCTGAATCATTACATGTTTGGAGTTATACCCTCGGGAAGTTAGGGATTTTGACTACCCAAAAGCTAGTCTCAAACATGTGTTCTAGGGAAAATTGTTATATCTGGAGCATGTGAGATCCAAATTGAGTGAGACTAGTTACATCAGAAAGAATACATGCCATAATATTTGTGGTAAAATTTTCAAAATCATATTAAAAAAATTGGATATGTGGCAGACCATACACTCTCGCTCTTCTAAAAAGACCAAAATTAACAAGTGTTGGGGAAATTATCACAACTATTTTTTGGCACATCCAAATTCAACGAGACCTGTGGCATTGGAAAGAAGACATATCAGGATAACACATACTGATATTTTAGGCTCAGATGGGTGGATATTTCAAGGTTACCTTATTTGAAATTTCATCTATCAAATTAGTCTTCAAATCAAGGTTGGAAAAATGTACGTCATTTTAAATTTGAATAAATTTTAGTAGAAGGATCTATTTAAGGTGAACCAAATGTGTGATATCTATTTATATTGTTCAAAATGCCACCAAAAGGTAGTGGAAAAAACCACACTCCACTCAAAACACCATAGGATTAATCCCTGACCTACGATGAAAGTGAAGACATATCTTTTAGGGTGTCCAAGTTGGAAGATATGATGAAAGGGACTGTGAAAATGTTTGATTTAATTAATTTGGAAAATAAGATGGTTATTAAAGAGGATCTCAAGGGTATGGATAGAAAATAGGATCTAGAATTTGAATATACTACTAAATGATATAAGACTTAGCCTTCCTACATAGTCGTCTACTCAAGAAGATGATAGGGAGGAAAAGGGGGACTTATTTCAGTCACGTATAGAGAAAATTGAAAAACAGTTAGAGAATAAGAGGTTTGAGTCCCCAAAATATAATGATCTACTCCATCATCATGGGTTCAACTGAGGTCCAAAGAACTAACTTATTCGCAATATTGACATGAGAATGTTTAATGGCAATGATCCAATAACATGTATATTCCAGATGGATCAATTCTTTGATCTACACCAAGTGCCAACTTTGTAAAATGTAACTGTTGCATCGTTATACTTAGATCTTGTTCAATTTGTATGGTACCAATGGCTTTGTGACCGTAAAAAGGACTCTACTATCTCTCGGTCTATATTCACGGGATATTTGATTGCACATTACGAGGATATTAATAGCAACACTTTCTTTAGTCCTTTGATAAATCTCAAACAAAAATGTCCAGTTATAGAACACATCAAGTAGTTTCAAAAGTTAAGTTTTATAGTGAAGAATATTTCAGAAGATAATTTGTTGGATCTATTTATGGGAACTTTAAAGGAGAATATTCAATGTGAGATACGTATCCTTGAACCTAAATCATTGGAGAGTGCTTTTAGTTTGGAAAGGAAAATTGAAAGTAAAAATATCGCAATGACTACTAGAAGGACCACCTCCAACACATATAGAGAGAATAATCTTCCTTATTCTAACACACCTCAAAGGTTGACACCTCAACAACTAGATGAAATAAGAGAAAAAGGTATATTCATTAATTGTGACAGCAAGTATAGTAAGGTACATAAGTGTGGCGAGAATAAATTGTTCTACTTAGATTGTGAAGAGGAAGAAACAAAAGAATAAGAACCGTCTCAAGATAAACAAATAGAAGAGATTACTCCCACCACATCCTATCATGCATTGGATGGCATTAACACTCCTCAAACTATCAAGATCGAAGGATATATCAAAAGGAAAAAGGTAACAATGTCAATTGATTATGGTAGTACTCATAATTTCATTCACTGTAAATTAACCAAAGTTCTCAATTTCTTTGTATATCCAACATCAAAGAAACTATCAATTGTTAAAAGAAATGTTATAATATTAATTTTACTATGGGGGAATATGTATTGAATAGTCCAATGATTTCCATTCCAATGGGTAGTGTTGATTTTTTCTTAGGAGTTCAATGCTTACAATCATTGGGAACTGTGGCTTTTAATCTTCAGAAGATTTTCATGAAATTTTTATGGGAAGGAAAGGAATATGAGTTAAATGGTATCACAGGGAAACCAAGCAAGGTGATAAGCTCTAATGGTATGACAAAATTTGTGAAAAATGGAAATCAAGGAGTAATTGCACAATTATTCTCATTAGATGTTCAAACATCTAAGACTCCTATTTCCCCATATCTCCAAAGGGTCATTAATAAGCATTCCAAGGTATTTGAATATATTCCAAAAGGTCTTCTACCTGTTTGAGATTTTGATCATGATGTTCACTTAATTCCAGGGAGTGTTCCTCCTAACATTAGACCTTACAAATATCCCTATACCCAGAAGAGCGAAATTGAGCGTATGGTTGAAGAAATGTTAGAGGATGGCATAATTAGGCCTAGAAAAATTTCTTACTCTACACTAGTGGTAATGGTACACAAGCCGAATGGATAATGGTGTATGTGTCCATATTATAGAGAGACCAACAAGATCACCATTAAAGATAAATTTCTCATTCATGTCATTGATGAATTGTTAGATGAATTACATGGAGCAGTTTTCTTCACAAAGTTGGATCTCTGTTCCAAGTATCATCAGACTAGAATGAAGGATGAAGACATACCAAAACCAACATTCAAAACTCATATAGGTCATTATGAATTTTTTTCATGCCATTTAGTCTCACGAATGTGCCTTCCACATTTCAAGGTTTGATGAATTCCATTTTCAAAACTTTCCATAGAAAATTTGTGCTACTATTCTTTGATGATATACTAATCTATCGCAAGTCTTGGCAAGAACATGTTCAACATGTTGACAGGGTACTACAGCTACTAAAGGAGCAACAACTATATGCAAAACCTTCCAAATGTTTCTTTGGGGTAAAGGAGGTAGCGTATTTGGGTCATATTGTATATCATGAAGGTGTCAAGGTAGACCCTAACAAAATTAAATCCATGATAAACTGGTCAATTCCAAACACCCTAAAGAATCTTCGAGGATTCTTAGGTCTAATAGGGTACTACCGCAAGTTTTTCTGGAACTACGTAATAATAGCAGCGCCTTTAACAACATTATTGAAGAAAGATGCATTTTCTTGGACTCTAGAGGAAACTCAAGCTTTTGAAAAACTTAAAGAGGCAATGTGCAAAGCTCCTGTTTTGGCCACACTAGAATTCACAAAAACCTTTATTGTGGAATCTGATGCTTCAGCAAATAGCATTGGTGTTGTTCTAATGCAAGAAGGACACCCGCTTTCTTTCACAAGTCATCCAACCAAGGGAAAGAACTTACATAATCCCATTAATTATGAGAAGGAAATGTAGGAAATATTACATGCTCTTAAGAAATGGTGTCCTTACCTAATATGTAGGCACTTCAAGGTCAAAAAAAATCATGATGGTCTTAAATACTTCCTAAAACAAAGACTATATTCGGAAGACAAACAAAAGTGGGTAACCAAGATGTTGGTATATGAATTTGAAATCATCTATCGAAAAGGGAATCAAAATGTGGTGGAAAATGCACTCTTCAGAAAATATGAAGACGTTGGGGCATTACTTTGTGCAATTTCCATTCTACAACTAGATTGGGTAGTAGCAATAAGGGAAGAATGGAAAAATGACCTATCTATGTGGATGCTCATTCAAAAGCTACAGAATTATCCCAATGTATCAGATAATTGTTTTGTGGAAATATTATTCACTATGGTATAAGGATCACTTACATTTATGAAAAAACTCCAAATTCAAACAAAAGGTCCTCTCAGAATTACACACCTCTCTTATAAGTGGGAACTCTGGATTCCTAAAAACTTACCACAAGGTCAAAATGAATTTTTTTGGGAAGGTCTTAAATATGATATTCAAAAGTTCGTGGTCAAATGTTTGGTTTTACAACAAAATAAGGGTGAAACAGTTAAGACCCCAGAACTTCTACAACAATTAGACATACATTTCTAGCGCTAGGAGGAAGTCTCAATGGATTTTATCACATGTCTACCCAAGTCAGAAGTAAATAATGTTATTATGGTGGTTGTTGATAGACTCATGAAGTATGCACATGTTTGTGCACTCTCTCACCCTTTTAATGCAAGTATAGTAGCTGTGGCCTTTATGGAAATTGTTCAGAAGTTACATGGAAATTCGAAGATTATTGTAAGTGATACAGATCCAATTTTCAGTGGAAAATTTTTGACTGAATTATTTTCTTTTCTGGGTACCCCATTGGCTCATAGTTCATCTTATCATCGTCGATTTGATGGGAAAACTGAGATATTGAACAAATGTTTGGAAGGCTGTCTTCATTGATTTGAATCTGATAAACAAACATAGTGGGTGAAATGGTTGTCCGTAATATCCCTCACCTAAGATCAGATGATATTATCTCAAATTTTAAAACTTACAGTACAACTTTTTCACCGATGAAGACTGGTTAACCGAACTAGTGGAAAGGGCTAGTTTAGGGCACAAGCAGATTCCTCCTAGGTTATAAATTTGGGATATTTAGGTTCTTCCAAATATATGGGTGAATGTGCAGAAAAAAACATATCAAAAATAGGGCCAACCTCTAATTCATATGCACAAATTACTTGGGCCATTTACATTTCAACAACAGTTGGAGCTGATGTCTACTTTGAGGCTTCCTGGGAACTCCAGCATATGTATACTAGGCTCAGTGTTTACACCTGAATGCAAGAAAGTGGAATATATCAAATATTGATGTCATAATTCAGTTTTGTACAAGTTCTTCTAAGAATTTGGGAGGTTCTGGTGGAATTTGGGAGCAATGGAGGAAAGGGCGCTCTATTGGACTACTCAACTAGTAGTTTTCCAAGTTCTCCCAAACAAGATAAGATTCATTAAAATAATAATGGAAATGGTTGGGTATTCTTCATTAGGGTCTCAAGAACCTAACACAACTAACAAAATAAAACATGGGCATACAAATACCTATTTATGGATCAAACTGCAAAACTAGTAAAAAATTTAAGCAAGGAGACAGAGCCTCCTCAATGAAGATTTCTAACAGATAGAAAAGGATTATATGTATGATTTTAATGCTTTGTATGAGTATTATAAGTAAATTCATACCTTAAATAGATAATATATTTATACTTCATTCTCCTTTTGGATTTCAACAGTAATTACATACAAAACTAGTTTTAATTCTCATGTAAACTAACTAGTATTGAATGAGGAGTATGCAGAAAATATTTGAGGATTTCAATATATCCAAATATATTTTTTTCAGACTGAATTAGGAATTATATGACAGCATAAACTTCATTTTTACATTTATTCCATCCATTAGCATTATAATCCTAGCCTTCCGGAGAGAAGTCAAGAAATGAAGTGCATCTTACAATACATCAATCGGTCTCTTCAAGAAAGCACATGATAATAAAAAGAGGTACTTAGATCAGAATTTAATAAGAGGTATGGATGTACTAAGGCTCACAAATGATGCATATACATCATATTTCTCTCTCATAACTCCTCCAAATGCAATGGACTCTCTGACTGGAATGGTTTCTTCATCAACTCCTTCAAATCTCTCCAATCTCTGCAAAATGGACTTGGAGGATTGGAATCTTCATAGGATGTAATGATTTGGACTTCAAAAAAGAATATACATGGCTGAAAGATAAGGAATAATATCATAGAAGAAGAATTGAAGAGAAGGAATGGGGCTTATCACCCACTGGTTGGCTAGGGAGCATCTCCTTTCCTTGGTAAGCTAAAGTGTTCACACACAAATTCAATAATGATCAAAAGTTGTGAAAAGGAGTTGCTTGGATTATTTTATAAACTTCCTGATGACCTGTTGAGAAATTTGATATGCTTGGTGACCTATGAGAGCCCTTCTAAATTCGTCCTCCTTGAGAGGATAGGATTTCTTGCTTTTCCCCTCTCACAGCTTTTCATCCTTCAGAAATTGTGCCCTCCTTGACTTGAGATGTTTCTTTCTTTGTAAAATAGTTTCATGCTTTGTAAACTGGCCTCTAATTTGGAAACTACACCCTTTGGCATGTTTCCTGATTTGTTAGCTGACTTACTTTTGGAAATTGCGCCCTCCCTTGGATTTTTCTGAATGTTTCCAATTTTATGCTTTTGGAAACTTCTTACACCTTCCCTACTTTTCATATTTTGCTATTTCCTTGCCTCTGGTTCCATTTTAGCAACCTTATCCTCATGAGGGTGCCCTCTTGGATCACTTTCTCAAAATTTATGAATAATTATTTATAAAAATAATTAAGATTAAAAAAATTATTGTTTATACGAGACTTGGGATAATATTTATTCTAAGCATACATAAAATGAAATAAATTTATCTCCTTGGGGGTTATTTTGTCCCCTTTACCCATGGGAGCTTAAATGAGCCAAAATTGGGGACATGACAGTCCTCCCTTCCCAAAATTGCTTGTCCTCAAGCAATTGAAAACAACTCCAACCAACTATGAAGCCAACCAATGACTTCACTCCTCAAAATATGTTGCTGGTTGTCTACAATTGGAATCCTCCAATTCAAGCTGAAATACCAAGGGTCCATCATGTTTTTTTCTGATCCACTCTGATTATAGCCATTCTAAAAATGACTAACTATTTTGTTTTCTTTTTTTTAACAAAATTTTCAACCCAGTTAGGATAACTGAGTAGAATGGCTGGATCCCATTTCTTCCTCTGTAAGGACCCAAAGTTTTCTGCCACCTTTGGAAATCTAACACTCCAAGGAATGCCAGGGTCCCAAGATCTCAACTGCATCCTCCCAAAAATCAAAATCACTTGGGAGTGTCTATCATCAATCATGATGCCAAGATCACACCACCACATTGAAAGTTGATAAATTCCAATGCAAAACTGAATGTCAGTGATAATTCCCCACCAAACATGGAAGTCCTCACTCTGGGGATGAATCGTATCAACTCTTCCCAAGGAACAGGTGGTGACCCATGTCCATCCAAGAATACTGAGAGAATCATCTAGCAACCATGGATGCTCATGCCAATGCTCACATGAGATACATGTTATGTCTAATGAATCTTTTCTGATGCAAGCAATATATTTACCTTTGGGGCTTCTTACCTCTAACATTTCTCCACTCAACTAATCAATGTATGAACAAAACCCACATCTAATTGGTCCAAATGAAATTATTTTATCTTCCCCATGTGTTATCCTTTTTATGGTGCAAAGGCTCAACATTCTACAATTTGTTCCACCCAGCTGGCCCAGCTGGAACTTCCATGCATTCCTATGCATGATGGAGCCATCTGAGAGATGCCTCTGCTATTACTTATCAAATTGGGAAGGGAATGGTGCACTTTTCAAACCATGTGGCTTGACCATTAATTCATCAATGGGATATGTGAGAGCCTCCTGTTCCTCATGGGGCCCCAATAGGAAAAATCTCTTTACCCAAATTTCATCCCTATGTGGGTTGGTTTCCATAGGTGTGTGGGATGAAGGACAGTGAATCAACTCTTGTAAATAATCATTCATATGACTTGTGGTTGGCTCAACCAAGGTGAGAACATGTGCCTCCTCCAAAACCATGCAACTCCATCCTAAAGGAAACTCATAATATATCTGGAAATGAGCAGGTGCTTGGTCTTCATTTTGCTTGTCTTCTAACTCCTCAAGCACATGCAAATCAGAATGTACTTCATGTGCCACCATCACATGAAGTTCCATTTCTACATCATGAATGCAATCATCCATATACAAATGAATGTCTACAATGCAGGGAATGAAATGTGATTCTTGAAACGTCTCATGTAGTTTCTCAATATACTTCTCAGATTCTTGAAGGGTTTTGTGCGTACTCTTCAAAGAATTCTGAGTGGACTCCAAATATAAGGTGAGATTTTCAGTATTTGCTTCACCCCGTAAGTGTTGATGTATATGTAACTTCGGAATGTATTTCACATATATGTATATTGTATTCCTATAGAGACGTTATTATTCCTCTATACGGAACTGTTTGTATTCCTATAGAGATGTTATTATTCCTCTATATGGAAGTGTCGTCATTTATATTGTAAGTGTCGTAACTTATACTTGATGGGTTATTAGAACACCTTGTTGGGGTTGGCCCTGTATAAGTCATGTGGGTCGAAGGGTTATTAGAACACCCTATTGGGGGTCGGCCATGTGGGTCAAAGGGTTATTGTTAAATTTTCAGAATTTACTTCAATCTGATCTAGGATCTTAACTGAGAGAATAACATGTACAGCATATCTACAGCATATCAATCATGGAGACAATAATGCAAGCACACAAGAGACACAAAGATTTACTTGGGGAAAACCATAAAGGTGAAAAACCCCAATAACTTCCTCAGAGATAGATAGAGCAATGATACAACCAACCATAAGAGATAGACACAACCTAGCAGCAGATCCTCCTCCTCCATAAGTGCGCCACTCCTCCTTGAGTGCATGTGTGAGAAGTGAGTGAGTAAATAGAGTGCCTCCCGCACTCTATTTATACTTGACTTGACTTGGCCTTTTGCCTAACTCATGTAGGCTCGAACTTAACCACATAACATAATGCTGAGTGGGCCGACCCCCAATAGGGTGGTATAATAACCCTTTGACCCACATGGACGACCCCCAATAGGGTGGTCTAATAACCCTTTGACCCACATGACTTATACAGGGCCGACCCCAAATAAGGTGGTCTAATAACCCATCAAGTATAAGTTACGACACTTACAATATAAATGACGACACTTCCTTATAGAGGAATAATACCATCTCTATAGGAATAAAATATACATATATGTGAAATACATTCCGAAGTTACATATACATCAACACTCCCTCTTAACTAGGAAGGTATTTCTCAGCACAGTTCTTCTAGCACAAGTCATCTTCTCTGGATAATAGTCATCGAGTCATCATCATCGTCACTGCTGCTGCTATCTCAATCAATCTCTGAATCTACTCGTCATAGGAAGTTCTACAGAGCCAGTCCTTTTTCATACTGGATGTAGGCCCACCACCTGCAGGTCTTCGTCATCACTGGCCATACTGTGGAATCCTCAGGACTTATTACGTGCGTCACAAAACCTCGAAAGAGCATCCCAGGATGTTACGGGTACACAACTCCGACCTGTAGGATCTCCCAGGGCGCTATTACATGTGACCCCACCACAAAACCTCGCAAGAGCATCTCAGGATGTTACGGGTACACAACTCCGACCTGAAATCTCCCAGGGCACAAATTACATGTGGTCCACCACAAAACCTCGCAAGAGCATCTCAGGATGTTACGGGTACACAACTCCGACCTGAAATCTCCCAGGTCAACGAATTACATGTGGTCATGGCAAAACCTCGCAAGAGCATCCCAGGACTGATTACGGGCACACAGCCCAACCTATCGGATCTCCCAGGGAAACGAATTACATGCCATAGGACAAAACCTCGCAAGAGCATCTGCCAGATATCCCAGGGCGCTATTATATGCCATAGGCAAAACCTCGAAAGACTATCTGCAGATCTCCCAGGGCAACGAATTACATGTCCTCCCAGAGCAAAACCTCGAAAGAGCATTTGCCAGATGTCCCAGGGCACCGAATTACATGCCATAGGCAAAACCTCGAAAGACCATCTGCAAATCTCCCAGGGCAACGAATTACATGCTCATCTGCACAACCTGATCCACGGCCATAGAGTATCAACCTGATACTCACCATACATCATCCTGATGTATCCATGATCATCCTGATCATCATCACTGCAACGTCCTGCTGCATGTCATTTGGAGCAACATCCTGAAGCTCGTCATCTATGATCATCCTGATCATCACTGCAACATCCTGCTGCATGATCCACCTGATCATTAATGCATCTACCTGATGCATACCAACTATCATACATGATCCTCCTGATCATCAATGTATCCACCTGATACAAATACATGATACATATCATCATACATGATCCTCCTGATCATCAATGCATCTACCTGATGCATACCAAGTATCATACATGATCCTCCTGATCATCAATGTATCCACCTGATACAAATACATGATACATATCATCATACATGATCCTCCTGATCATCAATGCATCTACCTGATGCATACCAAGTATCTACCTGATACATATCATCATACATGATCCTCCTGATCATCAATGTATCCACCTGATACAAATACAAATACATGATACATATCACCATACATGATCCACCTGATCATACAATGTATCCACCTGATACATATACAGATACATGGTCCAAGCATCCAACATGATGCATACATACATACATAAAATGATCCAACTGATCATATCCAAGCAGAAACCAGAACATCATCCTGATGCTCATCATCCAGCGCTTACATCCACAGCCATGTGAAGGATCCTCCTTCCAACATGCTTGGAATGGCTTCAGCAAATGTGTCCATCACTTCTTCCTCGAAGTATCCTTGATCTGAAGCACGACAAGCCTCTCTCTGAAGTACTCGAACTTCACCCTGGCTAGTGGCTTCGTCAGCACATCTGCAATCTGCTCGTCCGTCGCAACATACAGGAGCTTCACAGCTCCTCTCTGCACCATATCCCTGATATAGTGATATTTGATCTCTATGTGTTTCGACCTGTCATGAAACACTGGGTTCTCGGACAGCTTCACACAACTCTGGTTATCACAGAAGATACCAGTAGCCTCCAACGGGAGATCAAATAACTCAGACAGTAGCTTCCGTAGCCATACTGCCTCACAACTAGCTGAACAGGCTGCAACATACTCTGCCTCAGCTATACTCAGTGCTACGCAGGACTGCTTCCTGCTAAACCAAGAGATCACACCTGATCCCATACTGAAGCAGCACCCAGATGTGCTCTTCCTGTCTGCAGCACTGCCAGCCCAATCTGAATCAACATAACCTTCCAGGTTAAACTTTTGATTCGCCTCATACCTGAGCCCATAATCCACTGTACCCTTCAGGTACCTCAGAATCATGCTTTACAGTAACCAGGTGAACACTCCTTGGATCCGTCAGGAACTGGCTCAATGTGTTCACAGCAAAGCAAATGTCTGGTCTCATGTTCGTCTGGTACATCAAGGACCCAATAATCTGACGATACATAGAAACATCAACTGGCTCAGATGAAGCATCACAAAGAAGCTTCAGATTCGATGCCATAGGTGTGGCCATAGCCTTGCAGTCCATCATCCCGAACCTCTTCAGGATCTCTACTGCATACTTCCCTTGTCCAAGGAAGATTCCATCACTCTGCCACACCTCCATGCCAAAAACAAATAGTGCATCATTCCCAAGTTCTTCATCTCGAACTCGGTAGTAAGCTTCCGCTGCATGTCGGCAATCAATCTATCTTCACCTGTAACAAACAAGTTATCTGCATACATATGACTCCCTGTCAGGTCTTGGGACTGCATCCCAAACATCTTCTTCATGATCTACGGATCATGGCATTCCATTTCGTCATCCCAGATCCTGGGAAATTCAATATCTTCAATAGATATCTTTCTTGCTGGAACAAATGTTGTAGTCCTTTTGTAGGAGATGGCATATGATCTTTCCTACACAACAAGTTAAATTGCATGATTAGAAAACATCTTATAGTTTTCAGAACAAATTCTTACACATAAAGAAATATGCCATACAGTCATGCAATTATCTTAGCCAATGCTTCAATACAACATTTATCCATATCCCGTAACTTTCTAGATGCCTTCCAATCTCTACCAGAACATTGTTAAGAGTGTGCACAACTCCCAACATGTCAGCAAAGAGGTTTCATTCTAGATAAGTAGCAATGGAATGTTGTACAGTGCCATAGGCTACTTACCCATGCATATTAGTAGTATACTGTTCATCAATGCAATTATTCTAATATGCATAATACACAACCTAATTCTAGGAACATCAGTAGATACATTATTGAACAGTATTATTTAAGAAATGACAATTCAAATACTTATCTTTGTTTGTTCGTTGGGTGGACTCCCTCTGAGTCTTTGCTTCCTTGCAGGAGCTGCTGAGTCCTAATCTGAGGTAGCTTCTTCTACACCTTTCTGTTGTGAAATGTAGAGAGATGATCAACTCCCTCTGAATATCTGCATCCTTGCAGAAACTACTGAAGTGTGCTCCTTTGCTTTCTTGCAGGAACAACTAGAGTGTGCTCCTTTGCTTTCTGGCAGGAGCAACTGGAGTGTGCTCCCTCTTGATCTTTGCTTCCTGAATTACCTGTTCTTGAACTCATATTCATCCTTGGTCCCTATGCATGCTTATTAGTATCATGAATGTGTTATCCTTGTGATCTCATATAAAATCATACATTCATTAGTATACTATTAAAACGCAATAATCTCAAGCATGTATAGTCATGATCATTTCAAACAGAAATAATAAGCATGAGCATTCAAGGACTCTTATGGTTAGTCAAATCATAAGAAACATAACATGTCTAAACCTGTAATTACTCAAACCTATGACTCTTCAGGTTAGTTGAATCATCAATCAAGATAAGAGATATAATATGCATAAAACCTGTGATTATTCAAAGCTATACCTTCATGATTCTTCTGGTTAGTCATATCATCAATTATGGTAAGAAACATAATATGCATACAACCATGATTATTCAAACCTATGACTCTTCGTGAATAATCATTATCAACAACACAATAGTATAAGATCCTAACACAAGGTAGGATTCTATCTTGATATAGGAAAAACATACCTGGATTAGCATGCTAGCTAGTTATGTCTAACATACCCGTATAATGTCTTTTGGTTCTCTTCAATGACTTGTGCTAGTAACCTGCATGTCTCAATGGTTAGCCATTATAAAACCAAGTTATACATACCTCGTAAATGGATCTTCTATGAGATCCATGACAATGGATGAGTCTTTATCCTCATGTCACCATGATCATATGTTCTTGAACTGGAGCATGATTTGTCTTTCTTGGTGTACCTTTCATGTTAGTAGACAACATAAAACTCATACAACATCACAATGTGTTAGTACAAACATAAGTTTCATACTCCTAATAAATGAATGACTTCTATCATGCATTCATAATTTTATTAAGGTGATATGACAAGTCTAAAATCAAGATTGTACTAACCGTGATAATATGAAGACAAGCATACCATAAACTTAATTATGAACAAAGCTCAAAACATACCTCGATGAGTCATACCTGTCGAGATCACTTGTAATCTTCTTATGTAAGGCCTTAGCCTCATCTCCCTCTGAAACAGGAACTTCTTCACTTATGCAAGTGATTAACCCAATCCACTTGATTTGCAAGAACTGGACCTTGAGCTGGATATGGGTTTGTCAGAGAAACCCCAAAAATTCAAACTTTGAATTTCAAACTTCTGATAGGATAGAAATATGTGCCTTGATGAGCTGATCAAGTTGGTATATTCAGAATTTGAAAACTGCAAAGTTTCACTCCTCAATTTTGCCTTTGAAACTTCTAGATTCACTAGACGTGACCCTGAACTGGGGTTTGATGAAGCCCACTCTTTTTCCCCATCAAAATGTTTGATCCAAAGCTCTAAGCTTCTATTTTTCTGAGGAGCTTCCAGCCGTGGTCACAGATTTCAAAAATTCCCATTTTTACAGAAGCCCTAATTTTCCACTTTTCTGATCAAAGTCCCGAACTAGGGTCTAATCAAGCCCGGCCTTCTGCCCAACCAAAAATTCTGATCTTGGTCTCTAAATTTCTATTTTGATGAGTAGCATCCAGCCGTGTTCTCCGATTACAAAAATTCCAACTTTCTCCAAAGCCCTAAATTCCGGAAGCCATGAATGAAGGTACCAAAAAATAATTCTGTTTTGACAGAAATATGTACCTGATTGTTTCTGGTGTAACTCCGAAATTTTTGATCCACAGGGTCTGAAAAAGTTTCCTGAGATAGCTTGACCTGTTATCTTTCCATCCTGACAGGTCTGACCTCAATTGGATTCTCTGAGAGAGAGATATGCCAAATGTCGCAACGTGACCTGTTTTGGGATAAAACAGGAGAGCAAACTTGTACGGCGTGCCACGTGTCACTGTTTTAACTTCAGCCTCTGAAAAAGTTTTCTGAGATAGCTCGGCCTGTTACCTTTCCATCCTGACAGGTCTGACCTCAATTGGACTCTCTGAGAGAGAGTTATGCCAAATGTCGCAACGTGACCTGTTTATGGGATAATACAAGAGAGCGAACTTGTACGGCGTTCCACGTGTCACTGGTTCGACTTCGGCCTCTGAAAAAGTTTTCTGAGATAGTGCAGACTGTGTACTACCTGTCACTTTTTACGAAATTTCATTTGGAGCTTCCTAGCCCAAGATATGACCTTTTTCCCAAGGTCACCTGATTTTGACTCAGATCTGGAAGAGGCAGAAACCCTATATTGTACAGATCATAAATCACAAAGTACAACGAATTAGAGGTTGTCCTTTGGACACAAGATACCTGGAGATCTTAGCTTCGGCATGTAACAATTTCAGATCCGAAAACTTCGCCAAAACGGATTTATAGCGAAAGTGCTACGATGACTGGTTTTTGCTATATCAAGCCCTAGCATCGTAAGTGCAACAAGTGTCATACATGCCATATCATGCCTTCTTTCAGGCTAGCTCTGATACCATGTTAAATTTTCAGAATTTACTTCAATCTGATCTAGGATCTTAACTGAGAGAATAACATGTACAGCATATCTACAGCATATCAATCATGGAGACAATAATGCAAGCACACAAGAGACACAAAGATTTACTTGGGGAAAACCATAAAGGTGAAAAACCCCAATAACTTCCTCAGAGATAGATAGAGCAATGATACAACCAACCATAAGAGATAGACACAACCTAGCAGCAGATCCTCCTCCTCCATAAGTGCGCCACTCCTCCTTGAGTGCATGTGTGAGAAGTGAGTGAGTAAATAGAGTGCCTCCCGCACTCTATTTATACTTGACTTGACTTGGCCTTTTGCCTAACTCATGTAGGCTCGAACTTAACCACATAACATAATGCTGAGTGGGCCGACCCCCAATAGGGTGGTATAATAACCCTTTGACCCACATGGACGACCCCCAATAGGGTGGTCTAATAACCCTTTGACCCACATGACTTATACAGGGCCGACCCCAAATAAGGTGGTCTAATAACCCATCAAGTATAAGTTACGACACTTACAATATAAATGACGACACTTCCTTATAGAGGAATAATACCATCTCTATAGGAATAAAATATACATATATGTGAAATACATTCCGAAGTTACATATACATCAACAGTTATTAGACCACCCTATTGGGTGTCGGCCCAGTCAGCATTATGTTAAGTGGTTAAGTTGAGGCCGACCTAGTTGAGTAAAGGTCAAGTCGAGCTAGTGTATAAATAGAGAGTGTGTCTCTCTCATTTTACACATTATATTCTCTCTCACACTCTCAGGAGAGTGGCGCACTTGTGGAGGAGGAGAAGCTGCTGCTAGGAGATGTCTATCTCTTATGCTTGGGTTGTATCATTGCTCTATCTATCTCTGAGGAAGTTATTGGGGTTTTTCACCTTTATGGTTTTCCCCAAGTAAACTCTGTGTCTCTTGTGTGCTTGCATTATTGTGTCCATGATTGATATGCTATACATTTGTTGTACATGTTGTTCTCTCAGTTAAGATCCTAGATCATATTGAAGTAAATTCTGAAAATTTAACATGGTGTCAGAGCTAGCCTGAAAGAAGGCATGATATGGCGTGTATGACACTTGTTGCACTTACGATGCTAGGGCTTGATATAGCAAAAACCAGTCATCGTAGAACTTTTGCTATAAATCCATTTTGGAAAAGTTTTCAGATCTGAAACTTTTACAGGTCGAAGATCAGATCCCCTTGTACCTTGTGTCCAAAGGACAACTTCTAATTCATTGTACTTTGTCATTTATGATCTGTACAATATAGGGTTTCTGCCTCTTCCAGATCTTAGTCATAAACAGGTGACCTTGGAAAAAGGTCATAAATTGGGATAGGAAGCTCCAAATGAAATTTCGTAAAAAGAGACAAGTAGTACACAGACCGTACTATCTCAAGAAATATTTTCAGAGGACGAAGTTGAACCAGTGATACGTGTCATGCTGTACAAGTTCGCTCTCTTGTTTTATCCCATAAACAGGTCACGTTGCGACACTTGAAATAACTCTCTCTCAGAGAATCCAATTGAGGTCAGACCTATTGGGATGGAAATATGACAGGTCGGGATATCTCAGGAAAAATTTTCAGACCCTGTGGATTGAAAAGTTCGGAGTTACACCAGAAACAATCAGGTACATATTTCTGTCATAACCGAATTATTTTTTAGCACCTTCATTCATGGCTTCCGGAATTTAGGGTTTCAGAGAAAGTTGGAATTTTTGTAATCAAATACTACGGCTGAATGCCACTCATCAAAATAGAAATTTAGAGACCAAGTTCATAATTTTTGGTTGGGAAGAAGACCGGGCTTGATCAGACCCTAGTTCGGGACTTTGATTGGAAAAGTGGAAAATTAGGGCTTCTGCAAAAATGGGAATTTTTGAAATCTGTGACCACAGCTGGAAGCTCCTCAGAAAAATAGAAGCTTAGAGCTTTGGATAAAACCTTTTGATTGGGAAGAAGAGTGGGCTTCATCAAACCCTAGTTAGGGGTCACGTCCAGTGAATCCAAAAGTTTCAAAGGCAAAATTGAGGAGTGTAACTTTGCAGTTTTCAAATTTTGAATATACCAGCTTGATCATCTCATCAAGGCACATATTTCTATCCTTTTGAAAGTTTGAAATTCAAAGTTTGAATTTTTGGGGTTTCTCTGACAAACCCTAATCCAGCTCCAGGTCCAGTTCTTACAAATCAAGTGGATTGGGTTAATCCTAGAAGAAGATGGATTGGTCACCTGCATAAGTGAAGAAGTTCTTGTCTCAGAGGGAGATGAGGCTAAGGCCTTCCATAAAAAAATTATAAGCAATCTTTACAAAGATGGCTTACATGTATGTTTCGAATTTTGTTCATGGTTAAGTTTATGATATGTTTGTCTTCATATCATTACAATACAATCTTGATTAATTACTAGACATGTCGTATTACCTTAATAGAAGATATTCATTGATTAAGGTTTTGACACTTATGATTGTACTAATGCATTGTGAGGTTGTATGAGGTTTATGTTGTTCGCTAACATAAAAGGTACACCAAGAAAGACAAATCATGTTCTACTTCAAGAACATATGATCATGGTGACATGAAGACAAAGATTCATCCATTGTCATGGATCACATAGAAGATCTACTTACGAGGTATGTATAACTTGGTTCTACAATGGTTAACTTATGAGACATGCAGGTTACTAGCACAAGTCATTGAAGAGAACCAGAATACATTATGCGGGTATGTTAGACATAACTAGCTAGCATGTTAATCCAAGTATGTTTTTCCTATATCAAGCTAGAATCCTACCTTGTGTTAGGATATTACACTGTTGTGTTGTTGATAATGATTATTCATGAAGTCATAGGTTTGAATAGTCATGGTTGTGTGCATATTATGCTTCTTACCATAATTGATGATAGGACTAACCAGAAGAATCATGAAGGTATAGGTTTGAGTAATCACGGGTTTAGGCATATTATGTTTCTTACTTTAATTTATGATATGACTAACCATAAGAGTCCTATATAAACCTTGAAATGCTTATTATTTCTGTTTGAAATTATCATGACTATACAGGCTTAAGATTATTGTGTTTTGATAGTATTAAGAATATACTAATGAATGTATGATTATATATGAGACCTCAATGATAACACAATGATGATACTAATAAGCATGCATAGTGATTAAGGATGGATATAAGTTCAAGGACAGAAAATCCAGGAAGCAAAGATCAAGAGGGAGGACACTCTAATTGTTCCTGCAAGAAAGCAAAGATCAAGAAGGAGCACACTTCAATAGTTTCTGCAAGGATGCAGATATTCAGAGGGAGTTGACCACTTCTCACAATCCACATCAGAATGGAGTTGCAGAAAAGAAGCAAGGACTGAGAGGGATTCAACCCAACCAACAAAAAAAGATAAGTATTTGAATTGTCATTACATGCATATTTTATTGTTTAAATAATACTGTTCAATAATGTATATACTGATGTTCCTAGAATTAGGTTGTGTATTATGCATATTAGAATAGTTGCATTGATGAACAGTATACTACTAATATACATGGGTAAGTGGCCTATGGCACTGTACAACATTCCATTGCTACTTATCTAGAATGAAACCTCTTTGCTGACATGTTGGGAGTTGTGCACACTCTTAACAATGTTCTGGTAGAGATTGGAAGGCATCTAGAAAGTTACAGGATATGGATAAATGTTGTATTGAAGCATTGGCTAAGATAATTGCATGACTGTATGACATATTTCTTTATGTGTAAGAATTTGTTCTAAAAACTACGAGATTTTTTCTAATCATGCAATTTAACTTGTTGTGTAGGAAAGATTGTATACCATCACCTACAAAAGAAGGACTACAACATTTGTTTAGCAACAAAGTTATCTATTGAAAATATTGAACATATTGAAGTTCCCAGGATCTGGGAAGAATGCCATGATCGAGGAGTACCAATCGATCATGACGATGTTTGGGATGCAATCCCAAGACCTGAAGGGGAGTCTGTAGTGACTTCCAAGAGGATATACAAGATCAAGCATGCTGCAGGTGGTAGCATAGAGACTTTTGCTCCTGTAGCCAAATACATTTCCATTAGATCAGTACTTGCTCTGGCTGCAATGATGAAGTGGAAGATACACCAGATGGATTTCAAGACAGCTTTCTTGAATGATGTAGTTGAATAAGAAGTGTATGTGGAGCAGCCACTTGGTTCTAAGACACAGGACAGGGAGTCATATATGTGTAGAACTTGGTATGGTAGGATAGACAGCTTTCTATCCAGTTTGGGCTTTACCAAGAGTAAAGCGGATTCCAACCTTTACTACAAGGTTGAGGAAGGCAATCCAGTGATACTACTTTTGTATGTGGATGACCTATTTATTACAGGTGAAGATAGATTGATTTTCGACACGCAGCGGAAGCTTGCTACCAAGTTCGAGATGAAGAACTTGGGGATGATGCACTATTTGTTTTTGGCATGGAGGTGTGGCAGAGTGCAGATGGAATCTTCCTTGGACAAGGGAAGTATGCAGTAGAGATCCTAAATAGGTTCGGGATGATGGACTCAAGGCCATGGCCACACCCATGGCATCGAACCTGAAGATTCTGTGTAGTGCTTCATCTAAGCCGGTTGATATCACTATGTATCGTCAGATGATTGGGTCCTTGATGTACCTGACGAACATGAGACCAGATATTTGCTTTGCGGTGAACACATTGAGCCAATTCTTGACAGATCCAAGGAGTGTTCACCTAGTTGTTGTAAAGCATATTCTGAGGTACTTGAAGGGTACAGTTGATTATGGGCTCAGGTATGAAGTGAATCAAAAGTTTAACCTACAGGGTTATGTTGATTCAGATTGGGCAGGCAGTGCTGCAGATAGGAAGAGCACATTTGGGTGCTACTTCAGTATGGGATCAGGTGTGATCTCTTGGTTTAGTAGGAAGCAATCCTGCGTACCACTGAGTACAGTTGAGGCAGAGTATGTTGCATCCTGTTCAGCTAGTTGTGAGGCAGTATGGCTTCGGAAGCTACTGTCAGAGTTATTTGATCTCCTGTTGGAGACTACTGGTATCTTTTGTGACAACCAGAGTTGTGTGAAGCTGTCTGAGAACCCGGTGTTCCACGACAGGTCAAAACACATAGAGATCAAATACCACTATATCATGGATATGGTGCAGAGAGGATCAGTGAAGCTCCTGTATGTTGCAACGGATGAGCAGATTGCAGATGTGTTGACGAAGTCACTAGCTAGAGTGAAGTTTGAGTACTTCAAAGAGAGGCTTGGTTTTCTTCAAATCGACAACACTTCGAGGAAGAAGTGATGAAGACATTTGCTGAAGCCATTCCAAGCATGCTGGAAGGAGGATCCTTCACATGGCTATGGATGTAAGCGCTGGATGATGAGCATCAAGATGATGTTCTAGTTTCTGCTCTGTATGATCAGTTGGATCATTTACATTTATGTATGTACGCATCATGTTGGATGCTTGGAACATGTATATGTATATGTATCAGGTATGATCAGGTAGATCATGTATGTTGATGGATTCATTGTGTGGATCATATATCTATGTATGTATCAGGTAGATACATTGTATATGATGATATGTATCAGGTAGATACTTGGTATGAATCAGGTGGATGCATTGTATGATCAGGATGATCGTGGATGACGAGCTTATCCAGATGACATGCATCAGGATGATGCAGTGATGATGATCAATATGATCATGTGTACATCAGGATGATGTATGGTGAGTATCAGGATGATACTTTGTGGTCATGGATCAAGTTGTGCAGATGAGCATGTCTGGGAGATCCTATAGGTCGGAGTTGTGTACCCATAACATCCTGGGATGCTTTTTCGAGACATTGCTCTGGGAGGACATGTAATTTGTGCCCTGGGAGATCTTCAGGTAGGATTTGTGTACCCATAAAATCTTGAGATTCTCTTGCGAGGTTTTGTCCTATGGCATGTAATTTGCTCCTGGGAGATCTGGACAGGATGAAAAAGGCCTCAGATGCTTCAGTCAGGTTTTGCCATGACCACATGTAATTTGCTCCTAGGAGATCTGGACAAGATGAAAAATGCCTCAGATGCTTCAGCCAGGTTTTGTGGTGGACGACATGTAATGTTCTCCTGGGAGATCCGACAGGTAGAGCTTTGTGCTCGTAATAGCCTGGGATGCTTCAGCCAGGTTTTGTGGTGAGATCACATGTAATGTGCTCCTGGGAGATCCGACAAGTAGAGCTGTGTGCTCGTAACATCTTGGGATGCTTTAGCCAGGTTTTGTGATGGGTCACATGTAATGTGCTCCTGGGAGAACCGACAGGTAGAGCTGTGTGCTCGTAATAGCTTGGGATGCTGCAGCCAGGTTTTGTGACGCACGTAATAAGTCCTGAGGATTCCATAGTATGGCCAGTGATGATGAAGACCTGCAGGTGGTGGGCCTACATCCAGTATGAAAAAGGACTGGCTTTGTAGAACTTCCTATGATGAGTAGATTTAGAGATTGATTGAGATAGCAGCAGCAGTGACGATGATGATTATCCAGTGATGATGATCCAGAGAAGAAGACTTATGCTAGAAGACCTGTGTTGAGAAATACCTTCCTAGTTAAGAGGGAGTGTTGATGTATATGTAACTTTGGAATGTATTTCACATTTATGTATATTGTATTCCTATAGAGACGTTATTATTCCTCTGTACGGAACTATTTGTATTCCTATAGAGATGTTATTATTCCTCTATATGGAAGTGTCATCATTTATATTGTAAGTGTCGTAACTTATACTTGATGGGTTATTAGACCACCTTGTTGGGGTCAGCCCTGTATAAGTCATGTGGGTCGAAGGGTTATTAGACCACCCTATTAGGGATCGGCCATGTGGGTCAAAGGGTTATTAGACCACCCTATTGGGTGTCGGCCCAGTCAGCATTATGTTAAGTGGTTAAGTTGAGGCCGACCTAGTTGAGTAAAGGTCAAGTCAAGTTAGTGTATAAATAGAGAGTGTGTCTCTCTCATTTTACACATTCTATTCTCTCTCACACTCTCGGGAGAGTGGCACACTTGTGGAGGAGGAGAAGTTGCTGCTAGGAGATGTCTATCTCTTATGCTTGGGTTGTATCATTGCTCTATCTATCTCTGAGGAAGTTATTGGGGTTTTTCACCTTTATGGTTTTCCCCAAGTAAACTCTGTGTCTCTTGTGTGCTTGCATTATTGTGTCCATGATTGATATGTTGTAGATTTGTTGTACATGTTGTTCTCTCAGTTAAGATCCTAGATCAGATTGAAGTAAATTCTAAAAATTTAACAGTAAGGACGTGTCATGATACAACTTTGTAAGCTCCAGTAAGTGATCTCTATCATAAAGCAGCTGAAAAGAAAAAAAAATTCCACTTAGGCTTCCTATTGCTTCCCGAATGTGCTCAAAATCTTCAACAGGGGGTTGCTCCTCCATTGATGCAATTCTCCAATAGCAGTGAGAGACCAAAGCATAAGCTTCATGGAGGTTTTCCAGGACCTCTTTGATATTCCTCTCACTCATCTTCAAAGGCCATTAAAAGTAGTGTGGTTCTTGAGGATGGACCTCCTCTTTTTCTTCAAAGATATCTACTTTATCATGTAGTTCAATAGGTGACTGAAAATTTGATCCTAGAAAAAATTATGTTGCTACAAGCTCTTCATCTTCATGCTCAAGGGGGTTTTTGCTTGCAACAGTTCCTTCAAAAATAATCTCTATGTCACCCATATAGAGACTTGAACATCCATCTGTTTATGCTCTTTCAACCATGTCTAGAATGTCACTTTTATCTCTGTATTTTTCTTCTACAGCACTGGTGGTAGGATCAAGGGAATGGACACCCTGCTCATTTCTGAGTATAAAGAGGCCCTCCAAACTACTCCATGTCTTATTGACAACACAATGTGTGTTTCCATGTGTGAGCTCATCCATTGTCACAACCCCATTGTCATCGATCCAATGCAAGGGAGAGAACATGACACTAGAACTATGTTATTTCTACTTCTCATCCCCATGATCATTAACAAAATTCATAGCAAGTAAAAATACATATGCAGATGTATAAATGCAAGAAACACAACAAAAATAAAATTCTACTACACATACATCTAGCATGTTCTCATCAGCATAATCATAACATTCAATAATTAAATACATTGCATAATTAACACAAGAGAGTACTTATATTGAAATGAAGTAGTCCCGAGCAACTGGCTATGCAACTGTAACGTTCCACCCAACCATAGGCCAGTTGTGCTCATCAATCTCTTAACACAACTACCACCCCCAAGATGGGCATGATTTATACAAGGAAAAAGGGAACAACAGACTCACACATAGCCAAATATACACCAAAAAGCAGCCAATCCAATCCACAGTTGGGTTTATCAGGATGCTAATGCAATAGAAAGGAAGAATTGCTAAGCTAATGAGCTCAACCATAGAGCTATTGGTCCTTCTACAAGATCTAGCTAGCTTGGCACCCACAATACCTACACACCCAACACAATGAAGTATTCTCTTCACTACTATATAGTCCCTCAAGCCATACCTTCCCTTCTAGTGCTCTCAGGGTGTGCATAGAAAAGTATCCAAAGCCCTTAGATCTTGAGTAAAGTTGCACTCTTCACTAGGTTTATCAAGCCAATTCTGGATCCTCTTCTACTCTTGGTTGCTTACACCCATTTCAAGCAAAAACAAGGGACACATATAACCCAAGCCAAAGCTATATTGCAAAAACACATATTTACACAACTGTTGGGCATGAAGGAAAAGTGTTTTTACTGTGGGATGCCCAAAATAGGGTTTCCATGACTTTCCAAAATTGTGGGCACCCAAAAACGAACTGTTAGAGGGGGGATCAACCCTTGGAGAGAAAAATCGATTTCAGAACACGTTTATGGGAATTCAAGGGGAAGAAATGACCTCTATAACCCTTGAATCGTTACTCTCTTCCTCCCAACCACTCTGCAACAAAAAAATGACTTCCCGACTGTGAAAAATGAGGGAAAACGATGGAAAACTTGAAGTAAAATGCCCCAGCAATCTCAGACTACGTGAGGGAGAAAAGATCATGGGTGAAGAATGGATGGGGAATCAATTTCATGGGTGTTTTATTTCCCAAGGAGCCAAAAAATATTTTCCAAATTGATGGCTTTCCCATAGTACATACACGAAATTGGGCAGCCATACCTCTCCATTCCCAATGCATTAACTTCCTCAACCAACTCTTGGAAGAATCAACTGATTGGGTGCATAAGTCAAAATGGGTAGTTGAGGGTTTATGGGTTCTCTCATTAACACTTGAATTGACACTATTGGCTCAAGGGTTTGAATATTTTCCCTCCCTATTCCTTGTAAAAATCATGCCCCTGTACTCTTGTTGCATTGCACAACTAGTAGTTGTGGGTATTTCATTAAAATACATATTTACATGATGCTAAAATTTCTATTGTGCCTGGCTAGCACGAGAACCATATGCATTGATTTTTAATTGTCTATAAATAAAACGCTAAATCTATGGTGGGGCCTTTTCCTTGAGCTTGATACACCCAGTAGTTGGCATTATTGTCGAATGCCAACATCGACTTCGATAAGTTCATCGACTTCGGCATGCATCGTCGACATTTGTGACTGGCGAACTATGATAGATTGTCTCTCTGTCTTCCAGTTGATTGTAACGGTTGAAATTCTGAAACCGTTCTAACTTATCTTGTAACTGAACGTAACGGGAAGACAACCCAAGCGTTCTCAACACTCTATTTAAGCATGTAAAATATCGTAATAGAGAGAGAGAGAGAGAGGAAGGAAGAATCAAGAAGTAACAGAGTGAAAATAAAGAAGAGATTAGTTCTCATTCATGCATATTGTATGTGTGTGTATGTTTATGTGTGTAGTGTATTTCTTGCTTTGCTTATTATTATGCTTCCTCCATAACAGTGTTGTTCATTCAATCGAACTGTTGTCCCCATCGTGCACCTGGGCACATACGGATCATTGGTATCAGAGCTTTATTCATTCATAGATTTATTCATTTAGATCTTTGTTCATTCAGAGCTTTTTTCATAGCTTTGTTTGTGCTTAGGTTATGCTTAGACACTTCCATCAAATTTACCTGAATTATGCATGTTCAAACACGCTCGCAAACTCAGCAATCCAAGCAAACACTACCTTCAAAGATGGCATGAGAAATAAACAATAGACGTGCAATTGATGAGACAGATAAACTCATAGAGCAAGTGTTGGCTCGACAATGAACTTAAATTTTCTCCCAGTTCAATGATATTCTCATGCGATTTTCTTCGACATCAGGAGAATTTCTGACAAAATCATTCCATTCAAGGTGCAAATGAATTTGGACATACCAAATCTAGAAAGCAAGATTGACGCAGAATCCGTCGAAAATTGGGTACAACAATTGGAATCCTATTACTCTGTGAATCAACTCTAAAAAACTGAAAATATCACCATTGCATCCTTAAAGATGTCAACATCTATGCACTGCCGGTGGGAGAACCTATCAACAAATATTGAGAAAAGTGGAGACCCCATAGAGACATGGGAGAAATTTGTCGAATATGTCTGAAACGAGTTCTACCCTCCCAAGTATGTTGAACAACAATATAAGAAGTGGCAATAGCTAAGGAAATGGAAAGACTAGTCCGTACAAAGTTACACCGATCAGTTTTACCGACTAATGGGTAGACTTGGCATTCAAGAAGAAGAGAAATTACTTGTTTTGAAGTACATCAATAGATTGTCCCCATACATTCAGTGGGAGATGGATTTTCTGACTATAAATATGCTTGCGGATGCATTCCACTATGCCAGTAAGCTTGAATCCAAATAAAAAGGAAAATCACGCTTCGCGACTAAGCCGACAGGACGACCACCCAACAAGAAGGCACCAGCTGACTTTTTGACAAGTCAAGATCTTCTCACCTGACTTCGCCAAAGCAAGATCATGGAAAAAATAATTCCTGGAGAGAAAAAAAGAAAATGTAGCAAACAAACTCCTACCGGTAAATGGTGTGATTACCACAATTCATCATGGCATCATACATCTGAATGCAAAGCTCGGAAGACATTTTTGGCAAAAGTGTCAATATTTGAATTGTTCGAAAAAACTCTGGTAGAATCTGACCTAGAAGCAACGACCCTTTTGACATCGACATCGACCACTCTAGCATCCTCAACTATCTTCAACGAGGAGGAATGAGATATCATATTCCATACACAGATATGGGTTCAAAACAATCCATTGCATCTGATTATGGATAACGGTAGCCATAAGAACTTTTTTTCTGAAGATTTTGTGAAGAAACTAGGTCTTGTTACCACTCCACATACTTAGCCTTATAACATCGGTTGGATGAAGGATTGATAGGAACTAAGGATCACCCGAAAATGCAAACTCACCTACTTCATTAATCCTTTTGAAGATGAAGTACTCTGCAACATGACACCAGTCTCCGTAGCCGACACCTTGTTTGGGAAACCTTACTTATGGGATCGACATGGAAGTTACTAGTCACAACCTCAAAAGGTGAGTGTCATCATTCGGAACCAATGGTACGGCATACCAGAGCGATGAACTACACCAACGGTTGCAATGATATATGCTAAACAGACGAAGAAGCTCATCAACCATGCTCAGAAGTTCACATTGATCATGATTAAGCTACAACATTCCAGGAAGACTACAATAACCAGTCGACTCACTGACTAGTGCATCTCCCAACAGAAGTAGCAGACAGACAATATTCTTGATGAGTACCAAAACCTATTCCAAGAGCTAGATGGAGTACCTCTACATTGTTAGGTAAAATAATCTATTAAACTTTCTCTTGGTTCTTCATTACCTAATGCATCTGTGTACAGAAGATCCATTATCGAAAATGAAGAGATTCGCAGACAAATTCAATATTTGAACAACAAAGGTCATATCCGACCCAACTCCTCTCCTTATGGAATTCCAATCGTCCTCATTCCAAAGAAAGATGGTACTTGGCACATGTGCATCGATTACTGGTCCCTCAACAAAATTTTGGTAAAGAATAGATACCCTCTATCACGGATAGATGAGTTCATCGACTATCTGAAAGGTGCTAAATTATTTACTAAGATCGAACTCAAGTCGGGATCTCATCAGATTCTAATCGAGCCCGTAGATGTATGGAAAACTGCTTTCAAGAACAAGGAAGGATGGTTTGAATGGTTAGTCACGCCTTTCGTCTTTACCAATGCACCTGCGAATTTCATGCGGTATATGGATAACATTATTCGACCTTTCATCAGCAAATGTGTCATTGTTTACCTCGATGACATATTGATTTTCAGTCAATCATGGGAAGAACATGTCGAACAATTTCGACAAGTCCTCGACACACTCCGACAACATCGATTCTACTTGAACATGGACAAATGTTCCTTTGCAATGGACATCATCAAATATTTGGGTTATGTAATTGACTCTGCAGGAATTCACGTCGATCCAGACAAAGTGAAAATTCTTAAAGAGTGGCCCATTCCTCAAAGAATTCATGAACTAATATTTTTTCCTTGTTTGGAGAATTTTTATCGATGATTCATACTCGGCTTTAGTCACATAGCCTAGCCTTTGAATTAGTTGACCAAGGGAAATGGGGAAAATGTCTTCAAATGGACATCGACACAACAAGAATATTTCGAGCAGCTCAAACACAAGCTTTGTATTGCACCAGTACATGTGTTACCTGATTCGCATCATCGCTTTGATATTGAGACGGTCGCATCGGACTATTCCTTGGGCGCAATTATCACTCAGTATGGTCACCCAGTCGCTTTTCATTTTGAAACTTTTAACGACACTGTTAGAATATATTCGACGTATGAAAAAGAACTGTACACCATTATTCAAGCTCTTAATCAATGGAGACATTATATTCTTAGAAAGGATACAGTCATTCTCACTGACCACAAGCCTTTACAGTTCGCCCCATCCCAGACGAAGTTACAAACAACTTGACAACTCTAGTGGATTAATTACCTACAACAATTTCAGTTGGTAATTAAGTATCAGAAAGGTAAAGCCAATTCCGCCCCCGATTGTCTAAGTTGACCACCCATTACTCTCCTTCTTACAGTGATGAGTATGCTGGGTTATGACACCACCACTTGGCCTCAATTGTATCAAGAAGACAATGAATTTTCATTAGTCTATCGACAACTTAAGACCAACAAGTCGTCGACCTCCGACTATTTATTGAAAGACACCTTGATATACAAGCTTGGACAGCTTTGTGTACCGATAGGTGAGCATCGACATCATCTCATTTGGGACGCGCACTACAAAAAGAATGCAGGACACTTTGGAGTAGCAAATACCCTTGCTATTTTCCAAAAGTATTTCTTTTGGCCTTCACTTAAAACTGACGTCAACAAGTACATTCAATCATGCATGGTTTTTTCCATTGCTAAACCACCTAATCGATGACTGGGATTGTACACACCTTTGCCAATTCCTAGTTGACCATGGGAATCTATTTCTATGGACTACTTGACAGGATATCCTACTACCAAACATCAGCATGACGCGATCTTAGTAGTAGTCGACATATTTTCCAAGATGGCCATTCTCATTCCATGCAAGAAGACTATGACAGTGTAGCAGCCTGCTCAGCTCTTCTTTGAACATGTCTGGAAACATTATGGTTTAACGAAAACCATTATTTCCGACATAGATGCCATATTTGTCAGGATATTTTGGAAGACTCTCTGGCAACATCTCGATAAAATACTCTCCATATCGACAGCATTCCATACTCAGACAGATGGACAGATGGAAGTTGTGAATCGCTTGGTAGTACAACTACTTCGTATGTACAACCACAAGCATCGACGAACATGGGATGAAACTCTCCCATATATACAACACAGCTACAATCGTGCTCAGCATAGCTATACAGGAAAGATTCCATTTGAGATTTGTTATGGATTTCAACCCTCGGTGCCTATTGAATTGATTAGTTCCTCGACACAGTCGAACAATACCAACTATAACCGGTGAGAACTTGACAAAGCATTGAAGTTTAGAGATCAAATATTTGACGTCCAGAAACAAGTAGATGAAATGTTGCAATGAGATAATGTGAAAGCTAAGGCTCGACACGATAAGCATCGTATCCCTCATTCATTTCAAATTGGGGATCAGGTCTGGTTGCATCTCAAGAAGGAATGATTCACTAGTCCATATAAGAAACTGAAGCCTTTGTGATATGGTCCGTATAGTATTCTTGAGCAGATTGGAGAAAATGCTTTCCATCTTGACTTTCCTTCATGCCTGGGTCTGCATCCAATATTTAATGTGGATCTACTTCGACCATACCATGCACTACTGTTGGAACAGAACGATTTGTAGATAGAAGAACCCAAAGACATCCATCCATATGTTCAGGATCCTCTTCCTTGTGACACCATTGTGGGACGACGAGTACGCCATACAAGGACGAACATAATTCCCTTATTCTCGGTGGCCAAACAGATAGATCCCAGCACAAGGAAAATGGTACTCTACTATTGAACTGACCAACAAGTTTCCTCATCTGTATGAGCAAACAATGGGGACCATTGTTTCTGAAGGAAGGAGGTATGATCCACCCAGCAGTTGGCATTATTGTCGGATTCCAACATCGACTTCGACAAGTTCATCGACTTCAACAAGGTCATCGACTTCGACATGCATCGTCAAAATTTGAGAGTAATGAACTATGACAGATTGTATCTCTGTCATCCAGTCGACTGTAACGGTTGAACTTCTGAAACCGTTCTAACTTCTCTTGTAACTGAACGTAACGAGAAGACAACCCAATCATTCTCATCACTCTATTTAAGCATGTAAAATATTGTAATATAGACAGAGAGAGGAAGGAAGAATCAAGAAGTAACAGAGTGAAAATAAAGAAGAGATTAGTTCGCATTCCTGCATATTGTTTGTGTGTGTATGTTTATGTGTGTAGTGTATCTCCTGCTTTGAGTATTATTATGCTTCTTCCATAATAGTACTGATTCATTCAATCGAACTGTTGTCCCCGTCGTGCACCTGGGCATGTACAAATCAAATCTCCTCACCACGATTTTATAACGATATTTATGTAATTTACAATTTCAATGCAATAGGGTCAAAATCAGGATATTACATCCATCTTGTGGGAACCATGCAAACCCCCTTCCAAATATTTAGCTCGGTCACTGCATTCCTCCTTAACATCAAAGGTTTGAAACTCAACACCAAGGGATTCAATTTGTCCAAACCTATCCTCTAACTTAGCTTCAACTTCATCATGATACAAAAGCGTACAAAAATATGAATGGTTTTCAAACCTTTGCATCATCTTTAGTGTCCTTTCAAGGAAATGAGGTTTTGGCCGATGAACCTCCTCTTTTGCTTCTTGTATTTCAACCTTCTCCCAATCCTGAATTCCGACATTAGAAGGATCTACCAAACCAACCTTTTACTGGAAGTGGTTACCATCTAGGGCTGCAACAACGGAATACAAAAATCAGAATTGCATCCATACCTTTGTGCCCAAATTTCCTCCTCATTTTGTAGACTTATGGTGGCTTGTCCTTGAACCAGATTTTCTTATTCACACCCCACAGATGTGTGCTTATTTTCTGATTCCTTATAAAGCTCAAGAGGTGACTGTAGATATGATTTATTTTTATCCTTTGGTTCATATCCAAAATATTCCTCACCATCATCAACATGCCCAATCTCTTCTGAAATTATCTTGAAATCACCCATGAAGAAATTGGAGGTGAACTCACCTTTCTTGTTGCCAACAATTTCTCTGAATGTTGCTCTATTTTCTTTGCTGCATTGTTCTTCTGATGGATGCAACTGTTGATGTATATGTAACTTCGGAATGTATTTCACATATATGTATATTGTATTCCTATAGATATTTTATTATTCCTCTATATGGAAGTGTTTGTATTCCTATAGAGATGTTATTATTCCTCTATATGGAAGTGTCATCATTTATATTGTAAGTGTCGTAACTTATACTTGATGGGTTATTAGACCACCTTGTTGGGGTCGTCCCTTTATAAGTCATGTGGGTCAAAGGGTTATTAGACCACCCTATTGGGGTTTGTCCATGTGGGTCAAAGGGTTATTAGAACACCCTATTGGGGGTCGGCCCAGTCAGCATTATGTTATGTGGTTAAGTTAAGGTCGACCTAGTAAAGGTTGTTAGGCAAGTCAAGTCAAGTATAAATAGAGTGTGGGAGGCACTCTATTTGATCATTCTATTCTCACACACACTATTTGGAGAGTGGTGCACCTGTGGACGAGGAGAAGTTGCTGCTAGGAGATGTATATCTCTTATGTTTGGGTTGTATCATTGCTCTATCTATCTCTGAGGAAGTTATTGGGGTTTTTCACCTTTATGGTTTTCCCCAAGTAAACTCTGTGTCTCTTGTGTGCTTGCATTATTGTGTCCACGATTGATATGTTGTAGATATGTTGTACATGTTGTTCTCTCAGTTAAGATCCTATATCATATTGAAGTAAATTCTGAAAAACTAACATGGTATCAGAGCTAGCCTAAAAGAAGGCATGGTATGGCATGTATGACACTTGTTGCACTTGCGATGCTAGGGCTTGATATAGAAAAAACCGGTCATCGTAGAACTTTCTCTATAAATCCATTTTGGGGATGTTTTCGGATTTGAAACTTTTACAGGTCGAATATCCGATCCCCATGTACCTTGTGTACAAAGGAAAACTCCTAATTCGTTGTACTTTGTGTTTTATGATCTGTACAATATAGAGTTTCCGCCTCTTCCAGATCTGAGTTATAAATAAGTGACCTAGGAAAAAAGGTCATAACATGGGCTAGGAAGCTCCAAATGAAATTTTGTAAAATGTGACAGGTAGGGCACAGACTGTAATTTCATAGGCCGAAGTTTCAGAGACCGAAAGTGAACCAGTGACATGTGGCACTCCGTACAATTTCGCTCTCCTGTTTGCGACACTTGGCATAACTCTCTCTCAGAGAATCCAATTGAGGTCAGACCTATGGGGTTGGAAAGATGACAGGTCAGGATACCATAGGTAGAAGTTTCATACCCTATGGATTCATAGTTTCAGAATTACACTAGAAACAATAAGGTGCATATTTCTGTCAAAACAAAATTAGATTTTGAGCACCTTCATTCATGGCTCCGAGTATTAGGGTTTCGGAGAAAGTTTAAATTTTTGTAATCAGAGACCACGGCTGAATGATACTCTTCAAAATCAAAATTTAGAGACCAATATCAAATTTTTTGGTTGGGTAGAAGGACGGGCTTGATCAAACCCTAGTTCGGGACTTTGATCAGAAAAGTGGAAAATTAGGGCTTCTGCAAAAGTTGGAATTTTTTAAGTCTGTGACCACGGCTGGAAGCTTCTCAGAAAAATAGAAGTTTAGAGCTTTGGTCGAACCTTTTGGTTTGGAAAAAGGGTGGGCTTTATCAAACCCTATTTTGGGATCCTATCCAGAAGATCCGGAAGTTTCAAAGGCAATTTTGAGGGGTGAAACTTTGCATTTTTCAAATTCTGAGTATACTAGCTTGATCAGCTCATCAAGGCGCATCCTTCTATCTTTTCAGAAGTTTGAAATTCAAATTTTGAATTTTTAGGGTTTCTCTGACAAACCCTAATCTAGCTCCAGAACCAGTTTCTGTAAATCAAGTGGATTGGGTTAATCCTAGAAGAGAATCATTTGGCCACCTGCATAAGTGAAGAAGTTCCTGTTTCAGATGGAGATGAGACTAAGGCCTTACATAAGAATATCACAAGCAATCTTGACAGGTATGACTTATACATGTGTGTTTCGAGATTTTTTCATGATTAAGTTTATGCTATGTTTGTCTTCATATTATTATGGTTAGTACAATCTTGATTAAATTTAGACTTGTCGTATCACCTTAATAAAATTATGAATGCATGATAGAAGATATTCATTAGGGTTTTGACACTTATGATTGTACTAATGCATTATGGTGTTGTATGAGGTTTATGTTGTCTGCTAACATGAAAGGTACACCAAGAAAGACAAATCATGTTCTAGTTCAAGAACATATGATCAGGGTGACATGAAGACAAAGATTCATCCATTGTCATGGATCACATAGAAGATCTATTTACGAGGTATGTATAACTTGGTTCTATAATGGTTAACTTATGAGATATGCAGGTTACTAGCACAAGTCATTGAAGAGAACAAGAAGACATCATATGGGTATGTTAGACATAGCTAGCTAACATACTAATCCAGGTATGTTTTTCCTATATAAAGTTAGAATCCTACCTTGTGTTAGGATCTCTTATATAAGTATACTTGGCATGATTGATTATGTTTATTCATAAAGTTAGAAATGTAAGTAATCAAGGGTTTAGGCATATTATGCTTCTTACTTTTATTGATGATATGACTAACCAGAAGAATTCTATGGTCACATATGAATATGTATGAGTAAGAGAAGTCTTCCTTGAAACCTTGAATACTAATGCTCATTATCTGTGTTTGAAATGATCATGACTATACATGTTTAATATTATTGTGTTTTATTAGTATTATGCTAATGAATGTATGTATGAGACTTCGAGGATAACACAATGATGATACTAGTAAATATGCATAGTAATCGAGGATGGACATAAGTTCAAGGACAGGTAATCCAAGAAGCAAATATCAAGAGGGAGCACACTCCAATAGTTTCTACAAGGAAGAAGATATTCAGAGGGAGTCGACCACTTCTCACAATCCACATCAGAATAGAGTTGCAAAGATTTAGAGGGAGTCAACCCAACAAACAAACAAAGATAAGTATTTGAATTATCATTTCTTGCATATTTGATTGTTTAAATAATAATGTTCAATGATGTATATATTGATGTCCCTAGAATTAGGTTCTGTATTATGCATATTAGAATAGTTGCATTGACGAACAGTATACTACTAATATGCATGTGATGGGTAAGTGACCTATGGCACTATACAACATTCCATTGCTACTTATCTAGAATGAAACCTCTTTGCTGACATGTTGGGAGCAGTGAAAACTCTTAATAATGTTCTGGTAGAGATTGGAAGGCATCTAGAAAGTTACAGGATATGGATGAATGTTGTATTGAAGCATTGGCTAAAATAATTGCATGACTGTATGACATATTTCTTTATGTGTAAGAATTTGTTCTGAAAACTATGAGAAGTTTCTAATCATGCAATTTAACTTGTTTTGTAGGAAAGATCGTATACAAGCACCTACAAAAGAAGGACTACAACATTTGTTTCAGCAACAAAGTTATCTATTGAAGATATTGAATATATTAAAGTTCCCAGGATTCGGGAAGAATGCCATGATCAAGGAGTACCAGTTGATCATGAAGAATGATGTTTGGGATGCAGTCCCAAGACCTAAAGGGAAGTTTGTTGTGACTTCCAAATGGATCTATAAGATCAAGCATGCTGCAGATGGTAGCATGGAGAAATACAAATAAATATTTGTAGCTCGTGGAAAGAAGAAATAGACTATGAAGAAACTTTTGCTCCTGTAACCAGGTACACTTCCATTAGATTAGTACTTGCTTTGGCTACAGTAATGAAATGGAAGATAAACCAGATGGATGTCAAGACTGCTTTCTTGAATGGTGTAGTCAAGGAGGAAGTGTATGTGGAGCAGCCACTTGGTTTTGAGACACATGACAAGAATTCATATGTGTGCAGGTTGAAGAAAGCCTTGTATGGCTTGAAGCAAGCTCCTAAGACTTGGTATGGTAGGATAGAAAGCTTTCTATCCAGTTTGGGCTTTACCAAGAGAAAAGAGGATTCCAACCTTTACTACAAGGTTGAGGAAGGAAATCTTGTGATACTACTCCTGTACATGGATGACCTGTTTGTTACAGGTAATGATAGTTTGATTGCTGATACCAAGAGGAATCTTGTTACCAAGTTCGAGATGAAGGACTTGGGGATGATGCATTATTTTCTAGGCATGGAGGTGTGGTAGAGTGCACATGGTATCTTCCTTGGACAAAGGAAGTATGCAGTGGAGATCCCGAAGAGGTTTGGGATGATGGTTTGTGAGGCCATGGCCACACCTATGGCATCAAACCTGAAGCTTTTGTGTGATGCTTCATCTGATCTAGTTGAAGTCACTGTGTATCGTCAGATGATTGGGTCCTTAATGTACCTGACGAACACGAGGCTAGATATTTGCTTTGCGGTGAACACATTGAGCTAGTCCCTGAAAGATCCCAGAGGTTTTCAACTGGTTGCTGTAAAGCATATTCTGAGGTACCTGAAGGGTACGGTTGACTATGGGCTCAAGTATGATGCGAATCAAAAGTTTAACCTACAGGGTTATGTTGATTCGGACTGGGCAGGCAGTGCTGCAGATAGGAAGAGCACTTCTGGGTGCTGCTTCAGTATGGGATCAGGTGTGATCTCTTGGTTTAGCAGGAAGCAGTCCTGCATAGCACAGAGTACAGCTGAAGCAGAGTATGTTGTTGCTTGTTCAGCTAGTTGTGAGGTAGTATGGCTTCGGAATCTACTGTTTGAGTTATTTGATCTCTCGCTGGAGGCTACTGGTATCTTTTGTGACAACCAGAGTTGTGTGAACCTGTCTGAGAATCTGGTGTTCCACAACAGATCGAAACACATTGAGATCAAATATCACTATATCAGGGATATGGTGCAGAGAGGAGCAGTGAAGCTCCTATATGTTGCGATGGATGAGCAAGTTGCAGATGTACTGACAAAACCACTAGCCAGAGTGAAGTTTGAGTACTTCAGAGAGAGGCTTGGTGTTCTTCAGATTGATGACACTTCGAGGAAGAAGTGATGGAAACATTTGCAGAAGCCATTCTGAGCATGGTGAGAGGAGGATCCTTCCATTGTTGTGGATATAAGTGCTGGATGATGAGCATTAGGACGATGCTCTAGTTACTGCTCTATATGTATATATATGCATCATGTTGAATGCTTGATATGATCGATTGGATCATTTATATGTATATGTATGAACGCATCATGTTGGATGTTGGATATGATCAGTTGGATCATTTATATGTATATGTATGTACGCATCATGTTGGATACTGGATATGATCAGGTAGATCAAGTATGTTGATATGTATCAGGTATGATCAAGTGGATCATGTATTTGTATATGTATCAGGTGGATACATTGTATGATCAGGTAGATCATGTATGATGATATGTATCAGGCAGATACTTTGTATGCATCAGGTGGATGCATTGTATGATCCGGATGATCATGGATGACGAGCTTCAGGATGTTTCTCTAGATGACATGCAATGGGATGATGCAGTGTTGATGATCAGGATGATCATGTGTACATCAGGATGATGTATGATGAGTATCAAGTTGATACTCTGTGGCCGTGGACAGGTTGTGCAGATGAGCGTGTAAGTAGACCTGGGAGATCTGGACAGCATGAAAAAGGCCTCAAATACTCTTTCGAGGCATTGCTCTGGGAGGACATGTAAGTAGACCTAGGAGATCTGGATAGGATGAAAAAGGCCTCAGATGCTCTTTCGAGGCATTATCCTATGGCATGTATGTAGACCTGGGAGATCTGGACAGGATGAAAAAGGCCTCAGATACTCTTTTGAGGCATTGCCATGACCACATGTAATCAAACCTGGAGATTTGGACAGGATGAAAAAGGCCTCATATGCTCTTTAGGTTTTTTGCTTGGAAAGACACCCTTTTATGGTTTTGTGGTAAGAGTCACATGTAATCAGACTTGGAGATCTGGATAGGATGAAAAAGGCCTCAGATGCTCTTTAGGGTTCTTGCTTGGAAAGACACCCTTTTAAGGTTTTGTGACTGTCACATGTAAAAGATCCTGGGAGATCCTATAGGTCGGAGCTGTGTACCCGTAACAGCTTGGGATGCTCTTTCGAGGTTTTGTGACGCACGTAATAAGTCTTGAGGATTCCACAGTATGGCCAGTGATGATGAACACCTGCAGGTGGTGGGCCTACATCCAGTCTGAAAAAGGATTGGCTCTGTAGAACTTCCTATGACGAATAGATTTAGAGATTGATTGAGATAGCAGCAGCAGTGATGATGACGATGATTCGATGACGATGATCTAGAGAAGAAGACTTGTGTCGAGAAATACCTTCCTAGTTAAGAGGGAGTGTTGATGTATATGTAACTTCGGAATGTATTTCACATATATGTATATTGCATTCCTATAGAGATGTTATTATTCCTCTATACGGAAGTGTATGTATTCCTATAGAGATGTTATTATTCCTCTATACGGAAGTGTTGTCATTTATATTGTAAGTGTCGTAACTTATACTTGGTGGGTTATTAGACCACCTTGTTGGGGTCGGCCCTGTATAAGTCATGTGGGTCAAAGGGTTATTAGATCACCCTATTGGGGGTCGGCCATGTGGGTCAAAGGGTTATTAGACCACCCTATTGGGTGTCGGCCCATTCAGCATTATGTTATGTGGTTAAGTTAAGGCCAACCTAGTAAAGGTTATTAGGAAAGTCAAGTCAAGTATAAATAGAGTGCAGGAGGCACTCTATTTGATCATTCTATTCTCACACACACTATTTGGAGAGTGGCGCACTTGTGGAAGAGGAGAAGTTGCTGCTAGGAGATGTCTATCTCTTATGCTTGGGTTGTATCATTGCTCTATCTATCTCTGAGGAAGTTATTGGGGTTTTTCACCTTTATGGTTTTCCCCAAGTAAACTTTGTGTCTCTTGTGTGCTTGCATTATTTTGTCCATGATTGATATGCTGTAGATATGTTGTACATGTTGTTCTCTCAGTTAATATCCTAGATCAAATTGAAGTAAATTCTGAAAAACTAACAGCAACAAATCATAATTTTACTCATGGAATGAGGTGGAGGGTCCTTGTATGGGTTTCCATGAAGAGTGACCCTTTCCAAAATAAGCATTTTTACTTCCCCTTTGTGGCTCCTTTTCATCCTTTCCAAGTGGAAAATTTGCATAGGAATGATTTTCCTCCTCGAAGTCCCCATGAAAACTCACATCTGTAAGTTTTGCTTCCCTATGATTCACTTATTTATGGGATTGGGATGGATCCACATGCATGCCTGCAACTTCATCTTCACTTTTTCCTCCTTCTTCTCCACCTGAAGAACTAGGTATTTCTTGGTCTATTTCATTGATTTTGCATGCCTGTGAGGACACATCCGTATCCTTCTTTTCAATCTCAGCTCCTAGGAGAAAAAATATTGTCCCCACTTCTCTGCACACACTATCAACCATATGTGCAATATTTACTTCATTTTCTTTGCAGTTGGGGTCCTTGAACAATCTCTTCATTTCCAAAGAGTAGTAGTCTTGGAAAGACAGAACCTTCCTTATCTCTTTCTTCAAGGCAGTGTATTCCATGAGATACTGAAATGATCCCTTCAAATTCTTCTCACATGGCATTTTTCCATCATCACATTTAGACATAGATAGATCATATCCTATGTACTCTTCAAACACTTGGTCACTAAAGTAACCATCATCAAATCTCTGTAAATAAAAATCTCCAACATAGGTGTTATAGGTCAAAATTGCACTTCTCTATATGTGATCTCTTTTAACTGATGATCACACAAAAGGACAAAAGGGATGGAAGAGCATGTTGACCCTAGATGATGAATGGCATAGACTTACCCTCTACTTTGCTTAATAAAAGTAGCGTACACCTCAAAAAGTGATTAAAAATATATTAATTTGACGGATTGGGATTAGTTGCAATTGGTTTTACAACTTCCCCAACCTCCCAATCAAACTACCTCTCAATTTGAACTGCCTACATTGTCCTAAAAATACAAGGGAGATGTATTAGAGAGGGACCTAAAAACTATGCATTAAGGGTTGTTATGCTAGAGGAATTCCAAAGTTAGTATGAAGAGCAGGAGCCTAGGATCCGGTTGCACAAGCACTCTGTTATACCTCAAATTGCCACACCATGTGTAAGTGAGAATATACATGTTTCACCACCATGGAAAACATTATGTTTATGCCTCCTAAGGGTGTTAGGACCTTTCATTCTAATGTTGGTACCTTCCCTAGTCACACTTGGAAGAAAATCCAGCAAACAAGGGGTCGAAACCCACATAAACCACCTCCAAAAATTAAGTCTTCTGGAACTACCGCGCCCTGCATGCCTATGGGGGAGTGGTAGTGTCAAACTACCACGTTCTGCATGCCTATGGGGGAGTAGTACTACCGTGCTTTGCTTAGTTATAGGGGAGCGGTACTAAACTTATGATCCTATGAGTCTTGCAAGGGTGATGTTGGAGAGCTTGGAAGGAGGTGCTACTACTTTGGACATCAAGGTATAACATTGTAATCAACTTCTTTTGGCTTTCTTATCATTAATATAACTTAGCCTATTCCTCTCATTTTCATGTCTTTAATGATGAATGCATGAAATTGTCTCTATTTATATAGTTAGATCTTTGTTTATACATATATTGCATTGGAGAAGGTGTTTTGTTTCCTTTGTGAACAGGTTCATAAGTCCATAATCAAAGGCAGGAGTTGTAGCAACTTAGGAGCAGCAGGACAACCATCAAAGTAAGGTATGCCATCTACTTGCTTTGTATTTCCATAGCTTGTTAACTGATGTGTGAGCTAGATCTAGGAGGACTATAGTGTCTATTTGTTTCATCTTTGTCTTGGGTAGGCAACTAGGAGCCTTTTATAATCCCAAGGGGATATCTACCTATCCGTAGGGAGATTTCTCACAACAGAAACTGGCGACCATACTAGGGAGCCTTTCTTCCCTTGTTTCACCTCTGCTTGCTTATTTAGATCATCAAATCCTCTTCTAAGTGTTGTTTCTCATCACCTTAGATCCTCTTTGATCATCATTGAGGACCATTTTAAACTTAGGACCTTATCCTTGCTCGGATCTTGGCCAAACTTTGAGTTTTTTAATCCTACAGGAGACTACTGCTCCCCCACGGTGTTCTAGGGAGAGGTACTGTCCAAACTACCACTCCCCCACAGTGTTCTAGGGCAAGGTACTGTTATACAACTAAGCCTCGCTACTATCACTAGTAGTGTGATAGCTTTGTTGTTCCCTTCTTCCTTCAGATGATGAACTGCTGTCAGATTTAGCTAGTTTCATCTTTTTAGACCCTTTTTGATGACTAGCTTCTTCAGTTTCAAAACTTTTGCTTCTTCCTTCAGTCTGAAATTTTTCCATCAAAATTTGATTTAACTGCTCTTGAGTTTTCAAAATCCTTTCATTATCCTTCTTGACTGTTTCTATCTCAGTCTTCAAACCCTTTATTGTCTGCATTAGCTCTGAGGAGTGAGCAATTACTTCCTCTATCACAGGTTCTCTATACATCTGTCTTGTCTCAGTGTTTGGAGATTCCTCCTCAGCATATTCTCCTAGCTTTTCCATACTTGTTTGTTAGATTCAGAAAAAGGAAATTTTCTGCTCTGTTTAAATGAAACAAAAATACAAATTAGTACATTATATATATATATATATATATATATATATATATATATATATATATTTTCTTTTCATTGTCACCATTCTGCGGAAACTAGTTGGGCCATATCAAGGCCTAGTATTTGAACCATGCTCTGATACCACATGTCAAAATCCATAATTTCAGAAAATTTTAAAATTTTTAAAATCGCAAGTAATATTAATAAATGCATTCATTGATCTGTTTGATTAGTTAAAAATGATCATAAATGTGTCTGAATGATCTGTTGTTATACTTAGATTTTGTTATGAGTTTCTTTACCGCTGCTGATTGTTTTCTGTTTTTCAACCACAAGGGGGAGTTGCCATAGCAAACTAGGCTTACTTAGCTTCCGAGCTAATGCATCAAATTGTCTTTCTCTTACAGATATACAGGTAATGTTCAGGTCGCTGCAAATAATCTTTAAAGCATTATAAATCATTTAGTTGTACCGAATCATTCAGTAAAAAGTCTAAGCATGCTAACCAGGTTATCAGGTGTTTGAAGGTAGCACTCTGCCTATGACCTTCTCAAGATCTTACTGATAGAGAATTAGAATTTACTAGAGAATATGATAACTATTTTTCTTGAAAATTAAAAGGATTAGATAATCCTATGGAGTATTGGTCCATTACTGATATGCATGAATTTCTTAACTAGAGCTTTAGAGTATGACAGAGTTATCATAATCAGATCAATTTTTACTCCACCATTGTTATTGCATCAAGTCATGTTTATAGTTAAAATATTTGATGTGCAACTTCAATTGTAAGGATCTGAAGATATCAATATAAATATACTTTGCTTGTCTCAAACAATTACCAGGTATTCTGTAAATTACATGTCTCCTCTTAACATTTTCAGGATTTGTTTAGCTTGAAAAACTATTCCTATTTCTATGATTGATAAAGGATTGAGAACTGTAAGCTATCTTTATTAAACTCATTGCATCTTAAGGATGACAAGAGTCTACTTGTCATATGTGAAATCTAAGTCTATTAAAATATTATTATTAATTTGTAACAACAATTGAAATGGACTATGGTAACCCTAATCCAATATTGTGAGTTATGTAACTTGAATCTTACAAGTTTTAGGTCACCTAAAGACGAAATGGAACGTCCTATGTCATCTGTGCAACGCTATCTCAATTGCCATAATAGATATGGACATGTCAACCATTTATGCCCAACATCACTACAATATCTTATAATATCTATTGTCTTTTCACATTAGGCTAGGGTATATATAAAAAAATGGTGATAGGTTTTGCAATTAGCATTTGATTCACTTGAAAAATACCTCCTTGGTAATTTTTATAATAATTTACAAGTTCTCTAAGTCTAAATAGACTTTAAGATTTAATCTTGTTCACTATTGACAATTGCGTGGTATTATTGATTGTAGGTCATGTGTTAATGTTCACTTATGCAAGTTCAAAAGCATTGTTTGAATATGGAATATATATATGGCAGGTTTAACTATGGTGTCACGACCCTAAGGGAATATCCATGTTATCATTTTTATTTGGCAAACATATGATGGGAATCTCGTTGTAGAACTATAGAACGACGACCCACTGCATGGGAAATATTTAAAGTGATATGTGGTCATTCCAGAGCCACGCATTTGGTGATATAAATCTGTTGACTAACCCTACTCTGTCATTTCCCTTTGCCTTCGGGCTTGGTCACTCTGCAAACCCTTCTGTCTGAGTTTTGCTGAAACGCTGTTGGTAACAGCTTCCATGCAGCTACAGTGCTTTGTGCTTGTCCAATGTATCGCTTGGGAGTCATTTTTTTTTGCTGTTGGCATTTGTGAGTTTGTTATGACCTAGGGTTTATCCCTTTTGTTACCAGTTCTAACCCTGTCACAGCGTGACTACATCTCCCGAATCGATTATGTTAAGAGCTTCCATGTGGTAGTTTCCCTTTGTTTCTACCAACTCGTTCTTTTGGTGACAAGGGTAGGGTTTACATTCATTCAGCTCATGGTTATCAGGCTAATTACAGGGTTAAAAACTTCCTTCCAAATGCTAGTAAGATACAGAACTGCTCCTTCATTTTTTTTTTTAGTTAAAGAAATGGTTTTGAAATATATACGTTGTAACTGACACCAAAATTGTCGTTGCAGTTTCTTGCTTCTCTTTACAGGTATGGATGGCACGAGCTTCAACGATTGGCTCTACCGGGTAAGCCTGGTTCTCACCATGGCATATCCTCCTTGTTGGTTGTATGTATGGTTAGGGTTTTGGTTTGACTGGAAAGCCACAGTGATTACGGCAACCTTGCTAAATCTTTTAACTGTATATTTAAATGAAATATTATGGGTTTAACCCTGTGTTGTATTTGGATGTTACGGCTTCGATCGGTATTGTAGCTTTTTATACTCCTTTTGGCACTTAGGTTTTCTACAGAAGACTTGTATTGTAAAATTGAAGAGAACGAAGGCTGTGAGCCTGTTCTGTAGGTGAGGTTACGACCTTGTGGTTTTATGGTTCGTTATTTTATGGTTCGTTACAACACTTTTTTAAAAGGTTTAGGGTTAACACCTAGAGTTTTGAAATTTAACTTAATATAAAGTGGTTCCTGTATATTGGTTGGTTTCTTGTCTGCGTTTATTTTTATTCAAAGCTAAGTACAGTAGTAAGTAATTTTTAGTTTTTAAAACACGTATTTTGTGAATTTGTGTCGCGGCTGTAGGTGAAAACATGGTCTTAATTCTCAGTATTTAATTTTACTTGTTAATCTGTAATGATAGGGTTCAAACTGAATCTTACAGTTGTGATGTGGTTTAGTTGTTCTTTCTGTCATTTCGATTTCGACTCTGTTGTTATTTGAGAGTAAAAGAAAAAAATGATATTACTATACTATTGAGCTCGATAAATGAGCTAAATTACTGTTCTGCTATTTCTTTGGTTTTAAAACAATAACCAGGTTTTACGATTAAGACTCTGTCGATAATTGAGAGTCAAGTGAAAGATATTACGATAATGTTTAAGCTCGATATTGAGCTAGATACTAATCTGCTAACCCTACTGTTTTAATAGCTAGGTTATTTAAACTGTTGATAATTCCTTGTGATAATTTTTTGTTAGGGTTTCTGCACCATGATTTAGTTGCTATGAAAAGACTGGTTAAATTTGTAATTAGGGTTTGTGTATTGACTTAATTAATAGGTTATGATAGGTTATCTTTGACTAGGGTTTGTACCCTGATATAGCTATTCTAAAATATAGCTACAACTCTTCTGCAATGTTATCTATAATGGTATCAATACTGTAATTTATGTGGTTATGTTTATTTCTATTCCTATGATTGTTTAAACGAGTTTGTGTTTCCAGAGAATAATTACTGTATACTTAAACCCTACTTATCTATTTAACTATTATAATTAAACTAGGTTTAAAAATTACAATAATAAACTATTGCTTACAATATTACTATTGTATAGCATGCATTAAAAATACCTTATCCGTAAGATAATAATGATATTAAGGAATGCTGAAACACAATAACTCTACCAAATCTATCTACTGCTACTTTGATATACTATTTTACTAACTAATTACTCTTCAGACATATAGAAATAAACTCATCATACATTTATTCAGACTTGAAAAACATAAGGAAATAAACGACAGAACCTGTTTCTGTGGACAACAACAGCAATGGGAGGCTGTTCCTCCCTACCAACTCCTGGAGAGTGCCTAGACAGCACTTCTCAGGACCCCCGAGCTTGCTCTGGTCTCCCTGGATGGAACTAGGTGCAGCAAAATAATTCACTCAGCCCAAACAACTATACTGGAACCAAGTTACTGTAGCATTCCTTTCAAACAACTTCCTTACTGTATATTTCCCTCTTCCTCAATGGGACTCCTGAATAACATTCACCTGAATGCATTCTCCCTCCTGAACAATTCGAACCCCCAGCTCTGTTCATTGAGTACTATTTAAAAGATTGCCTAGGTCTTTGTTGGGTTAACTGTCATTAATGAGCCACCTGCTCTAATTCCACTTCCTTGGGGAATCATGACCCCAAATATAGGGAAGTTGCCACCTGCAACTTAGGAAGTGTTTGAGGATGTTGCCACTTGTCTTTTGCCTTTCCACCTAGTTCCATCCACCAGTTTGACCAGTAACCTCTTTTTAACAGCTCTCCCATGCTGTTGTCTCCATAATTTATTTATTAATAATAAAATATTCTGAATTACATTCCATTTCTAGTGACTCTGCTGAGTCATCAATTCCTACTTAGCATTAAATTTAACATAATGTCTCAGGAATATAATAAAATAACTGCATAATTTTTTTACAAAATTGGGGTATGTGACATACACACCCCCTTAAAATGTAACATTGTCCTCGATGTTACTTATTCCTCATCCTCAACCACCTTCTGGAACAGATTTGGGTATGCTTCCCGCATCTTAATTTCCAGTTCCAAGGTAGCTTCTTCAGGACTAAGGTGCTTCCATTGCACCTTCAGCTGTCCAATTGTGCGGTTCCGTAGAGTAATTTCCCTCCTCCCGAGGATACAATCTGGTTCCACCAGAACTTCCCCTTCTGATTCTACCTATACAACGTTCCAATCAATCACATGAGTAGCATCATGAACATACTTTTTCAGAACAGAAATATGAAAAACATTGTGCACCTTTAAATTAGTTGGTAATGCTAGCTGATAAGCAACTTGACCAATTCTAGATAAAATTTCAAACGGACCACAGTAACGTGGCGCTAATTTTGCACAACTCCCCAGTCTTAGGGAGCTCTTCTTTGGTCTTACCTTTATGAACACATGTTCACCTACCTAGAACTCTTTAGGAGTTCTTTTCAAATCTGCTTGGCTCTTTTGCCGATCCTGGGAAATCTTCAAATTTTCCTGCACTTGTTTCACAATCTGTTCCATTTCTTTTAATAATTCAGGACCTAACACTAATCTATCTACTGGATTATTCCAAGAGATAGGAGTGTTACATTTACGCCCATAAAGAATTTCAAAAGGACTGAACTTAGCTGACGATTGATAGTTGTTATTGTATGCAAATTTTGCTAAATGTAAGTAATCCTCCCACTTACCTGGTTGATCCTTAACATACATTCTTAGCAGATCTTCCATTACCTGATTAACTCTTTCAGTTTGTCCGTCCTTTTGAGGATGGAAGGAAGTACTGAAATTCAGTGTTGTGTTTAGTCCCTTAAACAAAGATTTCCAAAAATTTCCTATGAATTTAGGATCCCTGTCTAAAAGAATAACCTTTGGGACACCATGTAACCTAAAAATCTGCTTCAGAAATATATCAGCTATGTTTGCAGCCTTGTAAGTGGTTTTAACAGGAATAAAGTGTGCTGATTTACTTAATTTATCTACTACCACCATAATTGAATCATTCTGATTTTGATTTATGGGTAATCCAGTAATGAAATCTAAGTTGATTATTTCCCATTTCCAACTAGGAATAGGCAAAGGTTGCAATAACCTAGCTGGATGTTGATGTTCTGTTTTTACTTATTGACAGTCCAAACATCTAGCTATATACTCAGTTGCTTCATATTTCATATTAGGCCAAAAATAATCTTTTCTCAACATGGTGACAGTCTTCTGGTAGCCTGGATGCCCTGAGTAAGGGGTTTTATGAACTTCATCCAGAATTAACAGTTTAACTTTAGATACATTCGAAACATACAGTCTGTCTTTAAACAATAAAAATCCATCTTTATTTAGACTATAAGCCTTTATCAAACTTTCTGTTGGTTCTTCTTTAGCTGTAGCTTGTAAATTTTGATAAATTTCATCCAATTTTATCCCTTCAGTCAGCTGTTCATTTAAATCAGAGGTATAAGTGCTGATAGCTGTTGTAAAATTCAGCTTTGCATTTCTGCTCAAAGCATCAGCCACCTTATTTTCCTTTCCTTTTATGTGCTGAATTTCGAAATCGTATTCACTTAAGAAGGCCAACCATCTGGCTTGCCTTGCATTTAAGTTAGGCTGGTCTAAAAGGTATTTTAGACCCTCATTATCAGTCATTAAGGTAAACTTTCTGCCTATTAAGTGGTGTCACCACATCTTTAAAGCATGAATAACAACAGCTAATTCTAAATCATAAGTGGCATAATTATTTTCATGAATAACAGCAGCTAATTCTAAATCATAAGTGGCATAATTATTTTCATGAATCTTCAGCTTCCTGGGCTCATAGGCAATGACATGCCCATCCTGAGTCAACACTCCACCTAGACCGTCATTACAAGCATCGGTGCAAACCACGAAATCCTTATTAGGATCTGCTATTCTTAGAATAGGCGCAGTTGTTAATAAAGTCTTTAATTTCTTAAAGCTTTCTTCACACTTCAAGTTCCAATCAAACTTCTTGCCTTTCTTTTGCAAGGAAGTGATTGGGTTGGCTATTTTTGAAAAGCCTTCAATGAATCTCCAGTAATAACCGGTAATTCCCATGAAGGACCTAACATCTGTTACGTCTTTTGGTACTATCCATTCTTCGATTACCCGGATCTTTTCAGGATCAACTGAAATCCCTTCCTTAGTCACTACGTGACCTAAGTACTGGATTTCATCCTTGAAGAAATCACACTTACTGAACTTCGCAAAAAGCTGTTGTTCTCGCAGTTCTTGTAAGACTATTCGTAAATGTTCTTTATGTTCCTCTTCATTTTTAGAATAAATTAAAATTTCATCGATGAATACGACAACAAATTTATCCAAGTATTTATGCATTATGTTATTCATTAGACACATAAAGACGGTTGGGGCATTAGTAAGCCCAAATGGCATTACGACAAATTCGTAATGTCCATACCTCGTTCTGAAAGTTGTCTTGAATATGTCCTCTTCTTTAATCCTCACCTGATGATAACCCGATATCAGGTCTATCTTAGAGAACACCGTAGCTCCACGTAGCTAATCAAACAGATCATCTATGCGAGGCAACGAATATCTGTTTTTAATTGTCATCTTGTTTAGTTGACGGTAATCTATGCAAAGTCGCATAGTTCCGTCCTTCTTTTTAACGAAGATTACTGGTGCTCCCCAAGGGGACACACTGGGTCGAATGTAGTTCTTATCTATTAACTCCTTTAACTGTGTTTTTAATTCGTTAAGCTCCAGAATGTTCATACGATACGGAGCCTTTGAACTGGGTACAGCACCTGGTACCAGCTCAATTGTGAAATCCAGTTCTCTCTTGGGAGGTAATCCTGGAATTTCCTACGGAAAAACATTAGTAAATTCATTCGCTACCGGAATATCCTCTACTGTTATCGTGCTTAACTCAGACTTATCTGCCTCATCTGTAATAGTTACAGCATAGGCTTTGCACCCTTTTCTGACTTCTCTTTTAAGTTGTAAAGCAGAAATCTGCCTGATTATCGTTTTCCTAGGAATACCCTTAACCGTTACAGGCTATTCATTATTATTCACACATGTAAAAGTTTTATCAAAACAGTTTAAAACTACCTTATGATGTTCTAACCAGTCCATACTGATAAGTATGTCATATGAGCCAAGTGGCAAAACATTTATTTTAACAGTAATTTTAAAATCATTCATATCTAGAGAACATTCCTTAACATAAGAGGTCACCTTCCTTTTTGCCCCAGTGGCTAATTGTACCGACCAGGAGTTATCAAACCTTTCAACAGTCAGATTACACTTTTCTACTATCTGTGGTGAAATATAACTAAGGCTAGCACCTGGATCTATTAAAATAGTTACAGGGGTTTTGTTAACCATACCTCCTACTTCCACCATGGAAGGTTGGTAGTCAGCTTGGTGGTTCTCCAACGCTGCATTAATTCAGGGCATGGTCCCTGCAAAGTCTCCAACAGTCATTTCATCTTGTATAGTATGAATATTGCTGTTTGGTTTCTTCCGATTTGGGCAAACTGAAGCATAGTGTGGGCCATTGCACTCCCAGCACTTAACAGGCTCCTTTCGTTCAAAATTCTTAGTGTAATTTCCATGATTGTTAGAAGCCTCCTTGCTGCCCTTGAAGTTGTTGGGATTATTAGCAGCTCCATTTTTGCTTCCCTGGAAGTTTTTACCATTAAAATGGTTTATGTTCTTGTTAATCTTGAAATTTTTCTGGGGTACAAACTCCTTTTTCCGGAGCTCAAGCTGATTACTGTTCTTTTTAGCCTTCCAGTTAGCTATTCTTTCTTTCTTTTTGTTCTGTTCAAAACAGAAATTAGCCTTTCGCATAGCTTCTTCCAGAGTTTTGGGGTTATCATATTCGATTCTGTCTTTTATATGATATGGAAAGCAGCTAAGAAATCGATGTACTTTAGGTTTCTCTTCAACAAAATACGGCACATATCTTAACAGACTTAAGAACTTACTGTTTAAGTCCTTCATAGTCATAGATCCTAGTTTTAACTCATAAAATTCCTTGGCCCTTTCTTCATAGTATTGTTCAGACAGAAATTTCTTTTTGAAATACCTTTTAAAGGTACTCCAATTGACCTCTTTTTCTTTGATCCCCTTGACTCTTTTCAAGTCTTGCCACCATATATCCGCCTTTCCAGAAAGGTTATAGATGGCCATTCTTGCCTTCAGCTGATTTGAATAGTTGTATATCTGGAAATATTTTCTCATCCCGGATAGCCAGGATTCTACCTCTTCTCCTGTTTCAGATTTTCCATTGAAAGTTGGGGGTTTTATTTTCTTTAACTCCCCAGAAATCTCTTCATAAGGCCTGTACTTTTTCTTTCTGTTATACAACTCAGCCTCGCTACTGTCACTAGTAGTGTGATAGCTTTGTTGTTCCCTTCTTCCTTCAGATGATGAACTGCTGTTAGATTTAGCTAGTCTCATCTTTTTAGACCCTTTTTGATGACTAGCTTCTTCAGTTTCAGATCTTTTGCTTCTTCCTTCAGTCTCAATTTTTTCCATCAAAATTTGATTTAACTGCTCTTGAGTTTTCAAAATCCTTTCATTATCCTTCTTGACTAATTCTATCTCAGTTTTCAAACACTTTATAGTCTGCATCAGCTCTGAGGAGTGAGCAATTACCTCCTCTATCACAGGTTCTCTATACATCTGTCTTGTCTCAGTGTTTGGAGATTCCTCCTCAGCATATTCTCCTAGATTTTCCATACCTGTTTGTTAGATTCAAAAAAAGGAAATTTTCTACTCTGTTTAAATGAAACAAAAATACAAATTAGTACATTATATATATATATATATATATATATATATATATATATAAATTTTCTTTTCATTATCACCGTTCTGCAGAAACTAGTTGGGCCATATCAAGGCCTAGTATTTGAACCATGCTCTGATACCACATGTCAAAATCCATAATTTCAGAAAATTTTAAAATTTTTAAAATCGCAAGTAATATTAATAAATGCATTCATTGATCTGTTTGATTAGTTAAAAATGATCATAAATGTGTCTGAATGATCTGTTGTTGTACTTAGATTTTGTTATGAGTTTCTTTACCGTTGCTGATTGTTTTCTGTTTAACAACCACAAGGGGGAGTTTCCATAGTAGACTGGGCTTACTTAGCTTCCGAGCTAATGCATCAAATTGTCTTTCTCTTACAGATATACAGGTAATGTTCGGGTCGCTGCAAATAATTTTTAAAGCATTATAAATCATTTAGTTGTACCGAATCATTCAGTAAAAAGTCTAAGCATGCTAACCAGGTTATCAGGTGTTTGAAGGTAGCACTCTACCTATGACCTTCTCAAGATCTTACTGATAGAGAATTAGAATTTACTAGAGAATATGATAACTATTTTTCTTGAAAATTAAAAGGATTAGATAATCCTATGGAGTATTGGTCCATTACTGATATGCATGAATTTCTTAACTAGAGCTTTAGAGTATGACAGAGTTATCATAATCAGATCAATTTTTACTCCACCATTGTTATTGCATCAAGTCATGTTTATAGTTAAAATATTTGATGTGCAACTTCAATTGTAAGGATCTGAAGATATCAATATAAATATACTTTGCTTGTCTCAAACAATTACCAGGTATTCTGTAAATTACATGTCTCCTCTTAACATTTTCAGGATTTGTTTAGCTTGAAAAACTATTCCTATTTCTATGATTGATAAAGGATTGAGAACTGTAAGCTATCTTTATTAAACTCATTGCGTCTTAAGGATGACAAGAGTCTACTTGTCATATGCGAAATCTAAGTCTATTAAAAGATTATTATTAATTTGTAACAACAATTGAAATGGACTAACCCTAATCCGATATTGTGAGTTATGTAACTTGAATCTTACAAGTTTTAGGTCACCTAAAGATGAAATGGCACGTCCTATGTCATCTGTGCAACGCTATCTCAATTGCCATAATAGATATGGACATGTCAACCATTTATGCCCAACATCACTACAATATCTTATAATATCTATTGTCTTTTCACATTAGGCTAGGGTATATATAAAAAAATGGTGATAAGTTTTGCAATTAGCATTTGATTCACTTGAAAACTACCTCCTTGGTAATTTTTATAATAATTTACAAGTTCTCTAAGTCTAAATAGACTTTAAGATTTAATCTTGTTCACTATTGACAATTGCGTGGTATTAGTGATTGTAGGTCATGTGTTAATGTTCACTTATGCAAGTTCAAAAGCATTGTTTGAATATGGAATATATATATGGCAGGTTTAACTATGGTGTCATGACCCTAAGTGAATATCCATGTTATCATTTTTATTTGGCAAACATATGATGGGAATCTCGTTGTAGAACTATAGAACGACGACCCACTGCATGGGAAATATTTAAAGTGATACGTGGTCATTCCAGAGCCACGCATTTGGTGATATAAATCTGTTGACTAACCCTACTCTATCATTTCCCTTTGCCTTCGGGCTTGGTCGCTCTACGAACCCTTCTGTCTGAGTTTTGTTGAAACGCTATTGGTAATAGCTTCCATGCAGCTACAGTGCTTTGTGCTTGTCCAATGTATCGCTTGGGAGTCATTTTTTTTTTATGTTGGCAGTTGTGAGTTTGTTATGACCTAGGGTTTATCCCTTTTGTTACAAGTTCTAACCCTGTCACAGCGTGACTACATCTCCCAACTCGATTCTGTTAAGAGCTTCCATGTGGTAGTTGCCCTTTGTTTCTACCAGCTCGTTCTTTTGGTGACAAGGGTAGGGTTTACATTCATTCAACTCGTGGTTATCAGGCTAATTACAGGGTTAAAAACTTCCTTCCAAACGCTGGTAAGATACAGAACTGCTCCTTCGTTTTTTTTTTTTAGTTAAAGAAATGGTTTTGAAATAGATACGTTGTAACTGACACCAAAATTGTCGTTGCAGTTTCTTGCTTCTCTTTACAGGTATGGATGGCACGAGCTTCAACGATTGGCTCTACCGGGTAAGCCTGGTTCTCACCATGGCATATCCTCCTTGTTGGTTGTCTGTATGGTTAGGGTTTTGGTTTGACTAGAAAGCCACAGTGATTATGGTAGCCTTGCTAAATCTTTTAACTGTATATTTAAATGAAATATTATGGGTTTAACCCTGTGTTGTATTTGGATGTTACGGCTTCAGTCGGTATTGTAGCTATTTATCCTCCTTTTGGCACTTAGGTTTTCTACAGAAGACTTGTATTGTAAAATTGAAGAGAACGAAGGCTATGAGCTTGTTCTATAGGTGAGGTTACGACCTCGTGGTTCTATGGTTCGTTACAGCACTTTTTTAAAAGGTTTAGGGTTAACACCCAGAGTTTTGAAATTTAACTTAATATAAAGTGGTTCCTGTATATTGGCTGGTTTCTTGTCTGCGTTTATTTTTATTCAAAGCTAAGTACAATAGTAAGTAATTTTTAGTTTTTAAAACACGTATTCTGTGAATTTGTGTCGCGGGTGTAGGTGAAAACATGGTCTTAATTCTCAGTATTTAATTTTACTTGTTAATCTGTAATGATAGGGTTCAAACTGAATCTTACAGTTGTGATGTGGTTTAGTTGTTCTTTCTGTCATTTCGATTTCGACTCTGTTGTTATTTGAGAGTAAAAGAAAAAAATGATATTACTATACTATTGAGCTCAATAAATGAGCTAAATTATTGTTCTGCTATTTCTTTGGTTTTAAAACAATAACCAGGTTTTACGATTAAGACTCTGTCGATAATTGAGAGTCAAGTGAAAGATATTACGATAATGTTTAAGCTCGATATTGAGCTAGATACTAATCTGCTAACCCTACTGTTTTAATAGCTAGGTTATTTAAACTGTTGATAATTCCTTGTGATAATTTTATGTTAGGGTTTCTGCACCATGATTTAGTTGCTATGAAAAGACTGGTTAAATTTGTAATTAGGGTTTGTGTATTGACTTAACTAATAGGTTATGATAGGTTATCTTTGACTAGGGTTTGTACCCTGATATAGCTATTCTAAAATATAGCTACAACTCTTCTGCAATGTTATCTATAATGGTATCAATACTGAAATTTATGTGGTTATGTTTATTTCTGTTCCTATGATTGTTTAAACGAGTTTGTGTTTCTAGAGAATAATTACTGTATACTTAAACCCTACTTATCTATTTAACTATTATAATTAAACTAGGTTTAAAAATTACAATAATAAACTATTGCTTACAATATTACTATTGTATAGCATGCATTAAAAATACCTTATCCGTAAGATAATAATGATATTAAGGAATGCTGAAACACAATAACTCTACCAAATCTATCTACTGCTACTCTGATATACTATTTTACTAACTAATTACTCTTTAGACATATAGAAATAAACTCATCATACATTTATTCAGACTTGACAAACATAAGGAAATAAACGACAGAACCTGTTTCTGTGGACAACAACAGCAATGGGAGGCTGTTCCTCCCTACCAACTCCTGGAGAGTGCCCAGACAACACTTCTCAAGACCCCCGAGCTTGCTCTAGTCTCCCTGGCTGGAACTAGGTGCAGCAAAATAATTCACTCAGCCCAAACAGCTATACTGGAACCAAGTTATTGCAGCATTCCTTTCAAACAACTTCCTTACTGTATATTTCCCTCTTCCTCAATGGGACTCCTGAATAACATTCACCTGAATTCATTCTCCCTCCTGAACAATTCGAACCCCCAACTCTGTTCATTGAGTACTATTTAAAAGATTTCCTAGGTCTTTGTTGGGTTAATTGATATTAATGAGCCACCTGCTCTGATTCCACTTCCTTGGGGAATCATGACCCCAAATATAGGGAAGTTGCCACCTGCAACTTAGGAAGTGTTTGAGGATGCTGCCACTTGTCTTTTGCCTTTCCACCTAGTTCCATCCACCAGTTTGACCAGTAACCTCTTTTTAACAGCTCTCCCATGCTGTTGTCTCCATAATTTATTTATTAATAATAAAATATTCTGAATTACATTCCATTTCTAGTGACTCTGCTAAGTCATCAATTCCTACTTAGCATTAAATTTAACATAATGTCTTAGGAATATAATAAAATAAATGCATAATTTTTTTACAAAATTGGGGTATGTGACAGAAAACATGATGTTTATGCCTCCTAAGGGTGTTAGGACCTTTCATTCTAATTTTGGTACCTTCCCTAGTCACACTTGGAAGAAAATCCAACAAACAAGGGGTCGAAACCCACATTAACCACCTCCAGAAATTAAGTCTTCTGGAACTACCACACCCTGCATGCATATGGGGGAGCAGTAGTGTCAAACTACCGCGTTTTGCATGCCTGTGGGGGAGCGGTACTACCGCGCTTTTCTTAGTTATAGGGGAGCGGTAGTTTTGGTTTAGGCTTATCCCTTTTATTTTGGATCTTGGATCTCATGGAGATTTTCTTGGGATAAGGTACCCCTTCGAATCCCATCTCACTTTCCCTCCTTGGCATGATTTAGATCTTTGATCCACATATTATTCACTTAGATCCATAATCTCCTCTTAGTGGTTGGCCTCCCAAATCCTACTTAAAGAGAGCCATCCATGAGCTAGAGGGGGTGATCTTGGAAACACTAAACTTATGATCCTATGAGTCTTGCAAGGGTGATGTTGGAGAGCTTGGAAGGAGGTGCTACTACTTTGGACATCAAGGTATAACATTGTAATCAGCTTCTTTTGGCTTTCTTATCATTAATATAACTTAGCCTATTCCTCTCATTTTCATGTCTTTAATGATGAATGCATGAAATTGTCTCTATTTATATAGTTAGATCTTTGTTTATACATATATTGCATTGGAGAAGGTGTTTTGTTTCCTTTGTGAACAGGTTCATAAGTCCATAATCAAAGGCAAGAGCTGTAGCAACTTAGGAGCAGCAGGACAACCATCAAAGTAAGGTATGCCATCTACTTGCTTTGTATTTCCATAGCTTGTTAACTGATGTGTGAGCTAGATCTAGGAGGACTATAGTGTCTATTTGTTTCATCTCTGTCTTGGGTAGGCAACTAGGAGCCTTTTCTAATCCCAAGGGGATATCTACCTATCCGTAGGGATATTTTCTCACAACACACTCTGAATGATTAGGTATACTTGTACTGATTATTTGCTTTCGATAATAAAGGTTGAAATGCCCTTCCCATCCCAATCAAATGTCTAATGGATTGTATATTTGTTTGGATTAATGCTTGATTTTATTTGATGTTTAAATTGTATTTCAATTTCATCATTGTTATATCAGTCAAGATACACTGAGGAAGGTATCTTTGTATTGCAGGTTCGTCAAACAGAATATCAAGTGGAGGATCAATCGAACGAGCAAGTGAAAGCTAGGATCAAACTTCGTTAACAACGTACACCCTCTATGATCTTGATCTCTTTCCTTTTGTAGAAGCCTATGTAATATGATTAATGCATTTACCTGTCACCCCCTAAGTTGGTAGTGTCCATCTCCTCACAATAGGGTAGAAATACTGAACAACAGACTGGCAACTCCACTGGGGACCGGTTTTTTTCTGTTCTAGGAGACTTTTGTTAACATTCCTTCTAGTACTTTTTGATCTTTTGATCCTCTGATAGGCTTTGTAGGGTACAGTAGCATGTTTTCTTCACTTGAATCATCCCATTTTGAAGTTTTGAGGCTTGTTTTAAACCTTCTTTGGCAAAAACACTGGTTTACCTTAACACAGTAGCTTTTTTCTCTTGAAAAACGCTGGTTTTGCTTCACACAGTAGCTTTTTCCCCTGAAAAACGCTGGTTTTACTGAACACAGTAGTTTTTTTCTTTAGAAAAATGCTGGTTTATCTCTGCACAGTAGAGTACACCTCTAGAAAAACATAGGTTCTCTACTGCACAGTAGAGTTTTTTCCTATAAGTCTCTGTTTGCTTTTGGGATTGGATTTTCGCTTGTTTGGTTTGATTTCCAACCTCTTGCCTTGGCTTCTTAACTGATCATTGAGGTATTTGTGCCTTTGTTTTGTCTTGTTTGCCTCTCCCAAACCCCTTTAGGTCATTTTTGCTTACTTGAGTACTTTTGAAGTGTCTTGCTTGCTTGTGACTCTTTTGGAAACTGTGCCTTGTTCCTTGTTGAACAAAGCTGCTTGTTCATACCTTAGTTACTTGTTGCAGATCTACAAACCTTTGTTTACTAACATTTGTTGTTTGTTGCAACACTAGTATACTCCAATGGTATCTTGTCCTTTGTTTTAGGGTTTTGATTCCAAGTTGAGTCCTTAAGGTGTTTTTTCAAAAGCTCTTTGAGTCGAGACACTTCCTAATTGCTTTATTAGTTTCAGTTTCAAGTAAGTTGAAGTGCTTTTAATTTACTTCATTTTGAGCCTTTGTGTTAGTAAGGTCGTCTTTAGTTCGCTTGCCTACCTTATACTTGGCTTAGTGCTTTTGTTTAGGGTTTGGTGCTTTGGAGCAACTTTCTAAGTTTTCTTTCCAGTCATAAGTGTCTCTCATCCCCATTTTCTTTCCACTTTGTTTCCAAGTTCGAAGCTTTTTGTCTGAAAAAATTTGTAGGACAAGTCTTTATCAAGTCATTGATTTGATTGTTGAGAGATTTAGAGTTATTTTTCCTTACTCACATCGCTTTTATAGGTCTTACTTGCTTCCATTTTCGAGTACTTTTTCTTTTACATATAACAAAAAAAGAAAAAAATGAGTTTGGTAGTTTAGAGTAGTAAGGCTTATAGTCATTTCAGAGTAGCGTAGTTTGCTTTGTTGTGAAATTGAAAAGAAAATGAAAAAAGAGTACTTTGTTTAGGTTTTCTTAGTTTTTCATTTTGGAAAGAGCATAAAACGAAAAATAAAAAGAGTCATCTGTTGCTTTGAAAGTTATTTCAATTTTTGCACTTTGCTTTTATTAAACCATTCCACACAATGCATTGCCCCGCTGAGTAAAAAGTAACCTTAAAAATAACTTAATAAAATCAATTACAAATGATTTTTCTTTCTAGGGATACAAAACACCAACTAGCTTAGGCTAGAGTTTCGAGCTCAAAACACCTTAAACTACTCGAAGCTTGTTTCATTGCTCAAAAATCATAGTGCGACTTTCATATAGGTAAACCCATTTGTATCAAGTATTCCTGGGAAACTCTACTGAAACCAGAGCTAAGCACGAGGCCGTGGAAGATTGGAATTGTTGAGGATACCCCCTCACTTTACCTTCAACGATAAACCAGGGTCGATTCACGTATGGGGGTCCATCCGGACTTCGAGCTTTGCTACCCTGCCCATGCATTTTGATTAGGCAGACGACTGTCCCCCCAGGATATTTCGTACTTATGGTAACCTTAGTATCAGACCTATAGGATCATACACAGGTGACGACGGAGGGTTATATCTGTTGTACCTAGGACAGACGTGGGAGGAAATCCTTTGCAAGTCTTTGGGAGGGTGGTTGTGTGATTCCAGTGCTTGCACCCTTATTCATTGTATTGTGGACCCCAGGTAACTGTCCTTCTTCCTTCGTTGATCTGTTTTGGGAACCTCATCATCCTAGACTCTTCTCTAGAAGGCATCTTGTTTTCCTGGTCTGTTTACTTAGGATTTTTTAGTGGTATGTTGTTTTCCCCCTAGTTGTAGTGGCCACTAGGTTATTACTTAGTTTTATTTTTATATAATTGTGGAAGACCAACAGCTTTGTAGGTCTCGAAGGTTGCAAAACCTTCTCCCACTTAGAGTGGAACCACTACCGCCACCACGACAACAGAGGACAGACTCCAGTGGTCTTTTTGAAACTACTGGTGAAATAGAGGTTCCTGGTGAACCACAACCTAGAACCCCAGATCAACAAGTTCTTAATACTGTAGAGGTTGAGGATATTACTTCTAGTGATTTTAACACTCCTTTTAACCCTCCTCTGACTGTACTTAACGATCCGCTTCTAGTACCTGTTGGTTTCCAGCATCCCAAGTATAGTGCATGCTTTTTCACACCTGGGCATATTATGACTAACCTACGAGATGAACAGGGAGTCCCACAGACTCCCACAATGGGGATGAATACAAGGATTGTAAATCCTTCTTCCACTGCTACATCGAGTTCGTTGCAGATGGCTTTTGCTTCAACTCCGTCCTTCAGCTTTAACGTTGGTACGTTAGGCATTCCAAGCTCAACAGCTTTAACATCCACCTCTACCCCTACTTTTGGACCCAATAATACAGTAAATGTCACCCCACCTCCTGTGACTCAACAATCATACCATATACCTAGTACTTTGATTTCCACACCCAATGTAGGGCCGAATGCCACTGCAACTATGCCTGTCATGAGCACTATGACTGCACCGACTACCCTTGGTTCGAACAACTTTATAGGTTACAATGTGAATCAGAATAATATGCCTGTAGGTACTACCCCATTTTCTTTGTTTTCTGGAGGAGGGGGTAACTTGTTCAACCAATAGTATGGTGGGGCTAATGCCCAGCCATAGTGGACAAATACACAGGGTGCTAACCCACTTTCATTTGGGTGGGGGAATTTCAATAACACTTTCGCACAACAACAAACGGTTGGGGCAACCCCTATCAGCAAGTGGTTGGAGGCAATCCCAACCAACAAGTGGTTGGGGGAAACCTCTACCAACAGATGGCTGGGGGAAACCCCAACCAGCATTGTATGGTCCAAGTTATGGGAGGTTCCCCCTTCATGGCTCATGGTTATCAAATTCCATCTGCTCGACCACGTTTACCGTTTCTAGCAACCTTAAATTTGCCAGATCTTTCCAAGTTGACCAACGTTCCAGTGTGCCATAATCTGACATGGCCACTTGTTCCTACTAAGCTGCCCTCAGACATTCTGAAGTATGAGGGTAAAACTGGTGAAGATCCCTATGACCATGTCACTACCTTCCATCTTTGGTGTTCTTCGAACTCATTGAACAAAGATACCGTTAGGTTGAGACTTTTTCAAAGAACCTTAACCGGCGCTGCAGCCAAATGGTACATTGAGTTACCTACAGCCACCTTTTTTAATTTTCGGGATCTCATGACAGTTTTTATGAACCACTTCCAACTTCCTGTTCGGTACGACGTCGGGACAGATCTTTTGTCTACATTTAGACAGAATAAGGCCACTCACTTATCTGATCACATTTAAGAGTGGCAAAAATGGAAGAGGCTCATTAAATCCAATATACCTCCAGAATTCCTTTTACAGTGGTATTTGAAATCAATCCTTCCTTATATTTCTAAGGAAGTAGCTACTTCTGGGGTGTCTTCAGAGGAAGAAGCCATCTTACGGACCCAACAACTAGACCTTATTTATGCTAAGTTTGGGCTACTTTATGAGATTATACCATATGCACCACCATCAAACACTGATCTTGGCAGACCTAAACCTAGACCACATGCTGACGGCATAGTAGGTTCAGTAGATTCTGCGGCTTTCGAAGCATTGACTAAGCATGTTCATGCATTATCCGTAAAAAAATCGACTGCAGAAGCGACCTCCGTCACAACCTCTCCTTCTACTACTGAATCTGTAAACCAGGTTCAGAAGAATCAAAAGGGCCCTCGGCATCCCAACAACAAAAATAAGGGCAAGAAAGGAGAGGGGAACCAGCAAAATCCCAAGAACAAAGAGAATGCCGAGGAGGGTAATAGAGAAAAGAAGAAGGTTAAGTTCCCTTGTAAGCTTTGCAAGCAGGATCACCTCACTCACCAATGCCCTCTACTTGAAGAATCCTAGAAGCTGCTTCAAGAAAAGAAGCCTGTCGTACTGAAAGATCCATTTCCTAAGGGGTGGGGTTCAGCTTCTGGCACCTCTAATGCTGGGGGCACTACTCATGCTTTAGTTGATCAAACTTTCATTAATATGGTTAGCGCAGATGCACTTTTGCAAATGCGAGCAAGAAATTATACCCCGGATGTGTAGAACAAGGATAAAGATATTCCTGAATCTTCCACTCCTCTCCATATTCCAGTGGATTCGTTGCCCAATATATCAAAAGGTGTCTTGAAACGGGCCTTGCACAATCCCAACGCTCGGGCTGCTGCCAACAACAATGTGGTTGAAGATCTAGACCAGACCCCTTGTGATATGTCCACCTTAGAAGTTTTGCAAAGTTGTCCTTTACAATGAAATGCACTTCTGGCAATGATTGGAAGTATGGAATCATCCAACATGACTACACGCTTTGATATGTCTGATATCAAGTATCGATTTCCGTACCACGTTTCCCTACAGATAGAAGTGGTTCATGGTCCCATGACCATCGGACAGGCTGTCGTAGATGAGGGCACGTCGACGTGCATGATGTCCATTTCTTGCTGGAAAGATTTAGGCTCTCTCAAGCTATCCCCCTCTAACACACTGCTTACTGCCTTCGATGGCAGGACTTTCCGTCCACACGGAGTTCTACCGTCATTCGAAGTCTCACTTTCTGGTAAGATAGTAGTTGTAGAGGTCGAAGTTTTGGACGCTCTGCTTTATTACAACATGTTGTTAGACAGGAGTTGGACATATGCCATGCAAGCTATAGCATCGACAGTTTTTTGAGTTGTTATGTTCCCCCACGAAGGAAAGATCATTACGGTCGATCAACTTTCGTTCTCTCGGCGAAACAACCAAACTTCAACGGAATCCACGGTTCCTTTGGTTGATCAATCTGTCCCAGCAAGTGAGAGTTTGGGAGCAGGACTTTATGGGTCATTAATGGGTATTTTTGACCTACCCTCTCCCATTTTTTTCATGCATTCTGATGAAGGTTCATCTACTGAAACTTTCATGTTCGATCTAAGGACTGATCTGTGGGTCCTTCCTACTGTATCAGAATGATCAGTGCCTTTATCCGTTGCAGAAGTAGCATACATAGAAGCACAACACGTTGCAACAGAACATATCGTGACTCCGCCAGTCTCTACTGAGTCAGATATGGACTATGCTCCTGCATAGTCAGTGGATTCTACCCACTCTTTTGACTGTTTAGACATGGTTTTACCTTCTGATGAAGCCATTTTGGAAGCCATGATGGGCCTGGACCATCCATGGGAACATATGCACCACAGGTCTTACCTGCTTCCAAATCTAGATAGGATAGAGAGAGGAGAGTTCTCTATGAGACCCGGTGGATTTGTTGATTTGTCCTCTTTTCCTTCTACTTCAAGAGTTGTTTACGCTGAAGGGAATATGGCTAATATATCGAGAACCATCCCGATTAAAATTTCCACCAAACTCGAGGTCATGGAAAACATTTTTATTGGAGTAGACTGTTCTCCATAAGATATCGCTCTGTATACCAAGCTTTTTAAGGAATTCCGAGATATTTTTTCCTGGTCTTATGAGGAGATGTCAGGCATCGATCCAGCCATCATTGAGCATGTCATCATGACATACCCTAATGCAAAACCTGTGAGACAAAAGCTCCATCCTGTGAACCCTCGAAAAGCGGCCGCCATTAAGGTGGAGGTTGAAAAATTGATTAAAGTTTGGATTTATCTATCCAATCGACATGACGAAATGGGTTTCAAATCCTGTTCCGGTTGATAAAAAGAAAGGTACCATTCGAGTCTGTACTGACTTCCAGGACTTGAATAAAGCTTGTCTGAAAGATAAATACCCCACACCATTGATCGACTAGATCATAGATGCATGTGTGGGACACGAGATGTTCTCTTTCATGGATGGATTTTCGGGATATAATCAAATCCAAATCAAACCCAAAGATCAACACAAAACAGCTTTTATTTGCCCGTGGGGAATCTTTGCTTATCGAAAGATGTCGATTGGCTTAAAGAATGCGGGAGCTACTTTCCAGCGAGTAATGAATTTCGCTTTTCACGACATCAAACACATAGTTGAACCCTGCTTGGATGACCTCCCGGCACGATCTCGAATGAGACGGGATCATCCAGCTCATTTGAGACTTGTGTTTGAATGATGCAGACAATATAATATTCAATTGAATCCTAATAAGTGTGTTTTCTACATCGAATTGGGACGTCTACTGGGATTTATAGTATCCATTCGTGGCATAATGGTCGACCCATTGAGAGTTGAGGCGATTGTGAATCTGCCTCCTCCTCGCACCTTGCAACAACTCCAAAGTTTGCAAGGCATGTCTAATTTATTACGAGTCTTTATCATAAACTATGCTAAAATCACAAAAGGTTTCATGAGACTGCTTAAACAAGATACCTACTTTTTGTGGGATGAGGCTACTCAAGCATCGTTTGAGGCCTTGAAAAAGGCACTGCTTTCAGCCCCCTTGTTAAGCCCGCCTGATTACACAAAATATTTCCTATTATATCTGGCGGCGTCTATATACATAATTGGCATAGTCCTAGTTCAGCAGGACGACACGCTCCAAGAGCATGTTGTTTACTATCTCTCACGCACGTTGATAGCTCCTGAGATTAAGTATTCACACGTTGAGAAGTTAGCACTTGTTGCGGTCTATGCTGTGCAGAGGCTTTGTCACTACATCCTTTTACGAACAACTACTGTAATATCAAAGGTCAATCCTTTCCAATATGTTCTCACTCGACGCATCATTGGTGGGAAGTACAATAAGTGGATTGTAATCTTACAAGAGTTCGATTTGGTTTTTTTAATTGGACAAGTCGAAGAAATCACTAGTGTTCGTTGAGTTAATCTCAGAGTTTCTGAGTGACTTAGTGCATGTTGAGGAAGATTTATCATTCCCAGATGAACATATCTTCCTTATAGCCTCCTCTGACCCATGGTACAGGGATATTTTAGTATATCTCCAGACTTTGAGGTGTCCTACAACTTTTTCTAGAGATGAACGACGCAAACTAAAAACTCATGTGAAAAACTATCTCATCATTTCTGATACTTTGTACAGACGTGGGATAGACTCCATCTTACAACGTTGTTTAACTTTAGAAGAAGCAGAGTTAGTATTGAATGATGCTCACAGTGGAGCCTGTGGGGGTCATCTTTCTGGGTTGGAAACAACTAAGAAAATACTGCATGCCAGATATTTTTGGCCTACAATCTTTAAAGATTGTGTGGAAGCTGTGAAACATTGTCGTCCATGTCAGTTTTTCACTAGGAAAATGAGAGCACATCCAGCTCTCGTTCATCCTGTGATCACAACAGGTCCCTTCACAAAATGGGGGGTTGATTATATGACTTGTAATCCAGTTTCGGTTGGAGGACATCATTATATCATCATTGCCATCGACTACTTCACCAAGTGGGTTGAGGCAATGCCTACTGTCAAAGTAGATGGAGAAACTGCCGCTTATTTTGTATTTAATCAGATTATTGCAAGGTTCGGCATACCCAAAGAGATTGTGACTAACCACGGTAGTCACTTTCAGAATAGCATGATGACTGAACTGTATACCATGTTAGGTTTTCGGCAAGAACATTCGTCTTCATATTATCCATAGGAGAATGGACAAGTCGAAGTGGTTAACAAAAATTTAAAGACAATTCTGCAAAGAACCGTAAATGCCAGTCGAAATAACTAGCACATCATGCTATACCTTGCGCTTTGGGATTACTGAGTGAATGTAAAGACTGCTACCAGGTTCTCTCCCTTCCAACTGGTACATGGGATAGAAGCAGTTGTTCCGATTGAATGTGAGATTCCTTCGTTGAAGTTGGTTGTTCAACTACTACTAGATACTTCAGCACTGGAAGAAGGTTTGTTGCATTTAGAGCATCTTGATGAGCAGCGTCGCGACACGCTCACAACAAACGAAGTTCATAAGAAATGAGTCAAAGGACAGTACGACAAGTCTGTCAGACCTAGGGTGTTTCTCGAAGGAGACCTTGTTCTACTTTGAGATCTGGACAAGGAACCTTTAGGTCATGGCAAGTTTAAATCCATGTGGCTTGGTCCTTATATAATTACTAAGGTACTGAAGAAAGGTGCTTATGAGCTAACAGACTACGAAGGTAATAAGCTGCCTGAGCCTAGAAATGGGCTCTACCTAAATAAGTACTACGCTTAGGCAATTGTGCTTTTTCTTGTAACATAGTTGTACATTTTGTAGAGCTAGTTTTGCTTGTTGTTGTTAGTAGGCCTTATGTGTGTCTTTGCTTCGTGTTTCAAATGTCGACTGAACATTTCTTAGGATTTGCTGATGGCGCCAGTCGCCACACCCGACAGTTGGCCTTAGCAACTTGGGTCATTTACTCACCAGCTGGCCAACTGCTCTCTTCGGGGGGGTTTGTTTGGGTCCCACTATGAACAACGTAGCTGAATACAGTGCGGTTATAGAACTTCTCCGAGATTCTCTTGTTCAAGGCATTTCACATTTGGAGGTAAGACTTGATTCGCAACTAGTTGTATTTCAGTTAACGGGTGTTTATCAAATTAGAGATCCTATTTTGTTACGACAGTTTTTGTGAGTTAGATTATTGGAAAGATAGTTTGATTCCATCATATATCAACACATTCCAAGAAATCTGAATGCATTAGTTGATTCACTTGTAAATTATGTTTTAGATTGGCATTTTTACCATACATTTTCATAAATAGCATTTCACACATAAAAGTTAAACACACACACATGTAAATAACCGATACTATATATATATATCCGATACTGTATCAAAAAATATAATATGAGTTTTGGATCATAAGTCTATCACAAGTCATGTCATAAGATACAAAAACCAGGCTCGATGGCCTCAAAAAATATACATAAAATATCCTTCTCCTATGGAGAAGGCGGGGCCTCATCGGAATCTACTGCCTCTCAGTAACATATGACCAACCTAGCTATTTCCCGTAGCAACCTAATCCATGCTGGAGGTACACCGACTACATCCTCTTACATATCAAGAGGCATCCGCTCAATACGATATGGAGGAATGTCATGAGTCAAATGACTCATCTTCCTCTCTATGGTCCCTAGCATAGCATCAGCTACACCCACATCAGTTGGCCTTACGAAAACAGTAGGATGTCCCTCAGGATAGATCGGTCCAACATCTCCATATGACACTTTGTTAGCATTTCCAACTCATCGTAAAAATCATATACTTGAAATTTTTGAAAAAATGAAATAAATTTTCAAAAAACATACCTATATCTCCCCAAGTACCACCTGGAGGAAGTACCAGATCTGGATCATGATGGAAGTCTAAACCAGCATACGGAAACTGCTCGAATGCCGGCACTTGTCTCTCCCACCTTCCCCAGAAATCATCAGTATGATAGCAAAAGTGGCTCTCACCACCACCCTGGCAGAGGAAAATATCACCCCAACGACCCAATCTCGACTCACGAGGACTGATTGGGGGCAGAGGCATGCCCAAACTAAGAGCAGGTACCCTCTTGAAAAAGAAGGTACAAAGGATGCTGCCATAACCAAAGTTCTTCATCCTCCCGGTCTTACACCCCGAGAGTTGAAGCTTCATGTTTTCTAAGAGACTTGTGCACCAATCATAGACATGATCTTGCAAGCATTCAACACCAATGTGTATGTAGTGCTTTGAAGCTAAGTGTTGTGTAGCACTCCCTCCCATTCGGTTCAACATACTGATAATGACCGTCAGAGGGAAGCTTGCAAGAGTAGAAATGAGAATTTGACTTCCACATTTCTCAGTACCTTCCACACAATAAGCATTTACATAATCTTGTACAGACATGGCACTCACATTTTGTGAAGTCCCTTTCAAGTTTACAGTATCTCCCCTCCTAGAGAGCCTTGTGATGAAATATATGTCCTCAACTATGAGCTCCAAGGTATCTCCTCGGATACTAAACACATTTGCATCGGCATCCCACAATTGAATGAGTTCTTGAAATAAGCGGTTGAGTGCCCTCATGTTTACGGTTCCGTAGTATTTCAACAAACCACACCTTCTAAGTTCATGGAGAATGGTAGGATCTCGCATTGCCATCCTATCCATTTCTTCATGCTCTCTCTCCCTCCAAATGAGTGACATCCTGCCAAAACAAGGGTCAATTTTCAATTTTTTGAGCATTTTTAGCCATTTTCAAGCAAAAACGCTATTCTATCACCATACAGCAGCGTTCAACTTCAATAAAAACTCTACTTTACCCACTGGATAGTAGCATTCACGAACTTCACAAGTTGAGCATGGCTAGGTAAGTGGTTTTGAGGATGAAAATTGACAAATGAACCATCAAAATGCAAGGTAGGATGAAAATAACTTACTTGGAAGAGGTTTGAGGTTGAATGGTGGCCCAATTCGATCGCTATGAACGGATGAATATCAAGGGTTTGCTCCAAAACTTGCTCTTCAATCTCCAAATGTGATATTTGAGTTTTCAAAATGAAATTACATATATGAATTTGAATTTGATTTTTACCCACCTTTTTGAAAAGTCTATAGTTTCAAATTCTACAAAAAGGGTTCTATTTAATCATTAATACCCCTAAATGTTGATGAATTGAATCTAACCTATGTTTCTCAAATTTTCACTAAGTATTCATAGCATCAACTTATTTTGACTTAATTTCTTTAGTGGCGGATTTCGTTAAGTACTTTATGGTTGAAATTCATGTCATTGAAGATCTTTTGTTGTTAATACTAACTTGATTGTTGAGATCCTAGTCCTTGGCAGGTCATGAGTCATGATTCTAGAAGCTGTCTTTTAAGTCATGTTAAGCTCTTGTTTGGACTATTGAAACCTAAACAAGATTTTCGAGTAAACTTGTCCTCTTCAAACTCATTAAAGGAACTGAAGGCCCATCCACTTAGGTATAGAATTGCCCATTTTCTGGGCCTCGGTGGATAACTTACGGAAAAGGTATACTCTAGGTATACTCTTGTTTGTGCTAGAAGAGTTCTTCTTCCATTGTTTTATACTTTTTCGGGGGAGGAGACTAATTTTATGAAAAAGAACCTTTTGGAGCCATTCTTTAGGGTTTTCTGGCTCTCTAAATATGAAAACACCAAGCAATCACTCACCTACTCGGGCTCGATGTGAAATCCACGAGAGGGTGAATAGAGGATTGTTTAAGTTTTTCAGACTCTATAAACAGGAAAACACTGGTGAGCATTAACCTACTTGGGCTCGATAATAAAATCCATGAGTAGGTGAATGGAGTTATTGTTTAAGTTTTATGAACTCTTTAAAATTGAAAACATCGGCGAGCAAGAGCAGATCTCGGCTCGATATTAAAATCCAGAGATCAGTATTATAGAGTATTCTTCTATCTCTTCTTCGAACTCGATAAACAATGAAGAAGGTACTGAGTCTTCCTCCCATGGGCTTGTTAAACTATTTACATCGTTGGATCTATTGAGTTTTCATTCTTTCTTGGACTCATTAAAACAACAAGAAAGGTATTATTTTATCTAAAAATATTAAGGGATAAGAAGGGTATATCACATCTTACCATTTTAAAGGAAGTTCAGTCAGTCAAGCCCTTGAACACAACACCTACTTGAGTCTATCATGTCAGTTGGGTTTATTTTTTGACCTTAGGGTGAACCTGATCTCCGAGTTGTTTACTCCCCCGGTTTGGTTATTCTTCCAACCATATGGAGGGTCTGCTAATGTCTCCTACATTACAAGCTTAGATCATTTTCCCCATCATGTTGAAAAATGCCTAAGTCACTTTATGTCGTGCTCACTGTTCAAGGATACAACCTGTGTTGGCCATGCTGCAGTTTAACTTGACCTCATGTGTCGGCCATCCTAGTGTCAGTCTTGTTACATGTCCTACTCTACATCAACTCATTACCATTTGAGTGTCCCTCGTGTTGGATGATGGAGGATGCTTTAAGGCCTCCCTTCCAACGGACTTCTTCCCATCGACATCAACTCATTTTTCTCTGGGAATGAGTTTAGAGTTTCGGTTAGTACCTTGGAGATTGCAGTCACCAGTGGCAATCTTCCATGTCATTTAGTAATGATATTACATCAATGTCTCTTATTCGACGGGTTCCTCAAGTGTTCGACTTCAAGTCCACTTATTCACACTTGTTGGATCATACTAGGTACCTTGGGCTCCATTATCATTATTGGTGGAAGTCCTCGCATTTGTTAACAGTATACATCAATGACCTGTAATCAAACGATACCCCCCATGTTTGACTTTCAGCTCATTTATTCACATGGTTAGGGTTTGTACCTTGGGTTGTTTGGATGAAGACCTTGGGTTGTTGATAGCATCACCTCATTATGTTATCACCCAAGCTGCGCAAGACTAAGCCTCACTCATTTTGGCTCTCCAAGAGACATAGATCCAGTTTGTTGTTATGGCTATGATCTCTCATTCTGACATGGATCCACGCTTGTATTTCAATGGCCATGCTATATACACATCTCCTAGTTATGTATCGGAGATCATGTTGTATCACACTACACATCTATATGATGTCAAGATTGTAATTGCTCGTTGACCTTGATCTTTGTTTCAGGTGTTTTTGTGATTTGGTTCTGTGGTTTCTTGCTCCTCCGCTGACTTGGAATTATAATGTATTTCAGTCATCGCTTCCCTCTGACCTCACACATTAGGGGGCATCTGATATAGGTCAAAATTGCACTTCTCCGTCCGTGATCTCTTTTAGCTGATGATCACACAAAAGGACAAAAGGGATGGAAGAGCATGTTGACCCTAGATGATGAATGGCCTAGACTTACCCTCATTCAGCTAACAAAACCCACCTTTTTCCTACTTTTTGAGCAAAAACGCTACTCTACAAGCTTATAGCAGCGTTTTTCCCTTTAAAAACTCTACTCAACTTCATAAAATCAGTTTTTTTCCTTGAAAAACTCTACTTTGCTTCATAAAAGCAGCGTTTTTCATCATAAATACTCTACTTTGCTTAATAAACGTAGCGTACACCTCAAAAAGTGATTAAAAATATATTAATTTGACGAATTCGGATTAGTTGCAGTTGGTTTTACAACTTCCCCAACCTCCCAATCAAACTACCTCTCAATTTGAACTACCTACCTTGTCCTATAAATACAAGGGAGATGCAAGAGAGAGGGACCTAAAAACTATGCATTAAGGGTTGTTATGCTGGAGGAATTCCAAAGTTAGTATGAAGAGAAGGAGCCCAGGATCCAGTTGCACAAGCACTCTGAATGATCAGGTATACTTGTACTGATTATTTGCTTTCGACAATAAAGGTTGAAATGCCCTTCCCGTCCCAATCAAATGTCTAATGGATTGTATATTTGTTTGGATTAATGCTTGATTGTATTTGATGTCTAAATTATATTTCAATTTCATCATTGTTATATCATTCAAGATACGCTGAGGAAGGTATCTTTGTATTGTAGGTTCGTCGAATGGAAGATCAAGTGGAGGATCGATCGAAAGAGCAAGTGAAGGCTAGGATCGAACTTCGTTAACAAGGTACACCCTCTATGATCTTGATCTCTTTCCTTTTGTAGAAGCCTATGTAATATGATTAATGCATTTACCTGTCACCCCCTAAGTTGGTAGTGTCCATATCCTCACTATAGGGTAGAAATCCCGAACAACAATAGGTCATTTCCTCCTCTTCATATGACTCAAAATCAAATTCTTCTTCTGCTTGTATGAGCCTCATTCTGTAACTTGAAGGTTTTATCTGCAATATTCTTCAATCAAAGAGATTCTTTCCCACAGAGGTGGAGGAAAGTGATCTGATACCACTGTAATATCCCTAACATAATATCATATGATATTATCTCAAATTTTAAAACTTACAATACAACTTTTTCACCAACGAAGACTAGTTAACAGAACTAGTGGAAAGGGATGGTTTAAGGCACAAGCATATTCCTTCTGGGTTGTGAATTTGGGATATTTAGGTTCTGCAAAATATATGGGTGAATGTGCAGTAGAAAAAATATCATAAACAAGGCCAACCTCTAAGTCCTATGCTCAAATCACTGGGGCCATTTACATTTCAGCAACAGCTGGAGCTGATGTCTACTTTGAGGCTTCCTGGGAACTACATCACATGCATACTAGGCTCAGTGTTTACACATGAATGAAACCAAGTGGAATATATTAGGTATTAATGTCCTAATTAGGTGTTGGAAAATTTCTTCTGAGAATTTGGGAGGTTCTGGTGGAATTTGGGATCAAGGGAGGGAAGGGTGCTCTGTTGGACTGCTCAACTAATAGTTTTCCAAGTTCTCCTAAAAAATATGAGATGCCTTCAAATCCTCAGGTAAATGGTTGGGGATGCTTCATTTAGGTCTTAGGAACCTAACACAACTGACATAATCTAATTTGGGCATACATACACTTATTTATGGATCAAACTGCAAAACTAGTCAAAAATTTAAGCAAGGAGAGAGAGCCTCCTGAATGAATATTTCTAACATCTAGAAAAGGATTCTATGTCTTCCATCTATCACATCTCCCTTAAAAGGAAAATCTAAAGTCCAAGTCGTGGAAGATCACATAGAGCACCGGCAAGAAGTTCTCCAGATACTTAAGGACAACCTGGCTATGTCAAAAAATAGGATGAAAGAACAAGTTAATCAACATTACAGTGAAAGGAGTTTCAAAGAAGGGGATTGGGTATTTCTGAGGCTACACCTTACAAGCAAATGTGCCTCAAGCAACTAAATAAAAAGAATAAATTAGCACCCAAGTATTATGGTCCTTATAAAGTGTTGCAGAATATTGGTAGTATGGCTTACAAATTGGAGCTCCCTTCATCTTCAAGAGTACATCCAATTTTCCATGTTTCTTGCTTAAAGAAGGTAATAGGAGACAAGATCCCAATTCAAACAATCTTGTCGGATCTTGATGAAGAAGGAAAATTCATATTGGAACCTGAACAAATCACTGAAACAAGGACCAAACAACTACAAAATCATGCTATTATTGAGTACCTCATCAAGTGGAAGAACTTACCAGTTGAAGATTCGACATGGGAAGATGAGTCCTTCATACAAAAGAATCCGGAACTAATCAAGCATTGCGGACAACACTTGTATAAAGGGGAGGTGCATGTTAAGCACTAAATGTGGGCACATTCCCCCCTGTATTGTGGTGCATTACATTAGTTTTGATGTCGGCTTTGGTCCATTAGTTGTAATTGTCAATGTCATCTTGGGTCAGTGAGTTGTAATTGTACCTCTTAATCTCCTATATATAGGAAGGAGATATTTTCATTTGAGCATCTTGTCTTGTATTTTCTTGTGTATGTAGTACATTGTATAAGGAGGTTACCCCCTTGAAGAGGCTTTGTATTCATTTATTTTCTTCATTAAATTCGTGGAGTACTCTTTCTAGTTTATTTTTACTATTTTCATGCTCTTTTTGGAAATTTGTTGCTTAACAGGGTGTGAGGAACGCACCACCCAACCATAGGTTTCCTTACTCATCAATCTCTCAGCAAGGTGCCACCCCCGAGCTGAGACCATGAACCCACAAGGAGAAAGACATTTCAATGAGAGAACAATTATTAAGATGGTGTGACTAAGATTCCCAATGCATTCAGCTTCACACAACTCATCTAGGCATTTCCTTTCATACTTTGCTATCCTTGGAGTCACAAATGACAAGCTCACTCAGTCAAAGTTAGTAGTATATTTTCACGGCTGGTAATCAGGTTTGAATGGATGTATAATTGGCTACTCTCCCTTAGGCATCTCGTGCCTTCCTCCTCCCTCCTTTCCAATGGACAAAAGTGATGATAATCAAAGATGGGATGAATTCCCTTTTTGCAATATGGTTAGTTTATTGCATGCTCACCTCTCAACCATGTGGTTTCTATGAAGACCCATGTCCACCCTCCTTAATCACCTTTTCTTTAATACATAATCATGCTTAGAGTTTAATAAAAATCTGTTAAGGTTATTAAAATCATAAAGACACTTTAGGTACTTAAGGATAGGGATAGGGATAGGGTCATGTGATAAACCCCCCATGCTTACCTTTGACCCCCTTCCTTTGATTCCATGCCATTTCTCACTCATGGATTCATGCTCCCCTATTCTCTTCTGCATTTGCCTGTGCCACAGTTAGTTGTGTTTATTTATTAATATTATAGTGTCCATTTACATATTACATCACATTTTTTACTTATAGCTATATGACTGTACACAAAACATGGGGGTAGCTCTAGGGTGTTACATTATGGGTATTGTTGGTGCTTTATAAATCGGTTATGGTTGTGAAATTATATATTGATGTTGATCTTGGATAGTCTTGTGCTTTGATACCTCCATCTCTCAAGCACACTATTTGATATTATGTGAATTGAATATGAGCGGGATGGCTCTGAACAACAGCGACGGATTCTGGATTGATGGATTCTTCGACAACAAGGAAGAGGAAGGAAAAACACAGCTTGGCTATGAGAGTGGGAAAAAGTCAAAGTAAGGTGGGGATGCCACTGTTAAGGAAGGAAGGTGCAGGGCAGCACTCGAGCACATATCATTATCTTTTTCCCAGCCAAGCTCCCATACCTACATATTCTTTGCTTCCATCCCCCCATCGAATTCCAGTACGTTATGAGCAACATTAACATGGCATAAAATGAAATGGTGAAACTATTGAAGATGCCACCTCACTATGTTGGTAGAGCAAAGCCAATCATAATGTCAAACTAAGTCGACTTCGAATTGATTACAATATACTGTCAGAGGCAATATAAAATTAAGTTGACCTCGAATCGATTACAATATATTGTCAGAAGCAATATAAAAATGATTGAGAAATCGACAAAAAAAAATTGTTCAATAAAATTGCATATTTCAAATGAATAAATACATAATAAAAAATAATATTTTTAAAAAATATTTTATATAATTAAAAATGTATTGATCATCCATAATAAGGAAAACGGATCCACTCATTGTTCTCACTTTTTAAATACATGAAAAGTTTTATTTGTGTCTTGTGGCCTCTTTTAGCATGACACTCGGGGACACAATATTATGTACATTTTCCATGCCGTTGGGTGATACAATACCATGTCCGTGTTTATGTAGATTCTAAGAGAAAATTATGGATAATGTGTGCTATGATATGATAAAGCGAAAAAAAAAAGTCTAGATGATTATAACGAGCATATATTAGAGTAGGTATGTGATAACGATTTTTTTATATTCATAATGGAATAAAGTATATGACAATTCAATACTACATATATGCTATTAAAAAGTAGGTAACATAGTTTAAAAAGTAGCGTAACATAGTTTGAGGTTTAGTTTAATTGGTTGTTATTAATCTTGTTTAGTATTTGATTATTTTTGTATTAGTATGTATTTGATTCAAATATTTTGGATGAGTTGCGTTAATATGCGTGATAAGTTTGTGATGAATACCATTTATCAATGTGGGAAAGTATCTTTTTGGTTACCTTACAAGATTTTTTTTTGGAAAAACCAAAAAATGCTATAAATATGAAAAATCATAAAAAAAAATTGTGGAAGTTAACTGAAGTAGTGCCAATAAAATAATATGACCATAATTATAAAAAGTGGCAAAAAAATATTGCAACAAAAATTAAGACAATGCATTGAAGAAATATGAAATGTCATGATATAGAAAAAGGTGAAAACTTATTTGAGAATTTAAAGAGCGAAATTGGATACTAAGAAGTCAACCTAAGGAATAAGTAGCAAAGTAAACATTAAGAGTTGGTATGATAGATTGAAGAGTCATACCCTAGGTTGTAGACTAGTTGGTGATAGGGTGCACCTGTATCTAGTCTAGGTGAGGGGTATTACCCTCAGTATCTAGTCTAGGTGAGGGGTATGTTACAAAGTGGTATCAGAGTCAAGTTCAACACTAGGACCTATTAGACCCATGTGCTTGCTGGTAAGCTCCATGTGAACAAAGCATTGACTAATTGGGTGCATTGTTGCTTGCACAATTGTTTACTTTGTTGGTATGTATGCCTATTGAAAAGTGTGTTGAATGCATAAGGTTTCATAAATGAATATTGTTGCATATGTATATATTGTACAACCAGGAATGGTTGGCCTGGAGATTGGATTGGTATAATCTTTGATGCGAGAAAGTAGATCAATATTATTTGTCTTTGAATAAATCAGTGTGATTAATTAAACAACTAGAAGATTGAAATCTATGATAAAGAATTGGTAATTTTTTATTAAACTGAGTTGTGGTCTTGGCTAATTGTTAGCTTTCATAACTTTCATCATCAATGGTAATATTATAGATGTGTTAACATGCAAAAACTATGGTATAAGTTTCCTCTAGTAAGGTTCATCACATCTAGTACACTTGTAAATGTTAACATAATCATGATGTTAATTGTTATTGGTTATTGATTAATTGATTATATTACATGTTTGTTATGCAAAGAAGCATGATCGGTAAGCAATTGGATTTAAAAATATTACTTGGTTATAAAAATAGGTCTTTCACATGCAAATAGGCATAAGTGCTCTTGTTATATGTTCTATGTAGTTTAATCTATGTGAATGATTATGTTACATCGTGAATGCACTCTAATTATTAATGAGACTAACGCATTAGTTCTCTTACATCATGTATAATGTTTCATCTTGTTAGGAAAACTTTTTATACCCCATACCCCAAATGGTTAATGAGTGTAATAGATATGTTACATCACCATTAAGGCACTCCTTTCAACATCGCAGGTTCAAAAATTGAATAGCATGTGTACTTGTTTAGGGGCAGTGTGGGTGCACCTAGAGGTTATAGTGGCAAAAGATTGGAATTGACCTCATGTCACATGAGTACGAGCCCAACTTAATTATAGATTCCTCTATATTAAAAAAAAAAGAAAAAGAAAAAAAGATAGATTGAAGAGTCAAGTTTAAAGTGTTAAAGAATTGGCCAAGAGTTAGGAAAGGAAGCCTATAACTCTTATAAATTATGTGTTTAGGACAATTAATACAAGAGTAAATCATTTCTCATGAATGTATTATGGATTTGTGAATGTGTGAGCATAGGTAAATTAGTGCTATTATGTGAGACTACTTTGTCTATATATATACATCAAAGAGACCTAATTTTAAGATCATCTCAATTGTATTTATATATTTAATACATTGTATAAGGAGCTTTCCCTTTTCAATTGTATTTATATATTTAATACATTGTATAAGGAGCTTTCCCTTTTAAAGAAGCTTTTTATTCATATATTTATTTCAATCTTAAGACATTAAGGTATTCTTTCTTTTTACTCTTATGATATTTTGAAAATTTAATATAGAACAAAAACCCATTCATACTATGTGTTATAGTTTTGGTTTAATATACATTATTAAAAATATTAGTTTTGGTTTAATATACATTATTAAAAATACAAAAGATGGAGAACATCAAATACATTCTAATCAATGACTACACCTATCTATTAACAAAGTTATATTCTTAATGTAATCTACTCACCACATAATAAAGGATCAGTTCCTATTTTAAATCATTTTAATAAAATAAATACTCTCAGACCAAACTGCTAAATAAAAAACAATAACCAATACTATATGATGCAACCTCGACCTTGAAACATATTTATCAAACTAATCTTTAAAAAAACATATATAAACGTAGAACATTGTAGCATGTGTTAAATGTCCACAATGCAAAGCATTCTTATCTTTTTAACAATTGTATTGCATTAAGTGTGCACTAAAGTAAAGGTAATGGTTATGGATGAGATGTCTACCTAGCTAACATGTCATCTTTATCTGTGAGCCATGACATACATAATCTCTATGCAATAGCAGTAAGGGAAGTCATATTTATCTTTGAGCTATGGCATACCTAATTTCAATGCAATAGCACTAAGGGGACATCGAGGGATTAGATTAATGTTAGCTTGTCCATTCATGTATTTTAAGTGGTTTAAAAGGTTTGACACATAAGGAGAGAGAATTGGTGGTGATTTTATGGAATGTAATCTGGTTACTTTTCCTAGACATGACACATTGTCTTGACTTTAAGGTGCAATTTTTTGAGTTGACGAACAACTATGTTATAAAGTGCTCAAAAACACAATTTTCAATAAATGTTATAATTCTATGATTTCTTTTATAAAGAAAGGCCCAAATCCACATCTTCCAAGGGCGTTTTCCAATTTCAACCATCCTTTCCTATTTGAAGAATAAGATTTTTATGAAGACCAACATAATAATTAAAATTAAATTTTTTCAATATATACATATTTTTATTTTTGGAAAGTAGGTGATGGGAGTGAGGATATGTATTTATGATCATATACTTATCTTCACCCACTCCGCATCATCTCATTATGTTAAGATAAAAGAGTAAGTTGATTAGAAAATGTATTCAATTATTTTGATTTAAATTTAATAATTTTTTAATAAAAATGATAGGTTTATATGTTTAATGAGAATTTTAATTTTAAAATTTAGCGTTTTTTTTACTAGGGGAATTGGCAACTGAGTTGGGTTGGTACTCGTGTGACACTGGGTCCAAAGATTCAATCTTGCTACCATTATACCCAAATCATGGCTCACGAGTAAGATTGAGGGGATTTGAACACGTGACCTTCCATTTACAACTTCACATCTTTACCACTTGATCTACCTCCCACGAGCAAAATTTAGAGAGAATTGACTGAGGACAAATGAATATAAAATCATTAGTTATGATAAAAAATGGACAAACCACTAATAGAATATTTAAAATATTTACTAGATGATGGATGTTTTCCAATTTCAAGTACGGAAATTTTAAGTGTTAAATTTAGCCTTGGCTAGTTTTTCCATATATTTTTTGGGAAAAAATTATTTACCAATTTCCATTTTTTCTAAAAGAAATTCACCATGATTATCTAGGATAAATTTATTTTACTCTATAGAAACTATTTAAGATCCTTAAACTTTTAAATATTTTTATAAAAATATTGCCAAACATTTTAAAGTTAGAATTAGTAAGGTGGTTATGAAAAGTGTCAATAATATGTTTTTTGAGATGGATTTGGATGGACCTACCAATTTAGCCAATGTAGAATTTTCCATGGGAACATGGCATTTGATAAACAACTTTAGAGAGCATAGGCTTAGTTTTATCTTTAATGCTTGTAAATAATTGTTTTAAGATTATGTGAGATTTGAAAAAAAATTGATATGTTTTGACTAAGAAGTTAGTGATATGATTAGTAATTCCATGAATGTAAGGGAGAAAAATAAGGACTCGGGAAGGGGAAGTGGAGTTGGGGATTTTGGATAGAGGGTAGAGCAAAAGGCTTTTCTAACCTAGGAAATGGATAATGAGGTGGAATATTTCTTTGTTTGGGTGGTGGGGAGCTTATTCAAATGACTCTAGTTACAAGGCTCTAGTTACATGAGTTTTGAGAACTAAGGATTTTTCCATAAGGTGGTGGTGGTCTTGGCCATGAAGGTGTCTATTAGCACGAGTCTATATTTTTCTTAGAGAGATATACCTTCAGGGTATCTCTCAATGTGCTTACCTAATATCCTATTCTCATGACAAATCCTACATTGAACAAATTGCAAAATCCATCCAAACTCATCTTAAATAACATATCACCAACTCATTTCATAACTAGCTTACTAAATCCACTTTCACATAACATTCCTATAATACTAAGCACCACATTTAATTTAATCTAAACAAATTTCCAAACAATTTAAATTGATAAAATGATAAAATAATTATAAACTTAATCATTTTTTAAAGTCAAACATCTATCATCTAATCCATAACCCTATTTACTCTCTCTTCTTCCCTCGCCTTGTTTCCTTTTTTCTAATATTACTTAGGATCTGCACCTTTTGCCCTTTAAAAAAATATTTGATTAAATTTTCTCTTAATTTTGTTTAATTATTCCTAGGTATAAAATTTTGATCTTCTCCTTAAAAAATAAGACATAATCTTCTCCTCCTCTTTTATAATAGAGAATTTAATCACCTTTTATTTATTCCAATTACTTAATCTTTAGCTTTTTATATGATTCTAATTTAAATATCTTATTCATATTAGTTTGATTTATTTTGTCATTAATAATATTTTTATTAATTTATTTTGAATATGTATTATTTAGAATTTTAAATATTTTTATTTAGTTTTGAATTATTTTATTATTATTTTTTAGTTATTAATTATCTAATATTTTATATATAATAAATAGAGTGTCCACTTAAAAGTTTAAGACATTTTAAAACTTAACATAAGTTTTTTTTTTAATGTATTCCAGAACTTTTTTTTATTTTATTTTACAAAACTTTAAATAGATCTCTATTTTAAAACTTATACAATCAATTAATTGTTGAAAAGTGTCTTCTAAATCTATCACATTTGGTTCATTATCAGAAAATGGAAGATAAAGAGATTTCTTATCATAAGGAAAAGAATAAATGGAAGGACAAAATCAAAACACTTAAAAATGAAAAAAAAAAAGGGCACACAAAAGAAAAGATACTAAGAAAAATAAAATAAAACAAACATAAAATAATTTTAAAAAAAAAACAATAAAGAAAGAAATAAGGACCAAATAAAATCCAAAAAGAGATATAAAATAATTAAAATATAATTAAAAATATGAAAAACAAAATTAAAATCACTTTAGAAAAGGATAAGACAAAAAAGATATGATGAAAGGAAAAATAAAGGAATGGAGAATAATGAGAAAAATAAGGACCAAATAAATTTTTAGAATAAAATAAAGAGAATGAAAATATAAGTTAAAGAAAAAATATATAAATAATTAAATTAATAATAAAGCTAAAAATATTGCAAGGGAGATTTTGTCCTATACATGTGAGATTCAGGGTTGAGATTTTCTGCTTTTTTTTATAACTTTGATCCAAACTAGCTTTGATTTTTTATGAGAGACAGAAAAACGAAACCCTAGCCATGGCCGTTGCCTCCCTCTCCTTGACCCATCGACTATGCCGCAATGATGTTGTGTTGCCCCCGCCGTGGAGCATTGACCGTTCCCATGCACTGATGCATACAGTGGAGGCAGGCTTATACAGGATCACCAGCCATCGCGTTGTGCCGCCAAGGGAGGAGCAGCCAAACCCGCACCCGCGAGCCCTGTTGCAAGCACCGAAAGGAGCTTTGGAAGGTGCCCTTCCTATCTGGAAACCCTCAAGCACGGAACACCTCTCAGCAGGAACCAAACTCTTTGGGAGCGACATGAGGAAAAACAACTGTCGGAAGAGTTGGAGGGCATCCCATTTTTTGTGAAGCTGCTTTCCAAGACAACAAAATGTACTTTCTACACGCAACAAACCCGGTTTCCAAACTCCTGCACAAAGTTCAACGCTAGAATGGGATCCACAAGACTCATTTTAGACTCTTGTTCCAGAACCGCTACCTAGAGGAGGACGCCCAGCTAAGAGACTCCGGAATTGGACGGGATTCTACCATTTCCTTAGTGGCAGGCCTCTGCGGAGGGGACAGGGATCCTTCTTAAAAACATCTTCCCAAATACCAAACGTTCAAAACAACAATGAAGAGCATTGGAGCCGAAGGAGTGAGCACGAGCTCAAGCCACAAGGCGTTATTAGGCTCATCCTTCATTGTAGAACACTTAGAGGAAACACCCATAGCGAAGCTGGAGAGCACGGAGGTCATAAGCACAGGTAGTAAACTACGACAAGAAACCCTCATTTGCATATTTAATGGATTTTGGCCCTCTGCCGAAAGTTTGCAAGAATGGATACATCAATCCTGGCAAATGAATTTGGAACTTTTCTTCTACTCTAAAGGTTATTTTATAGCCCAGTTCGAGTCACAGGAGGACTGCAACAGCATAGTAGAACGCAGGCCTTGGTTCTGGGGAGGATCAGGGTTATCTGTGGAACGTTGGTTCCAGGGGGTTAATCCTTTGTCACCCCCTTCTATGGTCATGCCCATCTGAGTAAGACTACCGAATCTCCCTCTACATCTCTGGTCGTCGAGCTCTCTAACCTTTGTGGGGAACTCGTTAGGCATATTTCTAAAGATGGATACAGATCGAATGTCCAAAGGTCTAGTGTCTTATGCCCGGATTGTATGGAGCTATACTTCAGCAGAGGCCTACCGGAAAAAATATTTGTAGACTGGGCAGAGACAAACCCTAGTCATCTAAATGAGCACACAATGTTCAGATGTCATTCATGTCAACAACCTGGTCATCTACATGATACATTCCCTAGAACCCTGGTCTCTTCCTTCCATAAACGACCACAAGGATGGCATGAAGGCGGGAAAAACAAGAATACCCCAACCGCGCAAAAGACTGGTTGCCCCAAAAGCACCCCCATCCCTCCTGCTTTGTCTCAGCCACATTCTGCTCCGGACTTTGATAGGACGCTGAGAACCCCTAGCACCACTCCGGTGGGTGAATATTGTAATGATAGATACATGACTTCTGCTTTGGGCATGGGTGGCCAAAAACGACCCCATGAATCTGATCACTCTGACGGGGACAAGGAGGCAAATATGAGCATTCAGCAGAACACGAAAGATTCTTCGACACAACAGCTAACTGTAATTCCACTCTCATCTGATCCCGACAATTCTGTCGGGTGGATTGATGTTCGAAGAAAGAAAAAGGATCCACGTTGGGAGCCTCATGGACCAGCTTGATGTAATTAAAGTCTGGGATGTTTCTTCTAGGGTTGTTTCTGTCAATTAGGCTCAGCAAATTCATTTTTTGTTAGCCATAGGTATTAGGGGAATGGCCTTTAGCTTGCATTTGTATCTCTATGCACTTTTTTTCTGATTAATAGAGGGATTCACAACTAGCTTACAAAAAAAAATAATAAAGCTAAAAATTAATACAAGAAGAAAGGAGGTAAGAAGAGGAGGGAATACAATAACCAGAAGAAAGACAAAGTTTAAAATAGAAAACAAATTAAACATCAAAACACAACAAGGAAGAAAGAAAGGAAACAACATAAAATATAAGGAGCAAGAAAAAGAAGGATGAAGAAAAACCAAGAAAAAAACATAAAAGAAAGAAAAAGGAGAGGAGCCGCATAAATCAAGAAAAATGACAATCTAGGAGAAGAAACATGAATATGATGAGTTACCTGGAAACAAACCTAGGGGCTAAGGAGGGCATCCAGTTAATGTTGATCTTACATCCATTATCCATGTTGAGATTATTGGGGTGCTTCTTGATTTCAATAACTTCTCATAATTTCATCTTAAAGTATTGATCCTCATTGGCTAGAATTTTGGCATCTTCAACACAACTATGATGTTTAGTCTTGTTTGAATGTTCAATGAGAGCACATGAATGGGATAGGTTGTGTTTAATATCAACTACATGTTTAAGAAACTTGATTTTGAAAGAGCTACTGTTTTTTCCAACGTAAGGAATTCCACAGGAGCATGGAATAAGATAGACACCTTTTATGTCTGAAGGGTCAATGGGGTCCTTTACCAATCTAAGAGAGTTCCTAATGGTAGTTATGGGTTTGAAAAGGTTTTTATGTTTATCTTTCTAAGAACTTTTGGCCAACATGTCTGTTGCCCCTTAGATATAAGGTAAGACCACTTTGGAGATAACATCATTGTTATGAGGGATGACCCTAAGCCCTTGTTCAGCCTTCTCAAAGGATTTGACACCTTGATACCTGTTGTAACCACTGTCTTAAAAAATCTTGAGGAGGTGATCCTTTTCTTCTTCTAAGTGATCATTATTAGAAATTATTAAAGCTCTTGTAGCTAGGGTGTTAAGAACTTCACATTTCTGAGTTGGGGGGTGGTGGGAGTCAACACAAAGATATTGTTCTATGTGAGTTTTTTCCTAAAGACATGGCAGGCTAGGGATCCGTCAAGCTTTCTAGTGAATTGAATATCAAGAACGGGAAAGCTCCCATCAATTTCAACTTCCATAGTGAATTTGATGTGTTCTAATTGACTGTTAAGATGATCACAAAATTTATTCAGATTCTCCCGTCCATGAAACCATATGACAAATGTATCATCTACAAATCTAATCCACATTTTTGGTTTCAAAGAAGAAGAGATGACTTTAGTTTCTAAATCCTCCATGAATAAGCTGGCGATAGTGAGAAAAAGAACACAACCCATAACAACACCACATGTCTATTCATAAATTTCAACTTAGAAAACACTTTTTAAATAATTCTCTTTAAAATTATGAATAGAGTTTCCACTTACGACTTTAAAAAGTTCCAAAACTTAATATAATTCAAAAAAACATTATACCTAACACTAAAACCTTTCTATAAAAAAATAAATAAATCAAGACTGATCATAAAACCTTTATAGTAAAAAATAAATAAATCAAGGCACATCTTAAGTTTACCTAAAATAAATAAAGACCGTTCATAAAACCTTTATAGTAAAAAATAAATAAATCAAGGTATATATTAAGTTTACCTAAAATAAATAAATTAAATATAAATATTAGGTCACTCCTCACCACATATCCCACCGTGAAAATTACTTAATCACTTAGTGCCCAAAATAAATAACTTAAATATAAATATTAGGTCACTCCTTACAACATATCCCACCGTGAAAATTACTTAATCACTTAGTGCCCAATATAAATATTAGCTCACTCCTTACAACATATCCTACCATGAAAATCACTTAAATCATTTAGTGCTTATTGTTTACCGTTTCCTTAGGATGCCAACACTAACGGTTTTCTTTCACACGTGGAATACCGCCGGCAGCAAGCAGACGCGTTAAACCGCCGGCTGCGCTCTTAACCTAACATAAAATATCAAAAGTTATTAAAACCCTTATACATTAACCCCACCCACAAACTACGCCGCGACTTTTAACTCGAGCTATGCCGCGGCTTTTAACTCGAGTTAAGATATCATTATATATCATCTTTTAACGCGGATTTCAGAAGCTCTGTTTCATGGTGAGCTTCGACGGTGCTTGGATTTTCTGCGTGTTTTTAGTGTTCATTTCAACGATTCGGCATTCGAAAAATCTTCTGAGGATACGAACGTGGGTTCTCTCGTTAAATTTAGTGCAGAACAGAGGAAATTCAAGCGTTTTTAGGAATATTTTGCACCAGAATCTCTGCAAGTGCATATGAATGTGTGTTTGATATATTTTAGTGAACAATTAAGCAAGCCAGCATGTGCTACAAGAGCTTTTTTATTGAAAAAAATTACGTGCAGAATCGAGTTATATTATAAACATTATGGTATAGAGACTATGATGTTAACTTAAATTATTATTATTATATTATTGATTCATATATATATATATAAATTGAAATATCAGATATAAAGACAATGATTTATGTATATATACTTGTCTTACTATCGTCTATTGATGTGTAAGCCATTTCCAGTTTTATGATAGAGGTTTTGGGTTTTGCTTCTGTCTGAGCTTGCAGAGTGTATATAATAGGTTCTTATATTATAACAGCTTTCTGATTAAAGAGTGAGTCGGGTTTATGCTTGTCTGATAAACATGGAAGAGTCTTCAAAGAATAAGGATAGTCTCAGCTTAGACAATGAGATTGAAGCTCTGGGAAAGTTTCCTTCTGCTTTGCAGGTAAGTTTTATCAGAAATTATATATACGGTGACTCTAAATATTTTGATTGTACATATATTTTGAATATATATACTATTAAGTCTTACAATGTATATCTGTGTCTTCAAAATTCTAATCTCTCCTTTTTTTTTAAATGCATTTCTATATGGCGTAATCTTTTTAATGATTGCATAAATTTCAATGGAGAATCTGTTGTAGAAGTTTAGTTTTTTTTAAGGGAAACTACGTAAAGTTCCTGGAATGGTCTATGATTTTATCACTTTTGCCTTTCTTTTGATATGAGTATTGTTACAGAAATTTTGTTATGTTGGAGTTTATGTTTTTTGTTTCATGGAGAATTTTGAATTTCTCCATGTTCTGAGTTCATTTGTAGAACTAATTAGATATACCGCTATAGCTTTTGACTGATAATTTGCAGAATAGACTATTATGAGTTTTATAGCTTTTGACTGATAATTTGCAGAATAGACTATTATGAGTTTTATAGCTTTTGACTGATAATTTGCAGAATAGACTATTTGCTATGTTTATGAGTTTTATAGCTTTTGACTGATAATTTGCAGAATAGGCTATTGCTATGTTATGAGTTTTATTTGTTTGCAGAGAACTGTGGAAATTTTCTCTGAATTAAGTTTAAAAATTCTCGGGATATTTTTCGTGATTGAGTTTTATTTTCTAGCAGAAAACAAGTTGAAATTTTGAGATTGAGCCAATTTATAATCATTACAATCTTCTTTCCGAAACAGAAAAGTCCTTTTTTGAGAAGGGATTGACACTGGGTCTTTGTTATTGCAGATTGTGAAGGAATTGAAGGAGCTTGGCAGGATTGCAGTCCCTATGACAACCATGAACTGTGTAGTGCATATACGTGCAATGGTTTCGGTCCTATGCTTGGGAAGATTGGGAAGTCAAGAATTGGCAGGAGGTGCACTTTCTATAGGTTTTACCAACATCACAGGCTATTCAGTTCTATTTGGATTGGCATCAGGAATGGATCCTATTTGTAGCCAAGCATTTGGTTCTAGGAATTGGAATCTCATAGGCCTTTCTCTGCAAAGGACCATACTGATTCTTCTCACAGCTGGTCTGCCTATAAGCCTCTTATGGCTCAATTTGCAAAACATCATGCTATGGATGGGCCAAGATGCCACCATCACAAGAGTTGCAAGCACATACTGCCTATATTCACTCCCTGATGTTCTTACAAATAGTCTCCTGCAGCCTCTTCGTGTATACTTTCGATCACAAGGCATTACTACACCTATGATGTGGTGCTCTGCTCTGGCAGTAGTTCTGCATGTACCTCTAAATATCATCCTGGTCTTTGTTTTTAAATTGGGCGTGCCAGGGGTTGCAATTGCTTCGGTTCTAACCAACCTCAACATGGTGTTGCTCTTGGTTGGATACCTCTACTTCTCCAGAATATACAAGAAGACTTGGAATGGTTGGTCTGCTGATTCTTTTAGAGACTGGTGGCCTCTTCTAAACCTAGCCCTTCCAAGCTGCTTTGCAATATGCCTTGAATGGTGGTGGTATGAGATCATGGTTTTGTTGTCTGGTTATCTTCCCACTCCAGAAGTTGCAGTGGCAACTACTGCAATCCTTATGCAAACAGCAAGCCTGATGTACACTGTCCCTCTCGCACTCAACTCCTCTGTTTCAACTCGTATTGGGAGCGAGCTTGGTGCCTGTAGGCCTGCCAAGGCCAAGCTTGCCACCTTTGTAGCCCTTGGTTGTGCAGTGGTCATAGCTCTGATCAGTATAACATGGACTACTGTCCTAAGTGACAAATGGGGAAAGCTCTTCACAAATGATGAGAGTGTTTTGGCCTTAACTGCTGCAGCTATGCCTATTATGGGTCTATGCGAATTAGGAAACTGCCCTCAGACAACGGGCTCAGGTGTCCTAAGGGGCAGTGCTAGACCCGCTATTGGGGCCAGAATTTATCTGGGATCATTTTACCTTTTGGGCATTCCTGTGGCTCTAGCCCTGGCCTTCTGGTTGAAGATTGGCTTCAGAGGTTTATGGTATGGTCTGTTGGTGGCTCAGTTTGCTTGTGCATTTTCAATCCTATTTGTTGTTTTCAGGACTGATTGGCAGTTGGAGGCAATGAAGGCCAAGCAGCTAACAGGGGGGCAGATCAAAGGCCAGTTGCAGATGACCTCTGGCGATCACAATGACAAAGAGGATGATGATGAAGAGCAAGGCCTTCTATCAAAATGAAGACCAGAATGGAAACCCATTACATAGTTTGTTTATTTGTTTAGTGAATAAGGCAGTAAGTGGAGGTACATTTTCAAGCATTAGCATTTACTACAATGATGTGTTCTCCACATAAAAGCCAATGAGTTGTAGCCCAACTGGGAAAGGACAAGTAGCTTTCACAAGCCCCACAAAGCCTCTGTCTCTCTCATGCTGTGATGACGTTTCAATCATTAACATCTACTATAATGACGTGTACTCCACATAAAAAGCCCATGAGTTGTAGCCCAACTGGGAAAGGACAATTAGCTGTCACAAGCCCCACACAGGCTCAGTCTCTCTCATGCTGTGATGACGAGGATAATGTCTCTGATGCTGCTGCTATGCTTTGGGCTTAAAGGCCCCTGAGAATCTCCTAATTTTATCAGGAGATTGAATGATATCATTGCTTCACCCCTTCAGTTTTTGGCATAAACGTATTTGAGGACCACATTCAACAGTGGAAGTTGTTTTCACAGAGGGATGTCACGTGTTTCATGATGTGTCTAAGTGCAGTGTTCAAGCAAACGATGATGATGAGCATAATGTAACAGTTCCAGTGACTTTCCTTTTTCTTTTACCTCCTTTGAGTTGAGAGGCACTTAATTTATCTACTGACATCCTCCTGCAATAGGAGGGACCAATCATACAAATACGCTATTTACAGAGTTTTTGGATATATATAGTTGAACCTTTTCTAGTGGTTTTGGATAGTGACCCTCTGTATTTCTGACTCAGCTTCAGGGCAAAACAACATGATTATCTTCAAAATTCCTCATGTATCATGATTGTCTTCAAAACTCCCTCTGTATATCTTTGTGGGTATTAAAAAATGGCTTCTCTGTAAAGTCCTTCAATCCCATCATCTCTGTTATTTCAGGTTTTTCACATTTAGTGTTGATAGCAGCAAGTGCAGATTCTAGCTAAAGTCTTTGGAGAGTCTCCTTGGTTCAGTTTGGATGGAGCTTTGAACTAAGGGGAAAAAAGTTATAAATTTATTTGATCTGAGTGGATAGTCTCCTTGGGTTAGTTTGGATCGAGCTGTGAAGAAAAAAAAAGTTAGTCTCCTTGGTTTAGTTTGGATCGAGCTGTAAAGAAAAAAAAAAGTTTGATCTTAACAAAAATATTTTTTCAAGAAAGATTTTAATTTTCTTCTCAATAATTGATTAAAAAAACATTTGTTATCTTGTTGGACCTTTTTGCCGTTCACTTTCTTAATTTTCTGTCACAAGTGATTTTGAGGAATAAAAAATCTCAATCGAGGAATAGTTGAGGAAACAACGATGGTTGCTTCCTTCCCTGACATTATTGGTGGGCGTTAAAAATGGTTCCGCGTTGGATTTGAACACTCAATTTTGCGTCGCAGCCCATCATTATAATGTCGTTATTTAATTACATCAATTTGGATCCAATTTCAGGATGCTTAAAGTTAAAATAGAGTTAGGGTTTTATATATGTTCTATATATTTTATTGTTTAAGTTATTTTATGAATTTGTCTTTTTTTATATTGTTTAAGTTATTTTATGAATTTGTTTTTTTTTCTTTAAAATAATGAATATGGAAATTAGAGTTAGGGTTTTTTTGGTGGAAATTAGGGTTAGGGTTTTATATATGTTTTTTACTCTTTAATGTATGAATTTGGTTTATTTTGGCTATTTTAAAATAAGGATTGGGTGAGGTTTATTTTGAAATGTTGGAATTGTATATCTCAAATGTTAACATTGCATAATCTAACTGTATTAGTGTATTTAGGGTGTTAAATCTTTTATAATAAATAATAATTTGATCAATCCAAAATTGTAATTTTGGTGATGGTTATATGACCAAATTCAGAAAATAATAAATCCAAAAAGTTCAAATTTGTAAAACAATTAACCTTCATTTTTAATTAATTTTTATTTTTAATAAAACTAAGATATAATGATATTTATAGTGTTCTAGTGCAGAATTTTTCATTGCAAGAAATTATTATTCAAAGTATCTCTTGAAGTAAATTTATTTCAACTCTCTAACCCAACTTAGTGTCGAGGAGGTTTTATTTCAAGATGGAAATGACTAGCATCACAACTTGAACCATTGACGAGAATGACAATTTGATATGTTGTAGTATAAAGTACATAAGCTATTAGAACAAAGAGAAATAACATTGAAATTCAACATGAAAAGATAATCACAACAATTGAGTTACAAAGGTCTATTTATTTCATTATATTCAAAATTATAATCATAGTACAAATATATTTACCCTTGGATTTTCACAAATCTTGATAACCTCTTCAAGCACAACTCACTCTCTATGCATATCAAACACACATGTTGTTCTGCTTCTCTTGGATTTCTCTCATAATGTCAATTTGTCAATCCCGCAAACAATCTACCTCCTATGTACTCCTCAACCTCTGATTATCAAGTGTAGATTCTTGTCTTGCATCAAACAATTAGTCTCATCCTCCTCACTATGTCCTCGACATCTACATGTTAAATTCTCAATAGTAACACTCCTAGTAGTTTTCTCTACATTTTCCTTGAGGTATTATTTCCATCAATTGAAACGATCTTTTTTAGGACAATATCTCTCTTTTGATGCCAAATCAACTCCAATCAAAAGTCCTCTTGTATTATGGGCCAACCCAATTTGCTTCTTCCTCCTTCAATATACATTGCTCGCCATCATACCTTGGCATTCCAATGAATTCAATCATTTTGTTGAAATCTCCCATCTCCCCATCATTTCTTGGTTCTACTTCACTATTGTGTGTTGGCCTCTTCAAATTTCCATGTGTGAAAGTTTGGAATGCACACCAATCACATCTCTAGGCTCTGATACATGTGACAGAACAAACTTAGATATAGATCTAGATTCAATAACAAATTCACTTAGAATATTTCAAGAGATGGCAAAAAAATATGAGAAGAAGAATATTGAGACAAAACTACAGAAATTCACTCTAGAGCTTTATTTCCATTATGCATTGTTGAGCAAAAGCTAGTACAATATATAGATTCTCTCAGGAGGCAAAAACGAGAGACTTAAGTGGCAACTTTGAGTAGCTCACATTAATGTTAGGATTAGTGAAGTAATTCCCCCAATCTATGACATTGTGCCAAGTGTAACTCTTGTATTGGGACATAATGAGTTCTAATGAACCTACGAGGACCATGAGGAAGGTAGGAAAGTCAATAAATGTGGATTTATGAGGGTGAATTAGGTGGTTTAGGGATTTGGTAGTGTCCATTAATGAGCAATTTGACCATTTCTAGTGCATAAGCGCCCTTGGTCCAACCTTATCCCATAAAATAGGGAAGTGGTGTGCCTGCCTCATTAAATGCATTAAGTAGGGAACCTTTGACTCCCCAGAATAAGGAAATGGGCACACTTGTGGACAAACATGGCTATAATGACAAACCACTAGTCTAATATGTGGACAAACCCCCTAGACTAGGCACCATTGGAGCGAAACCATGGAACAAATTACATTAAACACTTGGAAATTTATGCAAGGATTATTAACCAAGGTCTATATGGGAATTATGTTCCAACACCCCCCCTTAAGCCAAAATGGTCGTGAGAAACAAAAATAGGGCCCAAGAAACAAAGGCTTATGGTCACTCTTTACAACAATTTTATTTGTCCATGTAAAATGAGGAAAGAGGCAAAACCACATGGGGAAAATCCTCCCTCAAGAATGGACATGGCACAAAAATGAACAAAATGTCTTCAACGGGTCTTGTTCTTCACTTGAATGAGTTGAATGGACAAATTCTTGGTGAAAGACTTGGTGAAGATGTTGTGGATGCCATGATCATGCACCAATGCATCAATGTTGTGTAGACAAAAAGCATGTTGAGAAGCCCCTTGAAACTCATCATTTGATGATGGAGGAGCATCATAAGAATGCTTCTTGCTTCATACATACTCTGATATAAATACATAATCAATAATGAAAAATATATCTCTACAAACTCTTTCCCAAAGAGCATCAAAAGACTCAACAAAATCAACTTCTTGAGCAACTGCCATATGGCGAATCAAACCATGTATCTTCCTTCCAAACTGATGTAGCACCTTCCTAAATCTACAATAAATCACACAAGGCTCTGAAATATTAGAATAGGATTCATATGGAGAAGCAAACAACAAAATTATAGTGTCTCCATGAGCGAATGGCTCCACAACAGGAAAAGAGTGTGCAACTAGATCACACTGACAATTGAGCGAACTTGAAGGGTCTGAAGACTTGAAATTTGAACAACAGTCCCATGATAGCCAATGACATGGATTTCCAACCAAGGAATGATATGCAAGACATAAAAACAACATAGACAAGTGACACAGTATTGGAAACAGTGAAAATGTGAGATTTTCCAATTGGAGAACTTGGGGGTTGTATGGTCTTTTGGGAATCCAATGGATGAGAAAATGGTTTGAAGGTTGTCATAATCGGCATATCAGCCTGCATATCACCTTCCATATCAGAATGGGAAGGATTCGAATGGAGTTGGAAAGAGCTTTCAGAAGGCATGTAAACAACTAGTGAAAAATGACTAGTTTGGGAGGAGACTTTGGCGAACTAGATGGAGATTATTCCAAGGAAGGGATAGAGGTTTTTGAATATGATATATTAGAATGTGAGTCGGAAATAGAGACATTAGAAAGAGATTTAACTGTATCACCCAAATCATACAAATTATTACCTTGGCAGGTAGCATGGAGACAATGTTCTTGTTCCAAAGAGAGCTTGGCTTCTTCTTTTCTTGCAAAATTTGGAACAAAAATGTTATGCTCTTCAAGTAGCTTGGTTATGATGTCTATCTTCTTTCTGAAACAATATTTTTCATTATGAAAAACTTTGCAATAACCATACTCGGGCTTCTATTTCTTGCTCTTCATTTTCTTGACTTTTGAATCCTCATCGCTTGAACTTGAGTTCTCTTCATCTGACTACTTCTTCTCCTTCATCTTTTGCTTTCCTTTGGATTTAGCATTTTGGGGACTCTTAGCTCCATGAGCAGCAAGCACATGGTATTTGGAAGAACTCAAATACCCCATTTGCACTAGCTTATCTTGCTCTTGGGTGAGCGAATCTATGAATGCAAACAAGGAAGGAATCCTCCAATTTCGAACAACAAGCTTTGTAGCATGGAATGTAGACACAAATACTGAGTATACAGGACCCAGTTTAGATAGAATGGAAAGTATTATATGCTCTTCTTTCTTCTCAATGCCACACTGTTTGAGCTGAAGCACTAGGTTATTGAACTTTGATATAAACTCTTCCATGGTTTCGAAATTGCTTGGATTGAATGAGATCAACTCATTCTCCAATAGATGATCTCTCATTTCATCTTGCTTCCCAAATAATGAATCAATATTGAGCCAAACTCCATTTGGTGTAGAATCATTTTCAAGATGGAATAGGAGATCTCGAGAGACAGAGAGACAAAGCAAACCATAAGCTTCATCAAGCTTATTGAACCACTTAGTTTTTTGAGCAGCAAAATTTGGCTCAGGTTCAAGCCCCATTGTGACTCTATAATGACCCTTACTTCGAAACTAGATGATCATGTGGGAATTCCATTCAAAGTAATTGAAGGGTGTGAGATTCATGGCTTTATTTTGATCCATACTTTGCTCATGCACTCTTGGTGATGACAATGACCTGGAAAAAAACACTCAAGAAAGGATATGGAAATTGCTTTGAACCAGACTAGCTCTGATACCATGTGAAAGTTTGGAATGCACACCAATCACAGCTCTAGGATCCGATACATGTGACAGAACAAACTTAGATATAGATCTAGATTCAATAACAACTTCACTTAGAATATTTCAAGAGATAGCAAAAAAATATGAGAAGAGGAATTTTGAGACAAAACTAGAGAAATTCACTCTAGAGCTTTATTTCATTATGCATTGTTGAGAAAAAGCTAGTACAATATATAGATGCTTTCAGGAGGAAAAAAATGAGATACTTAGTGGCAAGTTGAGTAGCTCACATTAATGTTAGGCTTAGTGGAGTAATTCCCCAAATCTATGACATTGTGCCAAGTGTAACTCCTGTATTGGGTCATAATGAGGTCCAATGAACCTATAAGGACCATGTGGAAGTTAGGAAAGTCAATAAATGTGGATGGAATCATTATGAGGGTGAATTAGGTGGTTCAAGGATTTGGTAGTGGCCATTAATGAGCAATTTGACCATTTCCAGTGCATAAGTGCCCTTGGTCCAACCTTATCCCATAAAACATGGAAGTGGTGCACCTGCCTCATTAAATGAATTAAGTAGGGTGCCTTTGACTCCCCAGAATAAGGAAATGGAAACACTTGTGGACAAACATGGCTATAATGACAAACCACTAGTCTAATATGTGGACAAACCCCCTAGACTAAGCACTATTGGAGCAAAATCATGGAACAACTTACATTAAACACTTGGAACCTTATGCAAGGATTATTAACCAAGGTCTAGATGGGAATTATGTTCCAACACCATGTTTGGCCTTTCAACTTCCTCTACATGTGCCGCATATTGTCTCCCCATGCATATGATTTTACGTGTCGATCATTCCATCTACATTTATACATGTCACTATGTCAACACTGTCAGAGATATGGATTTAGCTAAACTAGCTTACCTATCTAAGCTAACAATAACATATCAACATAATTAAGAACAAAAAGAGAACAAGGAAAAGAATACGCCAGATATACGTGGTTCACCCAATTGGGCTACGTCCATGGGAAGGTTGTCTTCTTATTATCTCCAGAAATCTCCTTCAATCTTTCAAGAGAGCAACTGCAAATAACCCCAATACAATATAATAAAGCTTGTGATCACAATACCATGTGTCAATACTATCTATGAGCATATACCACTTTATCACTTGTTGTATGCCGTAGCACACAGGGGTCTGTACACTGAAGGGTTGAGGGTCTGCAATATACTCGCGGGTTCGCAGTAGGAGAAAGTCGCGGTTAACCGCAGGTTCTGCGAAGGAAAAGTCGTGAGTGTCCAGTTTTAGGCCAAAAATAGTGCCGATTAAGCCGAAAACCTGCACAAAGTATCCCAAACTTGGACGAAAAATGTCGATCTGATAACCGGAAGATAGATCTCCTTGAGGAGAATCCAAAAAAACATATAGATCTACAAAAAAAACATCAAGAAACCCTTGAAATTTTTTTGCAAAAATCTACACAACAAGGTTAGGGTTAGAAGTAAAAAACTGCAGAAACATGCCCAGATCTGAAGAGAAGCCTAATGGATACCAGATAGAAAGTAAATCTACAAGATAAACAATGCCCATATGATAATAGTTATTGATTGAAAGCTATAGAAGGTTCTAGATCATAGAAACCAACTCTGATACCATGTCAAAGATATGGATCTAGCTAAACTAGCTTACCTATCTAAGCTAACAATAACATATCAACATAAATAAGAACAAAAAGAGAATAAGGAAAAGAATACATCATATATACATGGTTCACCCAATTGGGCTATGTCCACTGGAAGGTTGTCTTCTTATTATCTCCAGAAATATCCTTCAATCTTACAAGAGAGAAACTACAAATAACCCCAATACAATATAATAAAGCTTGTGATCACAATACCATGTGTCAATACTATCTATGAGCATATACCACTTTATCACTTGTTGTATATGATGTGACTCCCTTGACCCTATTATATACCAAGAGATGTGGAGGAGTTACTCTCACATATTGCATGTGGGATAATATAATTCTCCATAATAACATCTCTTTATATAATGATGGATATCAAGAGTATAATTTACCATAATGAATATGGGATGTAATGTATTACTCTTTTACATAATATTGTGGATAACTTCCGACATAATACAAAGACATTATTACCTTCCAAGGAATATAAAATATTCCAACAAACACTCCCATATCTACAACTCTTCGTGTGTATTCTCTATGTTCATATTTCTCCACTCATATCTAATCAAGCATTGATCATGATTATTTTTGCAACAATCTATTTCTTTAAAAATATTTGCACCTCTGTATGCAAACTACTTTCTTCTTGTTTGACTATAATATTACCCTTACATTATCTCTAAAACTATGTTTCTAAGGTCCATGTGCTCTTTGTATTAAGTTACCTCACTACTTCACTAAGCAATGCTTGTATCTCGTGTATTATGTCTTGAATACCTTCTCTTACAAAATCCTTTCTATCTATGGTTGCACTCTCCTTAGTATTTGTTCCATCTAATCAAGCTCCACATTGTTCTTATGATATTCTTCAACTTCCTTTGAGTCATAATCTTCAAATTCATAAAGGTCCTTATCACAAAGATAAGTGAAATATCCATATCCTCTGTAAATCAATGTTAAGTTATCTCTCAATCCATCTTGATTCAACAAGGTCCGATCCTTTTGACATTCAACTTGATATACTTCCCCTTGGGATAATGATCTTTACTGAAATGAACCTTAACCCCTTTCTTGGAATCCTTCTATATTATCCTCATATTCCCATGCCTTCTATATATTGTGCCACATTACCTCAAATTCCCCCGAACTTGTGCATGCAAACTTCTCATTGCATCGAGAGGCGGTTTCTACAGCCCAAGTGAGTGAGATGTGTCACGTCTCTAACACTCACATGTCGACTTAAAAAAAGTATTAAAAAGAAAAATGATCCGGATTTATGTGGGAATGAAACAAAAGATAGCATATACAGAATCATATACAGAGATATATTGCAAATAACACAGTGATACAGTAAACACATATTCTATTAAATAGCATAAATAGAACAGACTGTAAAATACAATAGCTAGAATGGTGGTAGCTATCTCTGAGAAGAGATGTGGCCGCTATGCTCATTCGTGCCAAGATGAATACAAAGAGAGGCCGAAAGGGCCTATTTATCATAAGAATGAGGGAAAGAATCCCAATCATCCAAAAACCTAACCCTAGAAGATGAACCGTCATAAAGTTTGCGGCCCCAAGGTGGTTAGTTGAACAGTCAACTTCCCGGGGTCATAACTTTTGCATACGATCTCCGTTTAGGGCGCTCGGTAGCTCGTTGGAAAGGTCTAACCGAGAGTTACAATTTTCGAGTGATCCCAAATGCATGTTGTTGGTAGCAATTTGGTCCCCCAAATCGCCAAAAAAATGTCGTTTAGGGCCTCAAAATGGCTCTGGAAGTTTAGGACCCGAAAAGCTGCTAAAAATAGTAATTTACCAAAATTGCCAGAAGACTGTTTTGAGCCAATTCGAAGAGGTGGGACGCCATTGATATCCACCTGGATCAATCCTCACTCCTTAGGAAGCAATGGTCTCCATTTTGTTAGATCCCTTATCATATGTCAAGCTGTGTGTCGAATTGAGCTCTTTGTGCGACATTTGCTGAAGTGGAAAGGTTGCCTTACTTTGACATCTTCAGAGGGTTGTAATTGTTGTTGATGGATGCGCTGGAGCTGTTCAACAGTTTTGGTTGTTGTGGTATCCTTGGTATGCACTGGTGTGGATGGTTTCTTTCTGGAGGAGCACCTTGAATGCGTGGCCTTGCACTACAGAGGTACCCGAATAGGCGATGCTGCACTAACTTTGTGTTTTTCTTGTTTCTGCTGACCAAAAGGATAATCTACAGAGGTTGTGGATGTCTCTGCGATCTGATGTTCACCTTTAGTGGAATTTACGAATAGGGAAAATTTCCCAGTTTGGGATATTATCTTCCTGCCCTGCTTGGTTGGGGTAGGTGAAACTATCTCTGGTATCCGATAGAGTTGTCCTCCCAAAGTGACAATGACACTGTGAGGTCGGGATTCATATACAGCATGACGCTTCCACATATATGGCTATCCTAAGAGAACATCACATACTTCGAGTGGGGCCACATCACATAATACCTCATCTTTGAAGGGCTTGATGCCATATGGTAGGTGACATTGGTGACTGACACGGATCCTTCGTCCTTGGCTTAGCCATCCAATGGTGTATGGTTGTGGGTGTGGCGTTATTGGTAGCTCCAATATCTTGATGACTTCTTCTGAGATCAGGTTCTTCTAGCTGCCGCTGTCCACAAAAAAGTGTAGGAGAATTCCCTTCACCCACGTCTGTGAGTGGAAAAGGCGCTCCTCTGCCTCGGACTCTTCGGGTTCCTCTGGTTGAATCTGTGTGGTGGCAACAATGGCACTGGGTTCTGCATCAATGATCTGCTTCCCTTTTTGTGCAGCTATGAAATTAGGTTCTGATTCAGAATCAGAACTGGGATCTGATTCTGAAGCTTTGATCTCAGCCACCAATGAATGTTTTGAGTGACATTCATCAGTGTTGTGTCAGGGGATTTTGTGGAACTCGCACCACTTCCCGGTGTCCTTCTTCGTCTTCTCGTTACCCTTCTTCGCTTGTGGTTGCGACTGGTTTTCCTTTCTCTGCCCCTTGTTCTACGAGCCAGAGTTTCCCTTGCCCTGCCTCTGTGCAGGTCCAAAGTCACGCTTGTTCTTTTGCTGAAATTTCTGCTTGATTTTGATAGCATATCGATAGGCGGATCCGAGTGAAGAGATTTCCAGGAAATCCATCTTTGTTCGTATGTACCGGTGTAGGCCACTGCGATATTTCAGTACTAGGTGCTGCTCAGAGTCCTTGATACCCAGCTTTGTGCGCAAGGTATGGAGTTTGTTGGTGTACTCCGACACCGTTTGGTCCCTCTCTTGGTGCAGAATGGTCCATTTTGTGTACTGGTCGTCATAGTTTCCAACAGGGTAATATTGTTCCTTGACAGCATCTATAAAAGAGGCCCAAGTGGGATTGGAATATTCAAACAATCCAGACTCGTCTGATGAGTTTTGCTCACAATAAGTTTCCCACCAATTTTTGACATGGGGGATGGCCTTGAGGAGTGCAAAGACGATCTTTTCCCTGTCGGAAAAATTGTGGACAGAGAAATACCCTTCTAGTAGATTCAACCATTTATCTAGGGCATCGACATCAATTTGGCCTTCAAATAAAGGGATATCAAAATTAACTTGTACCTTGAAGGGAGTCGTATCTCCGAAATGGCTGCTCGTTGAGGGTGCATTTGCCACTGTTGGCATGCGTTGAAGGATCTGGGCGAAATTATCCATCATCTCGTTCCTTTGTCGCGCGAGGGATTCCTCGAGCAACAACTTGATAGGATCTACTGCTCCGTCGTCTCTCTTTTCTTCCGCCATGGGAGGTCATTTGGGGCGGCGAGAGTGGTCTTCCCCAAGTGAAACTAGTTCGAGACCCAACTCTCTGTATCATGACCTCGTCGGGGACATGCACCAAGAAACAATCAAAGAGCAGACTGCTCTGATACCACTGATCTGGATTTATGTGAGAACGAAACAAAAGATAGCATATACAGAGATATATTGCAAATAACACAGTGATACAGTAAACACATATGCTATTAAATAGCGGAAATAGAGCAGACTGCAAAATAAAATAGCTAGAATGGTGGTAGCTATCTCTGAGAAGAGATGTGGTTGCTATGCTCATTCGTGCCAAGATGAATACAAAGAGAGGCCAAAAGGGCCTATTTATCATAAGAATGAGGGAAAGAATCCCAATCATCCAAAAACCTAACCCTAGAAGATGAACTGTCATAAAGTTTGCGGCCCCAAGGTGGTTAGTTGAACAGTCAACTTCCCGGGGTCATAACTTTTGCATACGATCTCCTTTTAGGGCGCTCGGTAGCCCGTTGGAAAGGTCTAACCGAGATTTACAACTTTCAACTAGGCCTAGATGCATTCAATTGGAAAATATTTGGTCCCCCAAATCGCCAAAAAAATGTCGTTTAGGGCCTCAAAATGGCTCCGGAAGTTCAGGACCCGAAAAACTGCTAAAAATAGTAATTTACCAAAATTGCCAGAAGACTGTTTTGAGCCAGTTGGAAGAGGTGGGCCGCCACCGATATCCACGTGGATCAAAAAATGATTACCGAGAACATATAAAATCGAATCTTAAATTAGCTAAATTGTAGAACACACACACACACACACATATATCAAATTCCAATTTAAAATTCAGTTGACTTGAAACTTAAGCAAACATAAATGTTCATTGTTAATTGTAGAAAAACAAGTAATTTCTCAAAAAACATTTGGACATATGTTTAACATCTTCATTTGATGGTAAAATGTTTTTCAGATTCCAATTTATTCTGAAATCTAGATTTTAGAATTTTATATAGGTTATTTTACTCATTAACTACTCTCAATATTCATTATTAGTTTTAAAAAAACCATGTAAAGCAATTTTTGGAAAACTGTTTGACTCTATGATTATTATATGGTTAAAACCATATTTTGAAGGTAAAATGTTTTTTAAATTCCAATCCAATCTAGAAATATGGGATTTAAATCCAAATATTGTCCATCTCATCCTTGTGTTGGATATTTACCCTATTTTGAAATTACTTTAGCAAGGTAGCCATTTCCCTCCCAAGTAGGAATTCTTATTAGAAATTTTTGTAAATTAAAAGAGGTTTTCACCTCAAGATATTTGATCCCTCTCAATCCTTGGTAGAGACAGATTTAAGATGGATCTATGCTGGTATGCGATGCAATAATATTTAACACCCTTGATGAAGACAAACAACTCTGGACTCAAGTCACCTTTTGTGCAATAAAGAACAATGAAATATTGATTTTTTTCTTCAAAATCAAGTATGGTCGTGTCACATACCCCAATTTTGCAAAAATAATGTAATTATTTTATTATATTCCTGAGACATTATTTTAAATTTAATGCTAAGTAGGAATTGATGACTCAGCAGAGTCACCAGAAATGGAATGTAATTCTGAATATTTTATTATTAATAAATAAATTATGGAGACAACAGCATGGGACAATTGTTAAAAGAGGTTACTGGTCTACCTGGTGGATGGAAGTAGGTGGAAAGGCAAAAGACAAGTGGCAGCATCCTCAAACACTTCCTAAGTTGCAGGTGGCAACTTCCCTATATTTTGGGGTCATGATTCCCCAAGAAAGTGGAATCTGAGCAGGTGGCTCATTAATGACAGTTAACCCAACAAAGACCTAGGCAATCTTTTAAATAGTACTCAATGAACTGAGCTAGGGGTTCAACATTGTTCTGGAGGGAGAATACATTCAGGTGAATGTTATTCAGGAGTCCCATTGAGGAAGAGGGAAAAATAGTAAGGAAGTTGTTTGGAGGGGAATGCTGTAGTAACTTGGTTCCAGTATAGCTATTTGGGCTGAGTGAATTATTCTGCTGCACCTAGTTCCAGCCAGGGAGACCAGAGCAAGCTCGGGGATCCTGAGAAGTGCTGTCTGGGAACTCTCCAGGAGTTGGTAGGGAGGAACAGCCTCCCATTGCTGTTGTTGTCCTCAGTTTAAACAGGTTCTGTTAATTATTGCTTTGTGTTTATTAAGTTTAAATAAATGTTTGAATGGATATGAATACTGAAAGAGCAAGAGAATTTTGGAGAGCATGGTTAGGGTTCGGATGGATGGAGGAACGGGCTAGCCTACTGCAGGCGGCAGGGGCGTCATCTCTCTGTCACAGTCAGGGAGACTGCACGAGCTTGGTGGACGGCGTTTACTCTTTCTACACGGTATTTTGCTTCACTCCTTAACTGTTATTTTCCTCGTTTATCCTGGAACTATGGTGGTTTGGCTTGACGGAAGCTAACGGTCGCAGTCGAGGAACGGGTGGGCGGCCAACACCCTTCACTGTCACATTTTCTTGGAATTATTGGGGCTATGATGGAGGTAGTATTTTCTCGGGGAAGGGTTTCTTTTTTTATTTCGTCGCAGGGTGTTTCTGGGTGTCGACAGGTCTCTGGAGGTTGTGTCGGCGTGCTGGGGTTTTGGTAGGGACTGCTGTGTAAAATTAGTCACAGCAGATCTAATGAACAAGTAAATCAATCACAACAGATGAACATAGAAAATATGGTGCAAAACTGTGCAAAACATGCAGCAGTGCTCTCTATCCCAGAAAGGGTGAATGAATTACAATACAAACTGTCACAATGACTGAGCAATTCGAATTGTCTAAGAAGGTCATTCGAATCACAGAATGGAGTAGCTTGACTCTGTCTAGGAGTCCTCATAAATCATCGGTGGTGCTCATCAATCACAACAACCAGTCATCCAGGTGTCAAACTGAGTCTAACTGAGTGTAATAAATGTAACTGAAGTGTGTAGCACTGATATAGGATCTGGAGGCTCAGTGGGGGCGCATGGGAGGCTAACTGGAGTCAGAACAAGTCACCTAATCGAACTGGAGGTCAATCGGAGGTGAAACAGTCAGTCAGGAGTGAAACTAGCCTCAAATCAGGGAGAATCAGAGCTAACTGAATGTAACTGGAGTGAATCTGCAGTGGTAGGTGAACAAGTGCGCCCTTCTCTGGCAGTAGGTGAGAAGAGGGCGCCTTTCAGCTTAGGAGGGCTAAAACTCTGTGGTAAGTGGCTCCCGGGTGCTAGAAGAAGGTGGATAAGGTGCTGGAGGCATCAAACTGGTGACTGGGATGCATGCAAGTGCATGCAGCTGCATATCCTGAAATAGATCATGCAAGATCCTGAAGTAGATATGTATCCTGAAATAGATGATCCTGAAATAGATATGTATCCTGAAATAGATGATGTGGATATCCGAACATGCTGTGCACGGGGGTTCTTGGCTTTGGTGGAAGCAGTGGACATGGAAGCATCTGCTGAACAGATGGAAGCATTTGAAGGTTGGGGATTGCCAGGTGGAGGACAACTGGAGGGTCAGGTGGGATTTCCTTTTCTGGGGCCTGCAGGTACTGTATCTACCGGCTTGGGCCAGGCGAGGTCGGATTTTGGTTCAACATCTTCGGCATATACGACATGCTCTCCTTGGGATATGCTGCCGGAATCTCTGGATAACGTTGGACGGTCTATGGATTTGTTGGGTAGCCCGGGCTGGCGGGAGGCTGGGGTATTCTTTGCACGGAATCTGGGTTTTCCGGTCACAGGTTTAGATGCTGTTTATACAGATGTGGTCGGTTCTGAACTGAATGAGGTTGAGGATGGGGCTCGACTGGCTCCGCAACAGGCTGGGACGCATGATGGTGACGATGGAGGGTATGTGAGAGTGCCGTTGGAGATTAATGAACACCGAGGCTGTGAAAGCCCTATTGCGGTTGATGGGTCCCTGCAGGGTCGTGAAGGGGATGCTGTGAGGGCAGGGGCAGCACTCAAAGGCCCTAGTAGGTGTCGAAAGAGAAGCTGGATAAAAACCCGTATCATGGGCTCTTACGCTGTAGGCGAGGATATCGCCTGGGAACGAATCATTGAGATGTCTGGTTTGACGGTGGTTGGTAGGGTTATGGGAAGAATGTATGCACGACCCACTGTGATGGCTTGGGTGGATTCTCAATGGCGCGAGGTGTTGGGATACACTCCTGAGGTGGATATGCTGCTCCGTGGGTGGTTTGCGGTGGTACTGCAATCGGAGGAGGATGTGCGCAAAATTCTTGACAGGAATTGGCACTTGAAACAGTCACCGGTTTTGTTGAAGCCATGGCATCCTCTTTTTGATGCTAGTCGGGAGAGGATTGACAAGTCTCCGGTGTGGGTACGATTACCAGGACTTCCTCTGCAATTCTGGGATATCCGCCATTTCCGACAGATTGGGGATATTTTGGGAAACTTTTTGGAAGCTGACCTCTCCTATTTGAAGACACATTATAAACAAGTTGCTTGAATCTTGGTGAATTTAAATATCCGTGAAGGACTACCGGAGCACATAAATTTGGAATGGGGACCTGTTAATATTTCACAGATGTTGGATTATGAGAATGTACCATTCAGATGCCGGAGGTGTCATGTCTATGGACACCCGGAATCAGATTGTCAGCTATCAGCACGAACCCGGAATCGGGGGAGAAAAAACCCTTCTGCTGTGGCTTCAATGGAAGAACCTATGAATGGTTTGAACACTGTGACCTCGCCTGAACGGATGGACTCGGAGGAGGACCGGATTGCTGCGGATTTGGATACTGCTGGTCAGGTTACAATAACGTCTCGGGACGTATTTGAGGAAAACATTATTGCTGATACAGAGGACATCCTTGGATCCGCCTCACAGGCTGTGGTTGTAGCGCCGAAACCTATCTTGCCGGGTATTCCTTCTTTTTCTTTTATACCTTCTGTACATCTTTTTTTCAATCAGTGCTCTGTGGGGGGTATTGATTGGGTTGAGGGTTTGAAGAATCTATCTCTGTCGGGACTGTCTGAGACTCCTTCTCGCACTATTGATAAGCCCTCTAGTGGGTGTTTTGGTTTCGCGGTGGGTAAACCTATTGTTCACAAACCCGACTTGCCACCTCTTCTTTTAGAGGACAAACTGATTACTTTTGAACCGGATCCTGGAGAGGTGGAAGTGTTTTCTGATCCCTCTTCCCCAGAAACATCTGTTTCAGGATATAATCTTCGTTCATGCACTAAGAATTCTGGGGGGGGCCTGGGAAAGATGAAGATGCAGGCCCGGAGGGGCAGAGGTCGCCGATCTCATTTATCTAAGGCACAAAACAGAGCCAGATTGGACCTCCGGGAGGGGAAACAAGTTTCTATCGAGAGGGCACTTAGAGCAGTGGATGCTCGGACGAAGGTTCGGATATGAAGATCATGTCCTTCAATTGTCGGGGTCTGGCTAGGCCAAAAAAGAAATCAGCCTTCATGAGGGTGCTTACTCTTGAACACCCTGATGTGATTCTGCTACAAGAGACCTTAGGTTTAGGTTCTATAATTAAGGAGAAATTGGAACAGTGGTTGGCTGGATGGACCTTTGTGAATCTGGATGTTAGGGGTCGCTCAGGTGGCTTGGCGGTGGGATGGAAGAATTGTACGATTAAAATGATTAATGCTTGGGGGATGGTATCTGTGCTGGGAGCTGATTTCCTCTCTGTAGACTTGGGTACACGATTCACTGTACTTAATGTCTATGGGCCCTATGTAAATAGAGCGCCTTTCTGGGATTCATTACTGCAAGATCCGTTATTTGAGGGTGAATCGATTGTGGTGGGGGGTGATTTAAACTTCACCTTGGGACATTCTGAAGTTTGGGGACCACAAGCACATGTGGATCCTTTGGCTGGACACTTTCAACAGAGATTGGTTCAAAAGAACTTGTTGGATATTGAACCTATCAAGCTGAAACCTACTTGGAGGAATAACAGGAGTGGAGAGGCCAGGGTGGCAAAAAGACTGGATCGTTTCCTGGTGGCTGAATCTTTGGTGGACAGGTTTTTTCAAATCAGGCAATGGGTAGGGAGTGGAGGGGATTCTGACCACTTCCCTATCTTTCTTGAGATCAGAAGAGGACCTGATAACCCACCTAGCTCACTTAAGTTTAATAAGAATTGGCTTAGTGATGACTCTTTCAAAACCCTATTTCGGGACCTCTGGAGGCCATTTGATGAGGAGCATGAACGAACAGGAGCATTCCAGTTCGCTGAGAACATTCATCGAATAAAAGGAGCTGTTAAAACTTGGGCTTTTGAAAAGAAATTGAGGGATGATGCTGATTTGAAACTTATTGAGGATGAACTGTTACTGATCTATGAGGGGGATGGGGGGGGTCTCCTGACATTGGAATCCAAGGCCGAAATGGCCAGGTTGGAAGGCAAAAGAAATAACCTGTTGTTGGAAAAGGAGGAAACTTGGAGACTTAAGAGCAGGGTGATTTGGCTGGAATGTGGGGATGAGAACACTAAATTTTTCCATGCATATGCCAGGGGGAGGAAGGCGGTCAACACTATTTGGATCTTGAAAGATGAAGTAGGTAATGAACATTTCGATTTTGAAGGCAAAGCTCGGTGCGGGGTGGGACATTTCCAGAATTTATTCAAAGCTCCAGTACAGGCTTCTATTGCTGAAGTTATTAGGATCGCTCAATTATTCCCTTGGTTTGCTGAGGAGGAGGATAATAGGAGACTGATGCAAGCAGTTACTGAGGAGGAACTGAAGGAGGTCCTTGGTAGATTCCAGAAGGACAAGAGCCCCGGGCCGGATGGATGGACTGTGGAATTTTTTACCACACTCTATGAGATTATTGGATTAGATCTTCTACAGGTGGTAGAAGATACCCGATTGAATGGAAGGATACCTGCATGTTTCAACTCTACCTTTATTGCCCTCATACCAAAGAATGATAATCCAGCTACCCTCTCAGAATTTAGACCTATTTCTCTGTGCAATTGTATTTACAAGATTGTGTCAAAGGTCATAGCACGACGTTTCAAGGTAACACTTTCTGAACATATTTCAGCTGAACAATTTGGCTTCCTTGAAGGTCGTCAGATACACGAGGCTATAGGGGTGGCACAGGAAGGACTACACAGTATGAAGACTAGACACATCAGAGGAGCTATTCTAAAAATTGATTTATCCAAAGCATACGACAAGGTGAGTTGGATTTATATCCGGCTTCTTCTAACACATTTGGGTTTTGGTATCAATTTTATTAGATGGATCATGTCTTGTATAACTACTGTATCATTCTCTGTGTTATTGAATGGAGCTGCCACTCCTTTTTTTCATGCGGAAAGAGGACTTAGGCAGGGATGCCCACTTTCCCCGCTACTCTTTTTGCTGGTGGCAGAAGGCCTGAGCAGGGCTATCATTGATGCAAATTTACATGGGAGGTTTAAAGGCATTGGCATTGGGGAGCAGTTATTTGTCACTCACTTATTATTTGTGGATGACATTATCATATTCTGTTTTGGTGATCGAAGGGATACTCGGACTTTGAAGGAGATCCTGGAACTTTTTTCAAAGGCGACGGGGATGGATATAAATGATGAAAAGTCCACTCTCACTACACATTTGCTACGACCGGGAGAGGAACGGGCACTTGTTGAAAACTTCCCTTTTAAATTATCTTCTCTTGATGAGGGATTGAAATATCTGGGATTCTCTCTAAAAGATAATACTTATCTTAAGAAGGATTGGCGGTGGCTAATCGGTAAGGTGGAGAAACGATTGAATGTATGGAGTCACAAGTGGATGTCGAGAGCGGGCAGGCTGGTCTTGGTTAAGGCCGTCCTTGAAGCCATTCCTGTCTATTGGATGTCTCTGTCTTGGATACCCAAAGGAATCCTTGAACATATCAGGCGGTTATGCTTCAGATTCTTGTGGAGTGGTAAGAAGGAAGGACAGGTCACCCCATGGGTCAATTGGAAGCGGATTGCTATCCCGAAAGGGCTAGGGGGTTGGGGATTAAAAAACATTTTTCTTTTTGCTCAGGCGCTGGCATCTAAGGGTGGCTGGAGACTTCTCAAGACAAACAGCTTATGGACCAGGGTTATTATTGGGAAATATCTAGCTGACACTAACCTGGATGAATGGATTAGGAGCCCCCGGAAATCACATAAAGGTGGATCTGTGATTTGGAAGGCAGTGGTAAAATCCTTTCCACTGGTGGAGAATTATCTGGCGTGGAATGTGGGTAATGGAGAACTGGTGAGAGTCGGTAGAGATCCATGGATCGGGAGTGAACAGTCACATTTGTTACCCGAGTATGTTGTGAACTCTCTGGAATTTAGGGGTATACACACTCTTAATCAACTGGCTGTGCAACGACCTGATGACCCGTGGATACAACATTGGAAAACTGCGGATAGTTTGGGCTTGGGGGACCGTGAGGCTTTTTTCCTGAATAATTATATTCGTGGACTGAATCGGGCTTGCATTCACCTTTCGAACCAGGAGGATGTATTGACTTGGGAGCTGGACCCTGCAGGGAATTATACACCTAAGATGGGATATCAGGTGCTCAGTGCAGGAGAAGTTGATCGGGATGAGGTCTGGTGGTGGAGATCTCTGTGGAAACTTAAATGCCCTTCAAAGAACAGACTTTTCATGTGGTGTGCGCTGGAGAATCGGGTCCCGACCTGGGATATCCTACAGACAAGAAATTTTCAGGGCCCGGGCTGGTGTGTCTTATGTAAAATGGATTTGGAAACTATAACACATCTCTTCATCACGTGCCCGTTCTCGATGGCTGTCTGGCATGAATGTACTCGTTTGGTAGGTTTTGCTTGCAGATGGGAAGGAACCTTTGTGGCAGTTGCATGGGAGAGCTGGTGGAGGCGGACAAACAACAAAAAACAGAAGATCCTACCACTGCTGATCATCTGGGGGATTTGGCTGGCTAGAAACGGGGCAATATTTCAGGAAAAATATTGCACACCAGCTATTATTTGTACGCTGGCGGTGGGTCGGTATCTTGCTTTCCCCGAACATGTCAGGACAGCTCATCAGAGACGAAACCTGGAAGTGGAAATTGACAGATCTTACCCATGGGGGTTTTTTGATGGAGCAGCAGGCAATGAGATTTGCGGAGGGGGTGCTGTTCTTTATCTATCCAATTCACACTTCTATACTATCACTATGGGGCTTGGAATGGGAACCAACAATTTTGCAGAAGTCATGAGTTTAAAGCTATTACTCATCTTTGCTGCTGAAAGGGGTATTTCTAGGCTGGCGGTATATGGTGATTCCATGAATGCCATAAATTGGACCAATAAAACACAAGCTTGCAGAGTTCTCAGACTTGCAAATATACTACACACTATCCAGATGCTAAAACAATCCTTTGACACATTTATATGCCGGCATGTGTACAGGGAGAGTAACCAAAAAGCGGACCAGGCTTCCAAAGATGGGTAGAATATGGACTTCGGCACCTGGAAAGTAGTCGAAGAGATGGAGGGCCAAAGAACCGAGTTCTCACTCAGACCATTCATCGAATAACCAGCAATTATTGATAGTATATTTCTGAAAAACACAGTATTAAGTTTATGTTTTTAGTGCTGATTTTCATAATCGGTATGAAGGTTATATTTATAATATTTTTGAAGATGTATGAACAAGATAGTCCGTTGGGACAGAAACAACATATTTTGGAAAAATAGGAATGCAACATATTTGCCTCTTGAAAGTAGACGATGGAGTCTCATCAACTGCACCATATGTATGGAATTTTTGATAATTCACTGATACAGTGAATACAGATTGTAATTCTGATCTCCTTGGATGAATAGAATTATGCTTTTTTCTTTTGGAAAAAAAAAGTTTAAATAAATGTCTGTTATGATTATCATTTAATTGTCTGAATAATATCAGTTTAGTAAAAGATAACATCCTAGAATATCAGCATGTAAGATTTTAAATAATTACTTTGTTTTCAATATTCCTTATAGCATTATTTCAGTACTGATAATGTTTTATCCTGCATGCCGTACAATAGTAATATTGTAAGCAATGGTTTATTTATGTAAATTCTAGACATAGTTTACTTATTTCCGTTTAATAGATAGGTAGGGTTTTAGCACAAGTAATCATTCTCTGGTTTTACAGCAGGTTTAAACCATGATAGGAACAAAAATAAATATAACCATATAAACTACAGTAATAATATTATCATAGATAATATTTCAGAAGAAGTTATAGTTATAATTAGAAAAACTTATGAAGATACAAACCCTAGCTAACAAATGTAAAAACCATTATCTGTCACATACTTGGATGAGTCAAACTACAACAGAAGGTTTATTTAGTTATTATCTGAACATACGAAAGGACTAGCAGAACCCTAATTTACTCAACATCGAACCAAACAACAGTTAGTATATCTTTCATTTAATTAATTACTTAGACAGAGTCGTAGTCATAACAAACTGATTATTCAATTAAACAAAATTTGTGACTGTGGAGTTCGATCAAACCTTACCACTCTAGTTCTTAACAATAAGAAATTTTCATCAGATACAAACTAGATGTTAAATCCACAACCACACGAAGTAGACAGAACAATTTCCTAGCTCATTGTCGAGCTGCTTAATCTTTATAAAATCATTCATTGTTTCTCAAACTACCAACAGTAGAACGTCGTAACTACAGAATCAACATATAACTAAAAATCACTATTGTACTTTCGTATTAAACCGTATTTGACCAGACGTTACAGGTGTTTAAACTTTGAACAGTAGTACAATGACTCAACTACAGCCGTAACTCCTTTCCACTACTTTAATTAAAAGTTATCAAAACAATAATAGATTAAGCTTTTAACAATAACCTATAACGGTAAGATCTACTTTGAACACCCAACATCTCAGACTTACAAGTATTTTACATTTAGAATTTGGACAACGATTCTACCACGGCCGTAGCCCAGATTTCAGTGTAGATAATTTTAAAACATGAAGTCGAAAATATATGCCACATACAATAACTTAAAACATACAGGAGACTTGTAACAGGTCGTATAATTCAACCTTTGAAACTCTTACAACGATTTCTACCTACAGCCGAGTTCACAAACCCACTGTATCAGTGGTTTTAAAAACCAAAGATTTATTTATTATAATATAGAGCATCGAATTCAGGGACAACGCATACATAGAACAAGCCTTTATACAAGACACGAGTTATATTAAGGTAATTTCCAAAACCCTGGGTAATAAACCCCAAGCAAAGTACAAGTACAGTATTAAACCTTCAGGCCGTAACCCCGTCATCCTGAGCAAACTCATAGCCTTTCTTTACACATTATTAAACCCTAAAAACCTCTAGCAAGAAGATTAAATTACAAATGACTGAAGTCAGCCTCAAGACCAAACAACACAGAGCTAGACACAAGGGTGGCCCTTCATGACAAAACCATACAGACAACCAACAAGGAGGAACACCATGGTAAAAGACCAGGCTTACTCGGTTAAGCAACCAACAGCCGAAGCTGGAGTCATCCACCTTGCGAATGGAGCCAGGCCCTGTAAATAACGGAGTATCATTAGTTACCACTTAAATATTTTGGTTGAAGATTAAAAACAAATTTTTGTATGCAGAAGACGAAGAGGATACCTGAAACTCACCGGTAGTTCAAAATATAGTAGATAGACTGATAGCCACGAGATGAAGAAGGATAAACCCAGCATTTTCACCAAGGAACGAGTTACCAGAAGCAACGGGCTATCATTCCTCCAAGGAGATTAAACATAACCAATTTAAGAACATTGCAGACTATGGAAGCCAAGCCAGGGTAATACGGGTAGCAAAAGAAAGAACCCTAGGTCATAACAACCTCACAAGTTGCCAAACAGCAAAACAATGACTCCCAGACATTGCCATGAATCAATACGATGGTTTGAAACAGTATGTGAGCTGCTAAACACCGTAACAACCTGGAAGCTGTATCAACAACGCCACAACAAAGACTCAGACCTGGAGATGTTGCAGAAGGACCCGAGCCCGAAGGCGAAGGAAAATGATGAGGTAGGGTTAGGTTCAAAGTTTTATATCACAAGCACTTGGCTCTCGTTTAACCACGTAGCAGCTAAATATTTCTATGCAGTGGGTCGAGACTCCATAGTATCATTTTCCAATTACTGTCAATCAATTAAAAAAATCATAGCAATGATACCCAATTATGGTAATAAACCATAGTTCCAAACTTGCCAAAATTTCCACGATAGCACATGCTTTGAATTGGTATTGGAGAACCATATTACTTGGACCTACAATAATTACAATCGTGATAATGATATTAAAGTTCAAAGATCTCAATGATATTCTTATCATTTTTGATAAATAGAACTCATAATATATACAGATAAAAAGACTATTGAAAGATCTTCATAATGATTAATACATATATCATTCATATAACAATCAAAAACCCTTGAATGATGTCTTCAATGCATTGTATTTTATTTTCAACAAAAACTTGCTTGGTCAATAGCAATCGAGAATAAGACCGGGTGTCTGTTTCAAACATAGAGCATATGATAAATTATTATAAAAATTGCCAAGGGGGTAGTTATCCAGTAACTCAAATGCTAATTGCAAACCGATCATTAAATTTTATACCCTAGCCTAATGTGAAAGAATAAGAGATACTATAACTCTGTTAATAATCTAAGTTATGGTAGAGACGTAGGGCACAAATAAATGACACTTTTATATTGAGATAACATTGCACGGAGGATTAAGACTTGTCACTGCTTCATGATGGAACTCTAACTGGTGGAATTTCAAGTTATGCAACTCATACATATTGGTTCAAGAAAAATAGACCTGTGTTATCCTTAATACACAGCGAGTTAAATCAAATGTGATAATGAAGGACTATTTCCATAAGTGCTTATAGCTTTTACTCAAGTATCTTTTATGGAAGCAAAAGTAGTTCCAAACAAGGCAAAATCCTTAAATTCTAAAATAGAAGACAGACTTTGACAGATAATCTTTGCAGTTGTTGATGATAAGAAAGGTCCTTCGTAATTAAAATGAAAATCAAAACATAACCTGAAGTTGAACTTGGCATAAATACAGAAAGAGTTCTACCTTTAGAAACTTGCTAGCATGCATAGACTTTTACTGAAGTATTTGGTACATCTAACTGATTTATCGTACTTTAAAAATTTAAATGAAACAACTGCACATTACCTGTACACCTGTATGAGAAAGACATTGGGATGCATTAGCTTAGAAGCTAAGTGAGCCAGTCTTTCATGACAGTTACCCTTGTGGTTGAAAGAAAAAAAAAATCAAAGCAGCAATGGTAATGAAACTCATAACCAAATTTAAATATAATAACAGATCATTAGACACATTTACGACCACGTAAGCTAAACAAACAGTCATGTGGCGGCATTTAATATCATTAATTTCTATTTTAAAATTTTTTAAATTTTTCGAAATTTTTGGGTTTTGACATGTGGTATCAGAGCATGGTTCATACACTAGGCCTTGATATGGCTCAACTAGTTTCCGTAGAACAGTTCCAATAAAAAGAAAAATTTATATATATATATCATGTACTAACTTGTATTTTCTGTTTTACAAAGACAGAGCAGAAAAATTTCCTTTTTATGAATCTAACAGGCAAGTATGGAAAAGCTAGGAGAATATGCTGAGGAGGAATCTCCAAACACTGCGACAAGACAGATGTCGAGAGAACCTGTGACAGAGGAGGTAATTGCTCACTCCTTGGAACTGATGCAGACCATAAAAGGTTTAAAGACGGAAATAGAAACAGTCAAGAAGGATAACGAAAGGATTCTGAAAACTCAAGAGCAGCTAAATCAATTATTGATAGAAAAATTTCAGACAGAAGGAAGAAGCAAAAGAGCTGAATCTGAAGAAGCTAGTCATCAAAGAGGGTCTAAAAGGATGAAACCAGCTAAATCTGACAGCATTTCATCATCTGAAGAAAGAAGGGAACAACACAGCTATCGCACTACTAGTGACAGCAGTGAAGCTGAACTGCATAACAGAAAGAAAAAGTACAGACCTTATGAAGAGATTTTCGGGGAGTTTAAGAAAATAAAACCCCCAAATTTCAATGGAGAATCTGAGACAAGAGAAGAGGCATAATCCTGGTTATCCGGGATGAGAAAATATTTCCAGATTTACAACTATTCAAATCAGCTGAAGGCACGAATGGCCATCTACAACCTTTCTGGAAAGGCAGATATATGGTGGCAAGACTTGAAAAGGGTCAAGAGGATCAAAGAAAAAGAGGTCAATTGGAGTACTTTTAAAAGATACTTCAAAAAGAAATTTTTGTCCGAACAGTACAATGAGGAGAGGGCCAAGGAATTTTATGAATTAAAGCTAGGATCTATGACTATGAAAGACTTAAACAGTAAGTTTTTAAGTCTGTTAAGATACATGTCATATTTTGTTGAAGAGAAACCTAAAGTACATCAGTTCCTTAGCTGCCTGCCATATCATATCAAGGACATAATCGAATATGATAACCCCAAAACACTGGAAGAAGCTATGCGAAAGGCTAATTTCTGTTTTTAACAGAATAAAAAGAAAGAAGGAATAGCTAACTGGAAGGCTAAAAAGAACAGTAATCAGCCGGAGTACAGGAAAAAGGAGTTTGTACCCCAGAAAAATTTCAAGAATAACAAGAACGGAAACCAGTTTAATGGTAAAAGTTTCCAGAGAAACAAAAATGGAGTTGCTAATCATTCCAACAATTTCAAGGGCAGCAAGGAGGCTTCTAACAATCATGGAAACTCCACTAAGAATTTTGAACGAAAAGAACCTGTTAAGTGTTGGGAGTGCAATGGCCCACACTATGCTTCAGTTTGCCCAAATCGGAAGAAACCAAACAACAACATTCACACCATACAAGATGAAATGACCGTTGGAGACTTTGCAGGGACTATGCCCTGAATCAACGCAGCGTTGGAGAACCGCCAAGCTGACTATCAAACTTCCATGGTGGAAGTAGGAGGTATGATTAACAAAATCCCTGTAACTATTTTAATAGATCCAGGTGCTAGTCTTAGTTATATTTCACCTCAGCTAGTAGAAATATGTAATCGGACTGTTGAAAGGTTTGATAATTCTTGGTCCGTACAACTAGCTACTGGGACAAAAAGGAAGGTAAACTGTTACGTTAAGGAATGTGTACTAGATATGAATGATTTTAAGACTACTGTTAAATTAAATGTTTTGCCACTTGGCTCTTATGACATACTTATCTGTATGGACTGGTTAGAACAGCATAAGGTAGTTTTAAACTGTTTTGACAAAACTTTTAGGTGTGTAAATAATAATGAACAACCTGTAACTGTTAGGGGTATTCCTAGGAAAACAGTAGTCAGGTAGATTTCTGCTTTACAACTTAAAAGGGTAGTCAGAAAAGGGTGCAAAGGCTATGCTGTAACTATTACAGATGAGACAGTTAAGTCTGAATTTAGCAAGAAAACAGTAGAGGATATTCCTGTAGTAAATGATTTTATTGATGTTTTTCTGAAGGAAATCCCAGGATTACCTCCCAAGAGAGAACTGGATTTTACAATTGAGCTAGTACCAGGTGCTGTACCCAGTTCAAAAGCTCCATATCGTATGAATATTTTGGAGCTTAACGAATTAAAAACTCAGTTAAAGGAGTTAATAGATAAGAATTACATTCGACCCAGTGTGTCCCCTTGGGGAGCACCAGTAATTTTTGTTAAAAAGAAGGACGGAACTATGCAACTTTGCATAGATTACCGTCAACTGAACAAGATGACGATTAAAAACAGATATCCGTTGCCTCGCATAGATGATCTGTTTGATCAGCTACGTGGAGCTACGGTGTTCTCTAAGATAGACCTGAGATCGGGTTATCATCAGGTGAGGAATAAAGAAGAAGACATTTTCAAAACAGCTTTCAGAACAAGGTATGGACATTACGAATTTGTCGTAATGCCATTTGGGCTTACTAATGCCCCAACCGTCTTTATGTGCCTAATGAACAACATAATGCATAAATACTTAGATAAATTTGTTGTCGTATTCATCAATGACATTTTAATTTATTCTAAGAATGAAAAGGAGCATAAAGAACACTTACGGATAGTCTTACAAGAACTACGAGAGCAACAGCTCTTTGCGAAGTTCAGTAAGTGTGACTTCTTCAAAGATGAAATCCAGTACTTAGGTCATGTAGTCACCAAGGAAGGGATTTCAGTTGATCCTGAAAAGATCCGGGCAATCGAGGAATGGCCAGTACCAAAAGACGTAACTGATGTTAGATCCTTCATAGGAATTATCGGTTACTATCGGAGGTTCATTGAAGGCTTTTCAAAAATAGCCAACCCAATCACTTCCTTGCAAAAGAAAGGCAAGAAGTTTGATTGGAACTTGAAGTGTGAGGAAAGTTTTAAGAAGTTAAAAACTTTATTAACAACTGCGCCTATTCTAAGAATAGCAGATCCTAATAAGGATTTCGTGGTTTGCACCGATGCTTGTAATGACGGTCTAGGCGGAGTGTTGACTCAGGATGGACATGTCATTGCCTATGAGTCTAGGAAGCTGAAAATTCATGAAAAGAATTATGCCACTTATCACCTAGAATTAGCTGCTATTATTCATGCTTTAAAGATGCGGCGACACCACTTAATAGGCAGAAAGTTTACTTTAATGACCGATAATAAGGGTCTGAAATACCTTTTAGACCAGCCTAATTTAAATGCAAGACAAGCCAGGTGGTTGGCCTTCTTAAGTGAATACGATTTCAAAATTCAGCACATAAAAGGAAAGGAAAATAAAGTGGCTGATGCTTTGAGCAGAAATGCAAGGCTGAATTTTATATCAACTAGCAGCACTTATACCTCTGATTTAAATGAACAGTTGGCTGAAGGGATAAAATCAGATGAATTTTATCAAAAGTTACAAGCTATAGCTAAAGAAGAACCTACAGAAAGTTTAGTAAAGGGTTACAGCCTAAACACAGATGGATTTTTATTGTTTAAGGACAGACTATATGTGCCTGATGTATCCAAGGTCAAATTACTAATTTTGGATGAAGTGCATAAAACCCCTTATTCAGGGCATCCAGGCTACCAGAAAACTGTCACTATGTTAAGAAAGGACTATTTTTGGCCTAATATGAAATCTGAAACAACTGAGTACATAGCTAGATGTTTAGGCTGCCAACAAGTAAAAACAGAACATCAGCATCCAGCTGGGTTATTGCAACCTTTGCCTATTCCTAGTTGGAAATGGGAGATAATCAGTTTAGATTTCATTACCGGTTTACCAAGAAATCAAAATCAGAATGATTCGATTATGGTGGTAGTAGATAAGTTAAGTAAATTAGCACACTTTATTCCTGTTAAAACCACTTACAAGGCTGCAAACATAGCTGATATTTTTCTGAAACAGATTTTTCGGTTACATGGTGTCCCAAAAGTTATTATTTCAGACAGGGATCCTAAATTCACAGGAAATTTCTGGAAATCTTTGTTTAAAGGATTAAACACAACACTGAATTTCAGCACTTCTTTCCATTCTCAGACAGACGGACAAACTGAAAGAGTTAATCAGGTATTAGAAGATCTACTAAGAATGTATGTTAAGGATCAACCAGGTAAGTGGGAGGATTATTTACATTTAGCAGAATTTGCATACAATAACAACTATCAATCGTCAGCTAAGTTCAGTCCTTTTGAAATTCTGTATGGACATAAATGTAACACTCCTATCTCTTGGAGTAATCCAGTAGATAGATTAGTGTTAGGTCCTGATTTATTAAAAGAGATGGAACAGATTGTGAAACAAGTGCAAGAAAATTTGAAGATTGCCCAAGATCGGCAAAAGAGTCAAGCAGATTTGAAAAGAACTCCTAAAGAGTTCCAGGTAGGTGAACATGTGTTCATTAAGGTAAGACCAAAGAAGAGCTCCCTAAGACTAGGGAGTTGTGCAAAATTAGCGTCACGTTACTGTGGTCCGTTTGAAATTTTATCTAGAATTGGTCAAGTTGCTTATCAACTAGCATTACCACCTAATTTAAAGGTACACAATGTTTTTCATATTTCTGTTCTGAAAAAGTATGTTCATGATGCTACTCATGTTATTGATTGGAACATTGTACAGGTAGAACTAGAAGGGGAAGTTATGGTGGAACTGGATTGTATCCTCAGGAGGAGGGAAATTACTCTGCGGAACCGCACAATTGGATAGCTGAAGGTGCAATGGAAGCACCTTATTCCTGAAGAAGCTACCTGGGAACTGGAAAGTAAGATGCGGGAAGCATACCCAAATCTATTCCAGCAGGTGGCTGGGGATGAGGAATAAGTAACATCGAGGACGATGTTACATTTTAAGGGGGTGTGTATGTCACATACCCCAATTTTGCAAAAATAATGTAATTATTTTATTATATTCCTGAGACATTATGTTAAATTTAATGCTAAGTAGGAATTGATGACTCAGCAGAGTCACCAGAAATGGAATGTAATTCTGAATATTTTATTATTAATAAATAAATTATGGAGACAACAGCATGGGAGAACTGTTAAAAGAGGTTACTGGTCTAACTGGTGGATGGAACTAGGTGGAAAGGAAAAAGACAAGTGGCAGCATCCTCAAACACTTCCTAAGCTGCAGGTGGCAACTTCCCTATATTTTGGGGTCATGATTCCCCAAGAAAGTGGAATCTGAGCAGGTGGCTCATTAATGACAGTTAACCCAACAAAGACCTAGGAAATCTTTTAAATAGTACTCAATGAACTGAGCTAGGGGTTCAACATTGTTCTGGAGGGAGAATACATTCAGGTGAATGTTATTCAGGAGTCCCATTGAGGAAGAAGGAAAAATAGTAAGGAAGTTGTTTGGAGGGGAATGCTGCAGTAACTTGGTTCCAGTATAGCTGTTTGGGCTGAGTGAATTATTCTGCTGCACCTAGTTCCATCCAGGGAGACCAGAGCAAGCTCGGGGGTCCTGAGAAGTGCTGTCTGGGCACTCTCTAGGAGTTGGTAGGGAGGAACAACCTCCCATTGCTGTTGTTGTCCTCAGTTTAAACAGGTTCTGTTAATTATTGCTTTGTGTTTATTAAGTTTAAATAAATGTCTGTTATGATTATCATTTAATTGTCTGAATAATATCAGTTTAGTAAAAGATAACATCCTAGAATATCAGCATGTAAGATTTTAAATAATTACTTTGTTTTCAGTATTCCTTATAGCATTATTTCAGTACTGATAATGTTTTATCCTGCATGCCGTACAATAGTAATATTGTAAGCAATGGTTTATTTATGTAAATTCTAGACATAGTTTACTTATTTCTGTTTAATAGATAGGTACGATTTTAGCACAAGTAATCATTCTTTGGTTTTATAGCAGGTTTAAACCATGATAGGAACAAAAATAAATATAACCATATAAACTACAGTAATAATATTATCATAGATAATATTTCAGAAGAAGTTATAGCTATAATTAGAAAAACTTATGAAGATACAAACCCTAGCTAACAAATGTAAAAACCATTATCTGTCACATACTTGGATGAGTCAAACTACAACAGAAGGTTTATTTAGTTATTATCTGAACATACGAAAGGACTAGCAGAACCCTAATTTACTCAACATCGAACCAAACAACAGTTAGTATATCTTTCATTTAATTAATTACTTAGACAGAGTCGTAGTCATAACAAACTGATTATTCAATTAAACAAAATTTGTGACTGTGGAGTTCGATCAAACCCTACCACTCCAGTTCTTAACAATAAGAAATTTTCATCAGATACAAACTAGATGTTAAATCCACAACCACACGAAGTAGACAGAACAATTTCCTAGCTCATTGTCGAGCTGCTTAATCTTTATAAAATCATTCATTGTTTCTCAAACTACCAACAGTAGAACGTCGTAACTATAGAATCAACATATAACTAAAAATCACTATTTTACTTTCGTATTAAACCTATTTGACCAGACGTTACAGGTGTTTAAACTTTGAACAGTAGTACAATGACTCAACTACAGCCGTAACTCCTTTCCACTACTTTAATTAAAAGTTATCAAAACAATAATAGATTAAGCTTTTAACAATAACCTATAACGGTAAGATCTACTTTGAACACCCAACATCTCAGACTTACAAGTATTTTACATTTAGAATTTGGACAACGATTCTACCACGGCCGTAGCCCAGATTTCAGTGTAGATAATTTTAAAACATGAAGTCGAAAATATATGCCACATACAATAACTTAAAACACACAGGAGACTTGTAACAGGCCGTATAATTCAACCTTTGAAACTCTTACAACGATTTCTACCTACAGCCGAGTTCACAAACCCACTGTATCAGTGGTTTTAAAAACCAAAGATTTATTTATTATAATATAGAGCATCGAATTCAGGGACAACGCAGACATAGAACAAGCCTTTATACAAGACACGAGTTATATTAAGGTAATTTCCAAAACCCTGGGTAATAAACCCCAAGCAAAGTACAGGTACAGTATTAAACCTTGAGGCCGTAACCCTGTCATCCTGAGCAGGCTCATAGCCTTTCTTTACACATTATTAAACCCTAAACACCTCTAGCAAGAAGATTAAATTACAAATGACTGAAGTCAGCCTCAAGACCAAACCGCACAGAGCTAGCCACAAGGGTGGCCCTTCATGACAAAACCATATAGACAACCAACAAGGAGGAACGCCATGGTAAAAGACCAGGCTTACCCGGTTAAGCAACCAACAGCCGAAGCTGGAGTCATCCACCTTGCGAATGGAGCCAGGCCCTGTAAATAACGGAGTATCATTAGTTACCACTTAAATATTTTGGTTGAAGATTAAAAACAAATTTTTGTATGCAGAAGACGAAGAGGATACCTGAAACTCACCGGTAGTTCAAAATATAGTAGATAGACTGATAGCCACGAGATGAAGAAGGATAAACCCAACATTTTCACCAAGGAACGAGTTACCAGAAGCAACGGGCTATCATTCCTCCAAGGAGATTAAACAGAACCAATTTAAGAACATTGCAGACTATGGAAGCCGAGCCAGGGTAATACGGGTAGCAAAAGATAGAACCCTAGGTCATAACAACCTCACAAGTTGCCAAACAGCAAAACAATGACTCCCAGACATTGCCATGAATCAATACGATGGTTTGAAACAGTATGTGAGCTGCTAAACACCGTAACAACCTGGAAGCTGTATCAACAGCGCCACAACAAAGACTCAGACCCGGAGATGTTGCAGAAAGACCCAAGCCTGAAGGTGAAGGAAAATGATGAGGTAGGGTTAGGTTCAAAGTTTTATATCACAAGCACTTGGCTCTCGTTTAACCACTTAGCAGCTAAATATTTCTATGCAGTGGGTCGAGACTCCATAGTCTCATTTTCCAATTACTATCAATCAATTAAAAAAATCATAGCAATGATACCCAATTATGGTAATAAACCATAGTTCCAAACTTGCCAAAATTTCCACGATAGCACATGCTTCGAATTGGTATTGGAGAACCATATTACTTGGACCTACAATAATTACAATCGTGATAATGATATTAAAGTTCAAAGATCTCAATGATATTCTTATCATTTTTGATAAATAGAACTCATAATATATATAGATAAAAAGATCATTGAAAGATCTTCATAATGATTAATACATATATCATTCATATAACAATCAAAAACCCTTGAATGATGTCTTCAATGCATTGTATTTTATTTTTAACAAAAACTTGCTTGGTCAATAGCAATCGAGAATAAGACCGGGTGTCTGTTTCAAACATAGAGCATATGATAAATTATTATAAAAATTGCCAAGGGGGTAGTTATCCAGTAACTCAAATGCTAATTGCAAACCGATCATTAAATTTTATACCCTAGCCTAATGTGAAAGAATAAGAGATACTATAACTCTGTTAATAATCTAAGTTATGGTAGAGACGTAGGGCACAAATAAATGACACTTTTATATTGAGATAACATTGCACAGAGGATTAAGACTTGTCATTGCTTCATGATGGAACTCTAACTGGTGGAATTTCAAGTTATGCAACTCATACATATTGGTTCAAGAAAAATAGACCTGTGTTATCCTTAATACACAGCGAGTTAAATCAAATGTGATAATGAAGGACTATTTCCATAAGTGCTTATAGCTTTTACTCAAGCATCTTTTATGGAAGCAAAAGTAGTTCCAAACAAGGCAAAATCCTTAAATTCTAAAATAGAAGACAGACTTTGACAGATAATCTTTGCAGTTGTTGATGATAAGAAAGGTCCTTCGTAATTAAAATGAAAATCAAAACATAACCTGAAGTTGAACTTGGCATAAATACAGAAAGAGTTCTACCTTTAGAAACTTGCTAGCATGCATAGACTTTTACTGAAGTATTTGGTACATCTAACTGATTTATCGTACTTTAAAGATTTAAATGAAACGACCGCACATTACCTATACACCTGTATGAGAAAGACATTGGGATGCATTAGCTCAGAAGCTAAGTAAGCCAGTCTGTCATGACAGTTCCCCTTGTGGTTGAAAGAAAAAAAAAATCAAAGCAACAATGGTAATGAAACTCATAACCAAATTTAAATATAATAACAGATCATTAGACACATTTACGACCACGTAAGCTAAACAAACAGTCATGTGGTGGCATTTAATATCATTAATTGCTATTTTAAAAATTTTTAAATTTTTCAAAATTTTTGGGTTTTGACAGGTCGTTACTTTACTATGAAAAGGGTGACCAGGGTCATTTGGTCTCCCATTTTGGGATATTAAGCAAAACCAAGCCTCATATCGGTAAAATCGGGATTGAAAGTGCATGTAATTTTTTTGCATGAAGGACATGTGTAAGATATGCTTGACAACACATTTTGAGCTCATCACCCTCTCTAGTCCTTTAAAAACAAAGATGAGGTTAAGAGTAAAGAGGAGAAAAATCCAAGTAAAAGCATCCTTATGTTGAAGTCATCTTGGTTAAGTAGACGTCTTCTTAGCTTTGGATTCCATTTTTTTGAGATTTTAGAGTTTGAGTGAAGAGCAGTTCGTTGTCAAAGGCTTCTTCACTACAGTAAACTCTAGAGTTGGATTGACAAAAGGGATTGTTAACGAATAAATCTCGCGCACATGCGACATTTTTTCAATTCACATAGTAAGGTGTCATCAACATATAACATCTTGCTCACCAAAGACATCCTCATCAGATCCAATAAGCAATATGAGCCCATAAATTCCAAAGAATAGTCAAATGACAGGACTGTGTGGCCTAATATCTGTTTAGGTGCATGACTACGCATGTTACCAGTTATGTGTGTGTGCAACCCATGTGTGGGTTTTCCTTTGATATCCATGCAACTGTTAAACCCATGAGAACGCAACCACCCACGACGCATTGAAGGCTCATCAAATCCCGATAAGTTCAAAAACTTTAATTTGGTCTCCCTATGTATTTGGGTTCATTGAACGACCCCCCTTTGTGTACTTTGGAGCCAAATCATGGAGTTAATGGGTTCACACTTGGATCTAGTTCTTTCTTGGCCACCTCTTGGCCTATAAAAGGAAGCCATGGGCACACATCTTAGAGGAGAAACCAAGAACAATTTTATGTTGCATAAATTGTATTGGAGCTTCCTCATAGCCCATCTCTTTCATAGTTTGGCATTCCCCATTACTCCATTTCCTCCTTCCTCCAAGGGGCAAGTGCTTCTCTCCATTGGTTCTTCTATCTATCTAGCATCTAGTGTGAACAAAATAGGCCTCCCTAAGGGATATTGTTGGCTTCCCTTTGAAGTCTTCACCTCCTAGGTGACACTATATGTATTTCCTTGACGATTGGGCAATCTAAAGTGGTTTATGCATTGGTTCTTTGTTGTGGTTTGCATATTGTTTTTCCCTTTTATCATTTTTAGTTATTTTTGTTCCATTTGCACTAAAAAAGTCTTGCAGGATCTACTTTGGGGTTATCACATTTTATTTTTGTTTCTAAATACTAGGCCTAGTCAACAACCTCAAGGGATTTCACGCAAAGTGGGATAATTTCCCACAATAGTATTTATGGCGACTCCACTTCATTTTTGTTCATTTGATCTTAACTAGGTTGTTATTTGTTAGGTAGCTAATTTTTGGTATACTATCCTTTGTAGGTGAAGAGGTCCATACCCTTCATTCCAAAAATTTGGCCTCCTCTTGACCATGATTGCTATTTAAACAGTTGTGCGGATCCCGACGTCTCGACCGCGCAATCTGGATGTACAATCACTTAATAGTTGCACTACATGCGCAGATTAACACAAAACTTCTCGCATAGTTTTGTCTCTCATTGGATGCACGACCTTTTCACTTTGTAACCATGCTACTGTTCTCCAGTGAGTGTTTTCTCCATTCTATTGTGCACCTGTATTTTCCTTTTCCACACAGTTGATCATTTTATTTTCTCTTTATCTGTTTTTGACAATCTTGCAGCCACAATTGCTGCTCACTATTACACTAGAACTAATTAACTTGCAATAGTTACATGTTTCTATAGTAATTAAATCACTTAGACTAAGATTAGGTAGTAAGGAGTCATTCTATATTGAAATCTACTTAGGTAACCAACCTTGGGGCTTTCAACGGGCCTCATTATTGTCACTAGTATTCAAAATTTCTTATAATCTTTGTTTACTTGGCATGTTTTTAAGCTAAACTAGTGTAGAATCCACTTTTTGCACACAAATAAAGGACTTAAAGACTCTTATCTCCCTAATTATGCTCTTCACCTCTCACTTCTTGTGAGATTGGTGAATAAAAAATGGGTGAGAAGTGTGAAATACCTCAATTGCACACTTTTACTTCCCTAGAAATTTGTCTTTTCAAAGCACCCATTAGCCCTAAATTTTGCATTAGACTATCATATTGAAAAGTCTAGGAACCTCGAGATTATTGGAATTTTGGTTAAAACAAGGTAGAGAAGACTAGGTTTTTTAAAAAGGAAGATCAAGTTATTGATCACATTAAACTCTAAAGTAAACAGAAATCAAAATCCTGAAACTTGAAGGATATATATCAAATATGCAAATACATAAGCCAAGATACCATAAAAATAAATGAAAATATAAAGATCCAATACTGTAAATATCATACATTCATTTCACATATAATATTATTTCAGAATAACATTCTGGAACAAAACAATCAAATTTGAATATGGAATAAAGCAATCAAATCATAGGCACTCACAATGAAAACTTTACTGTAAAGGTTTCTATAACCATCGAAAAACAACTTATACTAAGTTGTCATGTATTCATATTCTAAAAGTAGTAAAAACTGGATTACAATAGATAATATTGCCCATCCAACAAATACAGAAGTTTCTGATCATATACAATAATGTAACTGAACTCACTTTTACCAAATATAAGAATTTCTCTCAACCCTCAGAACTGAACCTCTTACATCATGTTTCTATCTCAATTTATAATTACATGACATTTTCAAAATGTAAGTTTGATCCCAAAAAGATGGATAAAAAATCAAACTAAAATATAAGAATAGAAAGATGATTCTAGATCCACATTAATTGAAAGATTTCCTTTGACTTAACATAATCTTAAGTTTGCTATGCCTAGTAACTCTATATTTGAAATCAGAGACAACTTCCTCGTTAATTCCATGATTGGAGTTGATCTTCTCATAAATGCCACCTGTCAAAATTTACAAAACATGAGCCTTTGGAACTTTCAACAATACCAACAATCTTTCCAAGAGAAGCGCTACTAAAACTTGAAAACTTCCAGCAATGACCAACTTGTATAACTTGACGCTTCCAAAACATGCAACTTTCTGAGTAATATAACAAAAAAATTATAATATATCAAAATGAATTTAGTTCATTTAATTTTTCCTTTTCTGTAGTCGCCTCTTAAGCATTATGTTCTTCTTGAATAACTTCTTATCCTGCTTGAGAAGTTGTTTACTCTTCTAACAAAGCTTCTTCCTTTTCTCTATAGGCTTCTCAGCCAAATCACACAATAGATTATGTTTAGTGGTAGGTTTCTCATAATCCTTTACAATCTCTGCATTCTCTTTATTGATTGCAATGTTTGCCTCATACAACATGTGCATATTGCTCATCAGAATCTTCTTCAACATTAATAACAACATCTTTCTTAAAGGAAGGCTCCATAATATCCCTTATCTTCATTCTAAGTTTATTTGTAGGTCTAGCATGCGTCCTCCTAGCTAAAAATACAAATATCTCTAGCTTAACTTGTTCGGATGACCTTCTAACTTTATCTTGTTTATGCAGACTCCTAGATGACTCGGCCGCTAGTGTAATGGGATTCTTCTAGCTATATTCATGGAGAACTATGCCTATTTCTGAATGCTTCCCTGTTTTAATATTCACTTCTTTCTCAGATGTAACAGGAACTAGATTATCTTCAACATGTTTCTCATACTGAGATTGGGACTTTTGTTTTCGACTTCTAGTTTCTCTCATGAGAATTTCTTCTGGTGATTTTACATTTGAATATTTCTTAACCCAACCTTTAGAAACCCTAGGATAATGAGCTTCTGGAACATGGTTTCTATTTTTGCCTCACGAGATTCAATTCTTTCTTCTGGAATAAACCTTAAAGAAATTAGGAAACTCGACCAAGTTTGATTCTGTTTCCTCAACTCATCTAAAACCAACAATTTAATCAAGCCATAATGGAATATACTGTGTTTTGTGTTTTCCGGATGAGTCTGAACCCTCATTGACATCTTTGTCAAGATTTTCAGAAAATAATATGGCAGATTCATCCTTCTAAAACCAAAAATATGCAAAATAAATCTTATATGATAGATAAAAGTAACTGCAAACCTTCATTCATAGGTTACATATAGATGAATCATTTTCAGAATATCCCGCCATTCATCTTTCAGATAGCTTCTTGGAATCCCATTGCTCCAATTTGGATCTTGATATTCGGGCTTTAGAAACTGATTGAAGTCTGTAGAAATGCTACTATTCTTGAACCACTTTTCACCATCAATGGGTAAACTAGTGGTGGTAGCTATCGAATCCTCTATAACCCGGAACTTGAAATCTCTGAATTATACAACCTCTCCATCAAATGTCTGGGAAAATCATTCTGCAACTTGTTGAAACCCTAGATCCTCTGACAGAATGTAGGCCATCCCGATTCTTTAAATTTCGAAGCACAATTTGGAAACAATTTTAGATAATGAGCATCTGTAGGTTCATACCTCTGCACTAAACCTCCCCTTTTACCCATACTTTATTGAATCAACATTCCTGTTATCAGTTTCAAACTTGCATGAAGGAAGGTTAAATTGCAAGAAAAATAGTCTTGAAATAGAACCCATATTATGAGAACCAAGACCATTCAAACTTCAACAAATAAAAGATTGTGGCTGTCAAATATTATCATTACCACATCCAGTTACTTTCTAGAATAAAGTAGTCACATAATTCGATTGTACAAATTGAATAATGAGAAATTAAGGATTTGTGTAAATCATTTGTCATATTTGAGCACACTTAAAATAATAATCGTCAACCCTAACAAGCTTATTGAATAATGATTACAATCCAGCTATCATGAATGATACATTAACCGTAACTTCACTAACTTCTTGTAGCACCTCATTTTGAATAATTGGATTTCACTACCAGAAATTTGAAACTTCTAGTAGCACTTGATTTGGCTACAAAACGCTAGAGACAAAAAAACCCTTTTTGGTGGAACTATACAACTAAGTAAGCCATGTTAACAACTAATAATTTGGAATTGAACACATTCATAGCAAACCAAGAAAAAAAACAAAAGAAGGGAGGGAACAAATATAAATAAGACAAAAAATCAATGATATAAGCATTAATATTTGCAAAGGAATAAGAAAAAAAGAAATGTTTAGGTCAACAAATCTAGGACTAACATTTGGCTCCACTTGGGGGTGGTAATCTACTTGTGAGATACCAAGGACAACAGACCATGTGCCTTTCCCCAAACTGTGATTTTCAAAGAATGATGTCTGCAAACTGATTCTTTTTCCTTCCAATTAAAAAATAAATCAGAAGAAAATAACAAAATGTTCCATCCCTACAAAAAATTACATTGGGCCATGGAATCTTATTCAAAACACCCACTCGCCTAAATCTACAATGGATTAGCCACCAATGACTTAGCAAGTGAAAAATTGTTCAAGGAAATGCCCATTGATTGGGTTGTTGTCATGTCTCCATTGTGATATCACCATGGAGAAAACAATGGCCCATTAGATTCCCATGGGTTCAAGTGGAAATTAATTAATTAATCAAGGAATTAATTTTGTCCTATAGTCTTTATGTACAAATTAAATTATTCATGAAAGGATGATGTAGCCCCATAAATTTGAATTTTTAATTACCAAATGTTTGTTTAATGAGTTGGAAATGTTATATTTGTCTCAAGAGGGTGCATAGGAGGATGGATAAGATCATATGATTTGTTTCCTTCAAGAAATATGAGGAAAATCAACTAAAAGAAGAAAAGTCAGCTAAAAGAAGGAAAGCAACATAAAGCAGAAAAGGTAGCTAAAATCAGGAAAGCAACATAAAATCATAAAAGCATAAAAGACAGGAGCCTCCATATTTTTGCTAAAGGTAGAGAAATGATTAGTAATTGTCAAGAAAGAAAGAAAGGAATATAGGAAAGCTTTTCCCGATTTCAAATTAGAAAGGGGGGGATAACTTCTATTCTCTCATGAAAATAGTATTAATTATTATTATTTTGATATTTTCATGAGAAAAATCTAGAAGGAAAGAAAAGGTAAATGAAGAGTTATAAAAGAGGTATTAGTCCCCCAGTTCACATCTTTTTCCATGTTGTTCATTGTGTTGAAGAGCTCTTTGCTTTTCTAGACTTGGGAGATGTGCCCCTTGTCACCAGTTAGGAGATGTGTCCCTTCTATCCATTGTAGCTAGTTACGAATTAAGCTAGTGAGTGAGGATTTGGACACCATGTCCATCTCATTGAGGGTTACTGTTCCATTTCCATATCAGTTTGCATATGTTCCACTCAATTCGAGTTCCAGTTTCCAAGTGTTGTTATCAGTGTGGTATTGAAGCATTGTTTGAAGTTGGGGGTTTGAGCTCTATGGGTGATTGCAAGCTAATGAGGGTCACTTTTGGCGCATTAGATCCAGTAGAAAATTCAAAAATTAGGCATCCCTCAAATTACTTTGATTTTTTGAGATACTTACACAATATATCTTGCATTGAGTAAAAAAGATGAAATGTAGGAAATTGAATCATGTTTTTGAATATATAAGTTTTATGTATTGGAAATTTACATAACTATGTAAAATTTCATCTTTTATAATAGTCACTTTTTATTTTTTTGGCAAATGATAAGGTATATGTTTTTGTGTGTGCAACTTTTGAGTGCCTAACTGATGGCTTCAAGCTACAAAAATTGGTAGACATGTAGAGAACACGTAGCATTAGTGCACTACTATTTTTCCAAAATAAAATGTTTTTTTTTAAAATTATCTAAGTGATCAAACCTCGAGAATGGTACGTAAAATGTGGGTGCATCATTTGAAGGTCTAAATGCAATCATTTCGACTTGGATTTTTTATAGCATGTAGAGGTCGTTGTCTACTAGTGCAACATACATTTTTTTTTAAAATGGTTGTGAAATGAAAAAGTTACGGAAGAAACACTAACAACATGTTTTTTGACTTAAGGAGTGATGATACAAGAAAATTAAGAAAAAAATAGAAAACATTAATATTTAAAAAAAAATTACATATTTGGAATCCGCATAAAAAATTCTATCTATGCTTAAAATTTCGTAAAAAATGATTGTGTATGTCATACTGTAAAGAGTGGTGAAAGACATGCATATTGTAAAAAATGGTGGAAATTCCCAATTAGCTATGGTTTAGCACATTCCATAGCATAGATTTGGTAAGTCCGAACCAACCATGTAGGACTGTGGATGACACGCGGATGCATGAGGAGGCGTGTTTTAAGCGTTAAGAAATGCTCACGTGTTATATTTAAATTCAAATTTTTATTACTGCATGTGAAATATAACTCAACGTAGGATCTACTAGATAAATATTACCTCACAATCAATAAATTTGACTAATTATACAGAAAATAGTGTAAAAGAAGTATTCCGGACACACAAATGATCAAATTACAGACACAAATGATCAAATAACAGGTTTATTATTAACTATCCAACCCAAAAATGAGTTGTAAACACCCTTATATAACATTTGGGATAAATCATGAGCCTTTGGAGGAATCTACAAGTGGCTAGCTTACATTGGACCTCAATCCCCCCTAGGTTGACAAATAGTCTCCCAACTCACCTCAAACTATCACGAATTCCTAATATGAATGTTGGGTAGGCATGGTAGGTCATTAATGATGATGGAACATGTGTGGGTGAGGATTTGGTGGAGTGTAGATGGCCAAGGATAGGTCAAAACTGCCAAGGAGGGGGAAAAATGGCCACATTCAATGCATGGGTGCCTCAAGTCAAAGCTAGATCCATAAAATAGGGAAATAAGGGCGCGTTACTTAGGTAGTGGCAATAAATGAGTGAGTTGGCCATAAGTGAGGGCACCTAACAACTAGTTTGACTAGGATTTGGCCCATAAGTGGTGGAATGTGCCATAAATGCCCCAACAACCTTCTAACAACCTTGGATTATCATCATTAACCATATTTTGGAGCAATAACCACCATATTAACTTGTAGACTATGGTCCTAGGTGTAATAATGTTCTAAAACCCCCCCTTAAGCTAGAATTATGTATTCAAAACAAAAATAAGGCCTTGGCAACTAACGCTCAAGTCACCACTTACAACAACCATTTTTATTAGTCCATGTAACCAAGGTAAGGACGAAAACCACATGGGAAATAAAACCTCCCCTCTAAAATGGACATGAAACAAATTTGGAAAATGTACTAGTCTTCACCATGCATCACTCACCCAAAGGATTGATATAACATAAGTGAAGGTCTTCTTAGTGAAACTCTTGGTGAAGATATCAACAGTTTGAGCAATAGATGGGAAATACTGCAAGGAAATAATCTGGTCATGAACCAAGCCTCTGATGTAGTGCATGTGTATCTCTATGTGCTTGGTCCTCTATATCTGTATTGGATTAGTGGATATCTTGATTGAAATTTGGTTATCACACCAAATGACTGTGGGTGAATCAAATGCAAATCCAAAATATCCAAGAATACCTTGCAACCACAAACATTGTGTAGCTACATTCACTGCTCCCCTGTATTCGGCCTCAACTGAAGATAAGGAAACAGTGTGTTGCTTCTACTAGAATAGAAAATGGGACCATGTCACATACCCAACCATCATACCAGCATGGGAGAGAACATGACTTTGATTCAGGGACATCTAGTATACAAACATGCATATAGAGAGAAGATGGAAATATGGAAACACATAAGTATTTGAAAACACAGCAGAATTAAGTTCTATTACACATCCATCATACATTCAAGACATTCATGTCATTCATCCATTGAAACAATATAGAATTAGCACATGAGAGTACTTATCTTGAAACAGAGTAGTCCCTGAGTGTTGAAATATTGTAACTTCAAAGAATATTATATTTGTATATTATTTATTCCGGAGATGTTCCATACCTCCGATGTGATTATACTATAAATCCGGAGATGTTTATTCCTCCGAGTTGGGTGTGGTAACTAGGGTTATTAGACACACCATGTGGGGGTCGGCCCAGTCAGTTATAATGGGGTATTTAACCTAATGGTTAAATACGAGCCTACATGTACTTGTGTAAAATACATATCAGAGTAGTGTATAAATAGAGGAGGTGTGTTCCTCATTTGATACACTCACACACTTGAGGATAGCGCACTTGTGGAGGAGAGGTCTGCTATTGTGGAGGAGGAGATCATGTCTCAGGGTTTCATCTTTGTATATTGTTGGTCATCTATATTGAGGAAGCTTTGCTGGGTTTTCTACCCCATGAGGGTTTCCCAGGATAAATCTCTGTCTCTTGTGTTTATGTTGTGCTTGTTGTTTCTTCAGTGATCCTGTATATGCTATTATTGTGAAATGGAATGTAATGCTGCTATTTTCTGTCTTAGCATATTGAATTTTAACATGGTATCAGAGCTAACCTGAAGGAAGACAAGGTATGGCACTAAATACACTTGCTTTACTTACGACAATTTGAAGGTTAGGGTTTTACATAGCAAAAACCAGTCATCGTAGAAATTTCGCTATAAATCCTTTTTGGCAAAGTTTTTGGATTTGAAATTGTTACAGGACGAATATTAAATCTCCAGGTACCTTGTGTCCAAAGGAAAACCTCTAATTCGTTGTACTTTGTGATTTATGATCTGTACAATATAGGGTTTCTGCCTCTTCCAGATCTGAGTCAAAATCAGGTGACCTTGGGAAAAAGGTCATATCTTGGGCTAGGAAGCTCCAAATGAAATTTCGTAAAAAGTTACAGGTAGTACACAGTCTGTACTATCTCAGAAAACTTTTTTAGAGGCCGAAGTTGAACCAGTCACACGTGGGACTCCGTACAAGTTTTCCCTCCTGTATTATCCCATAAACAGGTCATGTTGCGACACTTGGCATAACTCTCTCTCAGAGAGTCCAATTGAGGTCAGACCTGTCAAGATGGAAAGATAACAGGACGAGCTACTGCAGAAAATTTTTTCAGAGGCCTAAGGTCAAACAGTGACACATGGAATGCCGTACAAGTTCGCTCTTCTGTTTTATCCCAAAACAGGTCACGTTGCGACATTTGACATAACTCTCTCTCAGAGAATCCAATTGAGGTCAGACCTATCAGGATGGCAAGATAACAGGTCAGGCTATCTCAGAAAACTTTTTCAGACCCTGTGGATTGAAAAGTTTGGAGTTACACCAGAAACAATCAGGTACATATTTCTGTCAAAACATAATTATTTTTTAATACCTTCATTCATGGCTCTCGGAATTTAGGGCTTTGAAGAAAGTTGGAATTTTTGTAAACGGAGACCACGGATGAATGCTACTCATCAAAATAGAAATTTAGAGACCAAGATCAGATTTTTTGGTTGGGCAGAAGGCCGGGCTTGATCAAACCCTAGTTCGGGACTTTGATCAGAAAAGTGGAAAATTAGGGCTTCTGTAAAAATGGAAATTTTTGAAATCTGTGACCATGGCTGGAAGCTCCTCAGAAAAATAGAAGCTTAGAGCTTTGGATAAAACATTTTGATTGGGCAGAAGAGTGGGATTCACCAAACCCCAATTCAGGGTCACGTCTAGTGAATCCGGAAGTTTCAAAGGCAAAATTGAGGAGTGAAACTTTGCAGTTTTCAAATTCTGAATATATCAGTTTGATCAGCTCATCAAGGCGCATATTTCTATCCTTTCGGAAGTTTGAAATTCAAAGTTTGAATTTTTGGGGTTTCTCTGAGAAACCCATATCCAGCTCCAGGTCCAGTTCTTGCAAATCAAGTGGATAGGGTTAATCCTAGAAGAAGATGGATTGGTCACCTACATAAGTGAAGGAGTTACTGTTTCAGAGGGAGATGAGGCTAAGGCTTTACATAAGGAGATTACAAGCGATCTCGACAGGTATGACTCATCGAGGTATGTTTTGAGATTTGTTCATGATTAAGTTTATGGTATGTTTGTCTTCATGTTATTATGGTTAGTACAATCTTGATTTTAGATTTGTTGTATCACCTTAACAAAATTATGAATGCATGATAGAAGATCTTCATTGGTTAGGGTGTTGACACTTATGATTGTACTAATGCATTATGATGTTGTGTGAGGTTGATGTTGTCTACTAACAAGATACAGATACATCACAAAAGAGAAATCAGGCTCCATGACCATGAAAACATGAAGACAAAGACTCATCCATAATCTTTGTTCTACTTACGAGGTATGTATGACTTTGTTATATTATGCTTAACCTATGAGACATGCAGGTTCTAGCTCAGGATCTCTAAATCATTGAAGAGATTGTTTAGGTATGTTGTACATAACCAAGTAGGTATACTAATCCAGGTATGTTTCCCATGAATCTTACCTTGTGTTAGGATCCCTTATATAAGTATACTTGGAATGATTGGTTATGCTTATTCATAAAGTTAGTAATCAAGGGATTATGCATATTATATCTTTTGTCTTGATTGATGATATGCATGAGTAAAAGAAGACTTCCCTGAAATCTTGAATACTAATGTTTATTAACTATAATCATGACTATACATTTTCAAGATTATTTAGTAGTATAATGTTTTGATAGCATTTAGAATATACTAATGAGTGTATGTTTGTGTATGAGATCATGAGGATGACTCTTGAGCATGCACAGTGGTACAGAATGAATAGAAGTTCAAAAGACATACAGAAGATCAAGCGGGAGGCAGCCACACAAACATAAAAGATAAGTATTTGAGTTGTTATTTGAAATAGTAATGATATTGCCTGTAATAGGTTGTATGCATATTTGTATTCCTATAATATATCATGCTGAGTGTAAATATTCATAGAACATTGAACAGTATACTACTAATATGCATATGATTGGTAAGTTGGACAAACATTCCATTGTTGCTTGTCTAGAATGAAACCTCTTTGCTGACATGCTGAGAGTTGTGCACACTCTCGATAGTATGTTCTGGTAGAGATGGAAGGCATCTAGATAGCCACTGTATGCATACAGGATATGGGAAAGTGTTGTGCCAAAGTATTGGTCAAAATAGTTGCATCACTATGTAAATGATATATGTATGCATAATAGGTTATCATGTCAATATGATTTGATGATTATGAAGTATTACTAATCATGTACTTAATTTTGATTTGTAGGAAAGGTCATGAAGAATGATGGACACCGTACAAGTGGTGGATGTTCAAACAAGAAGATTTACAAATCTAACAAAATATAGAAGGCTCATGGCTAGAAGATTCTCTTAGAAAGGGGAAGAGAATCATGACAAGATGTTTGCTCAAGTATGGTGTAATTAAAGAAGAAGTGTGAATCAGGTTCTGTATAGGTACCTAGGATCGATAATAAATTGATAAGCTTAATGATCACCATGGGTGATGTGGATCTCAACCTTTGCTACAAGGTTGAATATGATTTCTATACACAAATGACATGGATGCAAGAAGGAACTCACCACAGAGTTCGAATGATATTAAGACTCATATTAGTAGACCCATCTAACGAGAGATGGCACAGATAGATATGAAGATCATTCAATGCAGAAATGAAAATGAAAGATCTCAAATTGACACTTTACTTCCTAGGTCTGGAAGTATGGCAAGGCTCAGAAGGAATATTTCTCAACCAGGGAAAGTATGATGAGAAATATGACTTGAGGTGTTGGAATGGCCACTCTTATGGATTCCAACTTGAAGCTGTTAGGGGATAACTCATCAGAGTTAGTGGATATAACTCTGTACAGTCAAATTATTGGGTCATTGATGTTTCTAACATATACTAGATTAGATATATGCTTTGTTGTGAATACCTTGAGTCAGTATCTAGTGGAAACTAGATGTTTTCACCTGATAGTTGCAAAGCATGCGATGAGGCACCTAAATGATACAATAGACTTTGATCTGTGCTATCTTGGAGATCATGACTTCAGATGGCTACTCAGATGCTGATTGGGCAGAAAGTGTATCAGACAAGAAGAACACATCAAGAGGATGTTATTGTCTAGGATTAGCCATGATCTCGTGGTTTAGCTGGAAGCAGTCTAGTGTGGCTCTCAGCACAAGCAGAATATATGGCTGTTTGCTCTGCTAGTTGTGAAGAAGTTTGGCTTCAGGATTGTTTGACTTAGAGATAGAACCAACTGTGATCCTATGTGACAAATAGAGTTGTATCAAGATGACATAGAATCCAGTGTTCCATGATAAGTCAAAGATCATAGGGATCTAACAAGATATGACACAGAAAGGAACTATAAAGTTTGAATTCGTAACAGGTTACCGATGTACTAACCAAACCTCTACCTCGAGTGAAGAAGTTACCAACATACTAACCAAGCCTCTGTCTCGAGTGAAATTTGAATACTTTCTAGACAAGCTTGGTGTAGCTCAAAAGGACCCTCCTCGAAAGGGGGAGTAGTATAGTCACTGATGATGAGATTGTCTCATCGAACAACAAGGTCGATGATGAGGTAACCTGTTCTCTACACCTAGATACTTAGAAATATTTAGATTTAGGGCTCGTATACTTAGAATACTTAGTTTTACTTATACATGCTTTTGATGTTATATGTATTAGTAAGAATACATGCTTTTGATGATAGATGTATTGATGAGAATACATGTGGGGATTGTATCATCCTTGAACACATGTTCTAAAGTGAGTCGTAGACGTATGGTCTCCGAAAATGAAGTCCTTAGTGGACAGGTAGGGATTGTATCATCCCTGGACTTAGGTCCCTGAATAGATCAGTAGACGTATGGTCTCCGAAAATGAAGTCCTTAGTGGACAGGTAGGGGATTGGATCATCCCTGGACTTTCAGTCCTAAAGAGAGCCGTAGACGTGAGGTCTCCGAGAATGAAGTCCTTAGTGGACAGTTGAGGGGATTGGATCATCCCTGGACTTTCAGTCCTAAAGAGAGCCGTAGACGTGAGGTCTCCGAGAATGAAGTCCTTAGTGGATAGTTGAGGGGATTGGATCATCCCTGGACTTTCAGTCCTAAAGAGAGCCGTAGACGTGAGGTCTCCGAGAATGAAGTCCTTAGTGGACAGTTGAGGGGATTGGATCATCCCTGGACTTTCAGTCCTAAAGAGAGCCGTAGATGTGAGGTCTCCGAGAATGAAGTCCTTAGTGGACAGTTGAGGGGATTGGATCATCCCTGGACTTTCAGTCCTAAAGAGAGCCGTAGACGTGAGGTCTCCGAGAATGAAGTCCTTAGTGGACAGTTGAGGGGATTGGATCATCCCTGGACTTTCAGTCCTAAAGAGAGCCGTAGACGTGAGGTCTCCGAGAATGAAGTCCTTAGTGGACAGTTGAGGGGATTGGATCATCCCTGGACTTTCAGTCCTAAAGAGAGCCGTAGACGTGAGGTCTCCGAGAATGAAGTCCTTAGTGGACAGTTGAGGGGATTGGATCATCCCTGGACTTTCAGTCCTAAAGAGAGCCGTAGACGTATGGTCTCCGAAAAGTGGGGATTGTATCATCCCCGGACTTAGGTCCCTGAATTGATCCGTAGACATGAGGTCTCCGAGAAGTGGGGATTGTATCATCCCTAGACTTAGGTCCCTGAATTGATCCGTAGACGTGAGGTCTCCAAGAAGTGGGGATTGTATCATCCCCGGACTTAGGTCCCTGAATTGATCCGTAGACGTGAGGTCTCCGAGAAGTGGGGATTGTATCATCCCCGGACTTAGGTCCCTGAATTGATCCGTAGACGTGAGGTCTCTGAGAAGTGGGGATTGTATCATCCCCGGACTTAGGTCCCTGAATTGATCCGTAGACGTGAGGTCTCCGAGAAGTGGGGATTGTATCATCCCCGGACTGCGGTCCCTGAATTGATCCGTAGACGTATGGTCTCCGAGAAGTGGGGATTGTATCATCCCCGGACTTCGGTCCCTGAATTGATCCGTAGACGTATGGTCTCCGAGAAAGTGATTTTTGATGTGGTTACTTGTATCGGTAGGATACTTGTATTGATGATGTGGTTACTTGTATCGGTAGGATACTTGTATTGATGATGTGGTTACCTGTATCGGTAGGATACTTGTATTGATGATGTGGTTACTTGTATCGGTAGGATACTTGTATTGATGATGTGGTTACTTGTATCGGTAGGATACTAGTATTGATGACGTGGTTACTTGTATCGGTATGGATACTTGTATTGATGATGTGGTTACTTGTATCGGTAGGATACATGTATTGATGACATGATTACTTGTATCAGTATGGATACTTGTATTGATGATATGTATACTTGTATTGGAATGAATACTTGTACTAATGATGTGGATACTTGTATTGTTATGGATACCTGTGTTGATGACGATGCTGACGATCGTGTGATGACGATACTGATGATCGTGTGATGACAATGCTGATGATCGTGTGATGATGATGCTGATGATCGTGAGATGATGATGCTAATGATCGTGTGATGACGATGCTGATGATCGTGAGATGACGATGCTGATGATCGTGTGATTACGATGCTGATGATCGTGAGATGACGATGTTGATGATCGTGTGATGACGATGCTGATGATCGTGTGATGACGATGCTGATGATCGTGTGATGACGATGCTAATGATCGTGAGATGAAGATACTGATGATCGTCAGGATCCAGATGTTGATGTTGTTGTAGTTGTTCGAGTGCTGTAGAAGATAAAGACTCGGTACTGAAGATGTTGATGTTCCAGTATTGAAGATGTTCCAGTAACTGCTTGAGTTACTGATGATGTTGAGAAAGCTTCCAATGATTTATAGATGTATCATGTATGATGTTGATGACTCCTTGCTCGTGCATATACTGTTATAATATCCTTCTCGTTAAGGGGGAGTGTTGAAATATTGTAACTTCAAAGAATATTATATTTGTATATTATTTATTCCGGAGATGTTCCATACCTCCGATGTGATTATACTATAAATCCGGAGATGTTTATTCCTCCGAGTTGGGTGTGGTAACTAGCGTTATTAGACACACCATGTGGGGGTCGGCCCAGTCAGTTATAATGGGGTATTTAACCTAATGGTTAAATACGAGCCTACATGTACTTGTGTAAAATACATATCAGAGTAGTGTATAAATAGAGGAGGTGTGTTCCTCATTTGATACACTCACACACTTGAGGATAGCGCACTTGTGGAGGAGAGGTCTGCTATTGTGGAGGAGGAGATCATGTCTCAGGGTTTCATCTTTGTATATTGTTGGTCATCTATATTGAGGAAGCTTTGCTGGGTTTTCTACCCCATGAGGGTTTCCCAGGATAAATCTATGTCTCTTGTGTTTATGTTGTGCTTGTTGTTTCTTCAGTGATCCTGTATATGCTATTATTGTGAAATGGAATGTAATGCTGCTATTTTCTGTCTTAGCATATTGAATTTTAACACTGAGAAACCAGCTATGCAACTGCAACGTTCCTCCCAACCATAGGCCAGTTGTGCTTATCAATCTCTTGATGCAACTGCCACCCCCAAGCTGGGCATGATTTCTACAAGGAACTAGGGAACAACAGACTCACACATAGCCCAACATACACTAAAATGAGCCAAGCCAATCTAAAATTTGGTTTATTAGGCTGCTAGGAGATGGAAAGGAAGAATTGCTAATCTACTGAGCTCAAGCATAGAGCCATGGATACCTCTACAAGATCTATCTAGCTTGGCACCCACAATGCCTACACACCCCACTCAAGGAATTATTCCCTTCACCAATACACAGTCCCTCAGGCCATACCTTCCAATCTCTAGAGTGTCCAAGGTGTGCATAGAAGAGTAGCCAACCCTCTTGATCTTCTTGAGAGGTTATTTTCCCCCACTAGGTTTATCAAGCCAATTCTATCCACTACCACTCCCAATCTCTTGCTCACAGGTTCAAACAAAAACAGGGATGCCCATAACAACAAAAGTATAAGTGTTGGGCATGAAGAAACATTTTTACAGTGATATTCCCAAAGATGGGGTTCTTACCAGTTTAGAAAAAGTGTGGGCAACCCAAAAACGAAATGGAGAAATAGGAATAAACCCTGGAAGGAAATATTTGTTTTCAGAAAATGTTTAGGGCCAACCCAGGAGCAAAAACGACCTCCATTAAACCCCCAATTCATGGTTCTTTTCTCCCAGCCACTGTGCTATCCAAAAACGAGTTCCCAGGCATGGAGAAATGTAGAAAAAGGATGAAGAATGTGTAGGGAAAGACCCAGCTAGATCAGACTGCATGAGAGGTCAAAGGCCATGGGTGAAGAATGGCTTTGGGCCCAACTTCGTGGGTATTTTCTTGCCCATGGAGGAAAAATATGATTTTCCAGATTGATGGGTTGCCCATACTCAAAACTGACTACCATACCTCTCCCTTCCCAATGCATTAACTGCCTCAACCAACTCTTGGAAGAATTAAATGATTGGGTGCATAACCCAAAATGGGTAGTTGGGATTTATGGGTTTTCTCAATGAAATGGATAAACACCATTGGCTCATGGGTTTGAATAATTTCCCTCCCTATTCCTTGAAAAATCATGCCCCCATCTCTTTGTTGCATTGCATAGCTAGTTGTGGGTATTTCATTAAAATTTGTATTTACATGATGTCTTCATTTACATTGTGCCTATCTAGCACAAGAGCCATATGCACCGATTTTTAATTGCCGATACATAAAAATGCTAAATCAATGGCGGGGCCTTGGACTTGAGCTCCTCACCATGATTAAATAATGATCTTTACATCATTTACAATTTTAATGCCACAGGGTCAAAATGGGGACATGACATTCCCCTCCCCTTACATTAGCATTATCCTCAGTGCTCATCAAAATTGAACAAAAATGGATAGGCCACTCTCATGGCATCCTCCAACTCCCATGTAGCCTCATCGGGACCGTAGTGCTTCTATTGCACCTTTACCTGTCTGATGGCTCGATTCCAGAGCAATGTTACCCTCTTGTCTAGGATGCACAATGGATCGGTTTGGAACTCTCCCTCGGGTTCCACCTGGATCACATCCCAATTAATCACATGGTTAGGATCATGTACGTATTTCTTAAGAAAAGAGACATGAAAAACATTATCAGCTCTAGTGCTAGCAGGAAATGCAAGTCTATATGCAACTGGCCCTATTCACTCAAGCACTTCAAATGGCCCACAATATCTAGGTGATAGCTTGGAACAACTCCCAATCTTCAAGGGACCTTTCCTTGGTCTCACTCTAAGATACACATGATCCCCAACACTGAATTCTCTATGCAACCTATGCTTATCTGCATAACTTTTGTGTCTATCCTGGGCTGCTTTTAAATTCTGCCTGATCTTTGCAACCTCTTGCTCCATTTCCTTAACCAATTCTGGCCCAAGTACAATTCCGTTCACTAGACTGTCCCAAGTCACTGGTGTCCGACATCTTCTACCGTATAGAACCTCATATGGACTCATTCCCAATGATTCTTGCTGCCCATTGTTATATGCAACCTCTACCAAGTGTAGATAATCCTCCCATTTGGATTGTTTGTCCATTACATACATACAGAGCATGTCCTCAAGCACTTGATTTACTCTTTTTGTTTGCCCATCTGTTTGAGGATGGTATGCGGTACTGAATTTCAATTGTGTACCCAAATCTACAAAGAGACTTTTCCAAAAATTGGAAGTGAACTTAGTATCCCTGTCAGAAATTATTGCCTTAGGCAACCCATGTAATCTGAAAATTTCCTTCATGAAAATATTTGCAATGGCATTGGCTTTGTGCATGGACTTAACTGGTATAAAATTTGTTGCCTTTGTTAACTTGTTCGCCACAACCATGATGGAATCATGTTGTCTCACATTCATTGGAAATCCTGTAATAAAATCCATGGAAATTACTTCCCATTTCCATTTTTGAATTGGCACTGGGTGCAATAAACCTGTTGGGTGTTGGTGTTCAACCTTCACCTGCTGACATGTCATGCACTTAGAAATGTATTCAGCGACATCCTTCTTCATTCCTGGCCAGAAGTAATATTTTCTCGCTGTAGCAATTGTTTTCTGATATCCTGGGTGACCATAGTATGGAGATCTATGGATTTCATCCATAACAATCCTCCTCAAATCTGCCACATTTGGAATATAGGCTCTATTCTTATAAGTAAGGAGTCCATCTTCTTTCCAAATGGTATCCTTCATACTTCTTTTCAAGGTCTTGTTGCTGCAACTTGCCCTTTATCTGCACATACATTGCATCTTCAACCATATGGTTAACAATCTGCTGCCTCAAATCTAGTTGGCAAGTACTAAGCACTGCCACATGCGTTTCATGTACTTTCCTGCTGAATGCATCTGCTACCTTATTTTCTTTCCCGTTTATGTGTTTGATTTCAAAATCAAATTCACACAAAAATTCCAACCATCTAGCGTGCCTAGCATTTATAGTTGGCTCATCAAACAAATATTTTAGACCACAATGGTCTGTTCTTAACTCAAATTTCCTGCCCATTAAGTAATGCCTCCACATATTTAAAGCATGTACTATGGCTGCAAGTTCTAAATAATGAGTAGCATAGTTTTTCTCATGCTCCTTCAACTTCCTCGACTCATAGGATACCACGTGGTTGTCTTGCATAAGAAATCCTCCAAGTCCTTGATTGCATGCATCGATACACACCACAAAGTCTTTTTCTGGATCTGCAACTTTCAAAATTGGTGCACTCGTAAGAAGATTCTTCAACCGTTGGAAACTTTCCTCACATCTTGGTGACCATTCAAACTTTATCCCCTTCTTTTGCAAAGAAGTGATCGGGTTTTCAACCTTGGAGAATCCTTCAATAAACCTCCTGTAATAACCAGCAAGGCCCATAAAATATCTCATATCTGTCACATTCCTTGGAGTTGGCCAATTCATAATGGATTCAATCTTCTCAGGGTCCACAAATATTCCTTCATCTGAGATAATGTGACCCAAATAATGAATTCTATCTTTATAAAAGTCACATTTGCTCAACTTTGCATACAACTTATGCTCTCTTAGCAATTGCAATGTCATTCTCAAATGTTCTTCATGCTCTTCTTCATTCTTAGAATAGATGAGAATGTCGTCCAGAAAAACAAGAACGAACTTGTCCAAATACTTGCTAAAAACACTATTCATGAGACACATGAATGTAGCTGGTGCATTTGTGAGACCAAATGGTACCACCACAAACTCATAGTGTCCATACCTTGTTCTAAAAGCTGTCTTATGAATATCTCCCTCTTTGATTCTTACCTGATGGTAACCTGACCTCAAGTCGATCGTTGAAAATACTCTTGCTACTCTCATTTGATAAAAAAGGTCATCAATTCGGGGCAATGGATATTTGTTCTTCACAGTGACCTTGTTCAACTGCCTGTAGTCAATACATAATCTGAGTGTTCCATCTTTCTTTTTCACAAATAGAACAGGTGCTCCCCATGGGGACACATTTGGCCTGACATATTTCTTTTCCAACAACTCTTGTAATTGCATTTTCAATTCTAGCAATTCTGGTGTACTCATCCTGTACGGTGTCTTAGACACTGGTGCTACTCCTGGCACAAGTTCAATTGTAAAATCAATGTCTCTCTTTGGAGGAAGCCCAGGAATCTCATCAGGAAAGACATCCCTGAATTCCTGCAATACATGGTAGTCCTCCAACTTAAGAGTTTCATTCTCTGTTGCCTCCAAAACATGGGCTGCATACAATTGACAACCCTTTCTACATAAATTCTTCAGCTGCATGGCTGAAACCTACCTAACAGAAGTCACCTTTGGAATGCGTTTTACAACCCTTGGGTATCCTTCTTCGTCCGTGCATTCAAATGTCTTATTGTAGCAGTCAAGTTTAACCGTGTGTGCCTCCAACCAATCCATCCCAATGAGAATATCATAGGAACCAAGTGGCAAAATATTCAGATCTGCATAAGTGAATAGCCCATCCATCTCTAATGGACATTTCTCTACTATTTCACTAACTTTTCTCTTGGTTCCAGTGGCTAGTTGAACTAACCATGATTTACTATGCTTTAATTTCTTAAAAGCACAAATCTCAACAATTCTAGAAGTGACATAACTGTGAGTAGATCCAGGATCAATCAAAATAGAAATAAATTGCTTAGCAATGTTACCTTCAACTTCAACTACAGTTGACTGATGATCTGCCTGGAGGTCATCTAGCGCTGCATAGATTCTAGGGATTTTCCTCGCCACTTGAACCACAGTTCAAGCTCCTTGGATGTTGTGAACTTGATTTGCAGTCCCATTCCGATGTGGACAGTTCCTAAGCATGCGGTTTCCTCCACAACCCCAACATTGAAGTGTTTCTCTTGGCTCCTTTGGATCTCTTGGCTTGTCTCCCATCATCCTTGTTGGTTTAGTCACCACTTGTGATGGTTGCCTTTGCTGATTTCTGATATGAGGAGGTTTGAAACCTTTCTTCCTTTGGTCAAACTTCTCATTCCTCTTGTCCTTACATGCCTTATGGAAATTAGGTTTGATTTTTTTTTTATCCTAGCAATACTTGGCAATCCTTATTGCCTCCTCTAGAGTTCGAGGCTCATCAAACTCAATCCTATATTTATATGACTGAGGTAGCCCACTTAGAAAACGTTGAATTTTCACCTTATCATCTAGAATATACTTGACATACCTCAGAAGCTCCAAGAACATGTTTGCATACTCTTCCATGGTCAATTGTTGCAATCTTAGCTCATGGAACTCTTTGATCTTGTCATCATAGTACCTGTCGGAGAGGTACTTCTCCTTGAAGTATTTCTTGAACTACTTCCACACAATCTTTCATTCATTGATCTTCTTCACTTGCTTGATGTGTTCCCACCATATAGATGCTCGTCCATTCAAGTTGAAGATGGCGACCCTTGCCTTCATATTTCCAGAGTAATCTTGGACTTGGAAATACTTTCTCATCCCAAGAAGCCAAGCTTCAGCTTTTTCACCAGACTTTACCTCTCCATCAAATGTAGGAGGTTTTGCTTTCTTAAATTCCCCATGTGAATTGTTCTTGTAATGCCTCTTCCTCTTATTCTTGTGAGATGAAGAGCTTGAACCCTCAATGGATCCTTCGGAGTCAGATGATCCACTAGAAGAGATTTCTGGAGTATAGGTTCTGTATCTAAAAACTCTTCTTGAGCTATTGGACCTCTTGCGGGAATTTCTCCTTAAACTATTCCCACTCTTTTCTGGATTTGATGTCTGATGCCCACAGTTTATTTGCCTTTGGATGTCTGTCAAACTCTGCAACATGGCTGCATTCAACTGATTTTTTTCTTCCTGAGCTTTAATCATCATTTCATTATCTTCTCTACAGCTCTGCAACTCCACCCTTAGGCTCCTCACGGTGGCTGCAATATCTGGGGGAGTATCTCGATTTCTCCTCCCATTAGATTTTGTTTGAGCATTCTCAACATGTATGTTTTCCCCCATGGCATCTATCTCAGGTTCATAGGGATCTTGTGCATCATCCATGATGTTGATATTCTTGGCTCAACCAAGACCAAAACTTTCCAACTATACTTATCTAGAATGTTGCTTTGATGTGACTATAATTATGCAAAATGTGTTTACAGACACAACTGTTAGCTGCATTATAATACCATAATTTATTTGCATGTATGTGGAAAAATCCTATACTGACAACTTTGTCCAACAATAGACTTTCTCACAATCAACGACGGTCTCAGTGGGATGACGAGGTTCAAGGGAGTTTGCCCCCTTGTTTTTTTTTTGTAATTCCTTTGATTCCATGCAATTTGGCACATAACTTTCATGGTGATTTTCCATTTTCGGCACCTAAAAATCTCAGTGAAAAGTTGCTGTATTTTCCCCGTTTGGCGCAAATTTTAAGGTTAAAATGGCCACCTCTGGCGCAATTACTAACAACATGACAGGCGCTTTGGCCCAGGATTTATCTTTAAGATTGCCGTGGGTCCTATTGCCAAGTTTTTCGCTGCGCACCGTGCATGGCGCAAATTTTATCCTTAAATTTTTCGCGGGTCCTGCCGCCGTGCACCGTGCATGGTGCAAATTTTACCATTAAATTTGCCGTGGGTCCTGCCGCCGCGCACTGCGCATGGCGCAAATTTTACCCTTTTAGCGCAACATTTATGCTAATTTTGGTGCCTCGCGCACATAGTTATGCTTAACTTTACCGCCGCGCCCGTGGCGCAAAATTTCAAAAAAGACACTTTAGAAATTTTTTGAATCTCTCTTGCTTTTCAGCGCAACATTTATGCTAATTTTGGCGCTGCGTGTGCAGAGTTATGCTTAACTTTGCTGCCATGCCCGTGGCGCAAAATTTTGAAAAAGACACTTAGAATTTTTTTTTTCTTTCTAGAAATGTATCATTCTTTTCTTTACAGAGTAAGCCACTCACAGATCATACTTGCATAGAACAAAATAGTATTTCAAGAAAAATTGCACCTCTTCTATGTAAAAAATAAAACAACAAAACAACAAAATAATATAGGATGGCAAGCATTCAACCTGAAAACAGACAATACAAACTGAATGCTACTGCATTGGAAACAATGTAAAGCAATTTTGGAAGAATCCCCAAAACTGTCATGGAAGTGTTTTCCCATCTTAATCAAATAGAAGCTATGAGATCTTCAAGTTTCTCTAATTCATTTTAACTTCAAATACTAAATATATAAACACACACAATGATTTATATCTTCTATGAAAGGCCCAATAGCTGCAGTGTTGAATCATAAGCTCTACAAACTGTTCAACCTCAGTCTTTTTAGGCCCAACATGGTAATATTTGGTGTTTAGAAAGGGATCTTCCCTTGTAACTGTGATCATACTTGGCCCATAGAGGCCCAATGCTATAGCCTATGGCTCTGATACCATTCTGTCACATACCCATCCATCATACCAACATGGGAGAGAACATGACTCTGATTAAGGGACATCTAGTATGCAAACATGCATATAGAGAGAAGATGGAAATATGAAAATACATAAGTATTTGAAAACACAGCAGAATTAAGTTCTATTACACATCCATCATACATTCAAGACATTCATGTCATTCATCCATTGAAACAATACAGAATTAGCACATGAGAGTACTTATCTTGAAACAGAGTAGTCCCTTAGCAACCAGCTATGCAACTGCAATGTTCCTCCCAACAATAGGCCAGTTGTGCTTATCTATCTCTTGATGCAACTGCCACCCCTGAGCTGGGCATGATTTCTACAAGGAACCAGGGAACAACAGACTCACACATAGCCCAACATACACCAAAATGATCCAAGCCAATCTACAATTGGGTTTATCAGGCTGCTAGGAGATGGAAAGGAAGAATTGCTAAGCTAGTGAGCTCAAGCATAGAGCCATGGATACCTCTACAAGATCTATCTAGCTTGGCACCCACAATGCCTACACACCCCACTCAAGGAAGTATTCCCTTCACCAATGCACAATCCCTCAGGACATACCTTCCAATCTCTAGAGTGTCCAAGGTGTGCATAGAAGAGTATCCAGCCCTCTTGATCTTCTTGAGAGGTTATTTCCCCCCACTAGGTTTATCAAGCCAATTCTGTCCACTACCACTCCCAATATCTTGCTCACAGGTTCAAACCAAAACAGGGATGCACATAACAGCAAAAGTGTAAGTGCTGGGCATGAAGAAACGTTTTTATAGTGATATGCCCAAAGATGGGGTTCTTACCAGTTCAGAAAAAACGTGGGCAACCCAAAAACGAAATGGAGAAATGGGAATAAACCCTGGAAGGAAAAATTCGTTTTCAAAAAACGTTTAGGGACAACCCAGGAGCAAAAACGACCTCCATTAAACCCCCAATTCGTGGTTCTTTTCTCCCAGCCACTGTGCTATCCAAAAACGAGTTCCCAGGCATGGGAAAATGCAGAAAAAGGATGAAGAACGTGCAGGGAAAGACCCAGCTAGCTCAGACTGCATGAAAGGTCAAAGGCCATGGGTGAAGAATGGCTTTGGGCCCAACTTCGTGGGTGTTTTCTTTCCCATGGAGGAAAAATACGATTTTCCATATTGATGGGTTGTCCATACTCGAAATTGAATTCCATACCTCTCCCTTCCCAAGGCATTAACTGCCTCAACCAACTCTTGGAAGAATTAAATGATTGGGTTCATAACCCAAAATGGGTAGTTGGGATTTATGGGTTTTCTCAATGAAATGGATTAACACCATTGGCTCATGGGTTTGATTAATTTTCCTCCCTATTCCTTGAAAAATCATGCCCCCATCTCTTTGTTGCATTGCATAGCTAGTTGTGGGTATTTCATTAAAATTTGTATTTACATGATGTCTTCATTTACATTGTGCCTATCTAACACAAGAGCCATATGCACTGATTTTTAATTGCTGATACATAAAAATGCTAAATCAATGGCAGGGCCTTGGCCTTGAGCTCCTCACCATGATTAAATAACGATATTTACATCATTTACAATTTTAATGCCATAGGGTCAAAATGGGGATGTGACAGACCATGTGCAAGCATAAAGACATAACCATAAGTGGACTTCCGGTCAGTGCTATCTCCAACCCAATTTTAATCAGTAAAACCAACTAGTTCAAGTGATGAAACAGCTGCATAGTGTATCCCAAACTGCTTGGTTCATTGCACATAATGAAAGATCATTTTGGAAGCCTTCCAATGGATCTCATGAGGGTCTTTCATGTACCTTGCAATAACACCTACTGCGTAAGCCAAATCTGGTCGAGAATGAGTGAGATACAACAAGCTCCCAACTAGTTGTCTATACAGTGAGCTGTCCACCAATGGTGAGGAATCCCAATCATTAAGATTTACTCTTGAAAGGAATGGAAACTTGGAAGCCTTAAATTAATCCATTTTTAACTTTTGGAGAAGATCTGAAGCATAATTTGACTGTGAAACTGTGATCCCTTCATCAGATTGAACAATCCCCAATCCAAGAAATTGTCTCAACAATCCTAGATCTGACACGGAGAATGCACTGTGTAATGCAGCTTTAACCGAGCCTAGTTCTTTAATGCAATTAGTAGTGATCAAAATATCATCAACATACACCACAGTAAGAAAAATAGAGTCACTAACATGTTGGATGTATTTGTATATGCATCATGTTGGATGCTTGATATGATCGGTTGGATCATGTATTTGTATATGCATCATGTTGGATGCTTGATATGATCAAGTAGATCATGTATGATGATATGTATCAGGTAGATACTTGGTATGCATAAGGTGGATGCATTGTATGATCAGGATTATCATGGATGATGAGCTTCAGGATGTTGCTCCAGATGATATGCATCAGGATGATGCTATGATGATGATCAGGATGATCATGTGATGATGTACATCAGGATGATGTATGGTGAGTATCAGGTTGATACTCTGTGGTCGTGGACATGTTGTGCAAATGAGCATGTAAATTTGACCTAAGAGATCTGATAGGTTGGGCTGTGTGCTTGTAATAAGTCCTGGGATGGTTTTGCGAGGTTTTGTGACGCATGTAATAAGTCCCGAGGATCCACAGTATGGACACTGATGATGAAGACCTACAAGTGGTGGGCCTACATCCAACATGAAAAAGGGTTGGCACTGTAGAACTTCCTATGACAAGAAGAATTCATAGATAGACCAGTGATCGATATGTCAAGTACAACAGCAGTGATGACGATGATGCTCCGTGATCCAGTGACGATGATCCAGCTCCAAAATTGAAGACTTGTGCCTATCTTTATTGATGACTTGTGTCAAGAGAATACCTTCCTAGTTAAGAGGGAGTGGTTATGTATTTGTAACTTCGGAAGATATTCACTTATATATTGTCTTTGTACTTTATTGTATCCCCAACGGAAATGTATTATTCCTTTGATTGGAAGTGTCGCCATGTGTACTTGCAAGTGTCGCAAGTTATATTGTAAGTGTCGCAACTTATATATGATGGGTTATTAGACCACCTTTATGGGGTTGGTCCTGTTTGAGTCATGTGGGTCAAAGGGTTATTAGACCACCCTATTGGGGGTCGGCCCAGTCAGCATTATGTTATGTGGTTAAGTTGGGGCCGACCTAGTTGAGTAAATGTCAAGTGATGTAGTGTATAAATAGAGAGTGTGTGTCTCTCATTTTACACATTCTATTATTCACTTACTTCGCATTAGTGAGAGAGACGAGGAGGGTGCACAAGTGGAGGAGGAGTATGATGCTGCTATCTATCTCTTGGGTTTTGATCATGGTGATCTTTGTATTGATGCTTATTCTATCTCTGAGGAATTTGCGGGGTTTTTCACCTTCTTGGTTTTCCCCGGTGAAATGTTTTGTGTCTCTTGTCTCTTGTCTCTTATGCTTGATATGTTGTACATGTTGTTGCTTCAGTTAATATCCTAGATCATATTGAATTAAATTCTGAAAAAATAACATAGAAACCCCTAGTCGTTTGGAGTAGCTGCACTCAACGGGTTTAACAACTCCGTTGGCCAACTAACTCTAATCTAACCTAAAGACTGATTGTATTATACCCAAAACCAATCTAGGCACACTAACTTTAAAACTGACAGTTTGGACCCACAGAGGATGGATTTAAGATTAGCAGTAACATTCAAGGGAAGTGGGATCAAGGTTCTTACTTTGATAGCTGCACATTTTCTGGGTGCGTTACGCCTAGGTCTACCCTTTGGAAAAGCCAAAGACTCTGAGGCAATTTCCGCAGGACTTCCGTGGAAACCCAATGGCTTGTCACATCCCCTTCCATCAAATCCAGTGCAAGGAAGGAAACATGACCAAACATACTAGGCTTATTTGACAAACTCATCCCCATACATTACTCAGAAATTCATAATAAATAAAAACTTATGTGTGCAAATTCATACTCAATATAAACACAGCGGAATTAAATCATATTTGCAAACACACAAACAGTAATGCATCAACATATCTATCATAGGCATATGATGGATCAACATGCAGAGAATTCAATCTCGTTCTCATGCTATGCATAGAATTCATGTCAATTTCATTAAGATAATCATTTCATTTCATTAACAGGGACAATTAACATTCAGAATAGAACACATAATGATCATAATTTAAACCACATGATCTACCTATCTTTGAGAAGAAACAGTCCAACAACTGGCTATGTGAGAGCAATGTTCCACCCAACCATAGATCTCTGTCCAGCCTATATTATTTCAGCTGAGAGATCACCCCCGAGTTGGGTTGTGCATCCACTAAGGAGGAACTAGTTGGGCTCAATCACAGCCATGGTTTCACTCAACAAATATGCTAAGACAACACACAGTTGGGTTTATAAAGCATACAAAAGACAAAGGAGGGAAATGCTAAGCCAGTGAGCTCAACTACAGAGCTACACACATCTCAACTAAACTCAACAGTCATGGCACCCACAATACCTACCACACCCAACACAAGGAAGGTCCCCTTCTATGCTGCATAGTCCCTCATGAGTCCCTTCCCTCCAGTGCTCTTCAAAGTGGGAATAGAAAGGTCCAGCTACTAATTCCTTGACATTCTATCTGTCACTGGGTTTATCAAGCAAACCAAACCTCTGCTCAATCATTAACACTTGGATTTTTCACAATTCTGCCATCAAATAACTCAATCCTGTCATTGGTTTTCTGGGTTGTAAAAACTGGGTTTGCCAATGGATTTTGGGGTATCTCATACTCTCAATTTCGCCCCAAGGTTCATATGTATGGATCCCCCATTGGATTTCACTGTCAAATACCAAATCTTGGCGTTTATGGCACTTCAAAACATGGGTTCTTGCAAAGTTGCAATTTCTGGTTTTTCTCACTGCTGAGAATTTGTAATGGATGAAAAATGGTGTTGGGATGTTCAACAATGGAATAGAAATGATGAATAACCCATTCCCATGAGGTAGAGTGACTTGTGGTACAAGAAAAACAGAGCCCATACCTGCCATACAAATTTCTCGGCTGCCCATGCTCCATTGAAGCCATGGACTGAATTCTTCAACAACTTCCTTACAACAGAATTACATGTTAGCAAGGAAAGTCAAATGGTTCACAAGATGACATACAGAAGCCTATGGTTCAATCCCATAGCCCCCTCACCACTCCCTAGTGGATACACATGGCCCCTTCTCATTCGTTGCTTCCATAGCCAGTTTTGGTATTTTATTGAAATATTAATATTTACATCCATTTACGATATTCCATGGCTTAATAACACATGGGTAACAAAATATAAAATGTTTGTCCATTCTAAATAAAATCCGAACATACACTAGCGAGGCCTTGGCCTTGATCTCCATGCTAGGGAAACACACATTGCATGTATACATTATTACATTAAAAGCCAATATTTCATAAGGGTCAAAATTGGGGTATTACATACCCTCCCCCTTAGAACAACACCGTCCTTGGTGTTCTCAAAACTGAACAAAAAAGGGAATGCCTCTCTCATGGCATCCTCTAGCTCCCATGTAGCCTCGTTGGGACTAAGGTGCTCCCATTGAACCTTTACCTCCCTGATGGCTCTGTTTCGGTGCAATGTGACCTTCTTGTTGAGGATGTGCATAGGTTCTACTTGGAACTCTCCCTCGGGTTCCACCTGTATCACATTCCAATCAATCATATGATTAGGATCATGTACATACCTCTTAAGCAAAGATACATGGAAAACATTATGAGCTCTTATGTTAGCAGGCAATGTAGTTCTATATGCAACTGGCCCTATCCTATTTAGGACTTCAAATGGCCCATAATATCTTGGTGACAACTTGGCACAACTCCACAACTTGAGAGATCTCTTCCCGGGTTTCACTCTCAAATAAACATGATCCCCAATTCGAAATTCCTTATGCACTCTTTTCAAATCTGCATAACTCTTCTACCTGTCCTGAGCTGCCTTTAAATTCTGCCTGATCTTAAAAACTTCTTGTTCCATTTCCTTTATCATCTCTGGTCCAAGTACTACCCTGTTCACCGGGCTGTCCCAGTTCACTGGAGTCTTGCATCCCTGATGACCAACGTGACCTCGGTTGACAGGGGTTCACCTCATTGTTGACACATACCGTAGTCTCCCTGGGCATCGGCCCAGGCAAGTTTGAGCCTTCCCAGCAACACCCGCAGAGTGGATGAGGTCTCACTCGAGGCATCCAGGAAGAGCAGACAGAACCATGTTTCCGCCAAGGGAGGAGAAGAGTTGTGGCTACACGGACTAGCTCTATTGCAGTACTTAAACATAAATTTTAAACATTCGACATGGAGTTATAACATATTACTTAATCTCAGCATTGATCATCACAGCAACACTAAGCAGACATTGTATCAATAAAATATAGCAACATTCATATATCGCAACATTGCAAAAAGATCGTACCAAAACATTATCACTGTATTACTGTGACAGTGATATACTAGAAGCAAAACATAGATCTCCATATACATCCACCTTCTTATCACTCGCCAACTCTCTATTGTCTCTCTAACACTTACAACTCTGATCTATTTATAGGCCTCTGCCATTACAATGTTTGTCCACTTACTAACGACTTCCTAACCAACACTATGGACAAATGAACCAATATTTACCTGACTCGGTCCAAATGACCCAAAAAACTGCATATCGCGGTACAATTGACTCAACATTACATAAAATATGGTCCAGGTGACCCAAAACCCGCCAACTGCGGTATACTTTAACACAAAATACTCCTTCCGCGCCCTCATCCGATGTGTCAAAGTGTTGACAGTACTGCAACATTTCCTCATCGAACCGCCTGCCAACAAGCCCACAACACAAACTTATGGCTCGCCCTTGAGCCATGTCAACTGCTAGACATCATACATACTGTGGTCTTTACTTTGAAGTCTGCATATGATTGTTCGACATTCTGCACCAGCTCCTGGGCATCCGTAGCTGCTTCCTAACCGCTGATCACATTGTCTACAGATGGGTGGTCGGTAAGCTTATCCATGACCTGCTGTCGATACTGCTGTACTCCTTGTAGAGCTTCACTGGCCTGCAGCATCAGTTTCCCACCAATGTCCTAGAATTCTTCCAACTGTGTCATATGTGTCTTCTGTCATTCATCTGCCTTGACGACTCGTTGTTGCAAGTCCTTAAGCTCATGCAACTTAGCAACTTGCTCCATTGGTGGTAGGGTTCTCATCGTAGCCTTTAATGTGGCCACCTGGCCCTCCGCTTCTTGCCGAGATTTAGTGAGCTGTTCAACTTGCTCATCATGAACGATGCAGCCCCAAAATTGTACCATGTCGGTGGTGAGCCTGGTTTCCTACATTTCCAACTCATCCATCTGGGTGGCAACTTCCTCAAGTTCCCTTCTTCGTTCATCCAGCTCGGCCCGAGGCATACTCGGTTTCAGGTCGACCTTCAATATGTCGTTCTCCTGGCGCAACTGAACAATGGCAGTTCCTAGTCGTTGCACCTATTTGAGCACGTTGGTCTCGGGAATGGGCTCCGGCGTATGCTGGCATGCATCGCAAATAGCCGTCTCTAACTTCACACTGTAGTCCCACAGACAGGTCTTCTCTATGATAAGAAAATCCTAGTCCTTTTTAAGTTCCTCAAGTGCACAAACCCACTCGGCCCACTCCTTCTTAATGTCGGATTCAAGGTCATCCACTGCTTTCCGTGCTGTAGCATCCCTGCTTGTAAGCTCTTCAATAGCGATGGTTGCAGCTGCCTTGCTTGCTTGCAAGTGTTGATAGCTTTGGCTAATTTCATGCATTCTATCCGCCATTTAGTGGAAGGCGACCCTCTGCATTGTCGCCAGTGCCGTCGCCAGTAGTTCATTAACATTGACAGTCACCTAAGCAACCATCTGCAGTAAAGTGTTCAAATCCTCGTTGTTGGTCACAACCGCAGTCAGGGGAATGTTGATATTCTGAACCCGAGGTGTGGTGTGGATTGTGGCCGTTTCCTGCATGGGTAGATCGCCAGGTTCCTTCTTTAAAACCGCATTACACAAAGAATTCATACGAGTAGTGAGCACATGGAAACCCTCCTCTGCCTTGAGGGACATCTTCTCAGCAGCCACTGTGGATGCATGGTTGAGGGCCTTCATTAACTAGACCAACTGTGTCTCCACTGGTAAAGACATCCCACTGATCGTCGTGTGCTCATAGTGCCGTTTTGATCGGTTTTCTTCAAGAGCGCGGTCACTATCATCCGTCGTTGTTGTTCTGGTCGACTCGTGATTAGAATCATGATGACTCTGCTAATACTTCCCTGATACTCGATCCGCAGGACCCAACGACCGACCTCCAACGTCAATCTCTACTGAACTCATGTGCTGCTGCCAGGCCTCCAGCCACTCATTCACAATAACCTCCAAATCTTCCGCTGTCACCTTATACTTGGTCTGCAACCATTGTTGATCAATATCATGGTGAGCTTGTATATGTATGGCACTTGGTCGTATTGCAAATTCCATGACAGCTTTGAACCATGCCATTGTATCTTCAGATATTTGTGGGACCTGTGTTGCTACGTCACAAAGCATTTTTGAATACAGCCAAAACTACAATTGGCACTCCAGGATTCGCTCGGGCTCTCGTACATACCATAGATTCTGATAACGCACCCCTCGTCGTTCCGCTGCAGTCGGGCAGTCCATGCCCTGGTAAGTGTCGGGGTCTTTCCATGCGACTAAAGCAATCAGCAACAACAACCAACTATATGAAAAAAGTGCCTCTACCCAATTGGACCGCTGTGACGTCCTCCATCAGTTGATTCAAGAGATATAGGGACCAGTTCATCTGGACTCCTTCCGCACATTGCTTTGCACAAGCAACTATTCCAAAATTACATTGGTTAGGGTGACCTCCCCTAATCACTTTACAGGATAGGATCTTAATGCTCGTGAGTACCTCCTGATCGTTGCAGCTACTGGTGCGATACCCATGCCCATCCGATTCCAAGCCATACTTCTGTTCCAACTGACATGCCCGCTTCTTCTCATTTGCCTTTCCTTGAATAAACTGCACTAGATCAATGCCATTCTTAGGCAAGCCGGTAATGAATGAAATCAAGTCAATAATGACCGGGACCTCTCTGTGCAGCCACAACGAACCCCCATGGAATCATGACAAGAGCTTCTTTACACAGGCACCAACTTCTGCTAGGTGCCCAAAATGTGGCATGTTAATTAGCCCTAACAAGCCAGCCTGTTGTAGTCCTCGTGCCCAGTCGTGTATCTCTAGATCCGGTGAATGGCTTGTCTCAGGCACATAAGGTGCTTATGCAATGTCGGGGTAGGCCACCATGTCATGGTCCTCGTAGCGCAGGCGCATTAGTGCCGGCCCAATATCCACAGAGCACTCCATCCTAGCCAGGAGTGTGGGAATCTTCACACTGTATTTCTGTCTCAAGTTTATCTTACGTGGGGTGGCATCCGAATGAACAAGAGGGATGTAACCAAGGATATTACTAATTGACTAACCTATCCTTTGGGCAGATGTATGAATGATGCGACTAGAATGCCCCACCTGCTCCGGAGCGTCGCCAGCCATCGCAGATCGCAACAACTTCTTACTCTGCGGGGATTCAAAAGGTTGACTTCCTCGACACTTCTTAGCAATACTTGATGCTCCTACCAGCATGTTGGAAACTTCAGCTCCAAGATTAGCGGCGTCCAAGGACACAACTTCTTGCTCTACAGCGACCGGAATGAAGGGAGACTCCACTTCACTGCTAATTTCCATTGTCTCCAGTTCGCCTGGCATACCTCACCACTCCTCGTTATATACTTAACAGCAGCTGGCTCAAATCACAACACTCTACAACAACACTTCTTACTAATTCCTCAGTGTCTTCCGACCAATGCTAGGCCATATTTTTAGTAGCTACCCAAATCCCCCATAATCATTACTAAGTCATGCATTAACTCAACAAAATCCTGTATTAATGACACAAATCCGCCGTCGATCCTATCCACTGATCGACTGGATCCACCATTAATGCCCATCACTTGAAAAACACCGTTAATTAACTGTATAAAATTTTTGGCATTTATTACTAATTTGATTGGTCGCAACTCTGCCATATGTCTCCAACTGCTTCAAACTTGTGGCACAAGCCTCCCTACTTGTGCATTCCTTCTTCTGTTGGTGCACCATCGGCCACCAAACAACCTGCAACACACACTCTCTCTTTTGTTTTTTTTACCAATGCGACTCAAGCATTGCATTGTTCCAAGCCCGACCGATAGGGATTCAACCTATGACCATTTACCAGCTTGGGGAGTATCGCCCCATCCAACTGCTGTAACTGAACCGCTCCTCCTGAAGTAATACTATTGATGCGATATGGACCCAGCCAATGCATCTGCAATTTTCCTCAATGTTTCATAAACTTGCTGTCGTACAATAGCACCAAGTTGCCTTGCTAAAACTGTTTACTTTTGATGTAACGATCATGCCATTCCTTCTGGTGATCCTTCTCCACCCCTTGGTGAAAGCCAACGATAAATCGATCATCTTCCAGCTGCACCAATTGCGCTAGACGTTCATCTAATGTTGTGGCATCATCCATGCCTGTAACAGCCGCAATTCGTAGACTCGGAACAATGTACTCCATGGGAATAATCGCTTCCTTCCCATATACTAGTTTAAAAGGTGTCTGACCAGTCAACCTTTTACATGTAGTGCGATAGGCCCACAACACTACTGGTATTTTCAGATCCCAGTCATCGCGGTTCGCATTGCACACCTTTGTCAGCGCATGATCCAATTCCTTGTTAAATGCCTCCACTGTCCCATTCACATGTGGGTGATAGGGTGTAATCTTCTTATGCTGTATCTGCAACTCCTCCGTCAATGCGCTGTTGGTACGATTAAGAAAGTGGATGCCTTGATCACTCAACAAAATTTTAGGGCAGCCAAAACGAGTGATAATGTGATCAAACAAAAATCAAGCAGCCATCCCTGTGGAACAATCAACTACGGGTGTCGCCTCGTCCCATTGGTTCAAATACTCTGTCACCCTGATGATGTACTGCGTGCCTGTACGTTTCCCTGGTGGAGTGATCGACCCGAAAAAATCCACAGCCCATTTTTTGAATGGTTGCAATGTCACTTGAGGTAGCAGCAGCATCTCGTCACGTCTGGATGGCTTTCCAGTTCACTGACAAACATCGCAAGACCGTGCATAGTTTTCCGCATCATTATTTAATGTGGGCCACCAAAGCCCTTCACGCAGTACCTTCCGGGCAGTCACCCGAATGCCATAGTGTCCTCCTGCTACTCCACCATGTGCTTCTACCAATATCTGTGCTTGCTCATGCGGCAAGACACATCTGCGCAATATCTCATTAGCGCCCAATTTATACAACTATCCCACGATTAGTTGAAAGCCAGTAGCCTTGACAACCAACTACTTCTTCTAAGTAGTGGTAAAGTCATCGAGTGCGGTGCCGGTTACCAGAAACTGAAGGATGTCATCAAAATATTGATCAATAGTGGCAACTTTAAATAGTTGGGCATCCGACAACCTGTCTTCGATATTAGTCGGTTCCTCCCCTGTGTCAATCTATGATAAATGATCTAGTCTAGCATTCAACCGCCCCGGTTTCACAATGAATTCAAAATCAAACTCCTGAAACAAAAGTTGCCAACGGCATATCTTCCCCCCCAACACAGGCTTATTAACCAACTATTTCAATTCAGAATGATCAGTGAACATTTTAAAGTGTCCACCCAACAAATAATGCCTGAATTTTTGCAGCATGTAAACCATGGCCAGACCTTCTCGTTCCGTGGTAGTGTAATTTTGTTCTGCAGAGGACAGCTTCCGACTGGAAAAAGCAATAGGATGATCAAGGTCGCCTTCTCCAGGTTGAGCCAACACAACACCCAATGCAATCGAGGAAGCATCAACATGGACATGGAATTCCTTACTCCAGTCCGGAAAGACCAAGATTGGTGCCGACGCCATCTTCGCCTTGAGCATTTCGAAGCTATCCCGACATTCCGGGCTCCACTGGAATGCGACGTCCTTTTTCAACAACTTTTCCATAGGGGCAATAATCGTAGCATAACCCTTGAGAAAATTGCGATAATATCCTTTATGACCCAAAGTTGCTCGCAACAACTTAACAATGGTTGGCGGTTGCAACCCCAAAATGAGCGCAATTTTGGCTGGATCAACCAGCAATCCCTGTTTACACACAATATGACCCGGCAATATCCCAAACGCTGCACAAAAAATACATTTCTTCAAGTTTAGCGATATCTGGTGCTGTCGGCATCGCTTAGGCATTAACCGCATATTGGCTAGATGATCACGAATCAACTCATAAATGGTCCAATCATCCATATATACTTGCAAAAACGTCTGAATAAAATCTTTGAATGCGGCAACAATGACCTGGGAGAATATCGTAGGTGCATTCTTAAAACCAAACGGCATTACCGTGTACTGAAAGCAACCCCATTCAGTAACGAAAGTTGTCTTATGGCTATCTTCCTTGGCAATGCGAATCTGATGGTAGCCAGAGAATCCATCAGTGAATGAGTACATCTCCTGGCCGCCCACTCCTTCAAGTACTTCATTAGTAAATGGGGTCAGAAAAGGGTCATGCAAGTAGGTATCGTTCAACTTGCGCAAGTCGACGCAAATGCGCACTTCACCTGTTTTCTTGTCCTGCACCACCATAGGACTGATCCATTCGGACTCTTCCATAGGTTCAATAATACCAGTGTCCAACATGCAATCAAGTTCCACCTTTACCTTTTCCTTATGTCGCAGATTCAGCCGATAAGGTCGCTGTCGGAATGGATTAGCATCTAGTTTTAATGGAATCTTCATCTCTCCTAAATCACCCAGGATTCCCTTCATTTTGGAAAACTTCATAGGAAACACGTCTTGAAACTCATGCAATAACTCAGTAAACTTACTCATCATCTCATCATCCCAATAATACCCAACATTAGCAAACTTGGGAGTAGCCTCTGTGCCGATATTCATCTTGCAAAGCTGCAATGGTTGACTGAATGGATTATTTGGAGCAGTAGGTGGGACCACATCGTGACTTCCTTCAGATTCAGGAATGTTGACATTCCAGGGATTGTCCTCATCCTCTGGCCCACCACTGATGTTGAATCACTCCATGAGAGACTGCATCTGACAATATGTGTGTGGGTCGATAGGGTAGGCCACCAGAACAACCTGAAGAACCACGTCACGGATTATCTGTAAGGCATTGTGGACATCCAGGTTGGCATCCACAAAAGTGAACGTATGAGTGAAACAGACTGTCAACTCTCTCCATGTTGTAATTTCTCGCCGCAACTCGGCTATAGTGTACCATGAGCGCGACATCTCATCCAAAGTATGGATAAAATCATGGACCCACTCATCTCTGGGTTGTGCGACCCATAATCGTTGGCATTCCATCACATGATCATTGGGATTAGTTCGGCCATCATACTTTCCAGTGTGATAAACCTCAGTATCACCGAACCGAACCATCATCAACCTTCGACACTGTGACCAACCATTAATGGATTTCTTATGTGTCACCCACCAGCATGTTGGAGCAGCCTTTAGTGCTTCCTCCAATGCCAGCAATCGCTGTGGTTCTGAGACACGGTCTTCAAATTCTGTCAAAAAGGTAGTTAGGCCAGGCAACCCCTCATAGACAGGCAATGTGATTGTTTCTGTTCCAACACAACATAAGGATTGCGTAACTAAGCCACATTTTCAGAATGGCACCTCATGCAATCTGTTCTGCCAATGTTCTAAAGCATCATCAAAGTCGGAAGACGCAGAGCTCTCGCCGCACCACTCCAACTCACAGTGGGAAGTAGGATGAATATAATCTTCAGAAATATTGAATGCATGGTCCCATCCAACAGGATCATCATCTTTTACAGTCTCAACATATCAGCGTCCTTCAGCTGGATCCAATGGGGCTATGACTCTGAAATTGCGATTCTCAAAGGTCATCACATGCTTCTTGAAGTTGATTACAACTCCACTATTGTTAGCCCATCCAATCCCCAAGAGTGCCGGATAAGAGCTTCCTCCCTCAACCAGTTCAATGACATCAAAGTCAGCATATGTCTTCATGCCCTCAATATCGATCGTGAGCCGCGGAACTCGCCCAATGGGTGTTACCTTCGCATGGTTAGCCAACTGGAGCTGCACAGGAGACCAGCTCAATGGGGGACTCCCCATTTCTACCATGCCTTCTTGGTTAAGATGTTGACATCTGTACCAAGGTCAAGAATAACAGAGTCAACATCATATTCACCAATATGAATATTCATTCGCATCTCCTTGGTAGTCTTCCATCGTTGTAGGGAGTTTACTGCCGACTCTTGCCGTCCTTTCGTAATCGTTGCAACCATCCTGTTGTTGCTGCAACATCCTTCCCCAAAATTTTGAAGTTATTTGGGTTCCCTCCTTTGAACACTTTTGTAGCAAGATTTTTACTTCATCCTTACGTTTGTTTTCTTTGACTAGGCAGAATTTCATCGCCTGCTTCCACCGCCGCTTTGACGCACCTCTAACCATAAGTTCCTTGCTCGGCGCAGACTTAAGCTCTAACTTAGCCGCCCTTTTTGACAAGTCCCAAGTCTTTTGTATGGCGCGCGTTTGAAATCATTAAGCCGGCCACCGCTAGCACGAGAGATAACCTTTTCTCAGTCGCCAAAGGTGTAAGCATTACCATTATATTCCCCGCCTTGGAATTGCACTCCCCTACCATGGAAGAATTAAAAGTTGGCACATTCCTCCCCAGCGTAGACCGTGATGATAGAGTCAATGCCACAAGCGCAGGAGATGTGCTTATCCTTCCCGCTTGCAAATCCTACGTTTCGTCTTTCACGATAAATCGTGTGTGGAACAGTTTTATGAGCACATCCCTAATGCCAGGATATCCGCTTGAGCATGAGGTTTATTTTTGGATGTGCGCTTGCCACATAGCGCAAAGCATTATGCTCCCTGCTTGGCGCGAAAGTAAAAATCGGTACCCGGCGCGAAAATATCTCCTCGATCCCTGTGCACCGGCGGAGTTGGTAGGGCCTTTAATGAGGCCATGTGGCACTCTTAATGACAGATTTTTTTGAGCCCCACGCTCATAACCCCGCCAACTTTAAACGTACGAGAGCATTTAACTCTACCCTATTTAATGCATGCAATGGCGTTTTGGGTTTTTATTTAGTTATTTGCACTTGGAGCGCTCACCATTCGCGTCGAAGTTCGAGACTGCCATTCGCTGCAAACGGTTGAGGTCTTGGAACACTCACAATACTGACAGGTAGGCTCTTTCCCAGTCCTGCTCTTGGATTAGTAGGTTAAACAATCACCCACGCACAGTTTCAGTAGCTCAGCGGCCTCCATTTTACTTTGCATAAAAGCTAGAGAGGGAATAGGATAGTTACTGTTCTTGTCCCTATGAAGATACGAGGACATCACTTTTGGACCAGGGCAGAAACGACCCCATATCACAGGTACAAGTCGTTCCCCTCTGTCGCGTTTTCGGCTTCCCTAGTTTTCCTCATAGAGATTTCGTTTGCCAAGAGAAATCTATGTCTCTCCACAACCACATTTGAAAGTTTCCTATATTTTTTTTCTTGGTTGCGTGATAGTTTGTTTTTGTTTAAGCTCTTCTTCCATGAGTGGAGTCTCTATTTTCTAAAAATATGAAGTGCTTAACTTGCTCTGGCCATGAGGATGAAACGTCCCAGCGGTATCTTAGTGTCTGCAGATTTTTTTCGCTCAAACCCGTAGAAGCTGCAACATCCCAAGGCCTTGTTTGCAAAAATGCCTACCACACATCTTCTGCGCGTAAGGCCCGACCCTTCTCACTCTTTGCAGCTAAAGTTTCATGCTATAAGCACCGAGATACCCTGCTGAACCGAAAGTGAGGTCTATTCATGCCGAGGTCGCATAAAACCCAAATTGCTCGGCCAAAGTTGCCATGGGGATGTGTTAGATCAACCCATCAAGCCCATTTAGAAACCCGAAGTTAGGCCCGATCCTTAGCCGATAAAGGATTTCGGCCGCAGGACTTACCCATCTTCAACGCAACTTCCATTGTTAGCTGTCGGCACATGAAATGTCTAAACATTGACACACGGACAATATCGCGTGCATTATGTTAAGCAGCAACATAGAAGTAAGGTTAGGAAGCAGCACATGCGAAACTATTTGGGCTAGCGCACGAATGTTTTTAGCTTTGGCGCGTGGACAAAATTAAGGCGTTGGCGCATGAAATATTTCAGGTATCAATGCAGAGAATGCATTATCACTTGGCGCTCAAATAATCTTAGGTGCAAGCGCGCATGAAACGTCTAGATCTTAGCGCATAAATTCCTGCTTATACCCCAGCGCTCATTAGATCACTAATCTTAGCGCGCACAGAATCCCAAGCATGGCGCAAAATGCTATTTAGGCGTCAGCGCATAAATCTTCGTAGACTCAAAGATGATCTTGCTAGTTGTCTTGATGTTTTAGCATGAAGGGACATTGTTGAATTAAGCTTAAACATGAAATGAAGATAATTATGATTGTTTAAGACAACCTCTATTTTATGAAAATGTTATATTTTGGCTTTGTCATAGAGAGTTGCTAATGCTTGGAATAGTGGTATAACTAAAATATTTTTGGTGTTGCCTTGCTCACCGCAGGATTACCATGCATAGGAAGTCAGCAAAGAAGAAGTCAACTCAGAAAGTAACCTCATACTCAGAGGTTGAAATTCTATTAGATACTTCCCTCGTCACAATGTTTGCTGGCATGCAAGCTACCACTGGTGTTTCTTCTAGGAGCTCCTCTCCTGAATTTCAATGGGGTGATCTATAAAGATTTATCATAGCTCAAGATAGTTCAACAACTTCTATAGAGGATGCCCTAGTGTATGCCAACATTAGAAGGTCTCATTTGCATAAGGAAACAACTCGGCCAGAGCTGTTCCCTTGTTCCGAACTTATTGGATGGCTTATTCCTCACATCCGAACCGACACGAGGCTTATGACTGATAAAAATGGGTTGAGCTTGGAATCTTTCGCTCCCAAGCATGTTACTGCTGCCTACATATTGCCTACACCCAGGGCTTGTTTGGATGATGACTGGATAGGAAATCATCAGATGGACCCACTAGAAGCTGCCCGCAAGATGACAATAAGTGACAGACAGATCAGGAGGAGGCAGAATAATGAATATGAAAGAAGCCTACTAAAGACCCCTTACAGACTCATCGTACTAATGTTGAGTCAGCTTTTCGGCATGCCTAATGGAAATGTGTTTAAGATCGGATGGGTGCCGGTGATGTTTCATAAAGCCACGAAAGGTACCATCTTCAACTAGGCTGAAATAATTTCAGATAGCTTGGCCTCATAGTTGACAGCAGCCCAAGGGGGACTAACCATAAAGAAGGCAGATTTCTTCATGTCTTCATACCTGATTGACTGCCTGTTAAGCAAGCATTCGTTCCCGGATTTGGGTTGCTCATGGAAGCCAAATGAAATAGCTCTCTTCATAGCCTATTAGTGTACATGGGCAAGTAAATACGCAAACCAATACAAGATGGTTTGCGAGAGGTTTATCATGCCATTGTACCAGCTTATTTTCATGCAAGAGCCAGGTTGTATGTTAGAGAATGCAATGCCTATCATTGAACAATTTGGGGACTATTATCACAGTGCAGAAGGTACATACATCAGGATGAGTGGGGGAACTCATGCGCCATTCATGTTCCCTCGGTATGTTACAGATTTTGTAATTCATAAGGAGGCCATGAGGAAACTCTTTGGCACCGGCGCAATAAGCAAGTTCTTAACAGACGGGAGGAAGAGCATGTATCCTCCCATGCCATTTGCCATAGGAGCTTACAGCCTCCCAAGAGCAAGAGACAGGGAAAATTACGCTCAAGGCTTAGAAGTTTTCCATTTTGGCTCAGTCCCTTTCAAAATACATGACCCCAACGGTGCAGTAAGAAGGCATTGTCTTGACCTCAAGATCTCCTTTGAATACGCTCATGCGACGGACCGAGACGAGGAATTCTGCAGGAGCGCTCGCAACCTAACTGAGTTAGGGAAGCATTATAATATGAAATCTGTGAAAGATCCAAGCCCCAAACATGTCGGTTTGATGCAAAGAGAGCAGGAGGCATCGACCTCACAATCAGGGGATCCATCAGGATTGGAGTAGGACAGAGTGCTCCAAGAGCAAGCTCTCAAGCAGCAACAAAGCCAAGAACAAGCAAGGATTCAAGGTGAGCTAGCTAACAAGCTGCAACAGGAAGAAATTGCAAGGAAGCGGTCAGAGAAAAATTCTTAGTTGACACAGCAGGAAGAGGCTGCCCGGATCTAGAAAGAACAAGAAGATCCGGTATCCCAAGAGCAAGCCTCCAAGCAGCAGCATGAGGATGAGCAAAGGCCCCTGGTTGAAGGAGCAGACCGATTGCAGAAGCAGCAAGGAGAGTCTGAAGGAGAGAAATGGAAAGAGCAGACAGAGAAGTTTCCTGAACCGGAGCCATCCACTCCGACAGATATGGAGGTGGACACACCATTGATATGCACTCCAGGGGGAACTCAGGAAGAAGGTGCCTATTCAGGGAGCTTAGCGCTGACCGCATATAACCCCAGGAAGCAACGCAAAGTAGAAGATTTGGATATCGTTTATTTCCATGTGCGGAAAAGGGACATTATTGATAGGAGGGTATAAACAATACAGGGCATGACAAAGAATGTGGAAATTGAGGAGAATGAATATGAGCTGTGGATAACAGAGAAAACATTGGTCCAAAGAACTGATGCCGACCCCACATTTCAAGCCCAATGCACTGTGCAATAAAATGAGGCAACTAAAGCGAATCTTGATTTCTTGAAATAAAAGATAAAGTATTACAGAGAGCAATGCTTTAAGATCAAGGATGATACAAAGAGGGAGGTGTTGGAAACCAACAAATTGAAGGAGAAATACAATGAGTTATTTGGAGAACATCTGATGCTAAATACAGGAGTTCTCTAGCTTGAAAATGAGAAGAACTCCTTAGAAATGCAATTGGCTATCTCTGAAGATGAACTAAAGAATCTGAAAGCTCGGGTAGCAGAGTTGGAGGAACTTGATGCAAATAGGGCTTCACAAATTCAGCTCCACCAGCATGAATATGAAGGGCTAATTCAAGAAAAGGAACAACTAAAAAGACAGCTCAAAGAGGCAGCAAAAGACCAGCAAAATTTGGCTGCATTTCACAAACAAGCATGTGATATGTGGATTAAAATCCATTAGCTGCTAGTACTGATCTCGGAAGAGATTTGGAGCGTGAAAGAGATGATTAAGAAAATGAAAACAATTGAAACCAAAGCTCTAAAAACCAGAGAAAGGTTTGCAAGTCATGTAGCAAAGTTGAAACGAAAATCTGAGTGGAAAAAGGGAAAATATCAGCTCCCTTCACACTTGCGCGCCGCTATAGGAGATGAATTGGACGTGGATATAGGAATTCTTGAATTCGCAAAGGATTGCGGCACCAAGATAAGTTTGGAAATCAAAAAAATTTTCCACAAGTGTTGTTCGATCTATTCCACACTCAGGGAATCGCTTAGCAAGTGTCATCTGGTTCTCCCCGCCTCCATTTATGATTTCCCAAAAGAAGAAGACCGATTGTTCGAGTTGCAGAATGAGCTGGACGAAGACTTGGCTTATATCAAGAAGATAGAAGTATTTACTCAGGATGAATTTCAATAGTTCATTTGCCAACCTGCAATACATATTTACTTCATAGAAGCAATGGAAAAAGAGTCCGCAGAGGGAAAAGCGCTGATCAAATCGGACTTGCACAAGCATGAAATAACGTCCCAGGAAACAATATCTTCCCGTAGCAAACTCATCATAAAGGATATCAACCAATGGACCTCATACATTCAAAGTTTAGATGGCCCGGTAATTTCAAGCGAGCCGGTTGGTGGAGGCGTGTCTTCAAGTCAGCAGGCAGAAGCCCCAGCAGAATAAACAGATCATTCCTATTTTGTTTTAATCAAGCATAAAAGATGAAATTCTACCTTTGTATAAATGCTTTAAAAGGACAACTGGTCCCTAGTTTTGTCCTATATGTAAAAACTTCCACGTATTCATAGGATTTGTAAGGATGTGATGAAAGCCAAAGAAGGAGGTTATAGAATTAGGGTACACTTGTCATAGGGTATTGAAGAGTAGCACATCTCGAAGGCATGGGGTATTGAAATGACTCCATGCTGTGAATTTAAACCCAAAGGGTATTATAATCAAGGATCTGTTTTCCAGAGATTCTCGCCTCAATCAAAGCACAGCTGAGATAAAAGCAAAGTATACAGGTCAAGAAATCTTTCCAAAATACTCAGCTGTCAAATGTATGAACATCCAAACGGATGTAGGCGGCATGGGAATGAGGAAAAAGAGCAATGGTGTCTATGAGATGTTGTTGCAAATCCTGTGGAGTCCGATAGCAGCGGTCATCTGAAAGATGAATTTTCTAAAATGAATCCCATATGTTGGCCCTTGGAGAGTTTTAAAGATATCTTCATCGAAGCTCCCTTCTCCCAGTGACCAATGGATAAAGTGATTTCTTCCTTTGCCGAGATTCGAACGCTTAAGTCATCTAATGCACATAAGGTGAACAGTTTTTAAAGGAATTCTTTTGATAAGTGAGATAGTTTTCAGAGATCTCTGTTTTCCAGCGATTCACCAATTGTTGTTGCTGCAACATCCTTCCCAAATTTTTTTAAGTTATTTGGGGCCCCTCCTTTGAACACTTTTGTGGCAAGCTTTTTACTTGACCCTTATGTTTGTTTTCTTTGACTAGGTAGAATTTCATCGCCTGCTTCCAAAGGATTTTTCTCATTTGTCTAAGGCAAAGTAAATCTTCTCCTTTAGCGCAGATTTCGGTCTTAACTTGCCGCTGTAGCACAAGTTTTAGACTTAAGTCCGCTGCCACTTTGACGCACCTCTAACCATAAGTTGCTCACTCGGTGGAGACTTTAGCTCTAACTCAGCCGCCTCTTTTGACAAGTCCCAAGTCTTTTGTCTGATGCGAGTTTGAAAGCAATAAGCCGGCCACCGCTAGCATGAGAGATAACCTTTTCTCAGTCGCCGAAGGAGCAAGAATTACCATTATATTACTTGACTTGGAACTGCGGTCCCCCTCCTTGGAAGAATTAAAATTTGGCGCATTCCTCCCCAACGCAGACTGTGATGATAGAGTCGACGCCACAAGCGCAAGATATGCGCTTATCCTTCCTGCTTAAAAATCCTGCGTTTCATCTTTCACGATAACTCGTGTGTGGCACAGTTTTATGAGCACATCCCTAATGCCAGGATATCCGCTTGAGTGCGAGGTTTATTTTTGGACGTGCGCTTCCCACATAGCGCAAAGCATTACACTCCCTACTTGGCGAGAAAGTTAAAATCCATACTCGGCGTGAAAAGATCTCCTTGATATCTGTGCACCAACGGAGTTGGTAGGGCCTTTAATGAGGCCATGTGCCACTCTTAATGACATGTTTTTTCGATCCCCGCGCTCATAACCCCACCAAATTTAAACATACGAGAGCATTTAACTCTCCCCTATTTAATGCATGCAACAACGTTTTGGGTTTTTATTTAGTCATTTGCACTCGGAGCGCTCGCCATTCGCGACGAAGTTCGAGACTACCATTTGCTGCAAATGGTTGAGGTCTCGGAACACTCTCCATACTGACAGGTAGGCTCTCTCCCAATCCTGCTCTTGGATTAGTAGGTTAAACAATCACCCACGCACAGTTTCAGTAGCTCAGCGGCCTCCGTTTTACTTTCTATAAAAGCTAGAGAGGGCATAGGATAGTTACTGTTCTTGTCCCTATGAAGATACGAGACCACCACTTTCGGACTAGGGCAGAAACAACCCCATCTCACAGGCACAAGTCTTTCCCTTCTGTCGCATTTTCGGCTTCCCTGGTTTTCCTCATAGAGCTTTCGTTTGTCAAGTGAAACCCTCGTCTCTCCACAACCACATTTGAAAGTTTCTTATATGTTTTTTCTTGGTTGCGTGATAGTTTGTTTCTGATTAAGCTCTTCTTCAATGAGTGGAGTCTCTATTTTCTAAAAATATGAAGTGCTTACCCTGCTCTGGCCATGAGGATGAAACGTCCCAGCGGTATCTTAGTGTCCGCAGATTTTTTTCGCTCAAACCCGTAGAAGCCGTAGCATCCCAAGGCCTTGTTTGCAAAACACCCTGCCACACATCTTCTGCGCGTAAGGCCTTATCCTTCTCGCTCCTTATAGCTAAAGTTTCATGCTATAAGCACCGAGATACCTTGCTCAACCGAAAGCGAGGTCTATTCATGCCGAGGTCGCATAAAACCCACATTTCTCGGTCGAAGCTACCATGGGGATGTGTTAGATCAACCCATCAATCCCATTTAGAAACTCGAAGTCAGGCCTGATCCTTAGCCGATAAAGGGCTGCGGCCGCGGGACTTACCCATCTTCAACGCAAATTCCACTATTAGCTGCCGACACATGAAATGTCTAAACTTTGACAAACAGACAATATCGCGTGCATTATGTTAAGCACCAACACAGAAGTAAGGTTAGGAAGAAGCGCATGCGAAACTATTTGGGCTAGCGCACGAAGGTTTTTAGCTTTGGCGCATGGACAAAATTAAGGTGCTGGCGCGCAAAATATTTCAGGTATCAACACAGAGAATGCATTATCACTTGGCGCCCAAATAATCTTAGGCATCAGCGTGCATGAAATGTCTAGATCTTAGCGCATAAATTCCCACTTATACCCCAGCGCTCATTAGATCACTAATCTTAGCGCGCGCAGAATCCCAAGCGCAGCGCAAAACGCTATTTAGGCACCAATTCAGAAATCTTCGCAGACTCAAAGATGATCTTGCCCATTGTCCTGATGTTTTAGCATGAAGGGACATTGTTGAATTAAGCTTAAACATGAAATGAAGATAATTATGATTGTTTAAGACAACCTCTATTTTGTGAAAATGTTATATTTTGGATTTGTCATAGAGTGTTGCTAATGCTTGGAATAGTGGTCTAACTAAAATCTTTTTGGTATTGCCTTTCTCACTGCAGGATTACCATGCATAGGAAGTCAACAAAGAAGAAGGTAGCTCAGAAAGTAACCTCAGACTCAGAGGTTGAATTTCTATTAGATACTTCCCTCGTCACGATGTTTGTTGACATGCAAGCTACCATGGGTGTTTCACCTGGGAGCTTTGCTCCTGAATTTCAATGGGGTGATCGATAAAGATTTATCATAGCTCAATATAGTTCAAAAGCTTCTATAGAGGATGCCCTAGTGTATGCCAACATTAGAAGGTCTCATTTGCATAAGGAAACAACTTGGCCAAAGCTGTTCCCTTGTTCCGAAGTTATTGGATGGCTTATTCCTAACATCCGGACCAACACAAGGCTCATGATTGATAAAAATGGGTTGAGACTGGCATCTTTTGCTCCCAAGAATGTTACTGCTGCCTACAGATTTCCTTCACCCAGGGCTTGTTTGGACAATGAATGGATAGAAAATCATCAGATAGACCCACTAGAAGCTTCCTGCATGATCATAATAAATGACAGACATATCAGGAGGAGGCTGAATAATGAATATGAAAGCAGCCTACTAAAGACCCCTTACAGACTCATCGTCCTGATGTTGAGTCGGATTTTCGGCATGCGTAATGGCAGTGCATTTAAGATTGGATGGGTGTCGGTGATGTTTCATATAGCCATGAAAGGTACCATCTTCAACTGGGCTGAAATAATTTCAGATATCTTGGCCTCACAGTTGACAGCAGCCCAAGGAGGACTAACCCAAAAGAAGGCATATTTATTCATGTCTTCATACCTGATTGACTACTTGTTAAGCAAGCATTCGTTCCTGGATTTGGGTTGCTCATGGAAGCCAAATGAAACAACTCTCTTCATAGCCTATCCGTGTACATGGGAAAGTAAATATGCAAACCACTACAAGATGGTTTGTGAGAGGTTTATCATGCCATTGTACCAACTTATTTTTGTGCAAGAGCCATATTGTATGTCAGAGAATGCAATGCCTATCATTGAACAATTTGGGGACTATTATCACAGTGCATAAGGTACATACATCGGGATGAGTGGGGGAACTCATGCGCCATTCATGTTCCCTTGGTATGTTACATATTTTGTAATTCATAAGGAGGCCGTGAGGCAACTCTTCGGCACCGGCACAATAAGAAAGTTCTTAACAGACCGGAGGAAGAGCATGTATCCTCCCATGCCATTTACCATAGGAGCTTACAGCCTCCCAAGAGAAAGAGATGGGGAAAATTACGCTCAAGGCTTAGAAGTTTTCCATTTTGGCTCAGTCCCTTTCACGAGACATGACCCCAACGGTGCAATAAGCAGGCATTGTATTAACCTCCATATCTCCTCTGAATACGCTCATGCGATGGAATGAGATGAGGAATTTTGCAGGAGCACCCGCAACCTAACTGAGTTAGGGAAGCGTTACAATACGAAAGCTGTGAAAGATCCAAGCCCCAAACCTATTGGTTTTATCCAAAGAGAGTGGGAGGCATCAGCCTCACAATCATGGGATCCATCAGAATTGGAACAGGACAAAGTGCTCCAAGAGCAAGCTCTCAAGCAACAACAGAGCCAAGAAGAAGCAAGGATTCAAGGTGATCTAGTTGCCAAGCTGCAACATGAGGAAATTGCAAGGAAGCAGCAAGAGAAAACTTCTTAGTTGACACAGCAGGAAGAGGCTTCCAGGATCCAGAAAGAATAAGAAGACTAGGTATCCCAAGAGAAAGCCTCCAAGCAGCAGCATGAGGATGAGCAAAGGCCCCTAGTTGAAGGAGCAGACAGATTGCAGAAGCAACAAGGAGAGTCTGAAGGAGAGAAAGGGAAAGAGCAGACATAGAAGTTTCCCGAACCAGAGCCATCTACTCCGACAGATATGGAGGTTGACCCACCATTGATATGCAATCCAGGGGGAACTCAGGAGGAAGGTGCCTATTCAAGGAGCTTAGCGCTGACCCCATATAACCCCAGGAAGTAGCGCAATGTAGCAGACTTGGATACTGTTTATTTGCATGAGTGGAAAAGGGCCATTATTGATAGGAGGGTATAGAAAATACAGGGCATGACAAAGAATGTGGAAACCGAGGAGGGTGAATATGAGCTATGGATAACAGAGAAAACATTGGCCCAAAGAATTGATGCCGACCCCACATTTCAAGCCCAATGCATTATGGCATCAACTGAGGCGACTAAAGCCAATATTGATTTCTTGAAAGAAAAGATAAAGCATTACAGAGAGCAATGCTTTAAGATCAAAGATGATAGAAAGAGGGAGGTGTTGGAAGCCAACAAACTGAAGGAGAAATACAATGAGTTATTAGGATAACATCTGATGCTAAATATAGGAGTTCTCCAGCTTGAAAATGAGAAGAACTCCTTAGAAATGCAATTGGCTATCTCTTAAGATGAACTAAAGAATATGAAAGCTCGGATAACAGAGTTGGAGGAACTCGATGCAAACAGGGCTCAACAAATTCAGCTCCACTAGCATGAATATGAAGGGCTGATTCAAGAAAAGGAACAACTAGCAAGACAACTCAAAGAGGCAGCGGAATACTAGCAAAATTTGGCCACATTTCACAAACAAGCATGTGATATGCGGATTAAAATCCATCAGCTGCTAGTACTGATCTCAGAAGAGATTGGAGCGTGAAAGAGATGATTAAGAAAATGACAACAATTGAAACCAAATCTCTAAAAACCAGAGAAAGGTTTGCAAGTCATGTAGCAGAGCTGAAACAACAATTTGAGTGGAAAAAGGGAAAATCTCAGCTAGCTTCACACTTGCGCACTGCTATAGGAGATGAATTGGACATGGATATAGGAATCCTTGAAGTCGCCAAGGATTGCGGCACTAATCTAAGTTTGTAAATCAAAAAATGGTCCACAAGTGTTGTTCGATCTATTCCACACTCAAGGAGTCACTTAGCAAGTGTCATCTGGTTCTCCCCGCCTCCATTTATGATTTCCCAAAAGAAGAAGACCGATTGTTTGAGTTGCAGAACGAGTTGGACGAAGACTAGGCTTATATCAATAAGATAGAAGTATTGACTCAGGATGAATTTCAACAGTTCATTTGCCAACCTGCAATATATATTTACTTCCTAGAAGCAATGGAAAAAGAGGCCGCAGAGGGAAAAGCGTTGATCAAATCAGACCTGTGCAAGCATGAAATAGTGTCCCAGGCAACAATATCTTCCCGTAGCGAGCTCATCGTAAAGGATATCAACCAATGGACCTCATAGATTCAAAGTATATATGGCCTGATAATTTCAAGTGAGCTGGTTGGTGGAGGCGTGTCTTCAAGTTAGCAGGCAGAAGCCCCAGCAGAATAAACAGACCATTCCTATTTTTTTTAATCAAGCATAAAAGATGAAATTCTACCTTTGTATAAATGCTTTAAAAGGACAGTTGGTCCCTAGTTTTGTCCTATATGTAAAACCTTCCACGTATTCATAGGCTTTGTAAGGATGCGATGAAAGCGAGGGAAGGAGGTTATAGAATTAGGGTACACTTGTCATAGGGTATTGAAGAGTAGCACATCTCGAAGTCATACGGTATTGAAATGACTCCATGCTGGGAATTTAAACCCAAAGGGTCTTATAATCAAGGGTCTAGTTTCTAGAGATTCTCGCCTCAATCAAAGCACGGCTGAGATAAAAGCAAAGTATACAGGTCAAGAAAGCTGTCTAAAATGCTCAGTTGTCAAATGTATGAACATCCAAACGGATGTAGGCGGCATGGGAATGAGGAAAAATAGCAATGGTGTCTATGAGATGTTGTTGCAAATCCCGTGGATTCCGATAGTAGCGGTCATATGAAAGATGAATTTTCTAAAATGAACCCCATATGTTGGCCCTTGGAGAGTTTTAAAGATATCTTCATCGAAGCTCCCTTTTCCCAGTGACCAAATGGATAAAGTGATTTTTTCCTTTACCGAGATTCGAACGCTTAAGTCGTCTGATGCACATAAGGTGAACAGTTTTTTAAAGGAATTCTTCCGATAAGCGAGATAGTTTTCAGAGATTTGTGTTCGCTAGTGATTCGCCAATTGTTGTTGCTGCAACATTTTTCCCCAAAATTTTGAAGTTATTTAAGGCCCCTCCTTTGAACAATTTTGTAGCAAGCTTTTTACTTCATCCTTACGTTTGTTTTCTTTGACTAGGTAGAATTTCATCGCCTGCTTCCAAAGGAGTTTTCTCATTTGTCTAAGGCAAAGTCATTCTTTTCCTTTAGCGCATATTTTGGTCTTAACTCCCCGTTGTAGCGCAAGTTTTAGCCCTAAGTCCACCACCGCTTTGACGCACCTCTAACCATAAGTTCCTCTCTCGGCGCAGACTTTAGCTCTAACTCAGCTGCCTCTTTTGAAAAGTCCCAAGTATTTTGTCTGATGCGTGTTTAAAAGCAATAAGCCGGCCACCTCTAGCGTGAGAGATAACCTTTTCTCAGTCGCTGAAGGCATAAGCATTACCATTATATTCCCTGCCTTGGAATTGCGCTCCCCCTCCCTGGAAGAATTAAAAGTTGGCGCGTTCCTCCCCAGCGCAGACCGTGATGATAGAGTCGACACCACAAGCGCAAGATATGTGCTTATACTTCCCACTTGCAAATCCTGCATTTCGTATTTCATGATAACTCGTGTGTGGTGCAGTTTTATGAGCCTAACCCTAATGCTAGAATATCTGCTTGAGCGCGAGGTTTATTTTTGGATGTGAGCTTTCCACATAGCGCAAAGCATTACACTCACCGCTTGGCGTGAAAGTTGAAATCGGTACTCGGTGTGAAAAGATATCCTCGATCGCTGTGCACCGGCGAAGTTGGTAGGGCCTTTATGAGGCCATGTGCCACTCTTAATGACAGATTTTTTCGAGCCCCGTGCTCATGACCCCACCAACTTTAAACGTTCGAGAGCATTTAACTCTCCCCTATTTAATGCATGCAATGGCATTTTGGGTTTTTATTTAGTCATTTGCACTCGGAGCGCTCGCCATTCGCGTCAAAGTTCGAGACTACCATTCGTTGCAAACGGTTGAGGTCTTGGAACACTCGCCATACTGACAGGTAGGCTCTTTCCCAATCCAGCTCCTTGATTAGTAGGTTAAACAATCACCCACGCACAGTTTCAGTAGCTCAGCGGCTTCCGTTTTATTTTTCATAAAAGCTAGAGAGGGCATAGGATAGTTACTGTTCTTGTCCCTATGAAGATACGAGGCCACCACTTTTGGACCGGGGCAGAAACGGCCCCATCTCACAGGCACAAGTCTTTCCCCTCTGTCGCATTTCGGGTTACCTGGTTTTCCTCATAGAGCTTTCGTTTTCCAAGTGAAACCTGCGTCTCTCCATGAACACATTTGAAAGTTTCTTATATGTTTTTTCTTGGTTGCATGATAGTTTGTTTCTGTTTAAGCTCTTCTTCCATGAGTGGAGTCTCTATTTTCTAAATATATGAAGTGCTTACCCTGCTCTGGCCATGAGGACTAAACGTCCCAGTGGTATCTTAGTGGCTGTAGACTTTTTTTGCTCAGACCTGTAGAATTCGCAGCATCCCAAGGCCTTGTTTGCAAAACACCTTGCCACGCATATTTTGCGTGTAAGGCCCGATCCTTCTCGCTCCTTGTAGCTAAAGTTTCATGCTATAAGAACCGAGATACCCTGCTCAACCAAAAGCGAGTTCTATTCATGCCGAGTTCGCATAAAACCCACATTGCTCGGCTTAAGCTGCCATGGGGATGTGTTAGATCAACCCACCAAGCCCATTTAGAAACCCGAAGTCGGGCTTGATCCTTAACCGATAAAGGGCTGCGGCCGCGGGACTTACCCATCTTATACGCAACTTCCACTATTAGTTTACGACACATGAAATGTCTAAACTTTGACACACAGACAATATTGTGTGCATTATGTTAAGCACCAACACAGAAGTAAGGTTAGGAAGCAGTGCATGCGAAACTATTTGGGCTAGCGCACGAATGTTTTTAGCTTTGGCGCGTGGACAAAATTAAGGCGCTGACACACAAAATATTTCAGGTATCAGCGCAGAGAATGCATTATCACTTGGCGCCCAAATAAACTTAGGCACCAGTGCCCATGAAATGTCTAGATCTTAGTGCATAAATTCCCGCTTATACCCCAGCGCTCATTAGATCACTAATCTTAGCGCACGCAGAATCCCAAGCGCAGCGCAAAACGCTATTTATGCGCCAGCGCAGAAATCTTCGCAGACTGAAATATGATCTTCCCCGTTGTCCTAATGTTTTAGCATGAAGGGACATTGTTGAATTAAGCTTAAACAAGAAATGAAGATAATTATGATTGTTTAAGACAGCCTTTATTTTGAGAAAATGTTATATTTTGGATTTGTCATAGAGTGTTGCTAAAGCTTGGAATAGTGGTCTAACTAAAATATTTTTGGTATTGCCTTGCTCACCGCAGGATTACCATGCATAGGAAGTCAGCAAAGAAGAAGGCAACTCAGAAAGTAACCTCAGACTCAGAGGTTGAAGTTCTATTAGATACTTCCCTTGTCACGATGTTTGATGACATGCAAGCTACCACTGGTGTTTCCCCTGGGAGATCCGCTCCTGAATTTCAATGGGGTGATCGATACAGATTTATCATAGCTCAAGATAGTTCAACAGCTTCTATAGAGGATGCCCTAGTGTATGCCAACATCATAAGGTCTCATTTGCATAAGGAAACAACTCGGCTAGAGCTGTTCCCTTGTTTAGAAGTTATTGGATGGCTTATTCCTAACATCCGGACCGACACAAGGCTCATGACTGATAACATTGGGTTGAGCCTGGCATCTTTTTCTCCCGAGCATGTTACTGCTACCTACAGATATCCTGCACCCAGGGCTTGTTTGGAGGATGAATGGATATAAAATCATCCGATGGACCCACTAGAAGTCGCCCGCAAGATCACAATAAATGACTTACAAATCAGAAGGATGATCTTGAATATGAAAGCAGCCTACTAAAGACCCCTTACAGACTCATCGTCCTGATGTTGAGTTGTCTTTTCGGCATGCCTAATGGAAATGTGTTTAAGATTGGATGGGTGTCGGTGATGTTTCATATAGTCACGAAAGGTACCATCTTCAACTGGTCTGAAATAATTTCAGATAGCTTGTCCTCACAGTTGACAGTAGCCCAAGGAGGACTAACCCAAAATAAGGCATATTTCTTCATGTCTTCATACTTGATTGTCTACCTATTAAGAAAGCATTCGTTCCCGAATTTGGGTTGCTCATGGAAGCCAAATGAAACAGCTCTCTTCATAGCCTATCAGTGTACATGGGCAAGTAAATACGCAAACCACTACAAGATGGTTTGCGAGAGGTTTATCATGCCATTGTACTAGCTTATTTTCGTGCAAGAGCGAAATTGTATGTCAGAGAAAGCAATGCCTATAGTTGAACAATTTGGGGACTATTATCACAGTACAGAAGGTACATACATCAGGATGAGTGGGGGAACTCATGCGCCATTCATGTTCCCTCGGTATGTTACAGATTTTGTAATTCATAAGGAGGCCGTGAGGCAACTCTTTGGCACCGGCACAATAAGCAAGTTCTTAACAGACCGGAGGAAGAGCATGTATCCTCCCAGGCCATTTACCATAGGAGATTACAGCCTCCCAAGAGCAAGAGACGGGAAAAATTACACTCAAGGATTAGAAGTTTTCCATTTTGGCTCAGTCCCTTTCAGAAGACATGACCCCAATGGTGCAGTAAGCAGGCATTGTCTTGACCTCAAGATCTCCTTTGAATACGTTCATGCGGCGGACCGAGACGAGGAATTCTACAGGAGCGCCTGCAACCTAACTGAGTTAGGGAAGCGTTACAATACGAAAGCTGTGAAAGATCCAAGCCCCAAACCTGTCGGTTTGATCCAAAGAGAGTGGGAGGCATCGGCCTCACAATCAGGGGATCCATTAGAATTGGAGCAGGACAGAGTGCTCCAAGAGCAAGCTCTCAAGCAGCAACAGAGCCAAGAACAAGCAAGGATTCAAGGTGAGCTAGCTGCCAAGCTGCAACAGGAAGAAATTGCAAGGAAGCAATAAGAGAAAACTTCTTAGTTGACATAGCAGGAAGAGGCTTCCAGGATCCAAAAAGAACAAGAAGATCAGGTATCCCAAGAGCAATACTCCAAGCAGCAGCATGAGGATGAGCAAAGGCCCCTGGTTGAAGGAGCAGACGGATTGCAGAAGTAGCAAGGAGAGTCTGAAGGAGAGAAAGGGAAAGAGCAGATAGAGAAGTCTCCCGAACTGGAGCCATCCACTTTGACAGATATGGAGGTGGACCCACCATTGATATGCACTCTAGGGGGAAATCAGGAAGAAGGTGCCTATTCAGGCAGCTTAGCGCTGACCCCATATAACCCTAGAAAGCAACGTAAAGTAGTAGACCTAGATACTGTTTATTTCCATGAGCGGAAAAGGGCCATTATTGATAGGAGGGTACAGAAAATACAGGGCATGACAAAGAATGTGGAAACCGAGGAGGATGAATATGAGCTGTGGATAACAAAGAAAACATTGGTCCAAAGAACTGATGCCGACCCCACATTTCAAGCCAATGCACTGTGGCATCAACTGAGGCAACTAAAGCCAATCTTGATTTCTTGAAAGAAAAGATAAAGTATTACAGATAGCAATGCTTTAAGATCAAAGATGATAGAAAGAGGGAGGTGTTGGAAGCCAACAAACTGAAGGAGAAATACAATGAGTTATTAGGAGAACATCTGATGCTAAATATAGGAGTTCTCCAGCTTGAAAATGAGAAGAACTCCTTAGAAATGCAATTGTCTATCTTTGAAGATGAACTAAAGAATCTGAAAGCTTGGATAATAGAGTTGCAGGAACTCGATGCAAACATGGCTCTGCAAATTCAGCTCCACCAGCATGAATATGAAGGGCTGATTCAAGAAAAGGAACAACTAGAAAGACAGCTAAAAGAGGCAGTGGAAGACCAACAAAATTTGGCCGCATTTCACAAACAAGCATGTGATATGCGGATTAAAATCCATCAGCTGCTAGTGCTGATATCCAAAGAGATTTGGAGCGTGAAAGAGATGATTAAGAAAATGAAAACAATTGAAACTAAAGCTCTAAAAACCAGAGAAAGGTTTGCAAGTCATGTAGCAGAGCTGAAACGACAATCTGAGTGGAAAAAGGGAAAATCTCAGCTCCCTTCACACTTGCGCGCTGCTATAGGAGATGAATTGGACGTGTATATAGGAATCCTTGAATTCGCCAAGGATTGCGGCACCAAGCTAAGTTTGGAAATAAAAAAAATGGTCCACAAGTGTTGTTTGATCTATTCCACACTCAGGGAATCGCTTAACAAGTGTCATCTGGTTCTCCCTGCTTCCATTTATGATTTCCCAAAAGAAGAAGACCAATTGTTTGAGTTGCAGAACGAGTTGTACGAAGACTTGAATTATATCAAGAAGATAGAATTATTAACTCAGGATGAATTTCAACATTTCATTTGCCAACCTGCAATACATATTTACTTCCTAGAAGAAATGGCAAAAGAGGTCATAGAGGGAAAAGCGTTGATCAAATCGGACCTGCACAAGCATGAAATAACGTCCCAGGCAACAATATATTCCCGTAGCAAGCTCATCGTAAAGGATATCAACCAATGGACCTTATACATTCAAAGTATAGATGGCCCGGTAATTTCAAGTGAGCCGGTTGGTGGAGGCGTGTCTTCAAGTTAGCAGGCAGAAGCCCCAGCATAATAGATAGATCATTCCTATTTTGTTTTAATCAAGCAGAAAAGCTGAAATTCTACCTTTGTATAAATGCTTTAAAAGGACAGTTGGTCCCTAGTTTTGTCCTATATGTAAAACCTTCCACGTATTCATAGGCTTTGTAAGGATGCGATGAAAGCCAGGGAAGGAGGTTGTAGAATTAGGGTACACTTGTCAGCCCAAGGGGCACTTTGTAAAGTTATAAATAGAAGGTTAGAAGAAGTAGAGAAGGAATTTTTTATAGGGAAAAGAAGCTTCTTAGCTTGTACGAACTATTTTGTAATTAGCTCCAAGAAAGTGATTTTGCCTCATAAAGAGCCTGAGGGAGACATTTGTTTTTCCTGGAAATGTGGACTCGATGCATGTTGGATTATTCTTCTGACATTCTGACATTGTTGTGAGATATTTCTTTGTTGCTCTGAATTGTTTCTGTGTGATGAACGATCTCACTATTTTCTGTGCAATGATGTTTTCCTAAATGAGTAATGGAATGATTTTATATGGATTAAATATATCTTTAACCTTCTGCTGAGAATGTTTCTTTATGATTTAAATAGCTATCCATGCAATCTTTAGATATTTCTTTCAGCACATTGCTCATATTTATAGTTTGCTCCTTGCAAGGATAGATTAGATTTATTTCAGTTTTAGATACAGATTTGTTTCAAGTTCTGCACTTAGATTAAATTAGCTTAGGCACTTGCACATCATTTTAACAATAAAATAAAAAACGAACGGTGGATCGGGCCATAACCGGTGTAAAAGAAACAAATCTCCAAATCTAACGGTAGCTAGAACCGCTAACCGAATGGATTCCCCATACCAAACAGTGGACCATCTAATTGGGATAGTTTATCGGGGAGAATCCCTTTTTGCTTGATACTGCGATCTTCGGCGGTCGATCAACATCTGATGTAGTATCAAAGACATGTGGCATATCGCAAACAACAACCTTACCGCGGTCTTTCTCCAAAGTGCGACGTGCCTCCAGGAATGTCTCCCGCTCCATATCAATGTCGAAAGGTACTGTCTTCTAACCAACCAACTGAATCAGTGGTCACGAACCATCTTCCTCAGTCATCTTTCCTCCACGAGTGACAACAACCACCGAAGCATCTTGTGGTCGCGGTTCTGCATAAATGGTCACAATATTTTCACCCTGCGTCTGGTTCTGCCGTAGATTCCCTGATTGATTGACATTTGGATTGGCGTTTGGCAGTGGTCGTGGGGGCTAGTTATGTATTGGTTGATGTACCTGATTCTATTGCTGCAGAGCATTCCCAACCTTCCATTGTGCAATCAACTGTGGACAATTCTCAACCGTATGATCATTACCAAAACAGAACGTACATTGATTCTATAGTAGTGGGCAGTCACGCTGATAATGCCCCCATACCGCACAGTAGTAACATTGAACAGGTCCATGACCACCTCGGCCTCCTCCTCCACAACCAAATCCACCACCGCATCTGCCCCTGTATCCTCCTCGGTAGCCTCCCTACTACTGGTACTGAGGTTGGTTAAACTGTTGCTGCATCGGTGCTGGTGGTATCCCTTGCCCTTGTGGTGCATACTGCGGTTGCTGTACATACTGTGGCTGTGGGGGAGTCATTTGCATCGGAGTATATTACGGCATGAACTGCTACAGTTGTTGTTGCTATGGTGCAAACTACATCTGCGATTGCGGTAGCGGCTGAGCTACCTGCGGTTGCAGTTGTGGTTGTTGCACGGCGCGCTGATCGTCCTTGACGTAGAATGCATCACACATTCTCTCCTATAGAAACCCATATGCATGGAAATCCTTGTCATTGTGACCCACCGACTTGCAGAATGTGCAATAAAGATTTCACGAGGTTGTGACCATTTTCTGCATATACGAACAATTATCGTGAATGTGCCCAAACACGACACCACGGCATACTGCCACCATTCAACGGGTTTGGCGCACCTGACACCAAATAATTACGAAAATATGGTCAATTGTCCTTCATATGCCCTTCTCCTCGGCATTGCGTACACCATACTTCATCGCGTTATTCCTTGTTCTTCTTCAAATCTTGCAACTGTATAGTCAGGTTAGCGAGCTGTGTCTGTATCTGCGACATCCCTGCTACATTATCTCCAATCGGTGATGCCTCCAATCGCATTGAAATCTCTAGAGCTTCGCTAGGTGTTGATATGTTTTGCTGCATCAGTGGTAGCCGAATGTGGGGTAGCAGTGCTGCAATGAACCATTCTTTATGTTGGACGGTGCTCATATCGAAACTAACCTTTTCCATCAACGTCTTGAATCATTAGTCGAAATCCCATACCGTCTCATTGGGATACTGCTTAATTTCCTTCAATTTAGTAATATATTGAGCCTCAGACTTGGGCCATCTAAATTAAACAATCATCCCATCCCAAATATCATCCAGTGAATTCTCTGGGGCTCCCATAGGGACTAGAATAAACTTCATGAACCCCAATATAATGCACGACCTCGTAGAGTCATGGCTAACTATCCTTTCTTAGCATCAGCATGAGTGATCTGTTTCATGGTCCAGACCGCTTCACACAAAAACCAATACTGTTATGGGTTGTCTATCGCACTTCTGTGGAACAACGGTAACTTAGCATCATCTCCCGCGATTCTAGGCTTCTTTCCTCCTGTCGCTGTGCTACTATCAATTAACTTTTGTGGAATTGACGAACTTGGCGGTGTTGAAGTGGTATTTCTTGCTGTTTATGAGTTAGTGAGCAGAGGTGTGGGTACATTGGTGCCGGGATTTGGTCCTGCCTCTATCTTGGGTGTAGCCTGGTCATCCCTGTCAGGCATATGAGGTCATTTTGTCCTATGTGGTCTTCCTTCATGGTTTTGCGGTCCGATCACAGCAGGACATTCTCCTATCCTTTGCCTCTTCTCCTGTCGAAACCTCGCTCCTCCTCTTGTAAGACCACTTTCTTCCTCGGCTTCACTCATAGTCTCTTCATAGTCTACACCCATCTACCCCTTACCATTCCATGTACCATTCCCCAGCAGTCGCGGTACCCACGGCCTCCGCCCACCAGGCTGTCTACTAATCAAGGTGCATCTTTAATATACCCTTTTCGCAGATTAGCATCTTAATCGACAATTGGAGCAACAACAAAAACCTTCCCCTTGGTCCTCGGAAGAAGTATCTTTTAGCTTCACTATAAGATTTCTTCGTGTCGACCAAAAATTCAGTGATATATCCCTCCAAGATGCTATCAAGCCAAACTTTGACAGCCCGCGATACCTTATTATCGACTTCCTGCATCTCCTGAATCAACTCCGGGGTCCAAGCCATCGGCTCACCACCCTGGAAGTTCCTCTTCTGGAAGGTCAGCTTTGACAACCACTTGTATAGAATGACCGAGAATTCACAGAAAAACCATTCGTGCGGACTGTCATGAATATACCTTCCCAGCCAGTGATCTACTGTCAGTTGCATGTTCCGGCTTTCTTCTTCAGCAAAATCCCGCAACTTCTGATCAAACTAGCTCTGTATCTTCGGCTTCGTCGGGTGCCACAACATAACCTCCTTTCACTTTGCACACGGTCTCGGCAACAGAACCATTTGTTGACCAATGCAACTTTGGTCGATAGGGGTTCACCTCACTGTCGACACATACTGTAGTCTCCCTAGGCACTGTCCCGGGAAGGTTTGAGCCCGCTCAATAACACCCATAGAGCAGATGAGGTCTCACCTGAGGCGTCCAGGAAGAGTAGAAGGAACCATGTTTCCGCCAAGGGAGGAGGAGAGTTGTTGCTGCATGGACTAACTGTATTGCAGTACTTAAACATAGAATTTAAACATTCAACATGGAGTTATAACATATTACTTAATCGCAGCATTGATCATCATAGCAACAGTAAGCAGACATTGCATCAAGAAAATATAACAACATTCATATATCGCAACATTGCACAAAGATCGTGCCAAAACACTATCATTGTATTACTGTCACAGTCATATACCAGAAGCAAAACATAGATCTTTGTATACATCCACCTTCTTATCACTCGCCAACTCTCTATTGTCTCTCTAACACTTACAACTCTCATCTATTTATAGGCCTCTGCCATTACAATGTTTGTCCACTTACTAACGACGTGCTAACTGACACTATGGACAAATGACCCAATATTTACATGACTCGGTCCAAATGACCCAAAAACCCGCATACCGTGGTACAATTGACTCAACATTACATAACATATGGTCCAAGTGACCCCAAACCCGCCAACTGCGGTATACTTTAACAAAAAATATTCCTTCCGTGCCTTCATCCGATGTGTCGCAGTGTCGGTAGTACTGCGACATTTCCTCATTGAACCGCCTTCCAACAATCCCTTACCATATAATGCCTCAAATGGACTCATCTCCAATGATGCAATATGTCCATTATTGTATGCAAATTCTACCAAGTGTAGGTAATCTTCCCACTTTGATGGTTTATCCATCACATACATTCTCAACATATCTTCAAGAACCTGATTCACCCTCTCAGTTTATCCATCTGTTTGAGGATGATATGCTGTACTAAAATTCAATCTAGTCCCCAATTCCTGAAATAATCCTTTCCAAAAATTGGAAGTGAACTTTGTATCACGGTTAGACATTATTGCCTTGGGCAATCCATGCAATCTGAATATCTCTCTCATGAAGATATTTGCAATGTTATTAGCCTTGTGAGTGGACTTGACTGAAATAAAGTGAGCTACCATTGTTAGCTTTTCCACCACAACCATAATTGAATCATGCTTCTTCACTGTCATGGGCAGACCTGTTATAAAATCCATAGAGATTACTTCCCATTTCCATTCTGGAATGGGTAAGGGATACAACAATCCTGCTGGATGTTGGTGCTCTACCTTGACTTGCTGGCACTTTTGACACCTAGCAATGTACTAAGCTATGTCTTTCTTCATACCATGCCAAAAGTATTGCTTTCTTGCTGTTGTTATAGTCTTTTGATATCCTGGATGTGCAGAATATGGCATTTGATGTATTTCATCCATCACTAGCTTCTTCAAATCTGCACTATTTGTAATGTACAATCTATCTTTGTAGATGAGGATATTGTCTTCACCAAGCTAATATCCCGCACACTTTTCATCCACATTACCCTGCTGCAACTTCTCTTTAATTTGAAGGCAAGTTTTATCATTGTTTTGGGCTTCAAGAACTCTTGTCTTCAAATCTGATTTACACACACTTAATGCTGCAACATGAAATTTTCCACTAAGGGAATCTGCAACCTTATTCTCCTTCCCTTTTACATGCTTAATTTCAAAATCAAATTCACAAAGAAACTCCATCCATCTAGCTTGCCTAGCATTCAAGTTTGGCTGGTTAAACAAATACTTCAAGCTCATGTGTTCTGTTCTAAGCTCGAATCTTCTTCCCAACAAATAATGTTTCCACATCTTGAGAGCATGTACTATGGCTGCTAATTTTAAATCATGTGTGGCATAATTCTTTTTATGCTCTTTTAATTTCCCTGACTCATAGCAAATCACAACTCCTTCTTGCATGAATACTCCACCTAGCCCTTCAATGCAAGCATCTGTGCACACTACAAAATCCTTCTTTGGATGTGCTATCTTCAAAATAGGAGTGCTGGTAAGTAACTCCTTTAACTGTTGAAAACTTTTCTCACATTTTTCATATCATACAAACTTGATATTCTTCCTCTGCAATGAAGTAATTGGGTGAGCTATCTTGGAGAAGCCTTCAATAAACCTTCTGTAGTAACCAAAAAGACCCATAAAAGATCTAACATCTGAAACATTCCCTGGAGTAGACCAATCCATGATGTCATTAATCTTCTCTGGAACAACTGCAATTCCTTCTTCAAAAATGATATGACCCAAATATTGCACCTTCTTTTGATAGAATTCACACTTACTTAACTTGGCATACAACTAATGTTCTCTAAGGACTTGCAACACCATCCTTAGATGTTCCTCATGTTCTTCTTCATTCCTTGAATAGACAAGAATGTCATCCAAGAACACAATCACAAACTTATCCAAATATTTGCTAAATACACTATTCATGAGAGCCATGAATGTAGCAGGTGCATTGGTAAGACCAAATGGCGCCACAGTGAACTCATAATGACCATATCTAGTTCTGAAAGCTGTGTCGTGAATGTTTTCTTCTTTAATCCTCACTTGATGGTAGCTAGACCTCAAGTCAATCTTTGAAAACACCTTAGCTTCCTTCATTTGATCAAATAAGTCATCAATTCTTGGCAATGGATACTTTTTCTTGACTATCACTTTATTTAGCAGCCTGTAATCAATACACAGCGTTAAAGTCCCATCTTTCTTCTTGACAAATAACACCGGTGCTCCCCAAGGAGACACACTAGGCCTGATATACCTTTTTTCCATTAACTCTTGCAGTTGCATCTTCAACTCTACTAATTCTCGTGTGCTCATTCTATAAGGAGATTTGGAATTCGGCGCTGCCCCTAGGACAAGATCAATGGTAAAATCAATATCTCTCTTTGATGGTAGTCCCGACACTTCATCCAGAAACACATCTTGGAATTCTTGCAACAATGGGAAGTCTTCTATCATTGGTCCTTTGTCCTCTGACGAATCTGATATATGGACTGCATATAATTGGCAACCATGCTTGTAAAAAATTTTCAACTGTAAGGCTGAAATTTGTCTTATTGAAACTTGCTTGAAAATTCTCCTTACCAACCTTAGTCTTCCCTCTTCATCAATGCATTCAGGTGCTTTCTCATAACAGTCCAACTTGGCTCTATGTTTTTTCAACCAATCCATGCTAATTAAGGCATCATAAGATCCTAATGGTAGTACATTTAAATTTGCATGTGTGTGGACTCCATTCAATTCTATGGGGCACTCCACCACTACATCACTAACTTTTCTCTTGGTCCCTATGGCTAATTGAACTAACAAAGACTTATTGTACTTCACTTTTCTAAGAGAACAACCTTCAACCACTTTCGGAGAAACATAACTATGCGTAGATCCTGGATCAATCAAAACAGAAATAGATTGCTTAGCAATCTTACCTTCAACTTCCACCACTGATGATTGATGATATTCCTGATGATTATCCAATGCTGCATAAATTCTAGGCCTTTCCCTTGCCATGTCCTCCACTGTAGCTGCTCCCTTTAAGTTGTGTAAGCTACGGGGATTCCCTTTCCGATGTGGACAATCCTTTAGCATGTGATTTTTTCCACATCCCCAACACTGAAGTGGCCCTTTTGATGTCTTTTATGCTACTACTACTGGCTTGAATCCACTCCTTGCTGGTTGCCCCTGTGGAAAGGTCCTGGGTTGACTCTTGAATGGTGGTTTGAAGCCACTTTTCTTTTGATCAAACCTCCCTCTTGGCTTTCCTTTCCATGTTGGGTTAACCTCTGATTTTCCTTTACTCTGTTCATAGCAATGCATTGCCATTCTAATGGATTCATCAAGACTTGGTGGATTACCAAACTCAATTCTATCCTTGAAACTTTGAGGTAGATTCCCAAGAAAGCATTGGATATTTATCCTCTTATCTTTAATGTAATCCACATACCTCAGTAATTCCAAAAATTTATGGACATGTTCTTCCATAGATTTTTGTCCCAACTTGAGTTCATTGAACTCTTTTCTCTTACTGTCATAATACCTAGCAGAAAGGAATTTTTCCTTGAACTACTTCTTAAATCTCTCCGAGTTAATCTTCATTTCATTGATCCCTTTCACTTGCAAGATGTTGTCCCACCAAATTGAAGCGCTACCATTTAGATTGTAAATGACAATTCTGGCTTTTTCATTTCTTGAGTAGTCCTGAATTTTGAAATATTTCTTCATTCCAAGAAGTCACGCCTCTACCTCTTGGCCATCCTTGTCTTCTCCATCAAATGTGGGAGGCCTTGCCTTCCTGAATTCTCCCTGTGGGATGCCTTTAAAATTCTTTCTTCCATTAAAAATCTTGGGCATATGCCTTTGACTTCTTTCAAAACCTTTGGAGTCACATGACTTGCTAGAAGAACATCTTGAGGAAGGTGTTTTATGCTTCTTACTCACAGAACTCTTCCTTGGTCCTGGAGTCTTTTTTTTTAACGACCTCTAGAGCGACTCTCTGCATCTCTTCCTTATTCACCTACATTTCTTGGGTTGGACCCAAGGTTTATCCTCTGCTGCATATCAATGAGTATTTGAAAAATAACAGCATTGAGTTGGTTTTGTTCTTCCCGAGCCTTCATCAATCTTTCATTGAAGCTTACCATGGTCTCAAACAAATTCTGAAGAGTTATTTGCTCCCTTCTTCCATTAGATTCAGTATTAGCATTCCCTTCCTGCACATTTTTTCCTAGAACATCTTCTTCATGCTCATAAGGATCCTGAGCATCATTTATGGTCAACATTTTTCTTTGGAGACTCTCTTCTCTGTATGCTACTTCTGCTACACTATTAAATCTTATGAGCTACAAGCACTGTGCATTATGAAAATATTTGTTAGACATCATAAGAATGCATATATAAATATACAACAATCAATATTTAACATAATCAACTCATGGAACAATTCACATAACTGTTATGCATTCATTTCTTTTGCTCATTTATGCAATTTTGGAAATTGCTCATATTGTCAACAATATGTCAAAACAGTCACTGACACTTTTATGCTCTACTTATCTATGGTGTATGCTAACCCCATTCAAATTCTGGTCATACACCATTATTCCCTGCTGGATAAGATTTCCAATGTCTATCCCCGTGCTCCATTCCGACTTCGGGTGTAGAAACTATATTACTAAAAAAATGACAACTTTTACCACAATTCTGCACTTTTTACACAATTGCAAAATATCCTGAACTGCCCGCTTTAGCCACCTGTAGAAACAAATATAGAGAGATTCAGCAAAACATTTCTATCGGGCGAAGTTAGTACATACAAAAAGGAACACTCAGAAACTCGTGTATCTCTGTTCTGATGCACCATTCATTTTCTATTAAATTCTGGGTTTGTCTAGTTTTAACTTTTGACATTTTCCAAATTTTCAAGATTTTGAGCCAAAAATGGCTATCTCCCAAACTGAGCATTTCTAGAAAATCTCTGTCTAACGGAAAATGTCTGTTTTACTGAGAATATGAAATGTTGAGTTCAGTAAATTTATTGAATCCTAATTATAGGGTCACTTTCATCCACTGCAAGCTTTTCAAAATCTCCAAAAAGTGGCCCGTAATAATTCTTTTTGGCCTTCACACTCACCCCGACTCCACATCCTTTGGTGTTTGGCTCCAAAACTCCAAACTTAACACCGTTCTTACTCCATGACTGCTCCATATCAGTTTCAGCTCCATCCGACCTTCTGTCAAGCGCCGGGACACCGATTTGTAAAAGCCATTAATCCCAAATTTATGCCAAATTGGAGCATAATGGGCTCGGGATCTTCACTAGTTCATTCATGGCTTTCATCAATGGCCTCAAAATGCCACTGAACTCGTCCAATTCTGATCCCGCATGCTCCTGTAATCCAAAAATCAATTTTCGGGCTCTATATTTTTTTGATCCGAACCCGAAACCCGAAATTGCGGGAATTTCAAAACGCAATTTTCAAAATTTTGCCGTCCCGCAACCCAAAACCCGAAATCCGAAATACGCAATTGTGGTTCGGAATTGCAAAAATACAAGATGCAACTTTCGAAATTTTGCATTCTCAAAACCCAAAATCTGAAATTGTGGAAATGCAAGACGCAACTTTTGAAATTTTGTATTCCCGAAACCCGAAAGCCGAAATTGTGGGTTCGGAATTACGGAAATACAAGATGCAACTTTTGAAATTTTGCATTCCCACAACCCGAAACCCGAAACCCGAAATCCGAAATTGCAGGTTCAGAATTGCGGAAATACAAGACACAACTTTTGAAATTTTGCATTCCCAAAACCTGAAACCTGAAATCCGTGGAACACCTCCGGCTCTGCAACTTGCGGGGTTCATAATTCTTTTGTCCCTTAACCAAATGAGACGAGTCTGGTACTGTTGGAAAGCTCTTGCAGATGTCTATGCACATGTGTGGTCCTTTGCCACATCTAAGAATACTGACCCTTCCATTTTTCCATTCCAAAATGACACCCCAACTTCACCAATACTGTGTTAAAACATTATGTTACTTGTATGCAAACTCAGAGTTTGGCCCAAGCAGCCCCAGTGCTGCAACATGGGCTATAATACCACTATGTCATGTCCCCTTCCATCAAATCCAGTGCAAGGAAGGAAACATGACCAAACATACCGGACTTATTTGACAAACTCAGCCCCATACATTACTCAGAAATTCATAATAAATAAAAACTTATGTGTGCAAATTCATACTCAATATAAACACAACGGAATTAAATCATATTTACAAACACACAAACAGTAATGCATCGGCATATCTATCACATGCATATGATGGATCAACATGCAGAGAATTCAATCTCGTTCTCATGCTATGCACAGACATCATGTCAATTTCATTAAGATAATCATTTCATTTCATTAACATGGACAATTAACATTCAGAACAGAACACATAATGATCATAATTTAAACCACGAGATCTACTTATCTTTGAGAAGAAGCTATCCAACAACTGGCTATCTGAGAGCAACGTTCCACCCAACTATAGATCTTAGTCCAGCCTATATTATTTCAGCTAAGAGATAAGCCCTGAGCTGGGTTGTGTATCCACTAAGGAGCAACTAGTTGAGCTCACTCACAGCCATGGTTTCACTCAACAGCTATGCTAAGCCAGCACACAGTTGGGTTTATCAAGCATACAAAAGACAAAGGAGGAAAATGCTAAGCCAGTGAGCTCAACCACAGAGCTACATGGATCTCAACTAAACTCAATAGTCATGGCACCCACAATACCTACCACACCCAACACAAAGAAGGTCCCCTTATCTGTTGCACAGTCCCTCAGGCATCCATTCTCTCCAGTGCTCTTCAGAGTGGGCATAGAAATGTCCAACTCTTAATTCCTTGAGATTCTAGCCTTCATTGTGTTTATCAAGCAAACCCAACCTCTGTTCAGTCATTCACACTTAGATTTCTCACAATTTTGTCATCAAATAACTTTATCCTGTCACTGGTTTTTTGGGCTACAAAAATTGGGTTTTCCAATAGGTTTTGGGGTATCTCATACTCTCAATTTCGCTCAAAGGTTCATATGTATGGATCCCCCATTGGATTTCACTGTCAAATACCAAATCTGAGCATTTATGGCACTTCAAAACGTGGGTTCTTGCAAAGTTGCGATTTCTGTTTTTTCTCACTATTGGGAATTCGTAATGGATGAAAAATGGTGTTGGGATGTTCAACAATGGAATGGGAATGAGGAAGAACCCATTCCCATGAGGTAGAGTGACTTGTGGTACAAGAAAAATAGATCCCATACCTGCCATATGAATTTCTGGGCTGCTCATGCTCCATTGAAGCCATGGACTGAATTCTTCAACAACTTCCTTACAATAGAATTAAATGTCAGCAAGGAAAGTCAAATCGGTTCACAGGATGACATATGGCAGCCTATGGTTCAATCCCACAGCCCCCTTACCACTCCCTAGTGGATACACATGGCTCCTTCTCATTCGTTGCTTCCATAGCCAGTTTTGGTATTTTATTGAAATATTAATATTTACATCCATTTACAATATTCCATGGCTTAATAACACATGGGTAACAAAATATCAAATGTTTGTCCATTCTAAATAAAATCTGAACATATATTAGCGGGGCCTTAGCCTTGAGCTCCACGCTAGGGAAACATACATTGCATGTATACATTATTTACATCAAAAGCCAATATTTCATAAGAGTCAAAATTGAGGTATTACACGGCTTCCCCACCCCACTATAAACTCAGATCAACTTGATCACTAAAATCAGAAACAAACTAGGTGCATACAATCTAAAACAATCTAAATTAACTTAAACAAATAAAAAGTTAAAATATTTCTGACATATTATTACATTAAACATAAAAATATAATATATAATCACTTTTTTTTTATATTAAAAATAAAAATCTACTAATAACTGCCAACTAAAGACATCTTATGACCACTAAATAAATAGATATTTTAATTTTAGAAGTCATAAATAGATCTTTTAATTTTAGAGACTTCTTGAGAGCTTGGACCCAATCACAATCAAATGAAAGTTAAAAAAATTTCTGTATATATAAAAACAAAAAAACAAAACAATGGATCATATCGATCATATCAATGCCTGTTTGCATTTAAAAATTGAACGTATGGAATTTCAAAGGACTAAAATACAATCCATTCATTAAAATTTATATATTTGTAATATAAAAGAATTGATGAAGAATTTCTGCAAATCACACATAGACATATTCCAAAATAAATCCTTTTGTCTTTTGTATTTTGCAAACACAAAACAAATTGTTTTGAATGATGTAAACTAAAGAATAATTACTGTCAATCCTGACTTACAACCCAAAGAACAACAGTATTATAACCTTTAGGAGCAGCTATCCCAGAATAACGTTGACAATAGGCTGGCAAAGTCCTCCATCTCCAGTTTTTTGAATGACAATTACAAAAAAGGAACTGAATTTTTTGAATGACAATTACAAAAAAGGAACTGAAAATTTCAGAGATGAAAACCTTCAATCTCTGATACACAGAGATCGCCCCCCACTGGGACTATCGAACTTCTGCTCCTTAAGTAAGCTAACAAGTATTGTCCATTTCCACTTATGCTAATGGAACAAAATCCTTTATTTTCTCAACAGCTTAATTGCTTCCTTATTTTTTAGCCGCTGGCCGTCCATTGAAATGATACACTGCGCTTCCCTTTCAATATGAGATGTGCCATCCTGAAGATTCACATAAAATCAGGTAGAAATCTTAAACCAAACCAAAATGCAACTAGAATCTAAAATCGAAAAGCGATTTCAATGTAACTATGGCATTCAATTCTGCGTTTGCTTGCTCGACTTGGGGATAAGAATTATTTGATCTGGATTTGCAAGATTGATTTCCTTAGGTAACATGCTGCATTTCATGCAAACAGTCCAAAACCTTTCTCCATCAAAAACGGGTAGCGTCGCAACAATGGACTTCATTCTTGTATGTAGTATGTTGAGCAAGAGAACAAGTAACCTGGTATGCAGTAATTCGATGTACAAGCGGCAAAAGATGGAGAAATAATGCAACCAGCGAATAAGCTGGCACGCCACCTTGGAAAACAAATTCTCCTTCCACTACGCCATTTGGAGTTTTATTTTTCACCTACAATCTAAATACAAGAAACAATATGAGAAATCCAAACATTAAACATTAAAACTATAAACTAATAAACAAAATCTTAAAAAAAAATACTGGCGGTTATCATGAAAATGATTTTGAGAAGAGTAACATGTGGGATAAATGGATAAATAAAGGACATATTCATTAAATATTTTTAAATGACACATGTAAACTTACCTCTTGTGTAACCTAACTACACTAAATCCTAAAATAAAAATGAAAATTATATAATACATCATTATACAATAAAGTTACCTATTAGATTATATGTACATAATACAATACATTAATATATATAATATATTATTTACAATTTCTCCTTTTTGTTTTGTTTTGTATTTTGTATTTTTTTAAGAAAAACATGTAAAAACAAAAAGTTTATTTATTCACATAAAAATAAAATAAAATACTATATTTTATTTTGGTTTGTAAATTATATATATATATATATAAACAAGTTTATAAAACAAATAATATAAAAAAATGTATTATTTACAATTTTTATATCTCTGTTTTAGTATGGGCATACAAACGATGTCAAAGAACTACGAAGCCAAAAATACCAAATCGATTAAGATTGTCAAAATCACCACATCATTATCTCATAAAAGAGTGGTTGCAAAATTAATAAAAAGTAAAGATCAAAGACACGCCATCAAACCAAGCAGTGAAATCACGGGAAACAAATTAAAACCAAATGAAAGCACAATATTTACAAAATTACGAATGGGGGACCCTAAAATTTGCAAAAATTTTAAGGGGAGTTGTTGGGATGCCAATAGTTCACTAAGGGAAAACCAAGAGAAGCTCATGGCAACCTTGAAGAAATTTGTTAATACCAATGCCTCGGTGTCAAACTGTTGTTGGAGAGCTTCATGAGAAGATTGGGTGAAAAAATCCTTCTTGGAATATTTCAAAGCACTTAGAGAAGCAGTGGCTAAGATAAAAGAGAGTTACTTGAACCTACTCTCAGATAGTGTAATATTGCTCATCTATCTCATAGGATATCAACTCAAATTCAACTTTAAAAATTAGAAAATTGCATAACATAAACGAGTAATATTCAAAACCAGTTAAGATGGAACTAGTCTTGGTAAGTGATTAACCCACCCAATGCTTGATTGATGGACACTTTTGGATCTGCCAAATGTATTGGGGAGTGTGTAGCAGCAAGGACATCAGAATCAAGGCTATATTCTGAGTTCTAAGCACAATGCACTGGGGCCATTTATGTTTCGAACATTAGTTAGGATGAAGTCTACTCAAAGGATGTTTGGGCACACGTGGGGCACACCATGATCATATGCCTACTAAGCTCTTTCACTTACATTTGACATCAACCAGAGGTGGATAACAGGTCACAACCGCCTAATATACTGTTGGACAAGTTTCACAGAGGTTTTGGGAGGTTCTGGCAGTGTTTGGAGACAAGGGGAGAAAGAGAGCTAGGATGGACTGCTCAACTAGTTTATTTCCAGGCGCTTCCAAATAGGTTGAGAGGGCCATGAAAACTCAGTATGAGGATTGGGTTGGATTCATTAATGTATTAAGGAATTGTAATGACTTTCAGAACATAAATTAGATAACGAGAGGCTATTTCATTAAAGTTACTACAAAACTAGTCATGAATTCATGCCCAACAAATTAGTATTGAAATATACAAACACAATCAGCCTATAAGGCTCTCTAATATATGATTTTGGAATTGGGATGGATTCTCCAGACTGTTGGGCACCATTTTTCACCTATTTTTCCATCCAAATACCTTCCAGTTTCCTCCATGAACCTTCATACTCGATCCATAAAACCTTAATTTTATCCACAAAACCTTGGTCAAAGGTATAAATGTCGTTGCTTCTTAATAAGTGAATTATGAGATTTTTAAGGCATTTAAATTAAGATTTTATTCAAAATTACAGAATGTTCTAACTTCCCGTAATCTCTCCCAGGTTGGATACTTGCAGGCCAACTGGGCACAAAATGAAGAGTGAAAGAAGACCCTCGATGTCCAAGGATGGTTAAACTTCTAACAAACTTGTGGCATGTTTCTCACAGGTGGCGAGTCAATGCTGGTCAACGATGACCACCTGTGCAGTCATCTAGCATAAAAATAGGGCAGTTCGATTGTCTAGCGATCTAGCCTATTTTCTTGGAGATGATGGGCGATTTTGAATTTAGGGAGATTGTTATTGCCAATGTCATTATTAATTTTCCATAGATGTAGCGTTTCAGTTGAGAAACGAGGGATATATAACTATTTGTTTTGTAAAAGAAAAACTCCTTGGATAATCTACGCATGCTTTTGAAATAAAGACTAGAGTATTTGATAAATTGTTGTGTATGTCTATTTCCATATGGTGAATGCGATTGAGCTTTAGAGTTCTGTTATTTTCTTTGTGTGTGTAAGCAAAGCATTGGAGGGCCCCCTTTGCCAAGCCTGCACACCTATCTCTGCATCATTGCGTGTGGTATGTTTTAATTGAAACCTGTAGATTCGATTTATTTTACTTGATTTCTCATATATTGCAAAACGCGTTAGATTATAGAAATAGGATTATGAGCTCTTTCATTTGAATGATTAAATGCTATAGAAATCATATCAATTGCATTACTTATTTGATGTTGCACTGCTAAAGATAGTTACACATTGCGAATTGTTTTCTTGTAAAGGAAATCAATGGTAGTCTATTTTCAACAGTGAGATATTAGGCATTGTATTGTGATTCATCTTAATATTTAGGTTCGACATTTTAATCTCAAAATATTTCATATATGAATTGCTGGTTAAACTAAGAGATCGAATGAAGTTGCTTCTGTAAGGGAGGTTTTGCATTTCAAAGTCACAGCATTCTAGCATTCAATAGATTTATTTCACAAGCAAACTGAATTTCCAGTTAAGTCCAGCTCTAAGTCTCTATATTGGGGATATGCCTCTAAGTCTTACAAACTCCGAATTGACATAAACTTAAGGTCTAATTTACACCAGTGAATTGAATACCAACACAGACCATTAAAAACCTATAGCAACCTTCATAAAGTAAAATGGGTTCACAAATATTTGAATATCACAATTCCTAGAGAACTAGTCAATTAAAATGGCTCAATCATCTAGTCTTGAGAGATCTAGATGCAAACAATCTCCAATGATTTTGGATTTATCATTTGAATCATAGTATGAATCAATATGGAATATAGGAGCAATAATAACCAGGTTCAATATTTTTATACATCAACAAATTAACATTACAACCTCAGTTTTCTCAATGAACCTCAAATACAATAAATATCACAGTACATGAATGTAGATGAATTCTAAACAGAAAGAAGAGAAGGATCCTCCACTGGATATGATATGATGATGAATATTTAGAATATGGATTCTCATGAAAGGAGCACCGAGCTCAGAGAATGCTCCTGGGGGCACACTAAAAAAAATGGATCTCCGTCTCTAATAAAAAATTCCTCAGAATCTCTCTTTGATTGGATTGATACTAGGAAACACTTCTGAATGGCTTGAATTCTTCAATGATAGTTGATGTACTGCATGTAGACAGGGTTCAGGATCTGCAATAGACTTAGTGATGAATATTGGATGTCATCATCCTTTCAGTAGAAGCATGGGGCACATCTCCCAACTAGGACTAAGGGCACATCTCTCAATTCAATGAGAAAAAATTACACTCAATTCAAATCACAAATGATCAAAAGATGTGATATGGAATTGTAATCCTTATTTTATAGATTGAGGTGAATTTTCGAGCAAGTAAGATAGGCGAAGGTGCCCTCATGGAGCAAATAAGGTTGCTTTGTTTTCTACTTTAGATTTTGCCTTGCTGTTTGCTTTGCTTTGCTTTTGCTTTTCGCGTTTGCTTTATCCTGTTTTTGCTTTTATATCCTGTTTTTTCCTTCTTTTATGCTTTGTCCCATTTTTCTTGCTTTTATGATTTATCCTACTTTTCTGCCTTTGTCTCGCTTTTCTGCTTTGTCCTTCTCTTGTCCTGCTTTTCTTCTTTGTCCTTCTTTTGTTCTTTATTATGCTTTTCGTGAGATTTGTTGCTTTATTTTGCTTTATTATCATTTTTCTACTTTCCTTTCTTTGACTACTTTACCTTTTCTTGTCTTGCAAGTTACCTCTTAGTCAACCTTATCCTCTAAGGCATACTTGTGGAGCATTATCCACTTTATTCCAAAATAAAAATATCTAATTAATAAAAATTACTTCTACCAAGTGCATTTCAAACTTAGGATAAAAATAAAATTAATCTTCATAACTAATTAATACCTTAACTTCATAATTAACCCCAAGTGCATGAAATTTCCTCCTCAACCCAAGGGATTGGTTGGGACAGGAACTCCTTCAACTAAACATCAATGAGGGGAGATTACAGATAGATATTAACTTGTCCGAGTTGCATACATGTACCACCATTTGATCGAGAAGGAAGAAGAAGAAACAAAAAAGGTCACTTATGAATTGGAAGCCACCAGTGATTCTTTGAAGAGTGCACAAGAGGCCCTTCAAGAATCAATATTGCAGATGGATCAACTTCGTAGGGTGCTGATCATGTCACATACTCCATCCTACATAACTAATTATCAAGTGCACATGGTGTTGATGTATATGTAACTTCGGAATGTATTTCACATATATGTATATTGTATTCCTATAGAGATGGTATTATTCCTCTATAAGGAAGTGTCGTCATTTATATTGTAAGTGTCGTAACTTATACTTGATGGGTTATTAGACCACCTTGTTGGGGTCGGCCCTGTATAAGTCATGTGGGTCGAAGGGTTATTAGACCACCCTATTGGGGGTCGGCCATGTGGGTCTAAGGGTTATTAGACCACCCTATTGGGGGTCGGCCCAGTCAGCATTATATTATGTGGTTAAGTTCGAGCTTACATGAGTTAGGTAAAAAGGCAAGTCAAGTCAAGTATAAATAGAGTGCGGGAGGCACTCTATTTACTCACTCACTTCTCACACATGCTCTCAAGGAGGAGAGGCGCACTTATGGAGGAGGAGGATTGCTTCTAGGTTATGGCTATCTCTATTGGTTGGTTGTATCATTGCTCTATCTATCTCTGAGGAAGTTATTGGGGTTTTTCACCTTCATGGTTTTCCCCAAGTAAATCTTTGTGTCTCTTGTGTGCTTGCATTATTGTCTCCATGATTGATATGCTATAGATATGCTGTACATGTTGTTCTCTCAGTTAAGATCCTAGATCAGATTGAAGTAAATTCTGAAAATTTAACATGGTATCAGAGCTAGCCTGAAAGAAGGCATGATATGGCATGTATGACACTTGTTGCACTTACGATGCTAGGGCTTGATATAGCAAAAACCCGTCATCGTAGCACTTTCGCTATAAATCGTTTTTGGGAAAGTTTTCGGATCTGAAATTGTTACAGGCCGAAGATAAGATCTCCAGGTATCGTGTGTCCAAAGGAAAACCTCTAATTCGTTGTACTTTGTGATTTATGATCTGTACAATATAGGGTTTCTGCCTCTTCCAGATCTGAGTCAAAATCAGGTGACCTTGGGAAAAAGGTCATATCTTGGGCTAGGAAGCTCCAAATGAAATTTCGTAAAAAGTGACAGGTAGTACACAGTCTGTACTATTTCAGAAAACTTTTTCAGAGGCCGAAGTTGAACCAGGGACACGTGGCACGTCGTACAAGTTCGCTCTCCTGTAATATCCCATAAACAGGTCACGTTGCGACATTTGGCATAACTCTCTCTCAGAGAGTCCAATTGAGGTCAGACCTGTCAGGATGGAAAGGTAACAGGCCGAGATATCTCAGAAAACGTTTTCAGAGGCCGAAGTTAAAACAGTGACACGTGGCACGCCGTACAAGTTCGCTCTCCTGTTTTATCCCAAAACAGGTCACGTTGCGACATTTGGCATAACTCTCTCTCAGAGAATCCAATTGAGGTCAGACCTGTCAGGATGGAAAGATAACAGGTCAGGCTATCTCAGGAAACTTTTTCAGACCCTGTGGATCAAAAATTGCGGAGTTACACCAGAAACAATCAGGTACATATTTCTGCCAAAACATAATTATTTTTTGGTACCTTCATTCATGGCTTCCGAAATTTAGGGCTTTGGAGAAAGTTGGAATTTTTGTAATCGGAGACCACGGCTGGATGCTACTCATCAAAATAGAAATTTAGAGACCAAAATCAGAATTTTTGGTTGGGAAGAAGGCCGGGCTTGATTAGACCCTAGTTCGGGACTTTGATCAGAAAAGTGGAAAATTAGGGCTTCTATAAAAATGGGAATTTTTGAAATCTGTGACCACGGCTGGAAGCTCCTCAGAAAAATAGAAGCTTAGAGATTTGGATCAAACCTTTTTGTGGGAAAAAAGAGTGGGATTCATCAAACCCCTGTTCAGGGTCACGTCCAGTGAATCCGAAAGTTTCAAAGGCAAAATTGAGAAGTGAAACTTTGCAGTTTTCAATTTCTGAATATACCAACTTGATCAGCTCATCAAGGCACATATTTCTATCCTGTCAGAAGTTTGAAATTCAAAGTTTGAATTTTTGGGGTTTCTCTGACAAACCCATATCTAGGTCAAGGTCCAGTTCTTGCAAATCAAGTGGATTGGGTTAATCCTAGAAGAAGATGGATTGATCACCTGCATAAGTGAAGAAGTTCATGTCTCAGAGGGAGATGAGGATAAGGCCTTACATAAGAAGATTACAAGCGATCTCGACAGGTATGACTCATCGAGGTATGTTTCGATATTTGTCCATGATTAAGTTTATGGTATGTTTGTCTTCATGTTATTACGGTTAGTACAATTTTGATTTTAGATTTGTTGTATCACCTTAACAAAATTATGAATGCATGATATTCATTGGTTAGGGTGTTGACACTTATGATTGTACTAATGCATTATGGTGTTGTGTGAGGTTTATGTTGTCTACTAACATGAAAGGTACACCAAGAAAGACAGATCATGTTCTGGTCCAAGAACATATGATCATGATAACATGAGGACAAAGATTCATCCATTGTCATGGATCTCATAGAAGATCCATTTACGAGGTATGTATAACTTGGTTTTGTAATAGTTAACCTATGAGATATACAGGTTACTAGCACAAGTCATTGAAGAAGAACAAGAAGACATCATGTGAGTATGTTAGACATAAATAGCTAGCATGCTAATCCAGGTATGTTTTTCCTATATCAAGATAGAATCCTACCTTGTGTTAGGATCTTATACTGTTGTTGATAATGGTTGTATGCATATTATGTTTCTTACCATAATTGATGATATGACTAACTAAAAGAATCATGAAAGTATAGGTTTGAATAATCACAGGTTTTATGCATAATATATCTCTTATCTTGATTGATGATTCAACTAACCTGAAGAGTCATAGGTTTGAGTGATTATAGGTTTAGACATGTTATACTTCTTATGATTTGACTAACCATAAGAATACTACATAAACCATGAATGCTAATGCTTATTATTTTCTGTTTGAAATGATCATGACTATACATGCTTGAGATTATTGTGTTTTAACAGTATACTAATGAATGTATGATTTTATATGAGATCACAAAGATAACACAATCATGATACTAATAAGCATGCATAGGGACCAAGCATGAATATGAGTTCAAGAACAGGTAATCCAGGAAGCAAAAATCAAGAGGGAGCACACTCCAGTTGTTCCTGCAAGAAAGCAAAGGAACACACTTCAGTAGTTTCTGCAAGGATGCAGATATTCAGAGGGAGTTGACCATATTTCCACAACAGAAAGGTGTAGAAGAAGCTACTTCAGATTAGGACTCCAGCAGCTCCTGCAAGGAAGCAAAGACTCAGAAGGAGTCCACCCAACGAACAAACAAAGATAAGTATTTTAAATAAAATTGTTCAATGATGTATATACTCATGTTCCTAGACTTAGGATATGTATTGTGCATATTAGAATAGTTGCATTGATAAACAGTATACTACTAATATACATGGGTAAGTGGCCTATGGCACTGTACAACATTCCATTGCTACTTATCTATAATGAAACCTCTTTGCTGACATGTTGGGAGTTGTGCACACTCTTAACAATGTTCTGGTAGAGATTGGAAGGCATCTAGAAAGTTACGGGATATGGATAAATGTTGTATTGAAGCATTGGCTAAGATAATTGCATGACTGTATGGCATATTTCTTTATGTGTAAGAATTTGTTCTGAAAACTATGAGATGTTTTCTAATCATGCAATTTAACTTGTTGTGTAGGAAAGATCGTATGCCATCTCCTACAAAAGAAGAACTACAACATTTGTTCCAGCAACAAAGATATCTATTGAAGATATTGAAGTTCCCAGGATCTGGGATGAAGAAATGAAATGCCATGATCCGTCGATCATGAAGAATGATGTTTGGGATGTAATCCCAAGACATGAAGGGAAGTTTGCTATGACTTCCAAATGGAACTATCAGATCAAGCATGTTGCAGATGGCAGCATTGAGAAATATAAAAGTGATGAAATAGAAGATACACCAGATGGATTCAAGACAGCCTTCTTGAATGGTGTAGTTGAAGAAGAAGTGTATGTGGAGCAGCCACTTGGTTCTGAGACACATGATAGGAAATCATATATGTGCAGAACTTGGTATGGTGAAGATAGATTGATTGCCGACACGCAGCGGAAGCTTACTATCGAGTTCGAGATGAAGAACTTGGGGATGATGCACTATTTGTTTTTGGCATGGAGGTGTGGCAGAGTGCAGAAGGAATCTTCCTTGGACAAGGGAAGTATGCAGTAGAGATTCTGAAGAGGTTCGGGATGATGGATTACAAGGCCATGGCCACACCTATGGCATCGAATCTGAAGCTTCTATGTGATGCTTCATCTGAGCCAGTTGATATCTCTATGTATCGTCAGATGATTGGGTCCTTGATGTACCTAACGAACACGAGACCAGACATTTGCTTTGCTGTGAACACATTGAGCCAGTTCCTTACGGATCCGAGGAGTGTTCACCTGGTTGCTGTAAAGCATGTTCTGAGGTACCTGAAGGGTACAGTGGATTTTGGGCTCAAGTATGAAGCGAATCAAAAGTTTAACCTACAGGGTTATGTTGATTCAGATTGGGCTGGCAGTGCTGTAGATAGGAAGAGCACATCTGGGTGCTACTTCAGTATGGGATCAGGTGTGATCTCTTGGTTTAGCAGGAAGCAGTCCTGCGTAGCACTGAGTACAGCTGAGGCAGAGTATGTTGCAGCCTGTTCAGCTAGTTGTGAGGCAGTATGGCTACGGAAGCTACTGTCTGAGTTATTTGATCTCCCATTGGATGCTACTGGTATCTTTTGTGATAACCAGAGTTGTGTGAAGCTATCCAAGAATCCAGTGTTTCATGACAGGTCGAAACACATAGAGATCAAATATCACTATATCAGGGATATGGTGCAGAGAGGAGCTGCGAAGCTCCTGTATGTTGCGACGGATGATCAGATTGCAGATGTGTTGACGAAGCCACTAGCCAGGGTGAAGTTCGAGTACTTCAGAGAGAGTCTTGGCGTTCTTCAGATCGAGGACACTTCGAGGAAGAAGTGATGGACACATTTGCTGAAGCCATTCCAAGCATGTTGGAAGGAGGATCCTTCACATGGCTGCTGGATGATGAGCATCAGGATGATGTTCTGGTTTCTGCTGGATATGATCAGTTGGATCATGTGTATGTATTTTGTATATGCATCATGTTGGATGCCTAGACCATGTATCTATATATGTATCAGGTGGGTACATTGTATGATCAGGTGGATCATGTATGGTGATATGTATCATGTTTGTATTTGTATCAGGTGGATACATTGATGATCAGGAGGATCATGTATGATGATATGTATCAGGTAGATACTTGGTATGCATCAGGTAGATGCATTGATGATCAGGAGGATCATGTATGGTGATATGTATCATGTATTTGTATTTGTATCAGGTGGATACATTGATGATCAGGAGAATCATGTATGATGATATGTATCAGGTAGATACTTGGTATGCATCAGGTAGATGCATTGATGATCAGGAGGATCATGTATGATGATATGTATCATGTATTTGTATCAGGTGGATACATTGATGATCAGGAGGATCATGTATGATACTTGGTATGCATCAGGTAGATGCATTGATGATCAGGTGGATCATGCAGCAGGATGTTGCAGTGATGATCAGGATGATCATAGATGACGAGCTTCAGGATGTTGCTCCAGATGACATGCAGCAGGATGTTGCAGTGATGATGATCAGGATGATCATGGATACATCAGGATGATGTATGGTGAGTATCAGGTTGATACTCTGTGGCCGTGGATCAGGTTGTGCAGATAAGCATGTAATTTGTGCCCTGGGAGATTTGCAGATGGTCTTTCGAGGTTTTGCCTATGGCATGTAATCTGTGCCCTGGGACATCTGGCAAATGCTCTTTCAAGGTTTTGCTTGGGAGGACATATAATTTGTGCCCTGGGAGATCTGCAAATAGTCTTTCGAGGTTTTACCTATGGTATGTAATTTGTGCCCTGGGATATCTAGCAGATGCTCTTTCGAGGTTTTGTCCTATGGCATGTAATTTGTGCCCTGGGAGATCCGATAGGTTGAGCTGTGTGCTCGTAATCAGTCCTGGGATGCTCTTGCGAGGTTTTTCCATGACCACATGTAATTTGTGCCCTGGGAGATCCGATAGGTTGAGCTGTGTGCTCGTAATCAATCCTGGGATGCTCTTGCGAGGTTTTGTGGTGACCACATGTAATTTGTGCCCTGGGAGATCCGATAGGTTGAGCCTTGTGCTCGTAATTAGTCCTGGGATTCTCTTTCGAGGTTTTGTGGTGAGGTCACATATAATTTGTGCCCTGGGAGATTTGCAGATGGTCTTTCGAGTTTTTGCCTATGGCATGTAATCTGTGCCCTGGGACATCTGGCAAATGCTCTTTCGAGGTTTTGTGACGCACGTAAAAGTCCTGAGGATTCCACAGTATGGCCAGTGATGATGAAGACCTGCAGGTGGTGGGCCTACATCCAGTATGAAAAAGGACTTGCTCTGTAGAACTTCCTATGACGAGTAGATTCAGAGATTGATTGAGATAGCAGCAGCAGTGACGATGATGATGACTCGATGATGATTATCCAGTGACGATGATCCAGAGAAGATGACTTGTGCTAGAAGAACTATGCTGAGAAATACCTTCCTAGTTAAGAGGGAGTGTTGATGTATATGTAACTTCGGAATGTATTTCACATATATGTATATTGTATTCCTATAGAGATGGTATTATTCCTCTATAAGGAAGTGTCGTCATTTATATTGTAAGTGTCGTAACTTATACTTGATGGGTTATTAGACCACCTTGTTGGGGTCGGCCCTGTATAAGTCATGTGGGTCGAAGGGTTATTAGACCACCCTATTGGGGGTCGACCCAGTCAGCATTATATTATGTGGTTAAGTTCGAGCCTACATGAGTTAGGTAAAAAGGCAAGTCAAGTCAAGTATAAATAGAGTGCGGGAGGCACTCTATTTACTCACTCACTTCTCACACATGCTCTCAAGGAGGAGAGGCGCACTTATGGAGGAGGAGGATTGCTGCTAGGTTATGGATATCTCTATTGGTTGGTTGTATCATTGCTCTATCTATCTCTGAGGAAGTTATTGGGGTTTTTCACCTTCATGGTTTTCCCCAAGTAAATCTTTGTGTCTCTTGTGTGCTTGCATTATTGTCTCCATGATTGATATGCTATAGATATGCTGTACATGTTGTTCTCTCAGTTAAGATCCTAGATCAGATTGAAGTAAATTCTGAAAATTTAACACATGGCGAGATACATATTGGAATTGAAGGAGGAACCTCATTTGAGCATTCAACATGAGGAAAATTCAAATTTGCAAGTGCCTGTGAAGAGCAAATATGCAGAAGAGGTTGGACCAACACTTGTATTTCTTTAAGAGGATAGTGAGGAGGTCTTATCTATGGGATATATAGTTGAGACCATTCCATTTTAATCGACAAGAAAAGGTGATAATATATACATGGATTGGGTAGATGAATACATCACCAAAATGAGGGATCAAGGATGCACCAGTATTGAAGGATGCTTAAGTTTCAATACTTGAATGAGAAACCTCATGAGCTACCTATATGGGAGAAAGTATTCTCTCTAATCTAAAGCTACTAATATATTCATACATCTAGGAATTCAATTGAAACTACCTTCCTACAGAAATCACCCAACAGTTATAAAATTAAGAATAGAAATAAACCATATTGCTTTTGCAAGAAGTTAAATCCTATAATTATCAAACTACAATAATTGATCTTTACCAAAATGATCCATCCAGCAGCTACTATTACTCAATCATAATATTCCTACCTTAATAAATCAATTGAATATGCAACAACAACCAGAATCTAAAGCTTGAACTCTAACTGATAATTACTGGAAATCCTAGAAAGCATAAACAACTGAAAGATATTGGAATTGAGCTTGGTTGTTACAGCTGATTCAAACACACATGCATTAACTGAATTATCCTACATAGTCGACTATCACACCAATATGCTACAGCTATTCAAGATGCAATCGTGAACTACCAAAAGGAAAGCTAATCTCTGTTGCAGCTAACAGTAACATCTGCAATGATTCCACACTACACAACATAAAGAAAGCTAAATTACCCTACCTACTTAAACCGGCTATCTCTGTGAGAAGGCGGGCCCTAGCCTTCTAACAGAGATGCCGAGAATCACAACAAATTAAGACACAGCAATGAAGAACTCTGCTCTCATATTAATGATGGAAATTGACAGTATCAGTGCTCTGTTACACCTTATGCAAAATGGTAATTGTCCAACCTTAGGCTACGAGAGTCTTCACATATTTATACATTGAAAGTACAGATCACGATCCACTAAAATCATGCAGCAATGAAGATCTACGATCTTCAAGCTGCGGAGTTACAGCTAACTGTTACAACCGTATTAAACAAGGATGTTACTCATGAAGGAACTCCAGTAATCAATGGATCAACAGATTTAGCAAGATGGAATGTGATCCGTCTGTTGCAGCTGGGTTCTATTTCAGTGAAACCTTGTTATAGATTCTCGTGGAGGAGTGCGCTATCCCTTGGAGTTATGAGGAATCGGGCTTTGAAGAGCAACAACTGGTTCCATTCAACGGATACACCTGTGCTTTAGACCTTGACTAAATGAAATCACACAGATTAGCATAAACCAAGGACTAGGATCTAGAACCTTAACAATCTTAGGCATAAAATAAATAAAGTAATAACGAATCATACTTGTCAATATCATTGGTTGATCTAGAGAAAAGGCATAGGTATAGCTTATGAAAATAGGATGGAATCAAGGCAAAATGATGTAATAAGGATGGCCAAAAGGGGCATTTCCTGAACCCAACATCTTCCCCCAACTATCCGATTGCATGTCCTCATGCAACTACCTCCCCTAGTTCAAATTTGAGTCTAAGTTGAATCTATGAATATTTGTAAGATTGTAGGCAAGTTCTGGTGTCTCCCCTCGAGGCACAAACCCATAGTAGGCTATCCACTTCTCCCAACAAAGCTCTTCTTCTTCTACAGTCAAAGTATAGCTGTTTCTGTAAGGACTCATAGGAAACCATATGAGAGGGAATTTGAATCTTAATCCAATCCACCAAGACCCACACTTTTCCATGCACTACACATATCTAGGAATCGTTGTTAAAGCTTGCCTGGAATTCTCAAAGCAATATGGATCCATTTCCTTTAGAGATGAGGAAGAATACAACCATTTGTATTCACTACCTTCCAGAGCACTCTGCTGCATATTAAGAATCATTGGGACACATGTGGTAAGGATTTTATCTCACAGGATTTCAAATTATTGGGCAATTAAAGAAACCCTGAGAGATCTAGCATGATTTTCTGTGAGTGCTTTTGGATCTTGAGGTTCCCCCCTAATCCAGAGAGTAGAATTCTCCTCATTCCTGAGGATGGTTTGGAAAGCATCTCGCCATCTTACATGGTTAATGACAAAAGAGGAAAATGCCCTCAGCTGAACATCCCCTAGACAAGGTAATGGATTAGCTGGAGAGCTAATATAACAAGCCCTGTCATGTAAATACAATTCACATAACAAATGCTAATCCTCAAAATCACTCTTCAGAAAATTCTCCAAAAACTGAGTAGCTGTTTCCAAATCAAATGATCTCCCTTCTTTCAGATCCCTTAATTGAAATAAAGTTGTCTGCTCATGGAGAAAGACAGGGTAAGAGGGGGATGGATCCCTGCAACTCAATAATTCTAGGGAAAGAGTATACATTTTGTCTTTTTCTTGATGTAGGGACTTAAGTTTCTTCAATCCTTCCAATTTTTCTTGAAGTTTCTCCCACCGGAGTTTCTAGAAGAATGACTCCTCAAGCCACTTTTCTCTCAGCCCCTTAATGACATTTCTATGTTCTTGGAGAGAGATCATACCTGTCCTGAACTGATCAATCCACTTGTGCCATTTATCCAACTCGAGATTTAACCAGAGAATCCTCTTCTATAGCCGTTGAAATCTTTTGTCTTCTACCTCCTTTTCATCATCAGAGTCCAGATAAATGACTTTCTCGTTTTGCTTTGGAACTATAACAGTTTCATCCTGTATTGGAGTTGCAGTGGTTTGTGCCTGTAATGTAGTCTCAGCCATGGATTTTGGGGATGCTGGTTCTTGTGTAATAGCATCATTTATTTCCATATCAACCTTATCCCCCTCAGTCTATGTTATAGTCTCAGCAAATATTCTTAGGACTTTTGGTTCTTGTGTGACAACATCCTTCTTCTCCATTTCAACCTCATCCATCTCAGTTTGTGTTGCAACTTCAGCAAATGATTTTGAAAACACTGGTTCTTGTGTAATAGTGTTTTCTTCTTGGTCCTTGATATCAAATGTTGCTATCTGAGTTGCAACATCACTAAATATTTTCAAGGGTACTGGTTCTTGTGTAACAGTCCCCTATTCTTCAATTTATTTGAACTACTGAGATTTTTTCTGGGTTATATCAAGTCTCTCTGACTGATGAGAGTGGTCCTGAAGAAGCTCAGTATCCCCTGATGGCTGGGACTATACTGTTTCATCTCCTAAATTCAAATTAGGGATCTCTTCAATTCTTGGCTCATTCCCCCCCATTAATTCGATTTATAGCATTCCTTCTTCCACCTCCTCTATCTGTACATGCCTTTGTGATACAACTCCCAACACAACCACTCTGTGTCCTGCTGCAAAAAATATATCTCCACACTCTGGACAAACAGTCTCTCCTTGCTTCTCATTTTCAAATGCAAAAGATGAATTTTCTAATAAGTTTGCAGCATTTGCTAATGTGTTCAAATTCTTCTCTGCTTGTTTTCCAACTACTCCCTTCCATCTTTCCAACTCATTTCACAATATCTGCACATCCTCCTTTAATAATTCATTCTCATGCAGGAGATTTTCGATTTGAGGTTCTTCTATGGAAGGTTCTTGCATAGCAGCAGATGGCTTGGGGTTCAAAATGGGAATCTCTATATGTACCCTTGTTACAGGTGCTTTCTTTACCATAGGTGACTCACTATTTTCTATGACTGCTCCTCCTGTCACTGCTAAGGGTGCTTCAATACTACCCCCAATTGCATCCACTGTCTCTGCTTATTCTGTTGTCTCTGCTAAGGGTGCTTCAATATTACCCCCAATTGCATCCACTGTCTCTGCTTCTTCTGCTGTCTCTGCTACCTCTGCTGCTGCTGCAGCTACTTTGTTGCTATTGCTGCTGTCACAACTGCCTCTGCTGCTGCTGCTGTCACAGCTGCTTCTGCTGCTATAGCCGATCGAGTCCTTCTTTTCCTCACCATTCCCACTGGGTGTTCCTCACTGCTTACTGCTACTGGTGCTTTGACATCTCTGATTTTTCTTTTCTTTGCTCCAGTGGATGTCTGACCCCTGTTCCCTGATCCTACTCTTCGTTTCTTTGACACAGGGGTCTTTTCCTTGGTCTTTTCTTCTTCAATAACGGTCCCCCTTATCTCCGGAGAGGACACAACCTCCAAAATTTCCAAAGTCCCTTCTCCTACTGTTCCTGTATGATATCCTTCCTCCTGAATTCTTGCTTCTACAATTGCAACTTCTACTATCGCAGCTTCAACAGCTGTTCCAGTTTCAGTTTCTTTCATTTGAGTACCTGCTTCTGCATTTACAGCTTATGATTTTTCTGCCTCCTACTCCATGGTTTCCATAACAATTTCCTCAGCAATAGGGTTTTTTGCTGATGTTGCTTCTCCATTATTTACTTCTTCTTCATCACTAGTATGGTTCCCTAGTGATCCAATCTCCCCCCCAACTGGATTTGAGGAACACCGGTCCTCATTACCTTCACCAACACCCTCCATTTCTAAAACGGGTTCTCTGATTGGCCCATCTCCAGCAAGGAATTGTTCCCAGGTTAAATTATGATTTGCAATTTCTCTCAAGACTAGTAATTTGATTAGGCCGTGATTAGTAAGAGAGGAAACTGGGTGTTGGGCAATTTTTGCATAACCATCCATGGTTTGTAGGGCTTTAAGCAAATAAAATGGTATATTTACCAAATTTCCATGGCGTAAATGAGACAATAAGGGAAGTACAGAGAAGGACACAGTTTGGTACCTACCTTCACAAGATAAATATAGTTTCACAAAGATTGCCACTTGATTCCAGGGAGGTGGTAAAGATGCCAGTTCCAACCCACGGTGCTTTGGACTAACATGCTCTCGAATTGCCAAGAATTCTCTCATAGCATTTGCATTATGTGCCTTCCATCCAAATGACTTCTTCCCAACCTGGGGTAAGCCAGTAACCTCTGCGATGATTTCTTCTGTAACATCCACATGCAGTCCCCTGACCTCAGAGTGAGTGTCAGCCAGGTTAAGGGAAAATTGCAATGCGGTTTCTGTATGGAAACCGTTCAACCGTTCAAAGTATTCCATCCAACTTGCTACTGTGAAAATGTTAAGGACTTATGCATTGGCACATATAGCTTCTGTATTTATTGGTTCATGCTGGACTAGGTTTCCCATCTTAAACTCTCCTCACAATTCTAAATGAATGCAACAGTTACCAGTTTGGGCATGGGAGTTGTAGCACACGAACATGCAAGAGATAGTTGGAGTTCGAAAGTAGGGTATTTTAGGAAAGTTGGCACAGGTATGAAATCCAGGTAAGATGAGCCGGTTATGGAAAATTTGCATAATTGGAGTATTCCGGTAAAACTCGGGTAAGGTGTCAGGAAATAAATACAAACGTGGTTCTGACATATTCTTTGGTGGTTAAATGGTATGGGTTCGCTAATCGAGGGCTGAGACAGTGCATAATCGTTATTACCATATTGAATTTTTTGTCAAATCATGTAAAAGTTCTGAATCTGTACCTTTGAGTTATGCGTTCAGCCTTGAATTAATCATCGTCGTCTGCTTTCGTCATTTCCTCCATTAAAATGAGCATAAATGCACATGTGTTGAAGTGATGTGGCCACCGCCACCTGAGCTGACAGATGCCCAAGACACCTGAAAGTTCCTTCGTGGCAAACTGTGGTTGGACCTTGTGGAGCAAGCAACTTAAACTGAAGCCCAATTGAATCATTATTGGCATCATTATTTGGAGAGCAGGAAAATTGGTAGAGTCACAGCTACTAAATTTAGTGGAATAGGCAAGAATGGCGGAGTCGCAGCTGTACGGACAGAGCGCAATGGTTAAAAATAGCGGAGTCGCAGCCGCTGGAAACGAGTGAAAATGAAGTGGAAAATAGCGGATTCATAGCTGCTACATTTGATGGATTGGTCAGGAATAGCGGAGTCGCAGCTGCTGGAAAAGAGCGAAAATGAAGTGGAAAATAGTGGAGTCGCAGCTGCTGGCAAAGAGTGAAAATGAAGTGGAAAATAGCGGAGTCGTAGCTGTTGGCAAAGAGTGAAAATGAAGTGGAAAATAGCAGAGTCACAGCTGCTGCATTTGATGGATTGGTCAGGAATAACGGAGTCGCGGCTACTGAAAAAGAGCGAAAATGAAGTGGAAAATAGCAGAGTCACAGCTGCTGCATTTGGTGGATAGGTCAGGAATAGCGGAGTCATAGCTAATGCATTTGAAAGAATGAGCAAGGTAAGGAGTCGCAGCTGTGCAATAATGAAGTAACAAGAAAATTCTCAGTTGAATGCTGAAAGGAAATGAATCATCCATCTTATTAAAATGAGCTTTATCCGGTCAGGAACAATACAAGGTGCCTATAGTCATCTGGCCCAGTCACGACCGTTGTTCCTCCAATTAATTCCTGCAAAGAATTCTTCAAAACAAACCCGATCAAATGCAAAATGCAAAATAGATAAAATAGAGAATGAAAAGAAAAAGAAAAAGAATTATTTATATACAGATCATGTGGAGGTTGCAGTTCTTAAGAATTGACAGGGGTTGAGAAAAATTCTTGTCCCGGTGTTAACTGATAATCTGGATCATCTGCCACATGTGAAACGAAAGATTCCCTTGAGATCGACTTGTGATACAGTCGCAGCCGATGACCATTTGTGAATAGTGGTACTTTGTTTTCATCAATGGTGATCAACCAGACTAGTCCATTATCAAATACCCGATCTATCTGATAGGGGCCCAACCAACGAGTACGCAACTTGCCTTTAAAGTCCCTCTTAAACCGTGAATCATACAACAGAGCCCAGTCCCCCTCTTTGAAGACTTTCTTCTTTATAAATCGATCATTCCACTTAGAGCGCTGTTTTTGGATTAAAGCTGTATAATGTACTGCAGTTTTGCGCTTCTCATCCAATTCATTGAGCTGATTCAGTCAGTCCCTCTGTGCCTCTGATAAATCCAGGTCTGCTTCCACAACTGTTTTCAAGGTTTTGATTTCAAATTCAATTGGAAAAATAATGTTCTTACCATACACTAACCCATATGGGGAAAAACCAGTGGTGTTACGCCACATAGTATGATAGGCCCATAGTGCCTCTGGAAGCCTTTCAGCCCAATCTTTACGATGGCTCTTCACTGTTTTTGTCAGAATAGCCTCAATAACCTTGTTTGTACTCTCCACTTGGCCATTGGCATGTGGATGATATGGCAAGGTTATTCTGTGCTGAATATGAAATTTCTGTAATAGTGCTTCCATCTTGTGAGACACAAACTGTGGTCCACTGTCTGTAATGATTTCCTTAGGTACTCCGAACCGAGTAAAAATCTCTTCATATAGGAAATCAATCACAGCCTGATCGTTGGCCTTATCCAAGGCTACAGCTTCTACCCATTTGGTCATGTAATCTGTGCAAACCAAGATGCAAACTTTCTGCTTTGAGGGAGGGTTGATAGGCCCTACAAAATCTAGATCCCACCTATCAAATGGTTCAACCACAAGCTGTGGTTGCAAAGGAATTTCATCTAATCTATTGGGTTGGCCCATCCTTTGGAAGCTATCACATGCTTGAACATACTTCTTTGCATCCATGAACAATGTGGGCCAGAAATATCCCATTCTCAAAACTTTATGACCTGTCCTTTTGTCAGCAAAATGTCCCCCACAGGGCTCATCATGGCAAGCTTTAAGCATGCTAAAGATTTCATCTTCTCTAACACATATTCTGATCTCTAAATCAAGCCCTATGTAGAAAAGATGGCCATCAATCCAGCAGTACCTAGCACTCTGTTGTATGATCTTCCTTTTTTCTCTCTTTGAAATATGTGCTGGGAGCTTACCTACAGCCAAAAAGTTAGCAATATTTGCATACCATGGGGAATGAGCTGATAATGCAAACAAATGTTCATCAGGGAAGGAATCTTCGACTGGTAAATTGTCATCACTGCTATTAACTTGAGATAAAAAATATGCAACAACATTTTCCTTTCCTGGTCTATCAATAATTGTGATATCAAATTCCTGTAATAGTAATAGCCATCTAGTAACTATAACATTGATTGGTTTATTCATTAAATGCTTGATAGAAGAATGATCAGTGTGCACAAAAGTAGAATATCCAGTAATATAATGTCTAAATTTGTTGATGGCATAAAAAATGGCAAGAAATTCCTTTTCTGTGACAGTATAATTCAGTTCAGCAGGAGACAAGTTTTTACTAATGTAATAAATGGCATAAGGAGCATTACCTTCCTACTGTCCCAAAACTGCCCCAATAGCTGTGTCTGAAGCATTTGAAGAAATATGGAAAGGAAGAGCCTAGTTGGGCGCTCGAAAGATGGGTGTTGTAGATAGCCTTTTCTTTAGCTTAGTAAACGTTGTTTGACATGCATCATTCCAGACAAACTGTGCATCCTTCATCAACAGAGTGAACAAAGGAGAAGCTAGTTTGGAAAAATTTTCTATGAACCTTCTGTAATAGCCAGCATGCCCCAAGAAGCTACATACATCCTTCTGAGTTCTAGGAGTTGGTATGTTTTCAATTACCTTGATTTTGGATGGATCTACCTGTATAACATCAGAAGATATGAAGTGCCCCAACACTATGCCCTCACTCATCATCATGTGGCACTTTTCAGTGCTTAAAGAGAGTTGGCTTTGTTCACAGCGTTTCAAGACCTTTTCTAAGTTCTTCAGTGCTTCTTCATAACTATCACCATATGGAGTAAAGTCATCCATAAAAATCTCCATGCAATCATTTACCATTTCCGAAAAGATTCTAATCACTATTCTCTAAAAGGTGGCTGGTGCATTGCACAACCCAAAAGGAAGTACTCGGTATGCAAAAGTCCCCCAGGGACAGGTGAAAGTGGTTTTGTCTTGGTCTTCTGGAGCAATTTGGATTTGGTTATAGCCACTAAAGCCATCCAGAAAGGAAAAATACTTTTTCCCAGACAAGGTATCAAGGACCTGATCGATGAAAGGTAAGGGAAAATGGTCTTTCTGCATTGCTTTGTTCAATTGTCTGTAATCCATGCAGACCCTCCATTTCCCATTCTTCTTTGGCACAATCACAAGTGGAGAAACCCACTCACTGTCTGAAATTGGGTATATAAATCCTGCTTCCAAAAGTTTTTGGATCTCCTCTTTTACTATGTCTCTTAGGTTCAGGTTCATCCTTCGTTGTGGTTGACATACATGCCTAGAGTCGCTCTTAATATAAATGTGATGGGTGCACAGATTGGAAGGAATCCCTTTCATGTATGTGTACTCCCAAGCGAAAGCTCCCCCTCATTGTTTCAGCAAAGTGACTAGCTATTCCAGCTCGCTAGGCACAAGATTTGGATTGATATTCAATGTTTTTCTTGGCCCGATTTCTACTGGAACACTCTTCGAATTCTTGAGTACTGGAACTATACTGGCATCACTAATTAGAGTTTCTTCTGTGAGATTTTCTTGTTCTGTTGCAACTAGAGTACTGTCCAAGATCTGATAAACATTTTTATTGACTGACGTGGCCTCATTGATGAAACTATTAATGGCATCATCCTTTGTTTCATCTTTAAACATTAAGGCTCTCTCTATTGTTAATAGCAATTGCACACCTTCTTCCTCCTCCAAATCTTCCCACAATGGAGTTTCAGCTTCTGTGCTGGGTCGAGTTGGAGGGTACAGAGTCAGGCTCTTGATCTCAGTTACATCTGAAATGGTCATAGATCCTAATTGACAGCTGATACAAGCATCTGCTGTGGCCAACCACGGTCTTCCCAGGATCAGTGGGTGTCCCCCCAGATGGGATTTTGGTTGTAACGCCAAGAAATCCGCAGGGTATTCTCACGATTCAATTGAGATCACGAGGTCATCGAAGATCCCTTCAGTCTTGATCATTGATCTGTCAGCAAGTTCCAAGATAGTAGGGGTCGGCCGAAGATTAGTGAGTCCCAATTTCTTCATAGTCTCTATGGTCATAACATTAATGGATGCGCCTAAATATACCAAGACATTGGGGATTTGTGTGTTCCCTACGTGAACTGTAATAGTCAGATTTCTAGGGTCATTATATTTTTCCACAGGGGCCTTTCCCATTATTAATTCAGAAAGTTTTCCCAGTACGTGGACAGTGGGAGGATCCCTGGGTCTTCTTCCTAGTTTCTTGACACATAAATCTTTAACAGTCTTGGCATAAATGGGCACATCATGGAGGGCCTGTAACAGTAGAATTTTAACATACAAATTTGTCAATTCTCCCAAAAGGTCAAATCGAAGCCGTTCCACTGTTTTCTGTAGGGCCAATCGTTCAGGGTATGGTGGTTCTCTTTTCAACTGTGTAGGCTGTGATACATCATGTGTTACTTTCTGAGTTTCAGCTATTGTTTTAGTAGGAGTATCAACATTCTCAATGATGGGGCATGCTGAATTAACCATATTCTCATAGTGCTGATTCACTCCAGTTTCAATCATTGGGGATGAAACATGCTCAGTGATAATAGGTTCCACCACCCTTCCTTATCGTAATTGCATATCGTTGCAGGGAATCTGGGTGATGGAATAAGTAGGCATGTTGGCAGTCTCAAATTGATGGACTGCTTTATTGTTTGGGTTCGGGTTAGGTTGTGCAGGTAGCTGTGGTCAAAGTGGTGCATTCATAGGTGTGACATTGTTTTGGAAAGGGAGCTGTGGTTGCTGATACTATTGGTACTGATACTGTTGATGCTGATACTGTTGAGAGGGATATTGTTGATATTGAGTCTGGTGATGGGGAAAGTTATTTCCTTGGTAAGAATTTCTCCAGTTGGAATTCCAAGGGGCTTGGTTGTTTGACTGCTGTGACCATGGTGTCCATGGGTTAGGATTATGCATTGGGTTTTGAGATGTATGCCACTAATAGTTAGAATAATGTGAGGGAAATTGTGTATTCATATTATGCATATTGTTCATTCCATTCATATTATTCAGAAAAAATGATGGGTCTGGATTCATACCTTGATTGCGAAGCTGCCATGGTTTCTTCTGTGCAATGAAGTAAGCTGTCTCCACATACGAAATAGATTCCTATAGGACTGCTTTGACCTTAGGTAGTGAAGGAAATTCCTTGGTATCATGCTCCAGTTCACATATCCTACATATATCTGCCTTGTCCAGCGGGCATTCTTTCAGTGGGTGCTTTTTCCTGCATTTAGGACAGAATACCCCAAGTGTAAGGTCTTCTACTACTTGCCTCTGCTTTGCTCTCATGACATATAACTCTGAGGAAATGGATCTCATCATGTCTGTTTTAAAATTCTCCAATAAGTTTCCTATTTCTACTCAATTGGCCCCTCCACTAGCTGACTTCTTAGTCCTAGTGAAGACATCATGATCTCGATCTTTGTCTCGTTTGTTGGTTTTGGAGGATCCCCTTGAGTACCTTCAGCATAATTCAAAAATGTTCTCGAAAGGTTCCTTTGAGATGTCCCCTTTCCCCAACAAGTTCAACATATCAAGGCAATCTTCTCTAATTCCTCGTAGTAAAATGATCTTGAGCACATCTTTTCCAATCTTAGCATGACCAGATCTTTGTAAATTGTACATCAATATTTCCACAAAGTCTTCCAAGCTTTCTTCATCCTTCTGAACCATTTTAAACAACTCCTCCTTTCTATCCCTAGTTCTACAATATTTCTGGTACTTGGAAGGAAGGTGTTTTTCATTTGGTCCCAAGTAGTAATGGTCTCATGACCCAAACTCATGAACCAGCGCAGATCATTTCCTTTCAAGGTGGCTGGGAATAACTTAAGCTTCTGAGCACTAGAGGTGTAATAATAGATACGACAGAGGATATCAAACTAAAAAAGAAACTCATCAGGATCCTCAGAGGACTTACCATGAAAATTTGGGAGAACTAATGGTGAGATATTTTTCATGGGAGTTGCTCCAGGCGTCTGGAGGATAGGGAATTCTAATGTAGCCACAGTATTACCAAGCTGATTATTTTCTCGTTCTCCTTCCTGGTTCTCCCTGTGTTCATTCTCCCCCTTCCTATTCTCTACCAGCCATGGTTCTAGTTCAAAATTCAACAGCTTCCCTTATGCGTTCTTCCTATGCTTTGGCTTCTTCTTCCCTTCTCCTCTCTTCTTATCGCCTTCTTTCTTCCTCTTCTACTCGACAAGTCTCCAACCACACTTCTTTAGTAACTCTCATTTCGTTGATATGATAGATCTCCTCTCTATTTGGTGCACCCATGGCACTTACCTAATCTTCAGGAGGTTTATTTTATGCAACAAGAGTTGAAGGTCCCGTTGTATTCTCCACTGTTGATGCTGAATTTTCAAGGTTGGGAGGAACATAATTTCCCTTACCTGTAGATGTCCGCGATGGTCTAGTGGAAGAATATGCTCTAGAAATTATTTCGTCAATGTATGTATGTCTTCCTTGACCTGCGTTACGACCTCGACCTCTTCCACCTGCAATGTTAGTATTCAAAGGGGATTCCCGATTTGTTTTTCTTGTATTCATGCATGCTGTAAATAATTAAACCAAAATCAAATCAAATGAAACCAGCTACTAATTCTGTCTATCTATTACCATCCCCGAAAATAATGCCAAAATGTTGGTCACCCTATATGTCAATTAATTAAAGCTAACACAGAGGATGGTCAATATAAATTGTCAAACCCAGGGGGGTCTTTTTGTTTCAATGGTAATAGGAATAATTTGTGCATAAACATGTCAAGCAGTTGATTAACTAAATGTAGATAATGATCCTACCAGTCTATCCATCCAAACTCACTCCAGAAAGAAGACAAATCTAATTCACACATCTAGTAATTCAATTGAAACTACCTTCCTACAGAAATCACCCAGTAGTTATAAAATTAAAAATAGAAATAAACCAGATTTCTTTTGCAAGAAGTTAAATCCTATAATGATCAAACTACAATAATTGATCTTTACCAAAATGATCCATCCAGTAGCTACTGTTACTCAATCATAATCTGCCTGTTAAATTTTCAGAATTTACTTCAATATGATCTAGGATCTTAACTGAGAGAACAACATGTACAGCATATCTACAGCATATCAATCATGGAGACAATAATGCAAGCACACAAGAGACACAAAGATTTACTTGGGGAAAACCATAAAGGTGAAAAACCCCAATAACTTCCTCAGAGATAGATAGAGCAATGATACAACCAACCAATAGAGATAGCCATAACCTAGCAGCAATCCTCCTCCTCCATAAGTGCGCCTCTCCTCCTTGAGAGCATGTGTGAGAAGTGAGTGAGTAAATAGAGTGCCTCCCGCACTCTATTTATACTTGACTTGACTTGCCTTTTTACCTAACTCATGTCGGCTCGAACTTAACCACATAACATAATGCTGAGTGGGCCGACCCCCAATAGGGTGGTCTAATAACCCTTTGACCCACATGGCCGACCCCCAATAGGGTGGTCTAATAACCCTTTGACCCACATGACTTATACAGGGCCGACCCCAAACAAGGTGGTCTAATAACCCCTCAAGTATAAGTTACGACACTTACAATATAAATGACGACACTTCCTTATAGAGGAATAATACCATCTCTATAGGAATACAATATACATATATGTGAAATACATTCCGAAGTTACATATACATCAACACTCCCTCTTAACTAGGAAGGTATTTCTCAGCATAGTTCTTCTAGCACAAGTCATCTTCTCTGGATCATCGTCACTAGATAATCGTCATCGAGTCATCATCATCGTCACTGCTGCTGCTATCTCAATCAATCTCTGAATCTACTCGTCATAGGAAGTTCTACAGAGCCAGTCCTTTTTCATACTGGATGTAGGCCCACCACCTGCAGGTCTTCGTCATCACTGGCCATACTGTGGAATCCTCAGGACTTATTACGTGCGTCACAAAACCTCGAAAGAGCATCCCAGGATATTACGGGTACACAACTCCAACCTGGAGGATCTCCCAGGGCGCTATTACATGTGACCCCACCACAAAACCTCGAAAGAGCATCTTAGGATGTTACGGGTACACAACTCCGACCTAAGATCTCCCAGGGCACAAATTACATGTGGTCCACCACAAAACCTAGCAAGAGCATCTCAGGATGTTACGGGTACACAACTCCGACCTGAGATCTCCTAGGGCACAAATTACATGTGGTCATGGCAAAACCTCGCAAGAGCATCTCAGGATGTTACGGGTACACAACTCCGACCTGAAATCTCCCAGGGCCCAAATTACATGCCATAGGACAAAACCTCGCAAGAGCATCTCAGGATGTTACGGGTACACAACTCCGACCTGAAATATCCCAGGGCACAAATTACATGTCCTCCCAGAGCAATGTCTCGAAAGAGCATCCCAGGCTGTTACGGGTACACAACTCCGACCTATAGGATCTCCCAGACATGCTCATCTGTACAACCTGATCCACGGCCACAGAGTATCGACCTGATACTCACCATACATCATCCTGATGTACTTATGATCGTCCTGATCATAATCACTGCAACGTCCTGCTGCAAGTCATCTGGAGCAACATCCTGAAGCTCGTCATCCATGATCGTCCTGATCATCAATGCAACATCCTGCTGCAATTCATCTGGAGCAACATCCTGAAGCTCGTCATCCATGATCGTCCTGATCATCAATGCAACATCCTGCTGCATGTCGTCTGGAGCAACATCCTGAAGCTCGTCATCTATGATCATCCTGATCATCACTGCAACATCCTGCTGCATGATCTACCTGATCATCAATGCATCTTCCTGATGCATACCAAGTATCATACATGATCCTCCTGATCATCAATGTATCCACCTGATACAAATATATGATACATATCATCATACATGATCCTCCTGATCATCAATGCATCTACCTGATGCATACCAAGTATCATACATGATCCTCCTGATCATCAATGTATCCACCTGATACAAATATATGATACATATCATCATACATGATCCTCCTGATCATCAATGCATCTACCTGATGCATACCAAGTATCTACCTGATACATATCATCATACATGATCCTCCTGATCATCAATGTATCCACCTGATACATATCACCATACATGATCCACCTGATCATACAATGTATCCACCTGATACATATACAAATACATGATACATATCACCATACATGATCCACCTGATCATACAATGTATCCACCTGATACATATACAGATACATGGTACATATCACCATACATGATCCACCTGATCATACAATGTATCCACCTAATACATATACAGATACATGGTCCAAGCATCCAACATGATGCATAAACAATACATACACATGATCCAACTGATCATATCCAGCATCCAACATGATGCGTTCATACATACATAAAATGATTCAACTGATCATATCCTGCATCCAACATGATGCGTACATACATACATAAAATGATTCAACTGATCATATCCTGCATCCAACATGATGCGTACATACATACATAAAATGATCCAACTGATCATATCCTGCATCCAACATGATGCGTACATACATACATAAAATGATCCAACTGATCATATCCAGCATCCAACATACATAAAATGATCCAACTGATCATATCAAGCAGAAACTAGAACATCATCCTGATGCTCATCATCCAGCGCTTACATCCACAGCCATGTGAAGGATCCTCCTTCCAACATGCTTGGAATGGCTTCAGCAAATGTGTCCGTCACTTCTTCCTCGAAGTGTCCTCGATCTGAATAACACCAAGCCTCTCTCTGAAGTACTCGAACTTCACCCTGGCTAGTGGCTTCGTCAGCACATCTGCAATCTGCTCGTCCATTGCAACATACAGGAGCTTCACAGCTCCTCTCTGCACCATATCCCTGATATAGTGATATTTGATCTCTATGTGTTTCGACCTGTCATGAAACACTGGGTTCTCGGACAGCTTCACACAACTCTGGTTATCACAGAAGATACCAGTAGCCTCCAACGGGAGATCAAATAACTCAGACAGTAGCTTCCGTAGCCATACTTCCTCACAACTAGCTGAATAGGCTGCAACATACTCTGCCTCAGCTGTACTTAGTGCTACGCAGGACTGCTTCCTGCTAAACCAAGAGATCACACCTGATCCCATACTGAAGCAACACCCAGATGTGCTCTTCCTATCTGCAGCACTGCCAGCCCAATCTGAATCAACATAACCCTGCAGGTTAAACTTTTGATTCGCCTCATACCTGAGCCCAAAAACCACTGTACCCTTCAGGTACCTCAGAACATGCTTTACAGTAACCAGGTGAACACCCCTCGGATCCGTCAGGAACTGGCTCAATGTGTTCACAGCAAAGCAAATGTCTGGTCTCGTGTTCGTCAAGTACATCAAGGACCCAATCATCTGACGATACGTAGAGACATCAACCAGCTCAGATGAAGCATCACATAGAAGCTTCATATTCGATGTCATAGGTGTGGCCATAGCCTTGCAGTCCATCATCCCGAACCTCTTCAGGATCTCTACTGCATACTTCCCTTGTCCAAGGAAGATTCCATCACTCTGCCACACCTCCATGCCAAAAACAAATAGTGCATCATTCCCAAGTTCTTCATCTCGAACTCGGTAGTAAGCTTTCGCTGCATGTCGGCAATCAATCTATCTTCACCTGTAACAAACAAGTTATCTGCATACAAAAGTAGTATCACTTTTATATTTCTCAATGCTGTCATCTGCAACATGCTTGATCTGATAGATCCATATGGAAGTCATAACAAACTTCCCTTCAGGTCTTGGGACTACATCCCAAACATCGTTCTTCATGATCTACGGATCATGGCATTCCATTTCTTCATCCCAGATCCTGGGAACTTCAATATCTTCAATAGATAATTTTGTTGTTGAACAAATGTTGTAGTTCTTCTTTTGTAGGTGAAGATATACGGTCTTTCCTACAAAACAGGTTAAATTGCATGATTAGAAACATCTCATAATTTTCAGAACAAATTCTTACACATAACGAAATATGTCATACAGTCATGCAATTATCTTAGCCAATGCTTCAATACAACATTTATCCATATTCCGTAGCTTTCTAGATGCCTTCCAATCTCTACCAGAACATTGTTAAGGGTGTGCACAACTCCCAACATGTCAGCAAAGAGGTTTCATTCTAGATAAGTAGCAATGGAATGTTGTACAGTGCCATAGGCCACTTACCCATGTATATTAGTAGTATATTGTTCATCAATGCAACTATTCTAATATGCATAATACATATCCTAAGTCTAGGAACATGAGCATATACATCATTTGAACAATTTTATTTAAACAAACACATATGTAAGAAATGATAATTAAAATACTTATCTTTGTTTGTTCATTGGGTGGACTCCCTCTGAGTCTTTGCTTCTTTGCGGGAGATACTAGAGTCATAATCTGAAGTAGCTTCTTCTACACCTTTCTATTGTGGAATGTAGGAAGATGTTCAACTCCCTCTAAATATCTGCATCCTTGCAGAAGCTACTGAAGTGTGCTCCTTTGCTTTCTTTGCAGGAACAACTGGAGTGTGCTCCCTCTTGATCTTTGCTTCCTGGATTACCTGTCCTTGAACTTACATTCATCCTTGGTCCCTATGCATCATGATTGTGTTATCCTTGTGATCTCATATAAAATCATACATTCATTAGTATACTATTAAAACACAATAATCTCAAGCATGTATAGTCATGATCATTTCAAACAGAAATAATAAGCATTAGCATTCAAGGTTTATGTAGGAATCTTATGGTTAGTCAAATCATAAGAAGCATAACATGTCTAAACCTATAATTACTCAAACCTATGACTCTTCGCGTTAGTTGAATCATCAATTAAGATAAGAGATATAATGTGCATAAAACCTGTGATTATTCAAACCTATACTTTCATGATTCTTCTGGTTAGTCATATCATCAATTATGGTAAGAAATATAATACGCATACAGCCATGACTTATTCAAACCTATGACTTCATGAATAATCATTATCAAACAACACAACAGTATAAGATCCTAACACAAGGTAGGATTCTATCTTGATATAGGAAAAACATACATGGATTAGCATGCTAGCTATTTATACTCACATGATGTCTTCTTGTTGTTCTTCAATGACTTGTGCTAGTAACCTGTATATCTCATAGGTTAGCCATTATAAAACCAAGTTATACATACCTCGTAAATGGATCTTCTATGAGATCCATGACAATGGATGAGTCTTTATCCTCATGTCATCATGATCATATGTTCTTGAACTGGAACATGCTTTGTCTTTCTTGGTGTACCTTTCATGTTAGTAGACAACATAAACCTCATACAACACCATAATGCATTAGTACAATCATAAGTGTCAACACCCTAACCAATGAATATCTTCTATCATGCATTCATAATTTTGTTAAGGTGAAACGACAAATCTAAAATCAAAATTGTACTAACCGTAATAACATGAAGACAAACATACCATAAACTTAATCATGGACAAATATCGAAACATACCTCGATGAGTCATACCTGTCGAGATCGCTTGAAAACTTCTTATGTAAGGCCTTAGCCTCATCTCCCTCTGAAACACGAACTTCTTCACTTATGCAGGTGACCAATCCATCTTCTTCTAGGATTAACCCAATCCACTTGATTTGCAAGAACTGGACCTAGAGCTGGATATGGTTTTGTCAGAAAAACCGCAAAAATTCAAACTTTGAATTTCAACCTTCCAATAGGATAGGAATATGCGCCTTGATGAACTGATCAAACTGGTATATTCAGGATTTGAAAACTGCAAAGTTTCACTCCTCAATTTTTCCTTTGAAACTTTTGGATTCACTGGACGTGACCCTAAACTGGGGTTTGATGAAGCCCGCTCTTCTGCCCAATCAAAATGTTTGATCCAAAGCTCTAAGCTTCTATTTTTCCGAGGAGCTTCCAGCCGTGGTCACAGATTTCAAAAATTCCCATTTTTATAGAAGCCCTAATTTTCCACTTTTCTGATCAAAGTCCCGAACTAGGGTCTAATCAAGCCCGGCCTTCTACCCAGCCAAAAATTCTGATATTGGTCTCTAAATTTCTATTTTGATGAGTAGCATCCAGCCGTGGTCTCCGATTACAAAAATTCCAACTTTCTTCAAAGCCCTAAATTCCGGAAGCCATGAATGAAGGTACCAAAAAAATAATTCTGTTTTGACAGAAATATGTACCTGATTGTTTCTGGTGTAACTCCGAAATTTTTGATCCACAGGGTCTGAAAAAGTTTTCTGAGATAGCCTGACCTGTTAGCTTTCCATCCTCATAGGTCTGACCTCAATTGGATGTTCTGAGAGAGAGTTATGCCAAATGTCGCAACGTGACCTGTTTTGGGAAAATACAGGAGAGCGAACTTGTACGGCGTGCCACGTGTCACTCTTTGACCTTCGGCCTCTGAAAAAGTTTTCTGAGATAGCTCGGCCTGTTATATTTCCATCCTGACAGGTCTGACCTCAATTGGATTCTCTGAGAGAGATATATGCCAAGTGTCGCAACGTGACCTGTTTATGGGATAATACAGGAGAGCGAACTTGTACGGCGTGCCACGTGTCACTGTTTGACCTTCGGCCTCTGAAAATTTTTTCTGAGATAGCTCGGCCTGTTTAATACCTGTCACTTTTCACGAAATTTCATTTGGAGCTTCCTAGCCCAAGTTATGACCTTTTTCCCAAGGTCACCTGATTTTGACTCAGATCTGGAAGAGGCAGAAACCCTATATTGTATAGATCATAAATCACAAAGTACAACGAATTAGAGGTTGTCCTTTGGACACAAGGTACCTGGAGATTTTAGCTTCGACCTGTGACAATTTCAGATCCGAAACCTTCGCCAAAACGGATTTATAGCGAAAGTGCTACGACGACTGGTTTTTACTATATCAAGCCCTAGCATCGTAAATGCAACAAGTGTCATACATGCCATATCATGCCTTCTTTCAGGCTAGCTCTGATACCATGTTAAATTTTCAGAATTTACTTCAATATGATCTAGGATCTTAACTGAGAGAACAACATGTACAGCATATCTACAGCATATCAATCATGGAGACAATAATGCAAGCACACAAGAGACACAAAGATTTACTTGGGGAAAACCATAAAGGTGAAAAACCCCAATAACTTCCTCAGAGATAGATAGAGCAATGATACAACCAACCAATAGAGATAGCCATAACCTAGCAGCAATCCTCCTCCTCCATAAGTGCGCCTCTCCTCCTTGAGAGCATGTGTGAGAAGTGAGTGAGTAAATAGAGTGCCTCCCGCACTCTATTTATACTTGACTTGACTTGCCTTTTTACCTAACTCATGTCGGCTCGAACTTAACCACATAACATAATGCTGAGTGGGCCGACCCCCAATAGGGTGGTCTAATAACCCTTTGACCCACATGGCCGACCCCCAATAGGGTGGTCTAATAACCCTTTGACCCACATGACTTATACAGGGCCGACCCCAAACAAGGTGGTCTAATAACCCCTCAAGTATAAGTTACGACACTTACAATATAAATGACGACACTTCCTTATAGAGGAATAATACCATCTCTATAGGAATACAATATACATATATGTGAAATACATTCCGAAGTTACATATACATCAACACTGCCTACCTTAATAAATCAATTGAAGATACAACAGCAACCAGAATCTAAAGCTTGAACTCTAACTGATAATTACTGGAAATCCTAGAAATCATAAACAACTGAAAGATATTGGAACTGAGCTTGGCTGTTACAGCTGATTCAAACACACATGCATTAACTGAATTATCCTACGCAGTCAACTGTCACACCAATCTGCTACAGCTATTCAAGATGCAATCGTGAACTACCAAAAGGAAAGCTAATCTCTGTTGCAGCTAACAGTAACATCTGCAATGATTCCACACCACACAACATAAAGAAAACTAAATTACCCTACCTACTTAAACCGGCTATCTCTGTGAGAAGGCAGGCCCTGGCCTTCTAACAGAGACGTCGAGAATCACAACAAATTAAGACATAGAAATGAAGAACTTTGCTCTCATATTAGTGATGGAAATTGATAGTATCAGTGCTCTGTTACAGCGAATGCAAAATAGTAATTGTCCAACCCCATGCTATAAGAGCCTTTTCATATTTATACATTGAAAGTACAGATCACGATCCATTAAAATCGTGCAGCAATGAAGATCTACGATCTTCAAGCTGCGGAGTTACAACTAAATGTTACAACCGTATTAAACAAGGCTGTTACTCATGAAGGAGCTGTTACTCCAGTAATCAATGGATCAATAGATTTAGCAAGCTGGAATGTGATCCGTCTGTTGCAGGTGGGTTTTGTTTCAGTGGAGGCCTGTTACAGATTCTCGTCGCTGTCCCTTGGATTTATGAGGAATCGGGATTTGAAGAGTAACAGCTGGTGCCATTCGGCTGATACACCTACGCTTTAGGCCTTGACTAAATGAAATCACACATATTAGCATAAACCAAGGACTAGGATCTAGAACCTTAAAAATCTTAAGGATAAAATAAATAAAGCAATAACGAATCATACCTATCAATATCATTGGTTGATCTGGAGAAAAGGCATAGGTATAGCTTATGAAAATAGGATGTAATCAGGGCAAAATGATGAAATAAAGATGGCCAAAAAGGGGCATTTCCTGAACCCAATAGTGGTGTTTGGAGAAAATTGAAACAATCTAGCTAGTTTTTGAAACTTTTCCTAGTGTGCCTTCTTTTTTTCAAAGACGTACATTACAAATTCCATCCATATATTTACCTTCCAAGTTTTGAAGAATGATCAATAAAAGGCCCAAACCATAAATGATCAAACTTAGCATGTTTAGATTTCTCCTCTCTTCTTGCATCCCTGTGATGCACCTGCAACAATTAATTAATAACAATATGCGAAATAGTCGAAATGACAGAACTCAGAATCACTTTTATATTTATCACAGACCACTTCGAGGGGGAAACCTCCTATGAGAAAGCTCAATACAAATAACTTCACGGTGCCTTCATAGGTCTCAACACACACTTATATACTAAGTCTAGGCACCAATACTATGGGTCAAAACCATGGGCCACTACAAACTATGGATCAACAATACTACAGGCAACTTACAAAGCATATGCGCCAACAACAATAACATAAACTATTGATCAAAAAATACTACGGGATGACTTACAAAGCATATGCGTCCAACAACAATATACTAACAAAGTAAAGACATGGGTTCCTAACAATCCCATCTCAAAACAAGATCTCCAACTTGAAAACTATCTTCTTTAGATATTTTATAAAAAATAATCATGACCTTATCCTAATAAGATCGAGTTTTTTCACCCAATGATTATATGACTTGCTAAACTTCAATCAGCTAAGAGATTCTCCTCTGAACATCATTAAGTTCCTCTATTTCATCCCGCAAAAATTTCATGACATGCAAACCAAGTTGAATAGGAAATATTGCATCCATACCATATACCAACTGGAATGGGGAAGTTCCAATAGAATTCTTATTGCCGCTCCCTTCAATCCACAATGCATACTTGATCCTTGAATCCCACGCCTTCTTATTTACTGTCAACAACTTCTTAATGATCATGATCAAACTCTTATTAGAAGACTCAGCCAATCCATTACCTTGTGGGTAATATGGAGTAGAATGACCCAAAAGAATATTATAATTATGAAATAAATTGACCATTGTAGTAGATGTAAATGCAATAGCTTTATTTGTTATTATCTTTCTTGGGCATCCAAATATAGATAACATGTTTTCTTCTAAGAAATTCATGATCACTTTATTTGTTGCAGTTCTAGTAGGGGTGGCTTCTATATACTTAGTAAAGAAGTATGTAGCTGTCAATATCCACCTACGTTGACCACTTGAAGGAGGATGGATTTCTCCAATGAAGTCCAAACTCCACTATTGAAAGAGACCATTGTTGGAAATCTTATTAATACTAAAAGGGGGTTGAATCAATATTATGTACAGTTATGAATAATTTTCACTTTTACCAAATTCAAACAGTATTTATATAATGCATTCACCATAAAAAATGTCATTCATCATATGCATAAGACATAGAACAAAAATATTTGACATGGAAACCCAAATCGGAGAAAACCACAGAATGATTTCTTATATAATAACTATTACATTCATGGGAAGCACCAACTTCCAAAGTTCTCCAGCACCAACTGGAAGGAGGATCCAACCCCTTGTTTTACAGGATACAACTTGAAGGAAGCATAAACTCCCTAATTTACTAGCACCAATTGGAAGGAGGCCCTAGTCCCATGGATTTATAGGCTCTAACCTGAAGGAAACACCGACTAATGAATTTTGGTTGTCATTGATGTCAACTAATGTAAAAAAGGATTCAATATTCCTATGCCAGTTTGAAGAAGTATATGAAAGATACTTTGAAGAAGTCTATGGATGCCATCATGAAGAAGTATATACAAGAAGTTTGAAGAAATACATGGAATCCAGTCTAAAGAAGTATATCCAGAGGTACATCAAGCATATCCAGTTTGAATAAGTACATAAGGAACACATCCAGTACATGTGGTACATGTGTAGGTCTTAATTCTACCTAGTCATAGTCCTACAGGGTAAAAACCAAAGAATTGGTTGGACAAAATTTTGGGAGTGCACAAGCAAACCGAAAAGTTGATTGGACAAGTTTCAAGAGTGTGCAAGCAGCTTGGAACAAGAAGTGGTTGAATGAGGAATAAAATCCCAAAAGCGTGCAAGACTCACCAATTAGAAGAAGATTTTAGTTGTTGAAGCATGCACACATACAAAGAAGGGTGTTTTGGTTGAAGATGTCAAGTGTGCAAGTCCCACAAGAAATGAAACATCAAGGGCACAATGTTGAAGTATAAAACTAAGATAGAGGTTTCCAGTGTAGACCCAGGTACTTCACGGTTCAAGGAACCAACAAAACCCCTATTCATCAGCCCTTTCCGCAATAGATTGCGCACAGCCTGAGGTCTCACCCGAGGCGAAGCTGAGGGGGTGGTTGCAGAATCAAGTTTCCACAACCTAGTGATGCGAGAGTATAAGTGACTGATGAGCGACGCAACACTATACGAGCTGTTGCTGACCGACAACTGCGCGAATTCTCTACTTCGCATCGGATACTTTGACAAGTAGAGGTGCTTGCGCAACCAACACATCCAAGGACTGTGCGGTATGTAACTACTTCGTGCATTATGACAATAAGCTACCAACAACTTACCTCGCAACAACTCTCAATGGTTCAGTGCGTCAACTAGACCTCACATCTACTCAAGACTTGTTTGACTTCATTCAAAGACTTGACGATCTTTATCCATTCATGACACTTAGCTTATTGATGTTATGGTGCATGCAAATAAATAAAATATACAAAACTGCATGCTCCAACGCTGCGCTTCAATTCAGTGTTCAACTATGTGACTATCCAACATATTCATACATTCAAGTGCTCAGAAGTGCTGAATACATAACATTCATCCACACATGTATTACTTAACATATTATTCCCATCAGGGAATAATATAAAAGCAGTCACATAACAGATAACTGTGGTATTTAAACATCCATGCTAAGCAAAAAGAACAGTTGCAAACACAAACAATCGCATAACACAGAATTTAACGTGGTTCACCCCCCGAATGGAGGCTACATCCACAAGAACGGTTGTTAATATTTATCTTTTTGGGAAGGGTACAACCATTCTTAGTCTGTGCACTCAGCTGCAGACTCTCTTCTCTCTCAGATGGGTCTCTACGCACTCAACTATAGACCCTTTACAATAGCTTCAAAACTCAAAAGATGTTAACAATGCTAAAAAATGATTAGCTCTACGAGAGATTAACCCTTTCCCATACAAAATGCCCTTATTTATAGATCATTCCCATGGGTCGTGTCTTTACAATCCATAGGCTGAAACCCTAAGGTTTTCAAAACTGGTGTGGCTAACTGCCACCCTAATGATCGCCATCAGCAGCCTGCTCCACCTGCTCCAGTTGGGCCACTCGTGGCTCACACACTCGTCTGACAGCCATAGTCACCAAACAATTGTAATTGCATGATGGCCTATCCCTTTCCACTCCTTCCACCTTCCTGTCGCCATTGGCATAATGGCCTAGCTTCTCAACTTCTTTCCACCACTCTCTCGAACAGGTCGCTTTCCTCTACCTTCTACTTGTTCCTTACCCAAAATAGGTCATGTCCTCATCTGACCTTTACCTGTACTGCATTCCAAAAATAGCTCATGCATTGTTCTGTGCACCAATCTACTGTGCAACCATGCCTTGGCCATTGCCGTCGTGCGACATGCGCAATTTCCCAAAAACTGCCTGTAGCTTGTGTAGCTAGGGTTTTCGCCCTACTAAGGAGAAGGGCCTCCTTAGTAGTAGTTCAATAAATAGTAAATTAAAGCAGTAAAAAAGTATGAAATTTAACCTAGCATGAGCATTAACAGAAATAAAAAGACATGACAATATGATAAAGATTTTCTTTTGTATTAAATTTACCTCAAGTGTTGAGGTTGGTGGAGCTCTTGCAGTAGTCTAGGAGGGCTGCTTCCGTGCTCCAATGTGTTCCTTCTCATTCTCCAAAATGTTTGGATGATGGGCCAAAAGGGGCACTCAAGTGGGAAAAATAGCTCAAATGGAGAGCTAGGGTTTCAAGAGTGATTTTTGGCAACGTGAGGATAGGGAAGATTGTGGATGTGGAATGGGGAGCCTCCATCATCCATTTATAGGTTTTTTAGTGGTGGAGTGTTGACCCATGGTTTTGGGCACCATATGGTTTAGGTCAATTGTATAGGGTTTTTGCTTCTTTTTTCCCTCTTTTTCCTCTTTTTTATATTTTCCCTTTTTAGAGGGTTTTTGTTATTTTTGGAGGAAATTTAAATTATTTTGGGGAAAAAAGGGGGGTTTTGGCCTTTTGGAGGCTTTTTAATAGTTTTTAAAGGTTTTGGAGGCAAATATGCTAGGAAATATAGACAGATGAGTCATGTATTGAGCGAGATGAGATGGTGAGCGCTTTTTGGGTGTTAACAGCTTGTCGCCACATGTAATGAGCACTCTTCAACACTTGTGCAAAATCTCAACTTGGACCCCATCCAATAGGCCCCTAAAACTCACCTGTGGCTCGTCCCGAGCCACTGTCAGTTTCGGACGAGGGTGTTGTGCCCTCTGGTGTGCCTATGTTCGAAGCAAAATTTTGCAGAGTAATTGCTAACTCTGCGACCATATCCATTTCCTTCGTCTCAAATTCTCGCAGCGTCTCTAGAGTGGCCTATGAGACCATTTCTCTGGCCACCTGCTCTTTCATTGTGCCTTCTATCGTCTGAAGTTCTACGAACTTCTCATCGAATTGTTGTATAAGTTCAAGGCTTTCCTATTCAATGGGCTGCAAGCTGTCAGATGTAGCAGCCTCTTTCTCCCTTAGCATGACCAATTCTTTCTGTAGGTCCTTGATTTCATTATACCTTTGTATTTTCTCCCTAGCCGGTGCAGTCTTTAATTCTTCATTTGCGGTTTCTACCTATTGCTGTGTCCTCTGCAGATCCTCCTTGATATTTTGCAGCACAAGATCTTCATTTAACCCCAACACAATTTTATTCACTCCTTCGAGTAAATCCTGGCACTTTGTCACTTGCGACGAAATGTTCTCCAAGGTTGTTGTTACTTCCTCAGCTGGAGTGACGCACTGATCTGATGGGATAATTGGGTGCCTTGCCTCCAGCTCTGCAATATTCCCTCTGTAGGAAGTCTCCAATCTATGTCATTTCTGATGTGAGGGATTCTACCTTGGCCCCAATTTTATTTATGGTATCCTCTACATCCTCTTCTTCAACGCATTCCTCAATACTTGCGTAGACCACTGAAATTGTTTCTTTCAGTTTGCGGTCTTTTTCCCTAGCCTCACTCAGCTCTTGCAGATTGCGAGCTGATTCCTGCTTTAGCTGATTGATGACTTCATCCAACGTTGCACTTTGATCGTTTTAGGTCAGGCCTCTCTCATGAATTTCTACAACAACCTACGTGTGTAATTCATTTAGGTCCTCTAGTGATAAGGACCCAATGTTCAAGCTAAAACGTGTCACATCCCTTACAGCGTCACACACACGATCGTTTGGAAAGATGAAGTGTGCGGGTTCTATATGCGCAACCCTGGGGTAGGGGCCTACTGCATGGGGAGGCTGTTTCTGTGCACTTGCTCCTCCTACCTTTCCTTCAGAATCTGACGACTGATTGCCCAAACTCAACTGGGTGACCATCGTTTTGACCGTTTCCATAGTTTGGATTAGGTCCATTTGTAATTATTCCTGCCTGGATTCCTAATCTACGCGGGTCTCTTCCCAGGCTTCCTATACCTTGGTGGCAATTGTCTCGTAGTCATCTGGATGGAGCTGCGGGTTGAACTTTGGCTTCTCAGCCGTTTGCTTCTTGCACTGGCCTCTTGAGTCTGAATGGCCTTCAGTAGCCTTTCTTTTGCACTCTACCGACTCCTCGGCCTCATCTTGAGCAGGGTTCTTTTCTTCAACAATGGGAGTACCCTCAGGTAACCCCCCTTCTTCTTTTCCTTTCCTACTGCTGCGTCTTCACTATCTCCTTCAGTATCTTCTTCATCTAAAATTTTTATGTTGATCTTGGTCGTCGAGATGGGTGGGATGTTCTGCTCGTAATCAGATGCATCGTCTCGCGAGGAGGGAACTTTCCAGTCGTCATCCCAATGCTCCATCATTGCATCGATTGTGTCCTCATCCAGGTGATAAAAAATTGGATGCCATAATCCTTCCTCTGCGTCAACCCTTGGTTGAATGTGTGATTGATGTCTTCTCACGCTAAACCTCATGATGCATGTATACTTGTCGGTTAGCGGTTGGGAAATGCGTGGCGTTGCCATAATCACTTCGTGCAATTGGTGATAATATACATAAAATACTTCATTCGTATGCCGTTTCCTTAAAACCTTCGAGCTCACCCATAGGTTAGTAAAATGTGTTCCACAACCATGCCCTGCAAAGGTTGGAACCCCTTGATACCCTTCTAGCTCTTTCCAGCCTACAAAGGCTATCAATATGAGCAGCCAGCTAAAATGGAATGGTGTTCCATTATCCTGAGTTTCTTCAACATTTGCTAGAAACTCGTTCAGTAAGAAATGGCACCAATTGTAATGTCTTTCGCGCAATACATTAGATGCTTCCTTGATTGCAACCACGGGTACCTTAGGCGGTCTACATTTATGCAAAAGCTGCGACCGCGGGTACCTCAGGTGGTCTACATTTACGCAAAAGCTTTCCTGGAAGAAACTAGGTAGTAAAATTTGTGGGGCGGTCATTGATATCGGCGGTTGGGAACCAATGTCCCTTCCACACTACACCGAATTCTTTTGCTACTTCAGTGCTCAGATTTCTATCTTGTGCCCTCTTTATGATTAGGTCAGCAGGGTCTTCTCCTCTCTTGTTCAGGCCTATGATATGATGTATCATATAAATGCTAATATCAATGCGGGTATCGAGCCATAAGAATCCTTCATGTAGGCAAGTGAGTAAGGTGCACACTACTGCGGAAAACTAGGGACTCTTAGTAAAGTGTGGCATTTGCAGTAAGTTCAACAAGCCTGATGGCCGGATGGCCTTTAGCCAATATTGGACTTCCAGTCTGTCGGCGTCAGTCTGTGCGTCCGTTTCCCGGTTGATATATCTATCAGGTCTAAATTGCGGGTAAGTCTTCGGTGTTACTAACGTATTTTCAAGCAAGTCCAGGTCATCCAGCTTGCAACTTGGTACGCCACCCATCAAATTCTCCTCAATCTTCACCCTGGTAGAAATAGTGGGCATCAGGATTTCGTACTTAAAATTATTTTCTATGTGGACTAGTGGAGCATCCAGCTTCCGTGGAGGGATGTAGTCGGGCACTGGATAAATAGGTAGGTTCTAAGCCAAGGCCGACTACTGCAATGGTACTTCGGACCCCCCTGCTCTGAAGCTGGGTCTTTTCCCTTCCTTCTTCCTGCAGCCTGCCTTGCTGAACTCCGGGATGCACTTGTCTTTGTCTCTGTCATTGCTGCTGGAATCCCTAGCTCAAATAACCAGGAGATATCCGCCAACTCAACCTATTCACTCATACAATGCTTTGATCGCTCGGCTCTGAAGCAGTTCAGTGCCTCATAAGGATGGTTAAGTGGCTGAGTGAGGCCTATTTATAGCCTTAGTTGTGCTGCAACATGGTCGTCACTGGTTTGTGAGGCACTTAATGCCATATTAATGTCCAACTCTTTCCTAAGATCTCGGTTGTGCCACTCGATCCTCATCATTAGGCCAGATCTGCTTCCTTAAATGGCAAAAGGTTTCTTGGCAAGCCAGCTTGTCAACTCCATCGAATCAACATTAATGGATCAACCTGCCAATCGGATTTTGATGCTAAACTGGTCACTTTGGCCTTTATTGTGTTGCAAATTGTCACATTCTCCCTTAAATTTGAACTTTACCAATGCCGCCAAATTGGTTAACGACCCACTAACTAGCTGACAGATGTCATGGTAACAGTTTCTGTCATAATGTGCTAGTGGTCTAACAGGATTTTTACTTCAGGATGCGCATTTGGTGTGGTCTTCTGCGTGACTACCGTTCCATCTTTTTTGCGCGATTAGTATCTGGACTTGCCCTCCTACGCAGCTAGTTTCTTTGTTTTTCTTGTTTTTTTTTTTTGCGCGCGCAACTTCAGCAGTGTTGCGTGGTATGCTTCCATGAATCATACAGAACTCTACACAGCTGAACTATTGTGGTAAAGCTTTAGTCTTCTACCATTTATCATACTTGGCAAGGTATCTCCGGATAATGTAGCTAACTGGACTACGCCACCATTAGTAACATGCATTACAGTATATGGGCCAAGCCAATGCATCTTAAACTTTCCAGGAAATTTCATGAATTTGCTATCATATAGGAGGAAAAGATCACCTACTTGGAAAGACTTATTCTTGATGTGGCGATCATGCCATGCTTTTTCGCGCTCTTTCTATACTTGTTGGTGGAAGCCTGCGGCGAAGCGATCTTTCTCTACCCCAACCAAGTGTAGGAGCCTTTCTTCTAGCGCTGCTCAGTCTTCCATGCCTGTAAATGTAGCTATGTGCAAGCTGGGAATGATCCATTGGAATTATAGCTTCTTGTCCATAGGCCAACCTGAAAGGTGTATGGCCAGTCAGTTTCTTGCATGTAGTCCTGTATGCCCATAATACAGATGGAATGCGCAAGTCCTAATCGTCCTGATTGATGTTGCATATCTTGGTTAGCGCATTGTCCAGCACTTTGTTAAATTCTTCAACAGTTCCATTTTCTTGTGGATGATAAGGCGTGCTGCGCTGATGATGAACGTGGAACTCTTCGGTCAAAGCCTCAATGGTCTTATTCAGAAAATGAGTGCCTTGATCACTCATCAATATCTTCGGGCATCCAAACCTTGTAAGGATATTTTCATATATAAACTCTGTGGCTATAGCTGCGCTACAGTCTTTTGCTAGCTTTGCTTCTGCCCATGCGGTGAGGTAATCGGTAGCAGTAATAATATACCTCGTACCAGTTCTTTTTCCTTAATGGGTTAATAGGACCCACAAAGTCAATGGCCCATTTCTCAAAGGCCTGCAATGTCAACTATGGATGTAATGGAATTTCATCTCTGCATGATGGCTTTGTTGTCCTTTGACAAACATCACAATTTTGGAAATGTTCCTTTGAATCTTTATGAAATGTAGGTCACCATAGCCCTGCATGCAATATCTTCTGCGCAGTAGCTCTACCTGCATAATGGCCTCCTGCGACTCCTGAATGTGCATCAACCAATATGAATGGTTTCCCATGCTCTAATACACATCTGCGTAGTACTTCATCCGGTTCCAATTTATATAACTGACCTACAATTCTAGTGAATTCTACTACACGCACTACCAACTGCTTCTTTTGCTGTGTAGTGAACTCCTGAGGTGCCATCCCTATAGTTAGGAAATCAATGATATCCTGATAGTAATCATCAGCAACCTGTATGGCGAACAACTGCGCATCACGTGTTAGTTTTTTCATAAATTACAATATGATCTAGGATCTTAACTGAGATAATAACATGTACAGCATATCTACAACATATCAATCATGGACACAATAATACAAGCACACAAGAGACACAGAGTTTCACCGGGGAAAACCAAGAAGGTGAAAAATCCCACAACTTCCTTAGAGATAGATAGAGCAATGATACAACCAAAGTACAAGAGATAGTCTTCTCCTAGAAGCTGATCCTCCTCCTCACATGTGCGCCACTTTCGGAGTGATGGAAGAGTGAGTAATGAGATGAACAAATAGAGATCTCCCGATCTCTATTTATACTTGTCCTGTCCTACCCAATAAACTAATAGGGCCAACTTGTCTAACTCAGTCTAATAACCCATGGTTACATTAATCTAGGCCGACGCCACACTTGGTGGTCCAATAACCCTTTTACCCACATGACTCATACAGGGCCGACCCCATCAAGGTGGTCTAATAACCCATCAAGTATAAGTTACGACACTTACAATATAAATGACGACACTTCCGTATAGAGGAATAATAACATCTCTATAGGAATACAATATAACTTGGGTGAAATACATTCCGAAGTTACATATACATCAACACTCCCTCTTAACTAGGAAGGTATTTCTCGACACAGATCTGCTAGCACAAGTCTTCTTCTCTGGATCATCGTCATCGAATCATCGTCATCGTCACTGCTGCTGCTATCTCAATCAATCTCCGATCTACTCGTCATAGGAAGTTCTACAAAGCCAGTCCTTTTTCATACTGGATGTAGGCCCACCACCTGCAGGTCTTCATCATCATTGGCCATACTGTGGAATCCTCAGGACTTATTACGTGCATCACAATGCCTTGAAAGAGTATCCCAGGACCATTTATGTGCCAAAGCACGACCGACAAGATCTGCCAGGTCCACTTACATGTGACTTTCACAAAACCTTAAAAGAGTGTCTTGCAAAGCAAGATCTCTAAAGAGCATCTGAGGCCTTTTTCATCTTGTCCAGATCTCCAGGACTTATTACATGTGACCCTTACCACAATGCCTCGAAAGAGCATCCCATGACTTATTACGGGCACACAACCCAACCTATCAGATCTCCCAGGTCTACTTACATGTGGTCATGGAAATGCCTCGAAAGAGAATCCCAGGAATTATTACGAGCACACAGCCTAGCCTATCGGATCTCCTAGATCTACTTACATGCCATAGGACAATGCCTCGAAAGAGCATCCCAAGCTATTACAAGCACACAACTCTACCTATCGGATCTCCCAGGTCTACTTATATGCTCATCTACACAACTTGTCCACGGCCACAGAGTATCAACCTGATACTCACCATACATTATCCTGATGTACATCATCACATGATCAACCTGATCATCATCATTGCAGCCTCCTGATGCATGTCATCTGGAGCAACATCCTGAAGGTCATCATCCATGATCAACCTGATCATATAATGGATCCACCTAATGCATACCAAGTATCTACCTGATACATATCATCATACATGATCCACCTGATCATACAATGTATCTACCTGATACATAGACAGATACATGATCCACCTGATCATACAATGTATCCACTTGATATATATCAACATACATGATCTACCTGATCATACAACATATCCACCTGATATATATCAACATACATGATCTACCTAATCATACAACGTATCCACCTGATGCATATACAAATACATGGTCCAAGCATCAAACATGATGCATATACATATACATGATCCAACTGATCATAACAAGCATCCAACATGATGCATATACATATACATGATCCAACTGATCTTAACAATCATCCAACATGATGCATATACATATACATGATACAACCGATCATACCAAGCATCCAACATGATGCATATACATAGCAGTAACTGGTGCATTGTCTTGATGCTCATCATCCAACGCTTACATCCACAACCATGGAAGGATCCTCCTCTCACCATGCTAGGAATGGCTCCTGCAAATGTGTCCATCACTTCTTCCTTGAAGTGTCATCAATATGAAGATCACCAAGCCTCTCTTTGAAGTACTTGAACTTCACTGTGGCTAATGGATTTGTCAGCACATCTGTAACCCGCTCATTGTTGAAATATTGTAACTTCAAAGAATATTATATTTGTATATTATTTATTCCGGAGATGTTCCATACCTCCGATGTGATTATACTATAAATCCGGAGATGTTTATTCCTCCGAGTTGGGTGTGGTAACTAGGGTTATTAGACCCACCATGTGGGGGTCGGCCCAGTCAGTTATAATGGGGTATTTAACCTAATGGTTAAATACGAGCCTACATGTACTTGTGTAAAATACATATCAGAGTAGTGTATAAATAGAGGAGGTGTGTTCCTCATTTGACACACTCACTCACTTGAGGATAGCGCACTTGTGGAGGAGGAGATCATGTCTCAGGGTTTCATCTTTGTATATTGCTGGTCATCTATATTGAGGAAGCTTTGCTGGGTTTTCTACCCCATGAGGGTTTCCCAGGATAAATCTCTGTCTCTTGTGTTTATGCTGTGCTTGTTGTTTCTTCAGTGATCCTGTATATGCTATTATTGTGAAATGGAATGTAATGCTGCTATTTTCTGTCTTAGCATATTGAATTTTAACATGGTATCAGAGCTAACCTGAAGGAAGACAAGGTATGGCACTAAAGACACTTGCTTTACTTACGACAATTTGAAGGTTAGGGTTTTACATAGAAAAAACCAGTCATCATAGCACTTTCGCTATAAATCCGTTTTGGCAAAGTTTCAGGATCTGAAATTGTTACAGGACGAAGATAAAATCTCCAGGTACCTTGTGTCCAAAGGACGACCTCTAATTCGTTGTACTTTGTGATTTATGATCTGTACAATATAGGGTTTCTGCCTCTTCCAGATCTGAGTCAAAATCAGGTGACCTTGGGAAAAAGGTCATATCTTGGGCTAGGAAGCTCCAAATGAAATTTAGTAAAATGTGACAGGTAGTAAACAGTATTTACTATCTCAGAAAACGTTTTCAGAGGCCGAAGTTGAACCAGTGACACGTGGCACTCCGTACAAGTTCACCCTCCTGTATTATCCCATAAACAGGTCATGTTGCGACACTTGGCATAACTCTCTCTCAGAGAGTCCAATTGAGGTCATACCTGTTAGGATGGAAATATAACAGGCTGAGATACCTCAGAAAATTTTTTCAGAGGCCGAAGTTCAAACAGTGACACGTGGCACGCCGTACAAGTTCGCTCTTCTGTTTTATCCCAAAACAGGTCACGTTGCGACATTTGACATAACTCTCTCTCAGAGAATCCAATTGAGTTCAGACCTGTCAGGATGGAAAGATAACAGGTCAGGCTATCTCAGAAAACTTTTTCAGACCCTGTGGATTGAAAAGTTTGGAGTTACACTAGAAACAATCAGGTACATATTTCTGTCAAAACATAATTATTTTTGAATACCTTCATTCATGGCTTCCAGAATTTAGGGCTTTGAAGAAAGTTGGAATTTTTGTAAATGGAGACCACGGCTGAATGCTACTCATAAAAATAGAAATTTAGAGACCAAGATCAGATTTTTTGGTTGGGCAGAAGGTCGGGCTTGATCAAACCCTAGTTCGGGACTTTGATAAAAAAAGTGGAAAATTAGGGCTTCTGTAAAAATGGGAATTTTTGAAATCTGTGACCATGGCTGGAAGCTCCTCAGAAAAATAGAAGCTTAGAGATTTGGATCAAACATTTTGATTGGGCAGAAGAGTGGGATTCACCAAACCCCAGTTCAGGGTCACGTCCAGTGAATCCGGAAGTTTCAAAGGCAAAATTGAGTAGTGAAACTTTGCAGTTTTCAAATTCTGAATATATCAGTTTGATCAGCTCATCAAGGCGCATATTTATATCCTTTCGGAAGTTTGAAATTCAAAGTTTGAATTTTTGGGGTTTCTCTGACAAACCCATATCCAGCTCCAGGTCCAGTTCTTGCAAATCAAGTGGATAGGGTTAATCCTAGAAGAAGATGGATTGGTCACCTGCATAAGTGAAGGAGTTACTGTTTCAGAGGGAGATGAGGCTAAGGCTTTACATAAGGAGATTACAAGCGATCTCGACAGGTATGACTCATCGAGGTATGTTTTGAGATTTGTTCATGATTAAGTTTATGGTATGTTTGTCTTCATGTTATTACGGTTAGTACAATCTTGATTTTAGATTTGTTGTATCACCTTAACAAAATTATGAATGCATGATAGAAGATATTCATTGGTTAGGGTGTTGACACTTATGATTGTACTAATGCATTATGATGTTGTGTGAGGTTGATGTTGTCTACTAACAAGATACAGGTACATCACAAAAGACAAATCAGGCTCCATGACCATGAAAACATGAAAACAAAGACTCATCCATAATCTTTGTTCTACTTATGAGGTATGTATGACTTTGTTATATTATGCTTAACCTATGAGACATGCAGGTTCTAGCTCAGGATCTCTAAATCATTGAAGAGATTGTTTAGGTATGTTGTACATAACCAAGTAGGTATACTAATCCAGGTATGTTTCCCATGAATCTTACCTTGTGTTAGGATCCCTTATATAAGTATACTTGGAATGATTGGTTATGCTTATTCATAAAGTTAGTAATCAAGGGATTATGCATATTATATCTTTTATCTTGATTGATGATATGCATGAGTAAAAGAAGACTTCCTTGAAATCTTGAATACTAATGTTTATTAACTATAATCATGACTATACATTTTCAAGATTATTTAGTACTATAATGTTTTGATAGCATTTAGAATATACTAATGAGTGTATGTTTGTGTATGAGATCATGAGGATGACTCTTGAGCATGCACAGTGGTACAGAATGAATAGAAGTTCAAAAGACATACAGAAGATCAAGCGGGAGGCAGCCACACAAACATAAAAGATAAGTATTTGAGTTGTTATTTGAAATAGTAATGATATTGCCTGTAATAGGTTGTATGCATATTTGTATTCCTATAATATATCATGCTGAGTGTAAATATTCATAGAACATTGAACAGTATACTACTAATATGCATATGATTGGTAAGTTGGACAAACATTCCATTGTTGCTTGTCTAGAATGAAACCTCTTTGCTGACATGCTGAGAGTTGTGCACACTCTCGATAGTATGTTCTGGTAGAGATGGAAGGCATCTAGATAGCCACTGTATGCATACAGGATATGGGAAAGTGTTGTGCCAAAGTATTGGTCAAAATAGTTGCATCACTATGTAAATGATATCTGTATACATAATAGGTTATCATGTCAATATGATTTGATGATTATGAAGTATTACTAATCATGTACTTAATTTTGATTTGTAGGAAAGGTCATGAAGAATGATGGACACCGTACAAGTGGTGGATGTTCAAACAAGAAGATTTACAAATCAAACAAAATATAGAAGGCTCATGGCTAGAAGATTCTCTTAGAAAGGGGAAGAGAATCACGACAAGATGTTTGCTCCAAGTATGGTGTAATTAAAGAAGAAGTGTGAATCAGGTTCTGTATAGGTACCTAGGATCGATAATAAATTGATAAGCTTAATGATCACCATGGGTGATGTGGATCTCAACCTTTGCTACAAGGTTGAATATGATTTCTATACACAAATGACATGGATGCAAGAAGGAACTCACCACAGAGTTCGAATGATATTAAGGCTCATATTAGTAGACCCATCTAACGAGAGATGGCACAGATAGATATGCAGAAGATCATTCAATGCAGAAATGAAAAATGAAAGATCTCAAATTGACGCTTTACTTCCTAGGTCTGGAAGTATGGCAAGGCTCAGAAGGAATATTTCTCAACCAGGGAAAGTATGATGAGAAATATGACTTGAGGTGTTGGAATGGCCACTCTTATGGATTCCAACTTGAAGCTGTTAGGGGATAACTCATCAGAGTTAGTGGATATAACTCTGTACAGTCAAATTATTGGGTCATTGATGTTTCTAACATATACTAGATTAGATATATGCTTTGTTGTGAATACCTTGAGTCAGTATCTAGTGGAAACTAGATGTTTTCACCTGATAGTTGCAAAGCATGTGATGAGGCACCTAAAGGATACGATAGACTTTGATCTGTGCTATCTTGGAGATCATGACTTCAGAGAGGCTCCTCAGATGCTGATTGGGCAGAAAGTGTATCAGACAAGAAGAACACATCAAGAGGATGTTATTGTCTAGGATTAGCCATGATCTCGTGGTTTAGCTGGAAGCAGTCTAGTGTGGCTCTCAGCACAAGCAGAATATATGGCTATTTGCTCTGCTAGTTGTGAAGAAGTTTGGCTTCAGGATTGTTTGACTTAGAGATAGAACCAACTGTGATCCTATGTGACAAATAGAGTTGTATCAAGATGGCATAGAATCCAGTGTTCCATGATAAGTCAAAGATCATAGGGATCTAACAAGATATGACACAGAAAGGAACTATAAAGTTTGAATTCGTAACAGGTTACCGACATACTAACCAAGCCTCTGTCTCGAGTGAAATTTGAATACTTTCGAGACAAGCTTGGTGTAGCTCAAAAGGACCCTCCTCGAAAGGGGGAGTAGTATAGTCACTGATGATGAGATTGTCTCATCGAACAACAAGGTCGATGATGAGGTAACCTGTTCTCTACACCTAGATACTTAGAAATATTTAGATTTAGGACTCGTATACTTAGAATACTTAGTTTTACTTATACATGCTTTTGATGTTATATGTATTAGTAAGAATACATGCTTTTGATGATAGATGTATTGGTGAGAATACATGCTTTTGATGATAAGATGTATTGGTAAGAATACATACTTTTGATGACACATGTATTGATTAATGTACGTGTATGGTTGAGGATACTTGTACTTGTATTGATGAGAATACATGTGGGGATTGTATCATCCTTGAACACATGTTCTAAAGTGAGCCGTAGACGTATGGTCTCCGAGAATGAAGTCCTTAGTGGACAGTTGAGGGGATTGGATCATCCCTGGACTTTCAGTCCTAAAGAGAGCCGTAGACATGAGGTCTCCGAGAATGAAGTCCTTAGTGGACAATTGAGGGGATTGGATCATCCCTGGACTTTCAGTCCTAAAGAGAGCCGTAGACGTATTGTCTCCGAAAAGTGGGGATTGTATCATCCCCGGACTTAGGTCCCTGAATTGATCCGTAGATGTGAGGTCTCCGAGAAGTGGGGATTGTATCATCCCCGGACTTAGGTCCCTGAATTGATCCGTAGACGTGAGGTCTCCGAGAAGTGGGGATTGTATCATCCCCGGACTTAGGTCCCTGAATTGATCCATAGACGTGAGGTCTCCGAGAAGTGGGGATTGTATCATCCCCGGACTTAGGTTCCTGAATTGATCCGTAGACGTGAGGTCTCCGAGAAGTGGGGATTGTATCATCCCCGGACTTAGGTCCCTGAATTGATCCATAGACGTGAGGTCTCCGAGAAGTGGGGATTGTATCATCCCCGGACTTAGGTCCCTGAATTGATCCGTAGACGTGAGGTCTCCGAGAAGTGGGGATTGTATCATCCCCGGACTGCGGTCCCTGAATTGATCCGTAGACGTATGGTCTCTGAGAAAGTGATTTTTGATGTGGTTACTTGTATCGGTAGGATACTTGTATTGATGATGTGGTTACTTGTATCGGTAGGATACTTGTATTGATGATGTGGTTACTTGTATCGGTAGGATACTTGTATTGATGATGTGGTTACTTGTATCGGTAGGATACTAGTGTTGATGACGTGGTTACTTGTATCAGTATGGATACTTGTATTGATGATGTGGTTACTTGTATCGGTAGGATACATGTATTGATGACATGATTACTTGTATCAGTATGGATACTTGTATTGATGATATGTATACTTGTATTGGCATGAATACTTGTACTAATGATGTGGATACTTGTATTGTTATGGATACCTGTGTTGATGACGATGCTGACGATCGTGTGATGACGATACTGATGATCGTGTGATGACGATGCTGATGATCGTGTGATGACGATGCTGATGATCGTGTGATGACGATGCTGATGATCGTGAGATGACGATGCTGATGATCGTGTGATGACGATGCTGATGATCGTGTGATGACGATGATGATGATCGTGTGATGACGATGCTGATGATTGTGTGATGACGATGCTAATGATCGTGAGATGACGATACTGATGATCGTGAGGATCCAGATGTTGATGTTGTTGTAGTTGTTCGAGTGCTGCAGAAGATAAAGACTCAGTACTGAAGATGTTGATGTTCCAGTATTGAAGATGTTCCAGTAACTGCTTGAGTTACTGATGATGTTGAGAAAGCTTCCAATGATTTATAGATGTATCATGTATGATGTTGATGACTCCTTGCTCGTGCAGATACTGTTATAATATCCTTCTCGTTAAGGGGGAGTGTTGAAATATTGTAACTTCAAAGAATATTATATTTGTATATTATTTATTCCGGAGATGTTCCATACCTCCGATGTGATTATACTACAAATACGGAGATGTTTATTCCTCCGAGTTGGGTGTGGTAACTAGGGTTATTAGACCCACCATGTGGGAATCGGCCCAGTCAGTTATAATGGGGTATTTAACCTAATGGTTAAATACGAGCCTACATGTACTTGTGTAAAATACATATCAGAGTAGTGTATAAATAGAGGAGGTGTGTTCCTCATTTGACACACTCACTCACTTGAGGATAGCGCACTTGTGGAGGAGAGGTCTTCTATTATGGAGGAGGAGATCATGTCTCAGGGTTTCATCTTTGTATATTGCTGGTCATCTATATTGAGGAAGCTTTGCTGGGTTTTCTACCCCATGAGGGTTTCCCAGGATAAATCTCTGTCTCTTGTGTTTATGCTGTGCTTGTTGTTTCTTCAGTGATCCTGTATATGCTATTATTGTGAAATGGAATGTAATGCTGCTATTTTCTGTCTTAGCATATTGAATTTTAACACTCATATGTCGTAAGATACCAGAGCTTCATTGCTCCTCTCTGCACCATATCCCTGATATAGTGATATTTGATATCTATGTGCTTCGACTTGTCGTGGAACACCGGGTTCTTAGACAGTTTCACACAACTTTGGTTGTGACAAAAGATACCATTAGCCTCCAGCGGGAGATTAAATAACTCAGACAATAGCTTCCGGAGCCATACTGCCTCACAACTAGCTGAACATGCTGCAACATACTCAACCTTGGCTCTACTCAGTGCTACGAAGGATTGCTTTCTGCTAAACCAAGATATCACACCTGATACCATACTGAAGCAACACCCAGATGTGCTCTTCCTATCTGTAGCACTGCCTGCCCAGTCCGAATCAACATAACCCTGTAGGTTAAACTTTTGATTCACATCATACTTGAGCCCAAAATCAATTGTACCCTTCAGGTACCTCAGAATATGCTTTACAGCAACCAGGTGAACACCTCTGGGATCCGTCAGGAACTGTCTCAATGTGCTCACCACAAAGCAAATATTTGGTCTCGTGTTCGTCAGGTACATCAAGCACCCAATCATCTAACGATACACTGTGACATCAACCGGATCATATGAAGCATCACACAAAAGCTTCAGGTTCGATGCCATAGGTGTGGCCATGGCCTTACAGTCCATCATCCTGAACCTCTTTAGGATCTCTACTGCATACTTCCCTTTTCCAAGGAAGATTCCATCTGCACTCTACCACACCTCCATGCCTAGAAAATAGTGCATCATCCCCAAGTCCTTCATCTTGAACTCGGCAGCAAGCTTCCTCTTAGTTTCGGGAATCAACCCATCCTCACCTGTTACAAACAGATCATCCACATACAATAGTAGGGTAAATCCCAAACTGGATAGAAAGCTATCTATCCTACCATACCAAGTCCTAGGAGCTTGCTTCAAGCCATACAAGGCTTTCTTCAACCTGCACACATATGACTCCCTATCATATGTCTCAAAACCGAGTGGCTGCTGCACATACACTTCCTCTTCAACTACACCATTCAAGAAAGTTGTCTTGACATCCATCTGGTGTATCTTCCATTTCATCATTGTAGCCAGTGCAAGTACTGATATGATGGAAGTGTACCTGGCTACAGGAGCAAATGTCTCTTCATAGTCTATCCCATCTTTCTAGGAGAAGACACGAGATACAAATCTCACTTTGTATTTCTCTATGCTACCATCTGCAGCATGCTTGATCTTATAGATCCACTTGGAAGTCACAGCAGACTTCCCTTCAAGTCTTGGGACTGCATCCCAAACATCATTCTTCCTGATCGACTGGTACTCCTCGATGATGGCATTCTTCTCGAATCATGGGAACTTCAATATCTTTAATATCTTCAATAGATAACTTTGTTGCTGAACAAATGTTGTAGTCCTTCTTTTGTAGGTGATGCTATACGATCTTTCCTACAAAACAAGTTAAATTGCATGATTAGAAACATCTCATATTTTTCAGAACAAATTCTTACACAAAGAAATATGTCATACAGTCATGCAATTATCTTAGCCAATGCTTCAATACAACATTTATCCATATCCCGTAACTTTCTAGATTCCTTCGAATCTCTACCAGAACATTGTTAAGAGTGTGCACAACTCCCAACATGTCAGCAAAGAGGTTTCATTTTAGATAAGTAGAAATGGAATGTTGTACAATGCCATAGGCCACTTACCCATCACATGCATATTAGTAGTATACTGTTCATTAATGCAATTATTCTAATATGCATAATACACACCCTAAGTTTAGGAACATAAGCATATACATCATTGAACAATATTATTTAAACAAACAAATATGCAAGAAATGACAATTCAAATACTTATCTTTGTTTGGTTTGTAGGGTGGACTCCCTCTCAATATTTGCTTCCTTGCAGGAACTACTGGAGTGTGCTACCTCTTGATCTTTGTTTCCTGGATTACCTGTCATTGAACTTATATCCATCCTCGATCACTTATGCATACTTACTAGTATCATCATTGTGTTATCCTGGAGGTCTCATACATAAATTCATTAGTATAGTCTCGATACTATCAAAACACAATAATCTTAAACATGTATAGTCATGATCATTTCAAACACAGATAATAAACATTAGTATTCAAGGTTTTAGGGAATACTTCTTTTACTCATGCATATTCTTTATTTGACCAAAGGATTTTTCTGGTTAGTCATATCATCAATCAAGGTAAGAGACATAATATGCATAAACCCTTGATTACTTACATTTCTAACTTCATGAATAATCATTATCAACCATACAAAGTATGAGATCCTAACACAAGGTAGGATTCTAACTTGATATAGGAAAAACATACCTAGTTATCATATTTGTTTTTTATGTCTAGCAATGTCTTCTTGTTCTCTTTAATGACTTGTGCTAGTAACCTGCATATCTCATAGGTTAATCATTATAGAACCAAGTTATACATACCTCATAAGTAGATCTTCTATGTGATCCATGACAATGGATGAATCTTTGTCTTCATGTCAACATGGTCATATGTTCTTGAACTAGAACATGATTTGTCTTTCTTGATGTACCTTTCATGTTAGCAAACAACATCAACTTCATACAACACCATAATGCATTAATACAATCATAAGTGTCAAAACCCTAATCAATGAATATCTGCATTCATAATTTTATTCAGGTGATACGACAAGTCTAAAGTTAATCAAGATTGTACTGACCTTAATGAAGACAAACATACCATAAACTTATTCATGAACATATCTCGAAACATACTTGGATAAGTCATACCTATCGAGATTGGTTGTAATCTTCTTTAGCCTCATCTCCCTTTGAAATTGGAACTTTTTCACTTTATGCAGGTGACCAATCCATTCTCTTCTAGGATTAACCCAATCCACTTGATTTGCAGAAACAGGATCTGGAGCTGGATTAGGGTTTTCCAAATAAACCCTTAAAATTCAAACTTTGAATTTCAAAATTCTGAAAGGATAGAAATATGTGCCTTGATGAGCTGATCAAGTTGGTATACTTAGAGTTTGAAAACTGCAAAGTTTGACCCCTGAAAATTGCCTTTGAAACTTCTGGATCTTCTAGACAGGATTCTGTGATCCAGGAGGATCCAAGAAGGAAAAATTTTTTAAGTCCTCCAATCTTAGCAAAACCAACACCATATCGAAGGGCTCGTCGCGATGATTCCAACGGCGTTCGTTTCACCTCAAACGGACTCCGTATGAGAAAGTTATCGCGTTCTGTTCTATAAGGTCAACAGGCAAAATTGACAAAAAAGAGGTGCCACGTGGCACCACTGATAGGGTGACATGTGGCATCCGTACGGTACGGACAAGGTGACATGGCAGGTGTACAAACCAATCTCAAGGTGACACGTGGTAGTACGGACCCGAGCTGGCATACTGCTGACTGGGCATACAGATGGTGACGTGGCAGTACGGCTCGACGACGTGGCAGATGACTCAGCTGAGATGGCCGACAATTGGCCGATGAGTTGGACCAATCAGTGCCTGCCACGTGGCAGGCCCGAATTGGCCAAAATGGTCAGATGCAAAATTATGGCCTCCGCGGGGTTCGACCCCATGACCTCTGTAAAGAAAGCTGAGTGCCTTCACCACTCGGTCTACATGTGGTTCTTGGTATGTGTGTTAAGGTTCATATATTTAAACTAGAGGAGGTTTATAATGGCGCAAAAAGGGGCCGGGGCAAGCCCCGACCCATGGTTTTCAATGTGATAAGGTTGTTACAATGCTGACCCACGAAAGTTACGACCCACGTGATATCCCCTCCTCCCATTGGCACAGCCACCACGTGGGACGCGCCACTCTTTAAACACATGTGTTATTTAAAACCTTGGTTATGGATTTTAAAAGTGGGTTCGAAAACTTTGGTTATGGCTTTTTACCACATGTGCTTTTAAACTTTGGTTATGGCTTTTTATGGTGAATTTCAACTTATACCTGGTATAGTTTTAAACTATAACCAACTATATGGTTGGAATATTAAAAGGGGAACAACTACATAATTTAAGAGCCTAACCAACTTGGAGGTTTTCAACCATATGCCTAATTAGGCAAATTTGTTGTAACTAAGAATTCATGAGAAACATGTGAAGGGGGTCTTCTCAAGCTATATAAACCCTCTTATTCTCCATTTTCCAGGCATGCTTTGGAGTAGAGACTTTGTAGCTAAAGGAGAGAAGGGAGATTGTGTAGCTCTGCAGGAGGAAGGTACGAGTGTTTATACTCATTTTACACTGTCTTCAGGCTTCGGAGTTGTTGGAAGCAGTCTTGTTGTGTTTTGGGCAGCGGTTCTCTTCCTAGCCATTGTCGCCAAGGTATCATTGTATCATTGCCATGTATTTTGCCTTTATGCTGAGATTATAGATCGGCCCTCCTATTGAGAAGCAGGCCCGGAGACGTAGTCCATCCTGGATGAACTCCGTTATCAACTTGTTGTCTTTATGTGTGTATTTTCTATGCTGTTTGGTTCTCTTCTTATGGATTTGTGAGCTTCATTCATGCTCTTTATGCAATTCATGTTAACATCATAAAATAGCAAAGATCTTGTTTTCGGATCATGTGGTATCAGAGCAGGTCTATTTGACGTTGGATTGTGAGTGTGGATGCTCACGAGGGCTAAACTACAAGCTGGTGAGGGTACATTAGAGCCTTACAATTCCGAGATCGGACGTGCACACTGAAGGAGGAAGATGGATGCTAATGATGCCCGCATCGAGATGGAGGCAAAATTTCACAAGGTCTTCTATATGATGGCCGACAAGGTAGACAAGTTGTTTGTAGACTATGAAGAATGCATGGCAAAAGAAAGAAAAGGCAGTGAAGTAAATAAGGAAGACAAAGAAGTGAAGGACGAAGGCAACGCTTCAGTTAACCAAGGGGAAGGTGGCGAAGAGCCTCCTGAGCCTCCCTCTTCACCTTCAGCTTCAAGCACAAGTTCAAGTGCTTCTTCCTCATCTCATTCTCAGCATTCCAAGGTCCCTCACAAAGAGCCTCAAAAGAAGCCCTTATTGAAGCTCGATGTGAAGTTTGATTTGCCCATGTTCAATGGGGAAGCGAATGCAGAGAAGTTAAACAATTGGATAAGGCAAATTGAGGTCTATTGTCGAGTCCAGCAGATCGAAGAAGAAGATGTGAAGATTCAGTTGGCTTCACTTCGGCTGACAGGCACCGCACTTGTATGGTGGGAAAGCAAGCTTCAGCAAGGTAGCAAACAAATGGGTAATCTTCTCTCATCGTGGTCTGCTTTTATTTCTGCTTTACGTAAGCAATTTTATCCATTGGGTTATGTTCAAAAGGCAATGATGGATTGGCAAAGTTTTAGACAAGGAAAGGGTTAGAGTGTTCAGATTTTTATTGAAGAATTTAGAAAGAAAGCTTTAGAATTGAATATTGCTTTAGATTCTCCTGACACTCTTTTGAAGTACATTGGTGCTCTTCATCATTATCTACACCATACTTTGTTGTTGTTGAATCCTACTAGTGTGGATGAAGCAAGTGTTCAGGCTACGCATCTTGAGAACAAGGGGAAGCATTTGCAAGAAGACCATCAGAAGAAGCCTTTCAAGCCCAACAACCACCACAAGTTCAAGAAAAAAGACAAGAGCAAGAAGACAGCTATTGCCAAGAAGGAAGGAGGAAAGCCCCATTGCAACCATTGCGATACTGATGGGAATGATGAAGAAAGTTGTTGGAAGTTGCATCCTGAACAAAGGCCAAAGAATTATGGAGGAAAAAAGAATAAAAAGACCGTTGCAACAACACAATGAGATTTGGGTTCCGGCTCAGGTGACGAAACCATGATTACAATCGTGGGAATGCAAGGTAACAAAACTCCTCATACTGGTTCAATTTCTACTCATGTTTCTAAAGAAAATGATAAAAGAAGAAGTGAGTTGTTTCACATCAGAGTTGTGTCTAAGCATACAAAGATTGAAACATTATTTGATCCGGGTTCTCAAGTAAATTTGATCTCAGAATCAGTTGTTAAGAAGCTGGGCATACAGACTAAACCTCACCCCAAGACTTATCCTCTTGGATGGGTATGTGATAATGCTAAGTTGCAGGTGACTAAGCAATGCAGGTTAAGGTTTTCTATTGCTTCAAAGTTGATCGATGAGGTGGACTTAGATGTTGTTCCTCTTGACATCTGCGGTATCGTATTGGGAAGCCCATACTTGTATGATCGAAAAGCAGTGTTCTTCCGTCATGAGAACAAGTACCATCTCACCAAAAATGGGGTGGAGTACATTGTGAGAGCTCACAGTATGAAGGCTAACACCACTCTGGTTAGTGCAGGACAGATGAAGCGGCTCATCAACACTAATAAGAGATACATGCTCATGGTTGCGAGAGCAAAAGATGCTAAGGCATCCGATGCTTTCAAAGGTTGTGATCCTTCTCATAAAAAGGCTATGATTGATATTGTGGCTAACTATGATGAAATATTTCAGGAACCTACAGGTTTTCCTCCCAAAAGGGAGATTTAGCATGAGATCCATCTCCAGCAGGATGCCCCTCTTCCTAATGTGGGAATGTACAGGTTGTCCGTAGTTGAAATGGCAGAGATTAAGAAGCAAGTTCAAGACTTGTTGGACCAAGGAGTGATCAGACCCAGCTCCTCTCCATGTGGTTCACCGATTGTGTTGGTGATGAAGAAAGATGGCACATGGAGGATGTGCGTTGACTATCGGGCTCTCAACAAGATCACGATCAATAATCGATACCCGCTTCCTCGCATAGATGACTTGCTCGACCAGTTGAAAGATGCTGTGTTCTTTACCAAGTTGGATTTGCGCAGTGGCTACCACCAGATCAGAATTGCAGAAAGTGATGTGTGGAAGACGGCCTTCAAGACCAAGCAAGGTCTATTTGAGTGGTTGGTGATGCCCTTTGGGCTTTGCAATGGACCTGCAACCTTTATGTGGGTAATGAATGATGTTTTTCGGCCATTCTTAGATGATTTTGTCATTGTATACTTAGATGATATCTTGGTCTTTAGCAAAACTTGGGAAGCACATGTGGGGCATGTAAAGCAAGTATTAGATACTTTGAAAAAGGAGAAATTGTATGTAAAATTGTCAAAGTGTGAATTTGGCAAAACTTCATTAGTTTACTTGGGTCATATTGTAGGAGGTGGAAATTTAAAAATTGATCCTTCAAAAGTTGATGTAATTGTCAATTGGCCTAAGCCTACTAATGCTACTGAAGTGAGAAGCTTTTTAGGAGCTGTTCAATATTGGAGGAGGTTCATTCAGAACTTCTCATACATAGCATCTCCTTTGCATGCCTTAACAAGTGTGAAGAAAGCCTTCAAGTGGGGAGGAAAGCAACAGAAAGCCTTCGACACATTGAAGGGAAAGATCAGCACCGCCCCAGTCCTAGCCTTACCTGATTTGCAGCAGCCATTTGAGATAGAGACAGATGCTAGTGGATATGCCATGGGGGCAGTATTGATGCAGCACCGCAAGCCTATTTGCTACCATTCAGAGACTTTTACTCAAGCAGTGATCAACTACCCCACCTATGACAAAGAGTTGTATGCTTTGGTTCAGAGTGTCAAGAAGTGGAAGCACTACTTGATGGGTAAGGAGACGATCATCCATACTGATCATCAGCCCTTGCAATATCTCCAGTCCCAGACTAAGCTCCAGCAAGCTCGTCATTTCAGGTGGATGGGATTCCTTCAACAATTCCATCTAGTGATCAAGTACAAGAAGGGTACTAGTAACAAAGTGGCAGATATGCTCTCTAGACCTCCTATTGTTGCATCTATTGTTTTGAAAAATGCTTCTTTGTCCCATGAAAGTTATATTGAGCAGTATGCTACTGATGATGATTTCAAGAAGATTTATGAGAAGCTAACCAATGGCACACAGGTGGAAGACTATTATTTGCAGGGAAAGTTGCTCTATCATTTGGGCAAGCTATGTGTTCCTATCAGTGAAAGAGTCCATGTAATACGAGAAGCTCATACTTCTCTTGTATCGGGGCATTTTGGGGTAGGTAAGACTTTGGCTCATTTGCAAAGACTCGTGTATTGGCCTCGCATGAAAGACATTGTAACAAAATATGTAAAGGGGTGTGTGATGTGCTCTACTTGTAAGCCCACTAATAGAAAATTGGGGCTGTACTCACCACTTCCTGTTCCTTCCCATCCTTGGGAAAGCATTTCCATGGATTTTGTGGGGGGTTTGCCTATGTCTAGGAGGGGTCATGACTACTTGTATGTGGTTGTGGATAGGTTTAGCAAGATGTGTATTCTTATGCCATGTAAAAAGCAGGTCACTATAGAGCAGGCTGCTTCTCTTTTCTTTCATCATGTATGGGTTCACTTTGGACTCCCTACGTCCATTATCTCGGATCGGGACTCCCGATTCCTTGGAGAGTTTTGGACAAAATTATGGTGTATGATGGACACCAAGCTAAAGAGGAGCACCACTTTCCATCCATAGACCGACGGACAGACAGAGGTAGTCAATAGGACAGTTGTCCATTTGCTTCGAGGCTATTGTAACAAGCATCCTAAGTTATGGGATGAACAGATCCAGTATGTGCAGCATGCCTACAACAGGGCTATGCATTCTTCCACTCAGAGCTCACCATTTGAGACATGCTTTGGGTACTTGCCAAAGACTCCATTGGAATTGACTTATGGGAGATAGGTTGACTCAAGCACTTCCAAGGATGAAGACAAAGCCCGCAGGTTCATTCAGAGAGTTCAACAGTTACATCAAGCAGTGCAAGAGCAGTTGGAGAAGAGTCAAGCCCAGTACAAGGCTCGCCATGACAAGCATAGAGTTGATCATCAGTTTCGGGTAGGAGATCAAGTGTGGCTTCACATCAGCAAGGAGAGGATGAAAGGAGAAGGAAAGAATCTCAAGCCCATTAGATATGGTCCCTTCACCATCTTGGAGAAGATTGGGATGAATGCCTTTCGCTTAGAGCTGCCGCCATACATGCAAATCTACTCAGTGGTGAATGTGGAGAACCTGAAACTCTATGAGCCTCCCATGATCATGGATGAAAGGGAGAATGTCTCATTACCATCAGTTGATGAATTTTCTCCTAAGTACATGGATGAGCTAAAGGAATATGTCATCTTGGACAGAAGGACAAGGACTTCTCGCAGAGGTGATGTTGAGTATCTTCGAGTGGGCATCAAAGGCACTCATCCAAGCAAAGCCAAGTGGATCGAGAAGGAGAAAGTGAGGGAGAAATTCCCTCACCTATATGTTGATTAGTAAAGGCTTTTGGAGGCCAAAAGCTTCTCAGTGGGGAGGAATGATCCAGGAGGATCCAAGAAGGAAAATTTTTTGAAGTCCTCCAATCTCAGCAAAACCAACACCAGATCAAAGGGCTCGTCGCGATGATTCCAACGACGTTTGTTTCACCTCAAACGGAATCCGTATGAGAAAGTTATCGCGTTCTGTTCTATAAGGTCAACAGGCAAAATTGGCAAAAAAGAGGTGCCACGTGGCACCACTGACAGGGTGACATGTGGCATCCATACGGTACGGACAAGGTGACATGGTAGGTGTACATACCAATCGCAAGGTGACATGTGGTAGTACGGACCCGAGCTGGCATACTGCTGACTGGGCATATAGATGGTGACGTGGCAGTACAGCTCGCTGACGTGGCAGATGACTAAGTTGAGCTGGCCGACAATTGGTCGATGAGTTGGACCAATCGGTGCCTGCCACGTGGTAGGCCCGAATTGGCCAAAATGGTCAGATGCAAAATTATGGCCTCCGCGGGGTTCGACCCCATGACCTCTGTAAAGAAAGCTGAGTTCCTTCACCACTCGGTCTACATGTGGTTCTTGGTATGTGTGTTAAGGTTCATATATTTAAACTAGAGGAGGTTTATAATGGCGCAAAAAGGGGCCGGGGCAAGCCCCGACCCATGGTTTTCAATGTGAGAAGGTTGTTACAACGCCGACCCACGAAAGTTACGACCCACATGATATCCCCTCCTCCCATTGGCACAGCCACCACGTGGGACGCGCCACTCTTTAAACACATGTGTTATTTAAAACCTTGGTTATGGCTTTTAAAAGTGGGTTCAAAAACTTTGGTTATGGATTTTTACCACATGTGCTTTTAAACTTTGGTTATGGCTTTTTATGGTGAATTTCAACTTATACTTGGTATAGTTTAAACTATAACCAACTATATGGTTGGAATATTAAAAGGGGAACAACTACATAATTTAAGAGCCTAACCAACTTGGAGGTTTTCAACCATATGCCTAATTAGGCAAATTTGTTGTAACTAAGAATTCATGAGAAACATGTGAAGGGGGTCTTCTCAAGCTATATAAACCCTCTTATTCTCCATTTGCCAGGCATGCTTTGGAGTAGAGACTTTGTAGCTAAAGGAGAGAAGGGAGATTGTGTAGCTCTGCAGGAGGAAGGTACGAGTGTTTATACTTGTTTTACACCGTCTTCAGGCTTCGGAGTTGCTGGAAGCAGTCTTGTTGTGTTTTGGGCAGCGGTTCTCTTCCTGGCCATTGTCGCCAAGGTATCATTGTATCATTGCCATGTATTTTGCCTTTATGCTGAGATTATAGATCGGCCCTCCTATTGAGAAGCAGGCTCGGAGACGTAGTCCATCCTGGACGAACTCCGTTATCAACTTGTTGTCTTTATGTGTGTATTGTCTATGCTGTTTGGTTCTCTTCTTATGGATTTGTGAGCTTCATTCATGCTCTTTATGCAATTCATGTTAACGTTATAGAATAGCAAAGATCTTGTTTTCGGATCATTCCGAACTTGTGTTTGATAAAGCCCACCCTTCTACCCAACCAAAAGGTTTGATCCAAAGCTCTAAACTTTGATTTTTCTGAGGAGTTTCCAGCCGTGGTCACAGACTTCAGAAATTCCAACTTTTGCAGAAGCCCTAATTTTCCACCTTTCTGATCAAAATCCTGAACTAGGGTTTGATCAAGCCCGACCTTCTTCCCAACCAAAAAATTTGATCTTGGTCTCTAAATTTTGATTTTGATGAGGATCATCCAGCCGTGGTCTCCGATACAAAATATTCCAACATTCTTCGAAACCCTAACTTCTCGGAGCCATGAATGGAGGTGCTCAAAATCCAATTCTGTTTTGACAGAAATATGCACCTGATTGTTTCTGGTGTAACTCCAAAATTTCAGATCTATAGGATCTAAAAATTCTTCTTGTGGTATCCTGATTTGTTATCTTTCCAACCCGATAGGTTTGACCTCAAATGGATTCTCTGAGAGAGCATTATGCCAAGTGTCGCAACGTGACCTGTTTATGGGATAAAACAGGAGAGAGAACTTGTACGGTGTGCCACATGTCATTGGTTCCGTTTCGGCCTCTGAAAAACTTACTTAAGAACGTACAGTCCATGCCCTACTTGTCAACATTTACGAAATTTCATTTGGAGCTTCCTAGCCCATGTTATGACCTTTTTTCGTAGGTCACCTGTTTATGACTCTGATATGGAAGAGGTAGAAACCCTAGATTGTACAGATCATAACTCACAAAGTACAACGAATTCTAGGTTTTACTTTGGACACAAGGTACAAGGGGATCTTATATTAGACCTGTAAGATTTTCAGATCCTGAAACCTTGCCTAAATGTATTTATAGCAAAAGTGCTACGATGACTGGTTTTTGCGATATCAAACCCTAGCTTCGCAAGTGCAGCAAGTGTCACAAATGCCATACCATGCCCTCTTTCAGGCTAGCTTTGATACCATGTTAGTTTTTTCATAAATTACAATCTAATATAGGATCTTAACTGAGATAATAACATGTACAACATATCCACATCATATCAATAATGGACACAATAATACAAGCACACAAGAGACATAGAGTTTCACTGGGGAAAACCAAGAAGGTGAAAAACCCTGCAACTTCCTCAGAGATAGATAGAGCAATGATACAACCAAAGTACAACCAAAGTATAAGAGATAGTCTTCTCCTAGAAGATGATCCTCCTTCTCACATGTGCGCTGCTTTCGGAGTGATGGAAGAGTGAGTAATGAGATGATCAAATAGAGATCTCCTGATCTCTATTTATACTTGTCCTGTCCTACCCAATAAACTAATAGGGCCGACTTTTCTAACTCAGTCTAATAACCCATGGTTACATTAATCTGGGCCAACCCCACACTTGGTGGTCTAATAACCCTTTTACCCACATGACTCATACAGGGCCGACCCCATCAAGGTGGTCTAATAACCCATCAAGTATAAGTTACGACACTTACAATATAAATGACGACACTTCTGTATAGAGGAATAATAACATCTCTATAGGAATACAAACACTTCCATATAGATGAATAATAACATCTCTATAGGAATACAATATACATGGGTGAAATACATTCTGAAGTTACATATACATCAACGTCAGGTAGATTGTCCTCCAGATTTGTAGGTTCCTCTCCTGACTCAATCCTTGACAGATGATCAGGTCCCAAATTCAACCTTCTTGGCTTAACCACAATTTCAAAGTCGTACTCCTGAAAGAGTAGTAACCATATGCATATGCGCCCCCCTAACACTGTCTTATTGACCAGGTATTTCAAAGCAGAATGGTCAGTGAACATGGAGAAGTGTGCACCAAGCAAGTAGTGCCTGAACTTCTGTAGCGCGTATACCATCGCAAGTCCTTCTCTTTCAGTAGTGGTATAGTTCTTCTCAGCGGATGATAAATTTGTTCTTGAAAATGCAATGGGGTGATCAATACCTCCCTCTCCTGGCTGAGCAAGAACAACACCCAATGCTATACATGAAGCATCCACATGGACATGAAATGGCTCCTCCCAGTCTGGAAAAACTAGGATCGACGAAGTGACCATCTTTCTTTTAATGTATCAAAGCCTTTCTCACAGTCCTCATTCCAAATGAATGGTATATATTTCTTCAGCAGCTTCTCCATAGATGCGGTTATCTGCACATACCCTTTTATGAATTTCCTGTAATAGTTGGTATGCCCCAATGTAGTGCGCAACTGCTTGACTGAATTTGGTGTAGGCAAGTTTAAAATGACTGCGATCTTCGCAGGATCAACCATCAAGCCCTATTTGCACATGATATGTCCCAACAGAATTCCATAGGGAACACAGAAAATGCATTTCTTCAGATTCAGTGAGATTTGATGCTACCTGCATTTTTCCAGCATCATCCTGAGGTTCGTGGCATGGTTCTTCAGTAAACCGAAAATGGTCCAATCATCAAAGTAAACCTCTAAAAACTTATGTATAAAATCTTTAAATGCTGCGACGACCACTCTGGAAAATATGGCAAGTGCGTTCTTCAAGCCATAGGGAATTACTATGTACTAGAACGACCCCCATTCTGTAGCAAAATTAGTCTTGTGCCTGTCTGTGCAATCAATCTTGATCTGATGGTAGCCAGAGAATCCATCAATAAAAGAATACGCCTCATTCCCTCCAACATTGTCTAGCACTTCATCTGTAAAAGGTGTAGGAAATGGGTCATGCATTGAAGCGTCATTCAGCTTTCTAAGAACCATACAAATCCTGATCTCAGCCTTTGTTTGCTTGTCCTGGATAACCATCAGGCTTATCCACTCAGATTCTTCAACTGGCTCAATGATCCCTGCATTGAGCATCTTATTGAGTTTTTCCTTTACTCATTCTTTATAGCGTGGGTTTAGTCTATATGGTCTCTGATTCACAGGCTTCGCGCTAGGCTTAAGAGGAATTTTCATCACTCCTAAGTCTCCTAGAATACCTTTCATCTCTGTGAACTTGGTTGGGAATAAATATCGATATTCCTGTAATATACCCTCGATCTCTTCAACCGTGTCTTCATCCCAATAATCTCCGATAGCTGCAAACTTTGGCTCTTCGCTGGTGCCAATGTTCACTTTTCTTGTTTTGACAAGTCCACATATCTGGAATTTCTAGTGGAGGTCCTTCCACCTCGCGCAATCCCTTTGACTCAGGTATCTGTATATTGCACGGGTCCTCCTCATCACTGTTTGCTTTATCCTCTCATCCCTCAGCGATGTGATAACAATCAAGAGCGTGCTCTAGCTGCTCTTCCCATTATGGCTGTAGGCGCGCAGGTAAACTGTTTGCTCCAAAGAATTCTTCTAGTGTCATGTTTCCCTGAGTGCAGTCTAGTCCAAATATTTATTCCTTAATAACCTGTAGCGTATCATTGATACTAGGATGTTCATCTTCGAAACTGAAATCTTGCTGGAAGTTCACAGTTAGGCCAGACTAGTCCGCTGTAGCTCTGCGCAACTCCAGGTCTAGGTACAACTTCTTTGGAATCGGTTCATACAGTGTGTGCACAAATATATGCACCCATTCTATCTGTGGCCTTTCCCTTCATGCTTCTGAACAAACCCGAATATGCTCTCTTGGATCTGTCTATCCATTGTATTTCTCGAATGATACGATAACCTTATCAGCAAACCGGATTTGCATCTTAATTATGCACTGATACCATGTTGTCAGTGTTTGCTTATGCGCGGCCCACCATCTGGCAGGTGTATCGCACAATGCTATGTCTAATGCCTGCAAGCGATGTTCTTCTGCAATTGATGCAATATATTCATTGATAAAAGAATAAACATTAGAGAAACCATCATAATCGGGGATTGGGCTTACCTCCTTTCCAATCCAACGCAATGACTTGGTGATCCACGCGCATCTCCTGGAAGATACTTCATGCAATATGCTTTGCCCATTTTCCAGTCTTGCATTAGAGTCTGATACGCAAGAGCTGCCACAGTGCCAACTGAGTGTTCCATCCGCAATTGGATTAATATAATCAGCAGCATTAGTCATCATCTTGTACATATAGTCCAAGTCTTGGGCTATGGATTCCTCTTGAATCAGTTCAACATATTGTTCACCCTGCAAAGGGTCCAATGGCACGATGACCCTTATATTATTGCCTTCAAATATCATTTTCATAGTCTTTAAATCAATAATGGCAGAATTAGTCATTGCCCAATCGATACCCAACAGCGCTGGATAAGGATGGCTGTCATCCAGGATTTCAATTACTTTGAAATATGCATAGTTGTGCACTCCGTCAATGTGAACAATGGTCTTCGGTAACCTCCCCAAAGGTATAACTATCCCTTGATTAGCCATTCTTAACTATAGAGGTGACCACTGTGACTTTGGTTTGATCATCTGATGCCATGTCTGCTTGGTCAAGACATTTACTTTAGATCCAAGATCAAGAATCATCTCATCCATCTCATAGTCCCCAATCCGTGCAGTGAGCCTCATTTCCCTTCCTAATCTTTTAGGACTCCTAATATTAGGGACTGTGCCATTGGAAGCCCCCTTCTCACTCCGTGGCTCATACTACCTAAGTAGTTTTTCAAATTCCACGTAAGCATCTGCACTCTTCAGTAATTTCATGCATCTTCGTAAGAACTACGCAACAGATGTCCCTGTATCTGTTGCAGCGCTAGTCTGATCATATGCCGTTGGCATATCCTCTCTTTGTGGTACTCGATTGCACAACTAGATTCTCAGGGAACCGGTTGGCGGTGATCTGAACATGTCTCGCGCTTCCTCAAATGATCCCTTATGTTTATGTATGTCTAGACCCGGTGCTTTCCCAGGGGCTTTTCTAATCCATACCGATTCACCAGAATTCTGCTTAGGAACGCACACTCCAGAATTTGCAGCTTCTGCGCCTCCATCCCTTCCTGTATCAACACCACTGCCCATTACCACGTTTACACTTGGATCCGCATTGCTTCTCTTTGCCGCGATCAACTGAATGTTGGGATTCAGTGGTTCTGTCCTCCTTCGTTTTTGCATTTCTACCTCAAGCACAGGACAATCTTCAATAACATGCTCAAATGATTTACAATAATTACATGTAGTGCATGGGTTGGTACAATCTCTAGACACATGACTTGGCTGGCCACAGTTATAACAGATTAACTGGCCACGGCCTCTTCCTTGCACCGAGCCAGCATTTCTTCCTCTCCCGCGTTATCCACTACCACGACCTCTATATCCTCCCTGATCATAGTGGGTGTTCTCTTGTTTCTGCTGATTTTATTTTTGGACGCGGTACATTCTAATTCCTTGCATCATTTCCATATCTCGATTTCTTTCATTCATGAGCTCATATGCACGACAGTTGGATTCATCATGTCCAACTGATTTACAGAAATTACAATACAAGATCTTAGGTGTCTTTACGTATTTTTGTATGAGATAACAGTCTTTAGGCTTGTGGCCTCTGCTTCTACAGATTTCACACCATGGCACCTGATTGTGATTCATATTTATTGGGTTTGGTGCACCACTGTTAAGATAATCTTGAAATAGAGGGCAGTGTTCTTTGGTGTGGTCCTCTCCTTTGCATCCTGTGCACCAAAATTCACGTCTATGTTCATATCTTTGCTCCTTTCCATTTTTCATACCTTACAATTCTAACGTCAAGGTAGTTAGCTGGTTCCAGATCTGTGACATCCCAGAACTAGTCTCATCGATTGGCGAAGCCTCCAGCTTCATTGCGATCTCTAAGGCCTCTGCCTGCGACGCAACCTTTTGCTGCATCAATGGTTGTCTAATGTGGGTCAACAACGCAGCAATGAACCATTCCTTATGCTGTTGTGGAGATATCTCAAAGCTCACTTGATCCAGCAACGTCTTAAATTTTTGGTCAAATTCCTAGACCGATTCGGCAGGCTTCTGCTTGATTTCCTTTAATTCTGTTATGCACTGCAATTCTGATTTCGACTTCTTAAACTCTGCGGAGAGTGCAACCTTAATGTCTGTTAGGGTTCATGGCTGTGCCTGAGAATATTTCATAAACCAATGCAAGAAACCATCTCTGAAAGTGGTGATGAGCTGCGCTCTCTTCACAACATCATCTTGGAACTGCTTTACACTCCATATGGCTTCACATAGAAACCAGTGATGATCAGGGTCTTCTAGACCCATTCCTTTGAATATCGGTAGTTTTATATCATTATCTGTCATTCTCCTTCCTAGTTGTGTAGTGCTCTAAGTGGTGCTGACTATCTGCGCGGAAAAAATAAATGTGGTAGCCGGGATAGTGCTAGGACTACTACTCTACGGAATATTCTGAGATTGGGTATTCTGAGTCGGAATGGTCTGAGCACCTACTCCTGTGGTGTTACAAGTATTGACGTTCTGCGGGTTGGGCTGCGCTACACTCGCAGGGGATTGATTCTGAGGTAGGGGTTGCAGGGTATTTGCAACCGGTGGGTTATGAGGTGTAATAGGGTGGATGGTGGCAGATGACGACGCGGTCTAATTGTTAAGGTCACATGGAAGTTCGGTATTCATGTAGAGTCCAGGTCCTCCAGGATTCTTTTCTTTATTAAACTTATATCTCTTTCCACTTCTCAGATTATGGGTATCTTCGTTAGAGTCACTATATATACTTTCTACCATGACAGTTTCACAAATATTACTGCATCCTTAAAATTCCTTGCTCGGATAAAAGCATTTTAATGCATAAACTCATAATGTTTAGGTACTTACCTATGAATCCTTCAAAAAAGTATGCTTCAGCTTGACTGTAAGACTTAACGTGTCTACAACAAACTTAGTCACAAATCCTTCAAGTATGCTATCAACCCAGAAGTCGGTTGCTCGTGTCAGTGGGCTGTCTATTGCTTTGAGCTGCACTGTGAGCTATGGAGTCCACTCTGTAGGTACCCCCCCTTGAAAATAGGTTTTCTTCTCTGCGAGTCACGATATCCACTCATGCAGCTTGTTTCCAAATGAAGCCCATAATATCTTGTGACTATCTTGACACAAATATTTGTTCAGCCGCACTACGTCAGATAGACGTGGGTGTCTATTCTCTTTCTTTGCAAAATATTTTACGGTCTTATCACACCAATCCCAGATATTTTTCCTTTCAGGATGCCAATTGTCTGAACCCAATGGGAACTGGTATTCTTCTTCACACATTACTTTTCCAAATACACTATCGCATCATTGGACTTAGCCGAGCAACGAAACCATTTTTTGGCGTATATAACTGAGATAGAGGTTTCCAGTGTAGACATAGGTACTTCGCGGTTCAAGGAACCAACAAAACCTCTATTCATCGACCCTTTCAGCAACAAACTACGCGCAACCTGAGGTCTCACCCGAGGTGAAGCTAAGGGGGTGGTTGTAGAATCAAGTTTCCACAACCTGGTGATGTGAGAGTATAAGTGATTGATGAGCGGTACAACACTATACGAGCTGTTGCGGACCGACAACTGCGCGAAGTCTCTACTTCGCGTCGGATACTTCGGCAAGCAGAGGTGCTTGCACAACCAGCGCATCCAAGGACTACGTAGTATGTAACTGCTTCGTGCGTTACAACAATAAGCTACCGATAGCTTACCTCGCAGCAACTCTCAATGGTTCAGCGCGTCAACTAGACCGTGCATCTACTCAAGACTTGTTTAACTTCATTCAAAGACTTGAATATCTTTATCCATTCGTGACACTTAGCTTATTGATGTTATGGTGCATGCAAATGAATAAAATATACAAAACTGCACGCTTCAACGCTGCATTTCAATTCAGTGTTCAACTATGCGACTATCCAACAGATTCATACATTCAAGTGCTCAGAAGTGTTGAATACATAACATTCATCCACACATGTATTACTTAACATATTATTCCCATAATTCTGTGGTGAATACATATAAAAGCAATCACATAACAGATAACTGCGGTATTTAAACATCCATGCTAAGCAAAAAGAACAGTTGCAAACACAAACAATCGCATAACACAGAATTTAACGTGGTTCACCCCCTGGATGGAGGCTACATCCACAAGAACGGTTGTTAATATTGATCTTTTTGGGAAGGGTACATCCGTTCTTAGTCTACGCACTCAGCTACAAACTCTCTTCTCTCTCAAATAGGTCTCTGCGCACTCAGCTGCAGAGCCTTTACAATAGCTTCAAAACTCAAAAGATGTTAATAATGCTCAATAATAACTAGCTTTACGAGAGATTAACTCTTTGCGATACAAAATTCCCTTATTTATAGATCATGCCCATGGGTCATGTATTTACAATCAGTAGGATGAAACCCTAAGGTTTCTAAAACTGGCATGGCTAACTGCCACCCTAGCTGTCGCCATCGACAGCCTGCTTTGCCTGCTCGAGATGGGCCAATCGTGGCTCACATGCTCGTTTGACAGCCACAATCACCAAATGGCTGTAATTGCATCATGACCTGTCCCTTTCCACTCCTTCCTCTTCCCTATCACCATCAGTGTAGTGGCCTAGCTTCTCAACTGCTTACTGCCACTCGCTCAAACAGGTTTCTTTTCTCTGCCTTCCACCTGTTCCTTACCCAAAATAGTTCATGTCCTCATCTGACCTTTACCTGTATTGCGTACCAAAAATATCTCATGCACTATTCTGTACACCATTCTACTTTGCAACCATGCCTTGGCCATTGCCATAGCACGACATGCATAATTTCCCAAAAACTACCCATAGCTTGTCGCCACATGCAATGCGCACTCTTCAACACTTGTCCAAATTCCCAAATTGGACCCCGTCCAACATGCAATACCACGCTACAAGGGTGAAATTCTTACTAAGGCAAGGACCATGTATGTGCAAGAGCCACAAGAGATGACACCTTAGCGGCACAGAGCATGACAAGTGGCGGAAGCATGAACCAAGAAGCAAAGAAGAGAGGACACCACAACTAATTTATGGACACCACCATCCATGCAGATCAAGTATAAATAAGAAGCTGAGATGGTGAATGAAATTAATCTTGAGATCAAGGATGAAGAGCTTGTAAGTGGAAATATGGAAGATACAGATTTATCAAGCGTCTTATACTTGGGGCATCAAGGGCTCGTGGAACCAGAACAAGATGATCTAGCAGAGAGATGAGTGCTCACAAGTAGAGGAATGGAATAGCCGACGATGCATAGAATGATGATGTGAATCTGTGACAGTTGCACGAAGACATAAATGAAGAATTATAGAAGATGCGCAAGTGCATAAGGAATGAACGATAATATCGAAGACTACATAGAGACAGTCACATATGATATTAAATAGAAGCGCAGAGAGATATTTGAAGTATATCTTGTGATGCGCATAGTGAATAATTTTATCTAATGCATGAAGACCGAGTTGATATGTGCGAAGTAAGGTAGTCCATCATATTCTCTAAGACAGAATTGTTGTGTAGTAAAGGAAGCACATTATGATGAATATGAAGTGAGACAAGTGCATTAAACAAAAAGGATGAATAAGATGATACACAGTTTGTCACAGATGATATAAAGACTGTTTCACCAAAACATAATGGACATATCTCTAAATGTGCATAGTTCCATTTAATACTGGTGTGGGAAGTCAGAACAATAGGTTATTAGTAGATGCGATGTATCAGATGAAATTGTAGATGTGCAATAGCAGAATAGAATATTAAATTGTGGCGTAGATTGCAAAATTTGATGAATATGGACACAACAAATGAAGTGTGACTTTAGTTGAAGTGAATTGATGAGAGTGAATTCAAGTGATGTATGCAACACAATGACAACAATATTACAACATATAGAAGGTGCACACAACAGAACAAACAACAAAAGATCTGAAGTGTGCACGTATCAAGAGTACATCAAAGCAACATATTATTTTTATATACCAGGGCGGTAGGACGGGGTAAGGAGAAGGGGGTCGTAGCCTCCTTCTAGTTGGTGCTAGTAAATCAAGGAGTTGGTGCTTCCTTCAGTTCGGTGCCTATAAAAACAGGGGGTCGGTGCCTCCTTCCAATTGGTGTTGGAGAACATAGGAAGTTGGTGCTTCCTTGAATGTAATATTTGATTATAAGAGATAATTCCATGGTTTTCTCCTGTTTTGGTTTCCACATAAAAATTCTGCGTGTTCTGTTTATTATGCTTATGTGATGTTGACTATTTTATTTATGGTGGATGCATAATTAAAGATCAAGAATAATTAGTTAAGAAGTTAAAAACTGTTCACAACTGTGCTAATACTGATTCACCCCCCTCTCAGTATTAAATAGATACTAAAAATTGGTATTAAAGTGGGTGTCTTTAGTAACAACTTAATATCTGGAAGATAGATCCATGCATAGATATGGACACCACCAAGTTGATGCACCGAATACACTTTCTAGAAGGTTAGTATGGAAGTATACTTGCAATCTCTCAGGGGTGATGTCTACTGGTCCTTTGTGGATGTTTAGAATGTTCCAGTAGTCACACCAATTGACCCAACTGAGAAGAGACTATATGAGTGCAATGAAAGAGATAGAAACACATTGCTATGTGGGCTAGTGAACCCTAAATTTTTTAAGGTCATGCATTGCACCTCATGTCATGTCCCCAGTCTCCTTGGTGCCCTTGAGAGGCGATGGGAGACAACCTGATACACATTTTTTTTAAACAATTAACTCTGTTTTTACACACAACCGGAACGGCCTCCAATTTGCAATCTTCAATCCACCCTTCTGCAATCCGCAGTCGGAATCTGGAAATCAAATTGCCAAATTTACTTTTTCGACGAAATCACACACCTGACTTCTGCAATCCACAATGCGGGATTCAGAAGCTATAAGTTAACTTATGGCTACGGAAATTATTTTTTTGACTTCCACAATTCCGTAATCCACATGAAGAACTCAGAATT